>JALGQZ010000014.1:18448730-19648730 GCA_023105745.1 Austropuccinia psidii | reverse complement strand
ATCATAATTTTCTTTGAGCTTAATTAAAAGAGTAAATTTCCAGGATAATTACCCAGGAAATTTATTTATAAAAGATACTTAAAATTTAATTTATATATAGATAATATTAAATTCTAAGCTGTGTGAAATTTTCAAGCAAATCCATTAATATTTGGATTTTTAATGAATTTTTGAAGTTATTGCTATTTTTCCACGTAAAATAGCAATACACACCAAACCTTAGCTTTTGATAAGGTTTTGATGCTTGTAACTTTAAATTTTTAAGCTTATTTAAGGTTTTTAAGCTTTGACAGTTCTTAAAACCTTGATTTCAAGCCTGCATATTGGGATTTACCCTTTGGCAGCTTGAAATTCCTGTCCAAATTGGGATAAAACCAGTTTAAGCCTTAGGGTTGGATCAAAGTCTAATATTAAAGTTTAAATAAGGTTGAAAATCCTCCAATACAGGTGGAAAACCTTAATTGGATCATTGCAGATCCAAAAAGCTTAGTACCCCAGCTCTATTTGGTCTTTTTCCTTTGTCCCACCTTTTTGCGTGGATTTTGCCCTTTTATTTATTTAAAGCCATACCATGGCTTTAAACCCTTTTAAATTGAGCTCACGCAGGATTTACATTCTGTATGGCAGATCCTTAGCCAATTCAGTAAATATACACCACACCTCAATTTTAACTAAAATTTTGGTAAGTTTGCATTAACCTTATGCAACTTTAAATTTAAGCTTATTTAAGCTTAAATTTAACAATTTTAAAAAAATGTTAAAAAGTTACATTAGTACTGTGAGATTCTTAAATCTTCTAATAACACAAGGAATAAGTGTTTTTGGGTATAACACCTTATGGATGTACCCTAGGTTATTGTTGGTGTAGAATCCAAAAATGACATAATATTTATAACTTTGTTTATCCAAAATAAAGTTATACTTATTTTTTGTTATTTTTTATTTTAATTTCAACTAAAAAGTCTGTTTAAGACAAAATTAGCTGTTTATAAAATTATTTGTGGCCTTATGGGTATGTTATACATACCTCACAGGCTCACACTTATACTGTGAGCCTTGAGGTATGTTTTAAATACCCAAATAGGCCACAACTTTGAACAATAATAACTCAATAACCATTAAAAATACATAAGTCATGTTTATTACCAAAACTCATCATTTTTATAAGTAGTAAATTATTGATACCTGTTTATTGAGTAAGTAAATCCTGGTATTCAAGACCAAATTTGGATTCTACACCAAATTTTAGCCTGGGTAACCTCTTAGGAGGTATACCCAAATTTCACCCTTAAAGTATTTCTATCAATAAGTAAAAAATGAATAGAAATTACTTGAAATTTTAACAAAGAAACCCTCTTAGCCCATACTCATAAAAAAACCTGTTTGAGAACTTAAGATGAAATTTCAGAAAGAAATAATGGTATTCTAAGCATACAATGGATATGTACCAATTGGCATAGACTAGGTGCATGCATATATGTGACAAAATTCCATAAAATTTTAGTGAATTTATATTTCACCATCTACACATTATGTTATGATGGAAATACTTTTATAGGAACAACTTATAGCATAGAGAGGGACAAGGACAAAAATCAAATAGAGCTGGGTTTCTTGAATTTGGAGGTCCTATAAAGGGAAGAAAGGTTACCATAATCCAGTTTTCAGTTGTTCCAGACTAAACAACCACTTTGGTACTGGTAAGCATTGGTAACTAATCATCAAACCTCCTGTAAGTTACTATTTCTAATAAAATGATGAAATCTTCAAAAATAAATTGAAAATATATCTCTTAATTTATCTTCCTAAAACCTTCATACTCAATGTATAAAAAGGTGATCCTTCAATATATCTAAAAATGACCATAGATTCAAAAACTCAATTGAAAATTTCATTTGTAGTCCTTTTTTGATTTTTTCATGTAGAGCACTGTAACTTCAAAAATTCACAAAAAATAAAATCTGTCATGTAATTAAAAATAAAATTGATATGTGAGAAATAAACTTATATCTTGAAAGGAATAAATATTTGCATGAGTAAATTGATTATTTCTTACCCATAAATAGGTTGGTATTCATGAGAAATCCATTAATTAGTAATTAAATAATTTCATTAAGTAACAAGGTGATGTAATCTATAATAAAAAAGTGTTAAATGATTTATAACCTCATGATTTTTGAGAATTATTCCTTTCAGTTCCTCTATTTCTCTTTTATACTTTCAAGATCTCAAAAGAAGCCCTTTTACTACTATTTCTTCAGAATTATTCAGCATTATCCTACAACCAAACCAGCATATATTAGCCTTATTAGTTAATGAATCTATAGTAGATAATTCAAATGATTTGAATATTTGAAAGACATCAAATTATTAATATTACTATAAGCTATAGTATTGTAACCTCTAGACTACTTGTTGTTGTTTTCAATATTTTGAATATCTCCAAATTCAAAATTACACTTAAGTACCTCTGAAATATCTTTATTGGTCTTTTAAATTGTTTTTGAAAAGTTTTGAAGAATTTTTCTCTATAATACTCTTATAAATTGTGATTAATTCCCTCTGACTCTATATCTCTCCTTTATAGTTCTTATTACAATAATTTTTATTAAAATAATACTTTATATTATTTTTGAGTGTATTATTTTTAATATACACTAGTTATACTCATTATTATAGACAATTAACTCCTGCTATTATATCACTGGTAGTGTACAATAAGTAGTAGAATAATAATTAAGTTCCTCAATTATTATTGCTAATATTCAAATTCATTTCAATATCATAGCTATAAGAATCTTATTTTTTATGATTAAAATTGTGGCTATAATAATTTTTTGACTATATTTTATTAGGACAGTCATAGCACTCTTCATTTTGTTGAGAAAATTCATAGAAAAACCTTACATATACTAAGAAATTATCTGTTATATCCCCATGAATTTCAAGCTTTGAAAATCCTCTATTATATAGATTCCATTTTTTTGGATTTTTCAAATCTTCATGCTTCCTTGGTCAGTAAAATTCATCTTTAATTATGATATCATTTCCTTCAAATTTTAAGGATCTCAGATAAATCTTAAATAAGACCCAAATCAAAATAAGTTCAACACTTTATATTTCCAAAAGCTCAAAGACAATACATTAGTTTTGAATAATGCAAAAATTTAAAGGAGGGAACTTTATCAGTTCTGATACTGATAAATTGAATAAACTAAATACCTTAAATTAGATCTTTAAACTCCAATTTCAGGAAGATCTCATTTTTTAAAATTTAAATTAAAAACACCCAAGAAATAATTTTTGAATCTCTAAAGAAATCTGGGGATAATTCATAGTTTTCAAAATAATTTTACAAGAAACTATAGATTTCCATAAGTAAGATTCAAATAGATTTTTTCAAAGAAAAACAAAATTTGAATAAAATAATAGATCCATTCTAGAGAAACGAATACTATCGGAAGATATATTTGATTATTAATATATCTACAAATTAAAAATCAAAGTCTTCTTTTAATCAAAGTATAATCAAATTTGTTAAAGGAAATAGCTCTTCTCACTTTAGTTTCTCTGACAAAACTCAATTAATTCAACTTGAGACCTCAAATAAATAGCTACATATTCAATTTAACTGTAATACTTCTCATTTTTAATCTTATTAAAAACGCAAATGTGAGTTTTTTGTCTTATTCCTTCATTTATTACTTTTATATCATATATTGTTTATTTATACTGAGAGATTACTAGATTATATTCAATAATGTTAGTTTAACATTTTAATTTGAAAAAATTCTTTTTAAAAGAATTCATTTTTTGTCGTTATTATTCAGATAAAACTATAGCAAAATCTCAGAAGTTTTTAGATTTCATATTAACTTAAAAAAGTGAGAGAAATGAAAACTTATATCATATAATATAATTGAAAATTAAAATTATATCAAAGAAAAAATTAGTATGATAAAACTGGAAAAAATATAATAAAAGTAGAAAATAAATTGTGTTAAAGACTATATTGACAGTATTTTTTATCCAGATATATTGAGGATTAGGATGATAATCTTTGGAACTTTTTTGGATTTTGCCTAATATTTTTTAAATAATCCAATAAAAATAACATATAATATCAAAAAAAAAAGTATTTGAGAGATCATAAGAATATAGCAATTTTATTCAATGAAATTTTGTCAGTGAATTATTTGAGAAGTTTTATATTGATACTAAGTTATCTAAAGAGAAGTATTGTAGTAAAATATTTATAAATTTATAATTATCTAGTGAGTAGGAATATATGCTTTCAATATCTTTAGACCTGTTACTTTCATTTCAGGAAAAAAATGGATTTTTTTATATGAATTATGATTCTCTGTTTTTTTTTGATCATTATCTAGTCAGATTAATTCCCAAAAGTTTTTTTAATTTTTTTATTTGAAGAAAACAATTCATGGTGTTTGAATTTAATAGGGCTTTTATCTTGTAAAATTGAATAAATTAGCTTCAAGGAATAATATAGAAAAAATTAGGGAAAATAGATAATACAAAAAAGTAAATCCACCTTTTGTAAAGAAATATAAGATTACATATACGACGCTCTATAAGAGACTTATTACTTATTGGCTTATAGCTTTCTATGTGAATATATATCACTTTTATTCCTTTCTATACCCTTTGTATCAACTGAGGCATAGGTATCATACCTTAAGCTTTATTCAAATCATATAAATGATATACTTCTATCATTATCATGTGAGAAATTTATCATAAGATATTTACACTATTTCTTTGGGTCTATTTCTATGAAGGAATATTTTTCAAAAGAAACAAAAATAATTCATTTCACTTCTTTCTTTAATAATTTCAAAAAACTACTCAACAATAATTGATATTTCAGAAGTCTCAAAAAGCTCATTTTATACAAAGACTTGTAATTTTAATATTGAATTTTAGTTCTTCTTTGTATTAGAATATTCATATATTATATATATCATAGAGAATTAGCACTTCCTAATATTTTGGTCAAGGAAAACAGATTATCAGTTGGAAAAAGAAAGAGATTATATTAATAATCCAAAAGAATTTCCAACATATTTTCTTCAGGTTAATTAATTATTCAAAGTGATCTTTAAATAAATTTAAGCCCAAAGAGAATTTTTTTTAACTCTAACCAAATTTAAAGCTTAAAATTTTTCCTTCATTTTTTATGAATAAAAAAATATCAATTTACAGAAAACACAAACTTTTTTCATTGTAAGTAAATCTATTTTTATAAATTGTTATCAATTTCAAAGCAAATATTAAGCACTAAAATATCATATTTTGAATAATTTACATTTTTATTTTGCCTTATTTCTGGGCCTCAATTGTCAAAAAACTGAATATTTTTATTATGAGCCTTAATGGATATTTCACATTTCCAAAGAACTCACAAAATTCATCAACAAAAGTTATTTTTACTTCAAATTAAAAATAATTAAGTTAAAACTCATTTAGATATATAAATCTTAGAATAAATTTTTTAAATAGTAAATTGATATAATAGTCCCCCTCAAAGTTGGCAAATGCCACACCAAAACACCTTGATTTTTTACAACCAAAATATCACATTTAATTCTGGGTTTTTTGTAACTATCACACCTGAAAATATTTGGCATTTTCAGCTCAATAAACTCAATTTTTTGCCCCCAAATCCCTTTTTTTTGAGAACTTAAGTCTAAATTCATTTCTTCTTCTAAATTCAACATGCCCCCAGCTCACAACACAAACAGCTTTTTTTAGATTTACAGACAGCTGAATATGCTTACAAATTTGAATATGATACTGATGAAGAGATGGAGGAAGACATTCTCTTACTCAATTATTTCCATGAAAAACAATATCTAACCAACCACGAGTTTCATCAACCACCGTATATTTACCAAAGTAGTGATTTGGAAGGCTTACCGTCTTGGAAATCTCAGCAACTTTGTCAAACCTTGTATACAAGCTTTCAAGAATTGGTCCAACTTATTAGTGCGGTCAAAATTTCAAGAAACGTGATATTGGTATATAATTAGCTGTAGCACTTTGCCGATTTGGTAGCAATGGTACTGGATCTTTGGTTGGAAGTATTGGGGACTGTTTGTAATTGGTCAGGGAACTCTCATCCTTTACACCAAAAGAATCATTGCAGCATTATTAAAACACCAGTCATCTTATCTTTCATGGCCAAATAATGATGAATGCAGGGAGCTCTCTCAGGTGATGCAAGCCAAAGGATTTCCTGGTTCCATTTGATTTATTGATGGAAGCTTGATTCCATTATCTCAAAGGCCACAAAATGATTCAGAAGTTTATTTTGACAGAAAGCACAAGTATGTACCTCAACATGTTATGTAGATTGATATATACAAATGATCAATTTTATTTTTTTGGAATAGCTACTCAATGTCAATTCAGCTTGTTTTTGATGTGAATAAGGGCTTTCAAGCCTTAAATGTTGGTCTTACAGGCTCAGTACATGACTCAAGAGTATTCCAGCATATTAATATTTACAAAAATCCTGAACAATTCTTCTCTGAAAATCAAAACTTACTGGCTGATTCAGCATATTCAAGCTCAAATCATATTATTCCAGAATAAAAAGGACACTTGAACCAAAATAATGATCAAAGCAAATTTAACTATTGTCATTCTCGATCACGGGTCCCTATTGAGCATGCCATTGGTATGCTCAAAGGATGTTGGTCTAGTTTACAGCAAATGTGATGTCAAATGAAAGGCCCTGAAGATATTCAAAATTATGTGAATTGGGTAATGACCTGTGTAATATTACATAATTTATTGGAAAAAATTGGTGACAAATGGCTCAAACTGTATGATGATGAAGACCCACCAGAGCTTCAAATAATAAATGAAGGACCACATTTTGGAATGCTCCCAAATATCCTGGAAAAAATCAAACCATTTACTTTGGATTGATATAATAATAAATCTCAATTATTTTGTATGAACTCAAGAATCCTTTTTAATATATTTAAATATTTTCATTTAAAAAAACAATACAAAAGTTCCTTGTTGAAACCATTCTGCACAAGTTTTCATTCTTATTTTAAGTTTTTTTTTTCTGTTAATTTTTTCATTGAAATCCTATTTTGAAAAATAAATCCCAAAATCAGCCTTACTCTCATAAACTCTAGTAGGAATTTTCACTTAATTTTTTCTGATTTCTTTTGCAATTTTTCAGGAAAACAAAACCAAACAAATGGGTGTTTATTGCATATTCTCACTCTTAATACCTCTGGCAGGCCTTGCAACTTGAAAGCCATTTTAAGAGTTTTTTCTATTATGTTATTTTAACTTTTTTTTGAAAAAACAAGGACGAATAGTAAATTGTTCTTTTTGATTTTTTTCTTGCTAGCTCTCAATTTATTTACTTTTATTAGTTTTTTTAATATTTTCTTCAAAAAAACCAAGTATTTTTTATTTCTGTTGCTTGCACTCACTCTCAGTACCTCTAGGAAGTACTTTTTTAATTTCTTTCAAAAAAAATAATAATAAAGTAAGTTTTTTTTTGCCCTTTTGCTTTCTCTGGGTATCAGTACCTCTAGGAGGTACTTTAATCAATTATTTTTGAATTTTTTAGCTTTTTTTTTGATTTTTTTTTCAAGAAAAAAGTATTTTTTTTTTTGTGTTTTTGCTTGCTCTGGCTATCAGTACCTCTATGAGGTACTTTATTTGATTTATTTTTAATTTTTAATTTTTTCTTAGTTTTTTTTAATTTCTTTCCAAAACACAAAAAAAAAAGGTAAGTTTTTTTTGTTCTTTTGCTTTCTCTGGCTCTCAGTACCTATAGGAGGTACTTGATTTAATTAACTTTTAATTTTTAGTTTTTTTTGATTTCTTTCCAAAAAACAAAAAAAAATAAGTTTTTTTTTTGTTCTTTTGCTTGCTCTGGCTCTCAATGCCTCTAAGAGCTACTCTAATTATTTTTTTCTTTTTAGTTTTTCTTTTAGCTTACAAAAAAAAAAGCAAGTTTTTTTAGTGTTTTTGCCCGCTCTGGCTCTCAGTACCTCTAGGAGGTACTTTATTTAATTAATTTTTAATTTTTAGTTTTTTTTTATTTTTTTTAATTTCTTTCCAAAAAAAACAAAAAAAAAGTTTTTTTTGTTCTTTTGCTTGTTCTGGCTCTCAGTACCTCTAAGAGTTACTTTAATTAATTATTTTTTTAGTTTTTTTTAACTTCTTTAAAAAGACAAAACAAGCAAGTTTTTTTCAATGTTTTTTCTCGCTCTGGCTTATTTAATCAATTTTTTATTTTTTATTTTTTTCTTCAAAAACCCAAGAAGAGTAAGTATTTTCTTGTTGCTTTTCCTTGCTCTGACTATCAGTACCTCTAGAAGGTACTTCAAACAATTGAATTTTATCTTTTTATTTTTTTGTAGTTTTCAACTTCTTTAAAAAAAGGAAAAAAAAAGTAAGTTTTTTTTTAGTGTTTTTGCTTACTCTGGCTCTAAGTACCTCTAGGAGGTATTTTATTTAATTAATTTTTATTTTTCAATTTTTTTTTAGTTTTTTTCAATTTCTTTCAAAACAAACCAAAAAAAGGGTAAGTTTTTTTTCTTCTTTTCCACGCTCTGGCTCTCAATACCTCTAAGAGTTACTCTAATCATTCACTTTTTATTTTTTCATTTTTTTTTTACTTTTTTTTAATTTCTTTAAAAAATACAAAAAAAAGGTAAGTTTTTTTGGTGTTTTTGCTTGCTCTGGCTCTCATTACCTCTAGGAAGTAATTTAATTACATATTTTTTATTTTTTTGAATTTGTTTCAAAAAGAACAAAAAAAATAAAGTTTTTTATTTTGCTTGCATTGGCTCAGTACCTCTAGGAGGTACTTTGATTAATTATTTTATTCTTTCTTTTTAGTTTTTTCAATTTCTTTAAAAAAAAAACATAAAAAAGTAGGTTTTTTTATGTGTTTTTTCTCACTCTGCCTCTCAGTACCTCTAGGAGGTACCTTATTCAATTAATTTTTGATTTCTTTCTAAAAAAATAAAAAATAAAGTAATTTTTTTTTGTTCTTTTGCTCTCTCTGGCTTTCACTACCTTTAAGAGTTACTATGATTAATTATTTTTTTATGTTTTTTTTTTTAGTTTTTTTAAATTTCTTTAAAAAAACAAACATAAAGTAAGTTTTTTTTGTTCTTTTGCTTTCTCTGGAAATCAGTACCTCTAGAAGGTACTTCAATCAATTAAAGTTTATTCCTTTTGAAAAAAAAAGACTAAAAAATTTCTAACCTTTTTTTGGATCTCTTGCTTGTTCTTACTCTCAGGACCTCTGAATGGTACTTAATTTAATTTATTTCTATTGTTTTTTTGTTTTTTTAATTCCTTTAAAAAAACAAAAAAAAGATGAGTTAATTTTTTATTTTATTTTTCTCACTCTCACTCTCAGTACCTCTAGGAGGTATTTTTATTAATTTATCATTCTTTAAATTCTTTTGTTATTTTCTTTGAAAAAAAGGAAACTAAGTTTTCTTTCTCTTACTCTTGCTTTATCTCACTATTAGTAGCTCTATGAAGTATTTTCTAAGTATTTTATTACCTCATTGAAAAAATAGAATGGTTTACCCAAGAAGCTTAAAAAACAAGTCTCTGAGGCTATTGAAAGAAAAGGAAAATTGCAAGGCAAGTGAAATCTTTTTATGATTCTTATTTAATGAAGCTATAATTAAATTTTGGAAGTATTATATAACTATTAGTGGCCTTATAAGATCTGTGACCGTATCATATACTGAATAGGTGCAGCTTATAGGTGTTTCCCACCATAGAATAAAATATTTCCAAAATTTCATTCTAATTTTATGAAGCTATAGGAAGCTGATTTATTTTATTAAATACCTTTTTAGAAAATAATCAAAATCTCATACCATCTTTCTCAAAATCCCCCCATAATTCAGATGATAATTCTAATGATTCTTCTGAATTATCTGATGTTCCCCTCACAAAAGTAGCAAGAAGAAATTTTCAAAATAGAAATTGATCAATCCAAAAATATACAAATCATGGAATTCCAAGGGAATTTTCATTTTCAAAGAATGATGATCAAATTAACACTATTTCCCCAAAGTCCACCCTTGTCTTTTTCTCAAATAAAACCTTAATTGCCATAATCGACTTATTACCATTTTCACAAATTACTCCAGAAGATCAAATTGAATGCAATCACCTTTCACACACCTTATTCCAAGAGAAAAAATACTTACAGAAAGTGAAAATCAACAAGAAGATACTCTCAGGTGAAATGTGGCCTCTTGGATGGCGGGAATCAATGACAAAGGATGAAAGAATTGGATTTTATGGATTGACAAGTAAGATCAAAAAAAATATTCAAGATTGGAAGGATCGGGAACCCATGCTAGCCAGGGTAGGACTTCACCTTTCAAAACAATTTCAACATAAAGCCTCTGGGCTCTCTATTGAATCACAACAAAAACTTCTCAATAATGGGCTTCCATCTTTTTCCAATACTGTTCATGATGATGTAACTCCTCAAGACTTTGCATAATCTTTAACGTTTACCAAAAATGAATTTTCCAATAAGATACATAAAGACTTGGATGGTGGATTCAAGTTAATAAAATCAATGGATCAATCAATGAAAATCCCACCGAGAAAGTATCAAATGGGTGTTTTATATTTCCTGGAAATAACTTTGCAGTTTGTTTTTCTCAAACTAATGGAATATTTCAAATGATTTGGAGGGCCAAGGACTTTATTCATTACACTGAAAGCTCTATTGATACAAATACCGATACACGCTTGGGCCTTTCTGTGCAGGTTTCCAAAATATTAGCAAGTTTTTGTACTTCCCATAATATCAAATCTGATAATATTTGTCAGATTAACTAGCGTTTTCTTTTAGTATTTGAGATATTAATCCCCACTCATAGCTATCAAATCCTGTATATACTAAGTAAATAACCACTCATGACTATTGAATTTTGCAAAAAATATGAAATTAAAATACCCTATGGATTCAAAAAAGCATCTTGGATTATTAATTTGAATTTAATCATGAACACCAAATAAGTACTTCACCTATATTTCATTTGACAGTTATTTAAGTCCAAAATACATTTCAATATTTTATTTATAACATCAATTATTGTTAATCAAATTCATGATGGACTCAAGCTCTGTTGCTTACCAATTAGATTGTAACATTGCAATGGTAAGCTCATGTTTTTTTTGATCATTTTGAGAATTCAATTGAAGACTCAGCTTGCGCTCTTTGAAATCACTCTGTTTTTTTAATTTCTTTTTGTCAAAATTCAATTCCTTCTTGATTTTCTCCCTTTCAAATGATATTTCTATTTGTTTCTGGATTTCAGCCTTCTCAAGTAACTTAATTTCAACCTCCTTCTCCTCTTTCCACTTCATTTTCTCCCAATCCAATCTTGCAATCTCACTTGCATTCCATGCTATTTAAAATGATAATCTCAGATAACCTCTACTTACAGATATCAAACTAATTACTACTCACACTCATGGTGTGCATTCAATACAGATGCATATGATGACATGGGGTGATTTTCATTTTTTTTTGATGAACCACTCTTGGGATTCAAATTCTTTAATTATTAACGCTTGATATTACTTGTAGAGGGAGTCAAGAAGATAGGCTTGACAGATGACTCTTCTTTTCCCTCCTCATTCAAACCATCATCAGTAATATCCATAATAAAAGTAGGATCAATCTGTGAAGTTAATGAATGGGTAAGCTTCTTTCCTCTATTCATCTGAATTACAAAAAGTTTAGAATAATGTGAGAAGTAATTGAAAAGAAGGATAACGTACAGCATTTTATTTTTCTTGATCCTCTTCTACAGACCCATAAGCATATATTTCATCATTTTCATTATCATTTGGGTTTGATTGGGAGATATTTGCATCTTTTACCTAATAATCTAACAATTAATTTGAGTCTTATCTGAAAATATAAAGAATATATCACATACTTCATCACTATCCAAAGACTTAAAAACCTCAATCAAATCTATATTTGGAAGATTACAACTGGAAATTGGCATTATATTTGGCTTGTTACCAAAACTCTCATCCAGTTGCTGATAGCATGGGCAAAGACTTTCCAGTTGTTGAGCCATTGTATGAATGCCCTTTTTGTTGTCATCATCAGTAACTCCAGCCCCAGTGGAGCTTTGCAAATTATTTTCTGAAATATATTTCTTTTTATAATTGCACCATTGGTCTTGCATAATGTTTGGTGTAAATCTACTTTTTGATCTCTTGTTGACTTCATTTTCCATCATTTGAAATCCAGCTTGCTTTGATAATGGTGGGAATCCTACTGAGGTCTTTCCAGAAGTGCCAAAACAGGCCTCGAAATTCTTCTTTACTTTAAGAAAGCTTATTATAACAAAATCATTGGAATTTTTAAGATTTCCAGAGGATTTTGAATCAGCCTTAGATACATTTTCAGATGAGGGTTGTTTTGGTGGCATTGGATAGCAATCTCAATGGATAATATCAATATGGAAGATAACTGAGAGGTTGTTCATTCTTTTCACTTCAATTGTAATTCATCCCAAAGATGAAAATTCCTGCTTTTGAGGTTAGGTTTTGAAACCTATTCTCACTTGTCTATGAAATACCAAGATTTAATTTATATCAAAATTCATGCATTCAAAGTTCAATATGGCATGTTATTCAACTCCAGAAAATTAATATTTATTAATATGTTTTTAGCTCAAGATCCCACATTCAATTAACTCAATATTCTTCAGCTCTGAGATGGGCTAATTATTCTGTTTCAAAATTGGCTTATTCAGCAAATTTTATCTACCATAGGGCTTTTTATAATAAATTCAATATTTTGGCCTACAAATTCTAAAATAGTATTTTGGGGTAAAATCAAGAATTTTCATTTTTATTAAACATTCTTAAAGTCAAAACATAAAAATTTTACACCATGTATAGCTTAACTTAAAAAAAATGTGGTAAAATTAAGGTTTGGTGTGTTGTTTTAAAGTTAACCTTGTATTTACAATAAAGGTGATAAATCTTGTGGCCCCTTTGTCCAAAGTCAGTTGAAAATTCCATAGTATGTCGTTTAATAAATAAAAAGGGAATAATACACCAAAAAAAGGGGGGGAAATGGTATTCTGGCAAAAGATTTCAGGGTACCCAACTTTTTGGATCTGAATAGTGTTTTTTGAATTTAGTCAACCTTAATTAGCTTTCCTCAGCCAAAACAAGTTTCAGATGATGTTTTAAATTTTATTTTCAGTTCAAAGCTCATAAATAAACAAAACTTGAACCTTATTAAATCCTATTGGGGTTTTAATAAGTATTTAAGCTTAAAAAATACATCACATTGAAAGCTTTGAGTAAAAACTCAAATTTTCCACATGGGTAAGGCTTTTATTTACCTATGCATTTTTATAAAAATCAAAATAACTGATTTCAAACCTCCAGAAGTTTTCCTGCAAAATTAGTTATCCCCAATACAAAAAAATCAAGAGCCTTCACTAATAGTGGAAATAACCTCTTTTCCTGCTAGGAGAAATTTAATATTGAAGCTACCTTATAAGTAATAATTTTTTTATTTATGTATCAAAATCCTCTCACTGTTATGAAACTTATTTTAAGTGGGAAGTAAAAATTGAATCAAAGATTGGGTAGTTTGGGATTAAAGCTTAAAAGGTTTCCTTATTGAGAAGAATTGGGAATAATTTTGACATAGCACTAAATCTCAAAGAATGGTGTTATAACTCTAAGAAAAATTGGATTAAATATCTAATCTAGGTTTAAATAAGCTACAATATTGTATAAAATACACTATTTATCAGCTCCTTCCATCATGAGAGATTTTCTTGGCTTAATAGACTTTTAAAATAGAAATTAAACCTTTCTATAACATAAAACTTAGTGATATTCAAGTTTAGAGCTCTTAATAAATTCTATTGAAAGTATTTGGGATGTTGGAATAAATATTGGTACTCTTTTTCACCTTTTAGGACTTTATTTTGTATAAAAAAACCTTCCAAAACCATTTAAAATCCTCAGAGTTCAACCCAGCTTATTATAATAAAATAGATTGGATAAATATTCATAATAATAATTGGAATAGATTGTTTTTATCATAAATTAAGTAAAAAAGGTCTTGTAAATTCTCTTTTAATAAATTTATTTATATTATTAAATATGTCTTTAAATCAACTTAAATCTACTTTTATTCATATTTCTGATGGTTTCACTGACAAATTACTTTTAGAAGACCATTTTTAAGGTATTTTTATAATAATAAAAGTTTTTTATTTACCATTAGGTAGTTTTATATTTCTATCTTCTCTTTATTAAATAGTTTTATATCTTTTTTATAATATTATAGCTATTTATTGATAAAAAACTTATTTCAATTCAAAATCACTTTCTGGTAGAATAATTTCACTATTATTATTTCTATATTGGTAATGAATAATAATTTCAATTTACAATATTAAATATTGGTAGTATTATTATTATTTAATTTTCTTTATATTGATTTTTTATATAGATATATATTATTAATAATCTTATTTTTGATTTTTCTATATAATATTAGTTTCTTGATATCTTAATAGTGATTTTTCTTGTAAAATAAAAACATAAAAGTTAAAATAATTCTATTAAGATTAATTAAACTGTTAGTTTAATAGTCAAATCTTAAACTTATACAAAATTAAGAACAAGAATTATAATTACAATTGATATTTCAACTAAAAAATATATATTTCTTCACAACTCCAAAGTAACACATGTTTCTATTTAGTGATATCTTAATACTTAATACAAAACTATAGGACCAAGAATAACATATAGCATTAAAAATGATCCTTTGAAATAATATGCACAAACATCATATAATTATACAGAATTACTTCCTTTTTATTAACTTTAACATCATTAGAGATAATCTTTACAATTATTGATTCAATGTTTCATTCATTTGAGAAAAACAATATATAAGTACTCTTTTAAGTGTTTCTGAGCTCTCTAAAACAGATAAAGAACACAATTTAAATATTAGATTACTTTTTAAATCTTCAAAATTAAAAAAAAATAGATTTCATATTCCCTTATTACTTCTACTTTTATGAAAATAAAAGTGCAAAGATAATCCAACAAAATAAAAATAAATTGTTTCTTTATGTTTTTACCTATTTTTTTACCACACCAAAATGAAGATATGACAAAAACTCTTTTTTTCTCACACATATTCTACCCAGAATCAATTTAAGGAAAACAATCAATTAACTGGGTGTAAGTCTCTTATTTTCTCTGATGGAATCAAAAAATTATATTTTTGAAAAAAGAAATGTAATTCTAACTTTTTAAATTCAATTTAAAATTTAAAGAAATAGAGAAAATGACTGAATGAATTATGAATTAGTCTTTGGCTAAAGAATCAACCCTATGGTTTTGGATAGGAATAATTAATCATACTAAAATTTATTGTATTAAAAGAAAAAACTTTAAATATTTAGCCATCAGTCAAACAATTATACAAAGCCTCTTAGTTTTGCTTCAACTGAAAAAAACTCAGCTGAAATAAGCTTCAAAATTTTAATACTTATTTTAGCTTTGAAATTAAAGAACTGAACTCAAAGTTAAAATAATAATATCCTTTGGATTTATTTTTAAATCACAACTGAAGTGAAGATTTTTCTTTTTCTTTTCTTCTTAATCTTCAAATAATATAGAGAATTGATATTGAGAAGCAATCAAATTAAATTAACAGGTATATGATTTTCTTGTAATTAATTATTTTAATTGGAGAAGTTTCTCTTTTTTTTGTGGTTTTTTCATTCAAACATTTGAAACAATGGATTCTTGAGAATTAATAGTATTATTCCTCATATTTTTCTATATCTTTCTTTCTTAACTTGAATTTAGGATAAGATTTCTACTTTTTCGTTTAAATAAAAAAGAATCAATATTCTGATTTCATATTCATAATTTTCAAAATTGAAGATATTTCCATATACAAAACAGATTTTTTCAAAAAAATTTCATTGATTTTTCAAAAATAAAAATTTTCCAATAATAGTTTGGTTTGAATTTTTTAATTGGAAGTGATTTAATAGTTTTCTTAATTACTCTTTTCTTGAATCCTGAAACATAAAGGAAATAAATAAGAAAACATAATTTACATTCTATTTTTCTTTTAATGAGAAATTAATATCAATATTATAAATATGTCAGAAGCATTTTTCATTGAATACAGTAGATTTAATCATTTGAAAAAAAATGGATATAATTTTCAAAGAAATATCTATATCTGAAATGTAACTTTGATCTTTTAGTGTCAAAAAGGAGGTTTCAATATTCAATTGAAAAATAGGCAAAATACTTCTATTCTCATTCTAGGGGGATAGTGATATAAATGTGTAGGCTTAATTAAAAATATATTCAAATTTTTTCTTTCTCAATATAAATAAACATTCAAATCAATGAAATAAGATTTCATAATTAATTTTCTAAATAAATCATAATTATTTAATGCAAAATGGATACTAAAAAGATAAACATTATCCAAATAATACTTAGCTTAGAGGAATATAATTAATAAGCTCTTATATTTTAATTTAATAACTGGATAATAATACCTCATACTCATAATTTGGAAATTCTAAGTACTATTATTTTTGAGAGAATTAAAAGATAAATCAGATTCATAATTAAATAAAAGATCAGATTTAATTTAATTCTATTTAATCTTAATTTTGAAAATAAATAGCTTCAAAATAGACGAAAGGGAATTTAGATAAGATAATACTTAAAACAATATTGTGAATTAATTTTTTTCATTTTTAGATGTATATTTGTATGAAGATTATTGAAATTCTTTCTACATAAATGTGTAAGAAATTCTATTTATCTTATTCAAAGACCTAAATTTAATATAAAAAAGAAAAATGAATAGTTTTATATATTTCAAAATAAGTAAAAGCTAAATTTGAAAAAAGAAAATATGATAAATATGAATTTTCTTTTGGAGAAATTTTTAAAGTTGTTCTTTAATCTTGTAAAAGTTATGTTTTTTTAATTTTTTTCGGGATAATATTCTTTTTTTACAGAATAAATCTGAGAATCAAATCAAAATCTTAAGTCAATAACAAGAACGAAGTAAAAAAAACACTTCGAAGATCTCATTGTTTTTGTATTACTCCCAGATTTATTATCATTTAATTCAATAGATAATGATTCATAAATATAATCATAACAAAAATATAGTAATATGTATATACTTCACTAATATTTGACCTTCTTCTAGAGACGCAAAATTCTAAGTCCTTCTAGAAATACTCTTTTTATGTGATTAATATTTAAAATAACTAATGAAAGAACTATCTTAAATTCTCCAAAGATCTTTCAAATCCGAAAGTAGATTTTCAAAATCTCAAGAGGATTTTTAGCCGAGTGTTCTATTTAAAATTTCCAGATATATTAGGGCTACAGAGAAGATGATTCATTCTTTTATCTTTTAAAATATGTTAAATACAAATTTGGGGCTGTGTTGTGTTTTTATAAAGGACAAGAAGCCGTTCACTTCCTGAATTTTTGCATCACCATTATCTATGTGATCTCAATTCACAATAACCTTTTTTATTTCAAATAAACTGGTTCATTTTTATGTATTGTTATTTTCATCTAAATAAACTGTAAATCTTTGATATAATAGGTTTATTTAACATCAAAACTGGATTTACTTAACATAAACTATTGGTTGATTTAATTGAACATTATTTGGAATCAATTCCTCATGATCAGAAATCAATCCTTTGCATGAGGAATCATTTAGAATCATGTTAAATAAACTCATTATACTCTTTATATTGAATCAACCTGTGGTTTAAATTAAACAAACCTATGGCCTATGTTAAATCAACTTGGTTTATGTCAAATAAGCCTTTTGCATGAGAAATTTTACAGTTTATTTCAAATAAAAGTTACAATAAATAAAATAATGAGGTTAATCTAAAATAAACCAGTTGTGTGCTATTTTATATTAAATAGCTTATGTTGATGCAAAAAATCCCTTGATGGAGGAATTAGTCAGCTTTTTGTCTCGTACTTAGAATACACGATTCAAATGAATGGTGAAAGCATCCCAAAAAACTAGAAAGTAATGAAAATTATTATATATTTTTTCTAAATTGGGTTCAAAATCTAAACATTAATTCCAGAAAAAGGTCTTAGTCCAGAGTCAGACCCCATGGTATAGCTCAAAGGGAAGCATATCTCAAAATGTTTTTGTTGCAGTTAATTTCAACATGTCAATTTCTTACATTGTATGGGGTGTGAAGGCAGCAAAAACGAATCAAAATTTTCAATTAATAGATTTAATATTAAATTTACATACTCCTAAATCTAATTAATTGGTGGTTGAGGAAAATGTACTGACAAATCCTTTTTTTCATCCATATTTTGGTACAAGTCATCATCTCTGTGAATAGGTTCAGGAAAGCTAGCTGATACAAAATTTGGAACTTGTAATCTTTAATAATTGTATTTTAGCTAAATGAACTCCAAATTTGTAGAAAAAAAATAAGTTTAAGGTATTCTTCCTTACATAATTTCATTTAATGAATCTTTTTGAGCTTAAAATATAAAGTTTTGTATTATTAGCAGGACGTCCAAGAGCTCAATTAGCATTAAAAAAAGCTATTGTCTTTTATTTTATTCATACACAAACATAATTTTTTTATCATGGCAAAAATTCACCCCATGGTGATAGTTATTTAAGAAATCACTCCGATGGAAAAATATCCAGAAATAAGAGCCTGAAGACTTTTAATTACAAGAAGATCAGAATATTATAAGTTTTTTTATTCAGAGTTCCAAATAAATTTCAAAACCACCAACAATTTAGTGAACGATAAATAATTGAGCCAGTAATAGTCCTATGGTGATGATCTTTGTGCAAATATCAGTAATATTTAAGAATTATTCTGAATCATCACATATAGATAAGAAATAAACTGTCTTGGATTAATTTCTTAGTGAGGTGTAGAATTAAAGCAATTCATCTTTAGTTAAAAATTTTCTATGCTTCTTTTTCATGATGATGATGGATGTAATTGAGTTTTTATGATTATAAATTTCTAAAAAAAGAACAGAACCCACATGGTCATGTTCAGCTTTCATATTTTATATAAAAGCACAAAATTAATCTAATACATTAATCAGGGTGTATTTCCTTTCTGGAATTTGTGGTTCTTTTATTCAGGAGACCTTCCGTTTCTCTAGTTAGATTTTGTCAAGAATCTCTTTTATTTTTCCATTTCGTATGCCATTTTTTGCTTGCCTCTTGTTTTATCTGATCAATAATCAACTATTAGTAAGTATTTCTATTTAATTCAGGTTATTTTTTCTTTCTATAGTTCAAGTTATATTATTATGAAGGGGGATTTTCTTTTTCATATTTCCCTTTGAAAACCTTTGATTGCATATTATAATCAGGACACCTTACCCCTTGTAGCTTTTACTACCCTTTTCTAGGATTTTGCTTCTTAAGCTTCCTCCAAAATTAATTTTCCGTAATTTAAAGCTTCCTCTTTTGAGCTCATCCCGAACCACTAAGTTATCACAGGTATTAATACTCTGTAAACATCTGCTTATTCTTTGGAATTAAAAGAAAATGACTTCATTTCATAATAAAACCATGATAATAGATGAAAGAAAAATCCTTATTATTTATCAATTAAGCTTTTAATTTTCCAAGGTCAAAAATTACTGGATATTTCTCAAGAAAGGAGTCAGTATTTTCAGAATTCTAAAAATGTGAAGCTTCCCTTTTTTTAATATTTATTGTGTCTATGGGAATCTATTTATCTTCTTTCTTTATTATATACCTTAAAGCTATTCGGATTCATTGTAATCTAAAGTAGCTCTAGGTCCTTCACCTCTTCAAATAGCATTGAAATAGTTTTCATTACCGCACCAAAAAATAATTAGAAAAAATTAGATTATGATTTTTATCCTTTAAAACTGTCAGAAATCTAATTGATTCATCATTTTTATTATTCCCTAGAGTGGTTTAACTCAAAGCTTCAAGAATAAAAGTTTTCAAAAAGAAGATTGAGTCAACAAAAAGAAAATGCATGTTCACAACACAATCCATTAATTTTTGATTATTTTTGTTATTTAAATGATCTATTTTTTCTATATTTTCTTAAAAATTCATGAGTTATTCATTTTATCCTTAAGTTATTTATAGTTTTGATTATTATGAAATGAGAATTCAATTAATTAATTGATAAGATGATATAGTTTTGTTTCATAAAAACTCAAGCTAGAAATTATTAATGGCCTCATTAAAACCTAAGGAATCAATATATCTCAGTTACTTTAAATTATTTTAATTAAACTTTCAAAAAAAAATACTAATTCCCTATCACTTTTATATTTTTCATCTCTTTATATAAGGATATTTATCTTATCGGATTTTATTTTGATTTTGATTTCTTAAATTATTAAAATTTAATAAAAAAATTTTGGTACTTTTAGATTTTTTTAAATTTAAATTTGAATTCAATCATCAATTGAAAAAATTAATCCAATTATTAATTTTGATTATTGATTTCAAAAAAATTGAAATTTAATTTCAAACCAATAAAAACTAAATTTATTATAATATTATACATTGAAATGATTTTATTAATATATTAAATAAAATTATTTTCAAAAAATTTATAAACTGAAAAGAAAATATATAGCTTTGAATTTATTTTTCTACATATATACATGTATCATTTTACTATTAATAAGATCTTGAAAGGATTTAAAGATTTTTTTCTTTAGAAATTCTAAAAATTTCATTACTAAATTAATTTCTTCCAAAAAAAAACAATTATTAATTTAATCCCAGTTGAAAAAAAAAAACATTTTTAAAATTTTTAAAAAAAAAAATTGAAGAAAAAAAAATTGTTTTTTTTTTTTTTTTTTTGGTCAAAAATTTAAAAAACTTTAATTTATTAAAAGTAATTTTTAAAGAAAAAATTTATCAAAAAATTCTTTTCCTAAATAATCTTCATTTTTAAATCAACTAGATCTTTTTTATTTTGAAAAATAGAAATTTCATTACAAAAAAAAATTCCCAATCTCAAAACTTTTGGAATGCAAATTTACACAAAAAAAATGAGAAATATTTGTTTCAATATTAACTTAGCTTCTTGAAAGAAAAAATCCAATAACTCAAATAAGGAATAGATTAAATTAAAATATCTATTTGTAAAAATTATTATTATAACCTTTCAATTTATTCTTAACATACACATTAAAAAAGTGAAGAGGAAAACCAAGATATTATAGAGAATAATTGGTCTATTGAAAAAAAAAGCTAATTCTAAGAAAAATTTAAATCAAGAAGAAAAAAAATTAGCCAAATTATCAAAGAAAATTTCACTTTAAGAAAGAGAATTAAATCACAAAGATTGATTCTTTTTAATGAAGAGAAAATAAGATAATTTGTGATTATAGCCTTAAAAGGTAAAATATGATGAGTTTTATTTTGTGGACCAGATATTTCAAAAATAATGAAATGAATATAAGGGATTAATGGATACTTATCCTGTAATTACTTTTGGTTTTTAATGATGTTTTCTTTTTGTAATTTTTTAAACATAATTTATATCTTTAATTTATTATCAAATGCACATGCAATGCAACTGGCGGGGGGTAACTATTTAGTTAGCTGAAAAAGCTAAGAATTTCTGTACAGATAAGTAAATCTGTATAATTTGTTTGGATCTTTACTTGAAGGGGAATAAAATTTTCTTTATAAGCTCATTAACTTTTAAATAAAATAAATTCTAAGAGAAAATTACTCAGAATGCCATTAATCACACGATTTGGTGGATTTGGGGGTTTCAGGAAATGTGAAAAACAAAGATAAGGAGTTAAGCTATAGTGGGCCTGAAAGAAAGATTGACTATATGTAAGGTCTTAATTTAAGTAAGTTAAATAAAGGTGATTCTCATAATAAAATAAATTTTTCAATTTAAAATTGAACAGGTAATCATAATTCTCAACTTAATAATTCTGCAATGAATACAGATTTTAATTCAAATAAGAACAAAATATTAAAAAAAGGCTACTCCATTATGAAAAAGGTCTACTTAAGTGAAACAATGACCATCTTATTTTCAATTATTACTCTTAGTTAAACTGGGTCCTTGTGAAGTGGAAAAAATTATAAGCATTTTTTATTGGGGCATCTGGATAACATTATGTAATTTTACATGATTTCCCTGATAATATCTATAAAAAAAAAGAATAATCTGAAGAAAATGAAATCCATTTATAAAATAGTCAGAGAAAACAAAGAGAAAGTGACAAGGTTAATAGGTAAAGAGAATAGGAATTTAAGCTTGAGGAAAGATTTTACAGTAATCAAATTGGAATAATGAATATGATACAAAAAATGTCAGGAATATAAGCTCGGGTGATAATTTTAAATTATGATACATTGTATGATCAATTTTCTTTAGGTGTCAAAATCCTTGTATTGTTTCTTTTTGGGGAGGAAAAAATCTAACCAAATATGATTTATTATCTGAGCTAGACCTGATCTCTTTTAGCTGAAAAAGCTGCAGCTTGATATGTTTATGAGTTTTTCATATATTACTCATTGGAAAGAATTGTTTTTTATTAATGTAGTCATTAATATATTGTCTTCTCAGTAGTGGATAATCTCAAAGGATCACATATTTCGGAAAGTCAAACTTTAGCCTTTCTAAATTTGATTATATTTCTCCAGAAATCTTCTTAAATAAATCATATTAGTCTATTATAGATATTCTTAAAAGTCAAATTATAAATATCACCTATTTAAATTTTGATGAAAATTAACTTCCAAAACAGATGAGTTATATCTTTTTTTAATTCAGTAGAAAAATAATCTAATTTTTCATGGATGATTCCAATTGTTAGTTCAACAGAACCGAATACATTTTACCCCCATGGAGTCAAATCTCATGGGCTAGGAATGTGCTCAAATATGAATATTTCTAAGATATGATATCAAATTATTCTTTTTTAGGTACAATGAAAATATAATTGATGTCTTTTTCTGATATACCTCAATATTTAAGCTTCTTTCTAAAGATTGGACTATGAAAACCCTACCAGGAGCACTATTCAAAGGAGGCACAAGCTTACTATATGCTACTTATGAGAAGTTAGAAAATTGGTTAAATCAATCCCTAATTTTTACTAAGATTCCTTTGTAGAGTTCTTTATTTATGAGAATTTTTTGGTGGCACACTTTCTAATTCAACATCATCGAATCATTATTGAGGTAAGTCTCTATCAAGCCAGAAAGAAGTAACTGTAAAGTGAATAATTGAATTGATATTTTTTATAATCCAATTATTTTTCTGAATTAGTTGCTATGATGTTTTTTTAGTTTTTTGAATGATTTATTGATTACTGGGACAAATTGAT
The DNA here is from genome assembly GCA_023105745.1 of Austropuccinia psidii. Lineage (NCBI taxonomy): Eukaryota > Fungi > Basidiomycota > Pucciniomycetes > Pucciniales > Sphaerophragmiaceae > Austropuccinia > Austropuccinia psidii. The sequence goes on along the minus strand of JALGQZ010000014.1, from coordinate 19,625,246 downwards.
TTGAATCTACCCAACTCTTACCTTATTCAAAAACAAACTGTCCTTGTTGGGCATCATTTTCCTTGAAATCTATCCTTTTTGATTTCATAGGACTCTTTTTCAAATTGATTACATTGGCTTGTAAAAATATTGCAATGGTATTTTTTCAAATTCAAACTCTTTTATGATCTATTAAGCCTAACTCTTCAAAATTGAAGCATAAGAAAAAGACAAACCTGAAAGTTGTTATTTTCTTTCACAAGTGAATCCATTAAGAGAATCAAGATCCATTCATGGTTTATTCGTTCAAAATTACCAATCTCATTCAATCTCTTAACATAAAAGGAAGTGTAACCATTCAATACATTATGCAGTAAAATAAACAATACAGTTAAATTATATGCAGTCATAGGAGTGAAGTACTGGGGAGTCAAAAAACATCACAAGAAATTCAAGAGACAAAGTGTATGTTTTACCACAAGTCTATTACATAAACAATAATTTGAAGTCAGCAATTTCATATTGATTTTGGAATAATGGTCAGTTGATAAAATTGAACCTTCTTTCAGCATCATTACTTGGTCTCACATGATATATCATGATAGGAAGACTTTCCTTATATCCCAAATCCCCTATCAGCTGGATATGTGCAGGAAAAACCAGAATTTGAGCTATCAATTCCTGACAGATTCTTGATTTGTAAGATACCTGACTATCATGATCTGATTCAGAAAAACAACCAAAGAGCTATTGAATAAAAAACATAAAGATTTGGGAAATCCTTTTCGCTTGGTAAGTCATTACTAATGTTTTTGAACTTCAGTTATGCATCAACAAGACATTGAACAAACATTGAATTCCAACCCTTTCTGTCAACATAAAACTTGCCCTAATTATTTGGAGGAAATCATATTGGAATGTGAGTGCCATCAATTTCTTCAACAATAATTTTGATTCCCTTTGATTGCTCAAACATTTTGTAAAATCTGAGCCCATTCTTGAAGATTATCCACTTTTGAAAATCTACACAAAATAAAAATCATTTTCATTAAGAATAAACATAGAGAAAAAACTGACCTAATTGTATAATTATGTAGTTTAAAGGTGATTGATTCAATGTATTTGAAGAATACCACATATGCAGTTGATTTAGCAATGTTTAACTGGTGAGCCAAAGTCTGAAAAATGCATCCATGTCTAACTCAATATAAAACTAAACCAACTTGACCTTTGACATTCAGTGGCTGACCCTGACCATTCAAATCCATCTGAATTTTGGAGTGTAATTAATATCTTCACCAACCAATCAAGTTCAGAAATATGCATTTAAAACAGCTTGCAAAACAATGATCCATTCAGAAAAATATTCAATTCTTGAGAGCCAAACAAGGGGAATGTAAGATTCTTGTGTGTGCGCCTCAATAATGCACGAGGACTTGAATGTGTGCCTGCACATTGAGGTTAAAGCTAAGTGGATTGACTATGACTTGTCAAATCTCCAGAAATAGACATAAATTTAAGTTAGTGTTTTATCAACTCATGATTTGTTTTTTTGCTTAGTTTGAGGGTGCTTGAATCGATAGAAGGATTTTACAAAAATTCTAATCGAGATCCAGATTCCACATGCAATGATCTAAGTCAATTTTGGGAGAGATATCTTTGCCTCAAGTTGACTAGTTCACAAAACGTGTCATTAAAAATTGAGGCAAGGCGTGGATTCCATGTGATTTTTCTTAGTCGATAGGCTGCCCCTGCCAGCTAGCGCTCTGACTGGAGATCTGACTTGTGTGATCGAACCTGAGGGAGAGCATGGATCGAAATTTTCGATTGGCCATGCTATGAGACAATCCTGAGGTTTCTCGCTTTTCCTTTGAATAAGAAGCTCGTGGTTGAGGCCTATGATAGCTCGGAGCCTCAGACTGATAGGCACTCGGTCAAACTCCGAGCATTATGATTCATAAACTTGTTTGGATATAGTGAGCTTAGTAGTGATATGGCTTGACGTAATTTCCTGATGACGATATATTCCTGATGTGCTTGTTTCAAAATTTCAATTCGAATCTTCGACGCTCATGAATCATGCTTACAGCCAGACTGCGATGTTTTAGTTGCAGATCAACATAATGCGCCCGAGTAGCTTGCGACAATGCGACATCAGGATTCAGGCAGGGATGAAGTTGATGAGACGATGACTTGGTCTTTGTGCTTGTTTCGGATCATCATACAGCAGTAAGATACTCTCTTGTCGGCCTCGCTCAGAATAGTTTGAAGAAGTGTAAGATCTGGCGACGAGGAAATACTCAAGATCGATGTGCTCACAGCCTCACGCTAAATAAAAATCCATGCGATTCATTGACGATTCATGGACTATGGATGGACTATGGATGGACGATGGATGGACGATGGATGGACGATGCATGGACGATGGCTGGCTGGATTGGTGATCTCAATCGAGATGTGACCTGAAACTCGTTTGAGGCTCCTTTTGGAAACTTGTTTAGGGAAAATAATGATCCCTCATCCTTGGATTCCTTAAAAGGATGGAGCTCTTCGTTTTTCTCGTCATCTAGGCCATCATCATCTTCATCCTCATCAATTTCGTCTTTCTAAGGAAGCTTGCCTCTTTGGATAAGAGCAAGAGTCACTCACTCTTCTATCGTTTTGGTTTTGTCTTTCGTCTGGATATCTCGTCCTTCGTCTAGATGGTCATCGACCCTTATCATCTATTCAATCTTCCATTAACTGCATCCAATCAAGAGATCAAGAATGCTTATCTTAAACTGGTAACAGATTTCCTTCGATCGATTTGCTTCTTGATAAATCAAACTAATGCTTCGCTCTTTCCAATCTCTTCAGGCATGCCAAGCTCATCCATGTAGTCTATCATCAAATCATTCAGTCAGGAATCCGCAATCTTGGAAGTTTGATTTGGCAGCTCAGGCTTTTACTCTCATAGGCTTCGGTATGTCCCATTCAGCAAGCTATCTTGAGACTTCGTGCCAATCAGACCTTTATTGAAATCTGTCGCAATGGTCTCTAGAATCAAATCGTCCAATTTATGACTTGGCAAGACAACAGATTCTCCGTCAAAGTGGAGACTTGGGGCACATCAACTCACACTCTACTAGAAATTCGGCATCATCTACGTCCTCTGCCTCTTCGGCTTCTTTAGATTCTATCAACGCTCAATCGTCTTGGAACGATCACCAACTCCTAGATGCTTTGCCACCCGCATTAAGAGTTAGATTAGAATCTATCGATCCTTTCAAAGTCTTTAATGATCTAATCTCTCAGATAGATAAAGATCGTCAAAATCACTTCCAGTCGCCATTGATCCATCATCAGCCCAACTACCATCAACAAAACCTCAAGCCAGTTCATCATAATGACACCCAAATCAAAAATACAAATTCCAAGCTGTCTTCATCAAAGCTTAATCAATCTCATCTGATGCCCATTCCAACCATTCATTATAATCTCGATGAGTCAGCTAATAAACTTAACTTATCTGAACCAATTACATTTCAATCTAATAAAACTTCATCTAATGGTCTATCTGAATCCTTCAAACATCAAAATAGCAAGCTCAAAACTGATAATCTATCTCTCACTTCCAACTCTTCAACCAACTCCAATTCAACTTCAAGGTCCAAAACTAGAAGAGTCTCATTCTCAAATGATGTTATTGCTTCTGAGGAATTAAAATTGGCTCGCGAAGCAGTCTTATCCTTCAAGGCTGAGGCTGCAAGACAAAGCAATCACTCATCTTCACGACTCTCTAAACCCTTGCAAAATCATGATCATCATCATTCGACCTTTAATCACCCTCATTCTCATTCTCTTTCATCTTCAAGTTATCCATTTTCAGCTCGCCCTCTTTATTCATCCCACGTCAATCACGATCATTCTTCAATTCATCCATTCTCAAACCCAGATCTTTATCACACCACAAAGCCTATTGGTCATCAATTCGGCTCTAGGTCATCCGATTGGAAAATCGGCCCGGTGCCGCAGGATATTCCTTCAAGAAAAAAATCGGATATAAATAACGAGAGAGATACTCAGGCTGGCTGGTCCCGCTCAGCGCCATCAGGATTGCTCTATCAACTATTAGAAAATGAAGAATCGCCTGGCTTTGCTAGTCATGTCAATTTCAATCCACCTCTTCCTTGCTCATCAGCTCGTCTCAACAATTCCCTAGCATTGGCACCCTCTCTTCAAGGTCGACAAAGGTCTCGCTCGAGCGTAACAGATAATAGAATATCTTCCGCTATTGGCGATTTATCCACTCTTCATCTAGATTTTGATCGTCAAACATCAGTTAAAGTTAGCAATATGACTACAACAATTTCTATGAAGTCACGCCAAGAAGGCCAATCTCAATCGCAAACAGTGAGAGGCCAAAACGATTTTCAAAAAGAGCCGATAGAAACGAGAAAGGCAATTGAAGATTTGTTGAGGTTTTTAGAAGAAATCGATGGAAAGAGTGGGGCATATGATCGAACGATGGGCGAAACCTTGTACTATGGTGGAATTAAAAAAAAGGAATGGTTGTTAGAAATGTCAGAAGAAGAATTGAGGGAGGTGATGATGAGGATTGAAGAAGACAACAAGGCGACAAGCGACAATGATCGATGTAGTCAAGATGATCAACATGCTCAAAAGGAAGGCAAGCAAATCGATAACAAGTACGATCACTTGAATAGGTTTAAACCGAATATCGGCTTAACACCATTTCAAATAGCCACCTTGCCCAGACGACTTAAAGATTGGAAACTGAAAAATCGTTATCATTATTAGCCTACTACTCACAAAACTTTTGTCGCATTTTTTTATCAAACGAACGCCATTTTATAGAATTATTTTTTCATCATTTAGTAAAGTCGACTAACAAAAAAGTATGTGCAAGAAAAGACATACGATGCAAATGACTTTTACCCCTTTAAGAAACAGAAAGATCCAACATTATAAAAATTGATTAAAAGGCGTATTTTCATCACCATAATCTTCCCAACGGCCAAAACATTTTGGTAAACAAATGCATAGTTTTGTTTTTTATCTTTGTTGTATTTTTCTAAAAGCATTGATTTGAGTTTCTCTTGTTCTTATTTTTCTCCTACGAGTACAAAAATGCTTATTGCAAATTTTCATGATGGTGACTAAGATCGCGACTGGATTTCGAGATAACTAAATCATTGTATTATCTTTTTAGTAAAGCAGGACTCATTTTTCAAGAAAGAATTTCAAATATTTAGAAAGCTTCCTAAAAATAGAATTGATTCGAAGTATTTGATTATGATTGTTTTGTCCCTTGGAATTCAGTTGTGAAGCCATGCAAAAAAACTGTGTTTTTTGGTATTTCAGGCATTCCTATTAAGGGTTTTTGTGCAATGAACACACTCATCACCCGTAATCGGCAATATTATGTGAGGGTATTGGCATTCATGTCTCTACCGTTCTGTGAGCCCAAACAAGCATTTAAGAAACCAAAAAAAGCAACAAAAAAACCCATAAAATTAGACATCTAACTAGGCAATATTCCAAAATCTTCAGTACCTAATTAGGCACATTTATTTTATTTTTATTAAGAAATGGTGCAGTTTAGCGAAGCTCGCTCGTCAGTCCCAGTACTTCCCGTCACCTCTCATCAGTTGGAGGTGACGGGAAGTACTGGGACTGACGAAGGTGACGGGAAGTACTAGGACTGACGAGCGAGCTTCGCTAAACTGCACCATTTCTTAATAATTTTATTTTAAAAAAATCCTTCTTTTTCCCGTGGTGATATATAATTTTTTCAATTTTGATTGATTGGATTTTCATTTAAAATTTCCCCAGTTTGTTAAATCTAGGCTATTTTGATAAAATCAACTGCAATGAATCATTAGTAGGGTTCAGAGGGCCAACTCATGAGCCAAATTTTAGATGAGCACGAGCAGGAATATCATTGTCAAAGACCTTGTATGAGTTAGCTCATGAGGTGGTTTGTTCCAGCCAACCTCGACCCAATTCATAACAATCATAAGTTTTGCTGTCTTGGTTAAACCATACAAAGACTCCCCTCAACCTCATCTCAAAACAACTACCTATCCATGTATGACAAGCCCAGGACCTCTCTGCAATGCCAAGAGTTGAAGGACCTTGAGCTGATCATAAAGAGTTACAATAGAACACCACTTATCAACAGACTCCTCTCACTCACATCTCAATCTAAGTCATAATACTCCCCTCACTCTCATCTTAATCCTGTCCATCATATTTAATCTTCAAAATGCCCAGAACTTCTCAGCAACACCAAGGCTTGAAGGACCTTGAGCTGATGTGGATGATCTCAAAGATTGATGAAAATCATCAGCGCATAGCCCAATATCTTGGCCTTCCAACACTCCCAAAACTTGGCTTAGCAATGTATCCACAAGAACAGGCCCAATCAACTCTCATAAATCATTAATTATGTCAATCAAACATATATAGACAGGCTATGTATCTCCTGTTAGAATATTTGAACTAAGGTTTATTACATCAACATCCACCACAATGAAAAAGTAGATGGAAACAAAGAGGTATGTACATAAGGGTGGATAACAAGATAATCAAATAATTAGATAAGGATGCAACAACTGTAGGAAGAACAATGACTATGGACTAAATCAAGAGATTAGTTAGTTGGTTGGCCTTCAGTACAACATAGTGGTAGAGATAATGACTCTACCTGAGTGACAATAAAATCACAAGTGAATAAAATAAAAAGTAGAATCAGAAATAAAGAAAGAAGAATTAAATAGAATAAAAGGAAATAGAAGGATAAGATAAGGGAAGAGATTTTTGGTGATTTTGGTTGATGAGGTGGAGAGGAGAATGCCTTTTAAAGACAATCTACATGGTGGAATTCAGGAAATTGTTTAGTTGTGAAGATCTGTGTGGTGGTTGGGCATTTATTAGTTGTGTCAATTGAAACTATATTCAGGATTTCTGGAGTCAAGGAGTGTGTTGTAATTAGTCAGTCCAATCCCAATTTTCAACACCCCCCTCACTCCTAGATGCAGGATGCCCAAGAGATTCAGGGAGCATACCAGGGAAGGCCTACTGACAGACTTGGTGAGAAATTCTACCAGCATGTCATTGGTGGGAGTATACACAAGTCTGATGGTGGATTTTGAGATAGCCTCCTTGACAAAGTGTAGCTGAATGTTGACATGTTTCATTCATCAATTGTTGATTTTGCTATTGCCATTTGCAGAGTTGATATAGGCCTGATTGTCTTCCTAGACAAGAATCAGAGAGTTGGAGTTGTAAATGAGAAATTCCTTGCACCATTGACATAGCCACATTAGCTCAGACGTTAAATTGTAGAGAGATTTTTACTCGGCCTGATCCATTGAAAGAGGAATAGTGGCTTGTTTCTTGGTCTTTGAAAGGACCAGACAGCCATTGAAGGATGCCAGGAGGCCTGTGATTGATCTTCTAGTCTGTAGAAAATTCCCCAGTTGGAATCACTGTATGCAGTGAGGCCTGACTTCCTGGCTTGTGAGTAAAGTAAGCCAAGGTTGAGAGAGCCCCTGAGATACCTCAGGACATTAAGGAAAACATGCCATTGCCATATCCTGGGCCTTTATAGGTACTGGGAGAGCAAGATAGCCTCAAAAGGAAGGTCTGGCCTAGTTGTGGAACTAAGGTAGTTGATACTAATGATGGTGCTTCAATAGGTAATATTGAGGTTGTTGAACTATGTTACCTCATCGTTGGTTTCTGGAGACAACTGTGAGTGGGGAACAAGAGGTGTTGAAACATGCCACAGAGGTCGATAAGCAATTTGGCAAAGTGTTTCAGGTCAAGCCAGATACCATCCTTTGTTTGGTTGACCTTAATTCCCAAGATGAGATCAGAAGGACCAATGTCCCTGATCTCAAATTATGACACTATTTCTTTCTTTCAGTTGTCCACACTTTTCCCAAAAATAGCTATATCGTCCACGTGGATATAGAGCTGAATAAAGTTGTGATTTCCGCAATAGAACACACAGGAACCAAGGGTTCAGACAGAGAAACCAACTGAGACCAACCATACCAGGAAAGGGGAGCTTACTTGAGACCATAAATAGCCTTTTCTAGTCTGAGGAATTGCTGCCATTGATCTAGATAGAGGCCTTGAGGGATAGCAAGATGGACCATTTCTTTCAGTGGAGTGCTTAAGAAGGTGCTGCGCACGTTGATTTTGTGGAGGTAAAAGAAATGAGGTTCCTTAGTGAGTTGAGTCATTCAGTTGGAGAGAAGATCTTCTCAAAGCTGTTTCCTGCCACTTGAGTTAATCCTTGAGCACATAGCCTAGATTTATATTTCCCAATTTGATTGTCATGGTCTTGCTTGATCTTGAAGACCCATGTTGCACCCACAAGTTTGTAGTTCAGGTCAATGCTTACCAAATTCCAAACTTGTTGGCTTTCCATTGCCAGGAGTTTTTCCCTTTGGACCTTTTGACACTGCTTTGGGCTTCTGCGAAGGAACAAGGAGATTTACTAGCAGTGGTGACTAGCACATAAATTTGCCTTGAGTAGGGAAGTATATTGTTGGTGTTCAGGTTAAACAATATTAGGGTAGGATGCCAAGGCCCAATAATTTTTATTCTGAAGATTTCCAGAGTTTTGTTCTCACCCTCAGCAGGAACATAAGTGTGGATTTCATCTACCACAACTGATTCTGGAACAGGGTGGAATTAATCTACCACACCTGCCTGCATGGGAGCACTTTCTTCAGTAAGTGACTCATCATTGGAAGTCAAATCAGCTGTAACAGATTCAGATGGTTGAGACGAGAGAGAGGTTGGGAAGTTCTTGATGTCTCCAGGTGAACAGAGAGAGGGAAACTTTGCTTCATCAAAGGTCACATGATGAGAGATCAAGATTATTTGGTCAGAGAGTCACAGGACTCGGTAGGCTGAAATGTCATTCTCATAACCAACAAGAATTCCTGTGCTACCAGTTGGTCCAAGCTTCCAATCTTTATTATCTTTAGGAACGAGCACCACTGCAAGGCATCAAAAGGTTCAAAGCTTTTTGATGTGTGGAGAGGAGTTTTTCCAAAGAACAAAAGGGGACTTGTTGTGGAAAGAAGGAATGGGATTGAGATTTGACAGTATGATGGCAGTGTTCACAGCTTCCCCCCAGTAGGGGTTGGGTATGTTTGCACCATTGAAAATACACATTGCCTTCTTGAGAATAGCTTGGTTGGCTTGTTCTGCAAATCGGTTGTGCTCAGGGGTATAGGCCAGGGATAAACAGTGAATAAATCAGGAGGGGGTTGCTAGTTCTTGAAATTTATGATTAAGAAGTTATCCCCCTTGATTGGAGACCAATTTCTTTATTTTAATGATCTTGCTGATTTTCCATAATTTTCTTCACTGCCACAAATTCTTTTCAGGCATCTGACTTGTTATTGAGAAACCAAACAATTTTAAACAATATTGCTTGGTCTAATACAGTGTGACAAAGATTTTAAGCAAGGAATGAGAACGTCAAAAGAGGAAATTTAATTCATATAACACAAGATTTGGAATCATGAGGTATTTCAAAAGAATAGCACATGTCAACAGCTTCCAATTGCTCATCAATTGGAATTGACACTTGAGTGCTTGGGATCAAATTGAAATGCAGCTTCAGTTGGAAAATTTGCATGAAACTTCAAGGTTGGTAGGGACACTGTAATACTAGTAACACACCAGGTTATAAAAAAATTTATTCACTTGAGAATTATTATATTAAATGGCCCAATTCTTAGTGAAGGAGACAAATATCTCAGGTAATGCAGCAAGAAGGCTTTGATGGGATGAAATCCCCCTTTATGGAAAACTAGCATGGCAAGGGGAGATCTAATTTCACAGAAAAAGAATTATCCAAGAAATGCGCAGATTCTGTGTGATTATGAAAATAATATAATAGAGTTCATTACAGGTTGGCTGGGTTTGTGTGTAGACACAGCTTTCTATGAAAAATAGGACTATACAGTAACCCACAGATCATTTTTGATAAAGATTTTTCTGAGGCTTCTTGATTTCAATAATACTGAAAATACTAATGGGGCCTTGTGGTAATAACTAGGTCAATATCTGCTGGCCAGCTCAGCATACCCATTGAAAGATCATCTGATCCCAGCTATCAAATCACCAATGGCCAGCTTTCCCATTAACTGTGAGCCTTTGAGATATGACCACATACCCAATAAGGTCACAAAAAAGACTCAGAATAATTATACCTTTAATATAATTATATTAGAATAATTATACACTAAAAATAATTACTCAAATATACAAAAAATACCATAAATTGGTACTAAAATTGGTTTAACTTAAAAACCAATGAATCAACATTTAAAACAAATTATACCATTGGATTCCCCATGGAAAAATACACATATACCATTTTTATGGCATATCTGTAAAGTCAATATTTAAGGAATTATAAGGTATAATACCTTATAAAAACCATAAAATCTTATTTATCTCAGAAACTAATGAAACAACATGTGAAATAAATTGTACCAGTGGATTCCCCACAAAAATCCACATATAAAACAATTAATAAGCTAATTCCCAAAATCAATACTTAAGGAATTATCCTGAATATATGCACTTTTTTGGTCAACGCATATATTCAGTGATCATAGCTAATATCTTCTAAAATATACATGCTAGAATGATGAATCAAAAATAAAGTTATCACGTAATTACTGTAAGAACACAGATATGAACTTTATTTTGCAAATTATAAACAAGGTTAAGACTTATGAGGAAATATTGATAAAAATCAACAGAGCTGTTGACCACTTTGTTGTGAAAGTAGTCCAAACTTAAAAAAAGTATACAGTTGGATTCTACTAGTCTATTCGAGAAGAATGACGTAATTTTTATTATTAAATTCAGGGTATAACCCCCTGAAATCAAGGTTTGAAGTTTAAAATATTGAATTTCGACAGAAAAGATGAGTTACAAGAAAAATCATCAAAATTAGAGTTTTGATGATGTAATGAAAAGATCTTGGAAGTATAATAAGGTTATGTCAGGCTATCAGAATTCACTCTCTGAATTGCTGTAGCATGAAAACCTTAAAAGTTATTGAGGATCAAAGTTTGAGCTTAAATTGAGCTGTTATGATCACATACTGTAACCTTAAATTAAGTTTAACAGTCTTAAGAGTGATAAAATTGGTGAATACTATTAGTTTATGATTAAAACTAATAAAATCCACGAAATTTGGGGTTCTGCCAAGCCTCTGATGTCATCAAACTTAGAGTTATAGTGATAACTCTAAATAATGGTGCAATAATGATGTAATATGGTTTGATCATGATGTAATCACCCTCAAACCTTAAAATATTGATCAATTCCAGTGGATATGATCAGTACACGTCTACTAGAAGCCTGTTGGACTCTAGGAGGGAGGTATTTACTATAAATAGAGCTCTTTTTACTCTATTTTCCCCTCAGACGCATCAAAAACATTAAATCAATTAAATCAAAGGTAATTTCTTTATTCTTTATATATAAAAGCATTATATTATTAAAGACCAAAGACCTCCTTGCTATAATCATCTATTTTGACGTGATTAAATCATTTATTTAATTGTTTTTGTTAAAAAATCTCTATAAAACTCATTTCCACGTAAAAATCCAGAATAATTTGTAATTTTCTTTATTTTTATTGTAAATACAATTTGAAAAGGTTGTATTTATATTTTTTGGCGTAAAATACTTCAAAATTATTATATTAAGTGTTAAAAGTAGGTTATTTTCTCTTATTATAATAATTTCTCTATTATTACTCTCTTAATAATTCTTTAATTAATATAAATAGTATTTATATTAATTCATAACTTTAATATTAGTAATATTATTGTTATTAATTGTTTTTTATTTATAAAAAACAATTTTTTTACGCCTTTATTATTTGTTGGTAACAATAATAAAGAGCTTTATAATATATTAATTATTTTATATTAATATATTATTTATAATATTATAATTTCATTTAATATTAATTATATTATTATATTTATTTAATAATATAATATTTTTACGCCATAATAATAATATTTCTTTATTATTATTATTTTAATCTTATTTATTTCAATTATAAGGACATTCAGAGTACAATAAGTAATAAATTAGTAATTTTTACTTATTGTTTCATAGTCAAACCTTACATTTGGGGGCCTGGCCGTGATATTTACTTAAAAGACCTTTAAAAAGATTCTATTTGGGTTTATCCAATAATAAATTATATTTATAATCATAAAAAATTTTAATAATTTTATATTTTATTGATTTTAAAAGCTATTGAGGCATTTGGAAAGCAATTGTACTGTCTTACACGTGGTTTTTCACATCCTTAGACTTGCAAGAACTTTCTTTGAGTGACTCTAGTAATTATAAGAGATATTTTATAAATTAAAAATAATTTTTATTATAATTTAATTTCATAAGAATCATATTCATTTTTTATTTTATTCTTTAAAAAATAAAAATAAAAAAATATATAAAAAATATTAAAAAATATTAAAAACCAATAAAAAAGTTATTTTTATTCATTTTTATTCATTTCTTTATTTATTTAAATTTTTCAAAGATATAAAAGCAATTTCTATGTGGAAAATTGCCATATCTTGCCAAAAATAACACTTATTATAAAAAGACTTATATTTATTTGTCTTTTTTTAGTGTTTGAAGATAACCCAACAGAAGACAACCAAGCTACTGTTGAGAGATTGGTGGAAGAAACTTGTCAAAGTTCTCCAACACCAGTTATCACCAAAAGAAAGAAAGCTAAGAAATTAGACTTTCCAGGGCCCACCATTCAAGACTCTGAAGGTGAGCACCTCTTTTTAAATTGCCATAAAAGAATTTTATTCTAAAATACTTTTATTTTTTCTTATTCTTTAAATTATGACTACCAGAAGAGGTTCCCAATACTCCATCCAATCAGATGGAGCTGGACTCAGAAGTAGAATTGATCCCTCAAAAGGGAAAAGAAAGGGCAATATCCCCAGTGGAACAGAATCCACACAAGGAAGTGCCTTATCCCAAAGGCAAGTCCCAGAAATGCCCATGATATCTGAGCCTGAATTGGAACTAAGTATGAGTAACTCAAACAGGTACAAATCACATTCAGAGGGCTCAAATAGACATCTACATGAGCCAGTACAAGCAGTATTACACAGTATACAAGGACAAAGACTGGGAAATGCTGCCTCAAATACACCAAGGAGTGATGAACTCCTGGCACATCCTGAAAAAGTTCCTCAAAGAGGAGGAGATAGTGAAATACTCCAATGGATGGAATCCACTGTCATCCAAACCTCAAATCAAAAAGATCAAGGATTATCATGCCAAAAAGAGGGAGGCAACCAAGGAAGAAGCCCCAGTAGCTTCTACCAGCAAGCCTCAAGCCAACCCACTTCCCCAAGAAGGGAAGAAGAACAAGAAAAAACATTGGAGGAAACCATATTCCCCAAGCTACAGAATCCCAAGAATCCAAAAGGATGCCATGGACAATGTTTTCAACATGGCCAGAACCTTGATGGAATTCAAGGACAAGGAAGAGCAAAGAATGAGACAACCTCATTTCCCAAAGAAATAACCTTGTCCAAAGATGTTGTAAATACTTTAACAGAAATTAAAAATAGTATATTACCTCTAAAAGAAATTAAAAATAGTTTATTATCACTACAAGAAATAAATAACAATTTATCTTCTTTAACAAAAATTGTTGTGCAAAACAAAAAAGAAATTGACAACATTAAGCTTATTGTTGAAAATAATAAACCAAAGAATTTAATTGATAATACTCAAAAATTAATACAAGGACAACAAGAATTGTATAAATACATAAAAGATATCAAAGACAAGACTTTGACAATCAATTATGATGTGAGTATTGACAATCTTACAGAAAAATTAAATAAATTAAGTATTTCTGTAGAAAAATTTGAAGAAAAGACTTCATCACACCAAAAATTACTTTTGGACCATGTGGAAAAAAGTGATGAAGCAAGAATGCATCTGAAAGATGATATTCAAAGTGAAATAAGGCTTATTACAGAAAAAATGGATAAAATTAATGAGGCCAATTTAAATATGCCAAAGTTATCAACACCATTTTCTCATATAAGAAGCCCTGTTAAAACAAAAGAAGAATTGTCAAATCCTTTCATAACAGACTTGAGTCACCAAGACAATAACCAAGTCTTAATGAAGGAAGCACCTCAATTGAAAGAATGGCCAACATTCACAGGAGAAGGTGAATATGACCACATGTCATTTATTAAAACAATTGACATGTTACAAGAAGACTATGCCATACCAGATGAATTAATCACTGCAAGATTACAATCATTGTTTGAGAAATCTGCAAAAAGATGGTATTATGGCATAAGACAAACAAATGGTAAAAATACCTGGTCTTGGTGGAAACAAGAAATAATCACCAAGTGGGCAAATGATGCCTGGAGGTATAAGATAGAAAATGCATTTGAAAACTCTTTCTTTGACCCTGAGAAAGATAAACCTTTAACTTGGTTCTTAAAACAAGTTGAAAGGCTTAATGCACTGTACCCATAAATGTCACAGAAAATGGTGCATATGAAAATACTTAAAAAATGTGGAGGGGAACTAGAACATGCCCTAAGAAGCAGGTGTATAGAACCATGCTCCACAGAAGAGTATATAAATGCACTAGAGGATATAGTGACAAGAACAAAAATTGGCAGGACTTGGAAAAAATTGGACATTAAAAGCCCAAATAAACCATTTATCAAAAAAGATAAATCAAAAGAATCCTTTAAGCCCAATACATCCAACAATAATGAGCAAAGAAAATGCCATAAATGTGGAGGTATTGGACACTTAGCCAATAATTGCCTTAAAAAAGCAAAGATTAATGAAATTGTGGAAACAAACCACAATGACAAAGAAGAGGAATCAGACTCTGAAAAAGAGACAGAAGAGTCAGAAAGCTCTGAAAGTGATGAAATCAATATAATTAATGCACAAATTAATAATATTGATATAATTTATGAAGTACTGGATGTCAACTCAAACTTGCCACAAGTTGGAACATCTGACACAAATCTGACAAACATACAAGATGCCAAAATGTATAGAACTAAACCTGCAAGAGGAATGGGATATACAGCTGGAAAATCAAGTATTAGTATTGTTATGGTTGATAACCAAGAAGGAAAGGTTAACTTGGATACAGGAGCATACTGCACTTGTGTTGGCAAAAGTTATTTAAAAACCATTGTCCCAGACTGGCAAGAAAAACTTATGCCAATACAAGGTGTCAAATTTAGTAGTGCAAGTGAGAGCATGAAGCCCCTTGGAATAATTGATTTAACACTAATTTTTCCTCATCCCTCACAATGTGTCAGAATCAAAGTAGAGTTTGTAGTAATGGACAACTGTACTAGTAATCATTTCATACTTGGGAATGACTACTTATCAATCTATGGTATAGATATCTCCAACCAAAAGGATAGATACTTTACCATAGGAGATAATAAAAGACAAAAGTTTGGATTCTTAAATAACAAAAAACAAATCACAGTTATTAAGAATGAAGAAAAAATTCCAGAAAAAGAACTTTTTATATCTGAACAACTCAAAGAGGCAGAATTCAATCAAGAATTAACAGAAAAAATGAAAGAAAAATTGATTGACCTCTTATTTAAGTATAAAAATGCCTTTGCAACTGACAAAGAGCCACTAGGTGCCATAATTGGACATGAAGTGGATATAATTCTTAATGTAGAAAAACCTTACCCACCTTTATTAAGAAGACCTGCTTATCCAGCCAGTCCAAGAGCTAGAGAAGCCTTAGAGGTGCACATTAAAGAATTAATGGACCTAGGAGTATTGAGAAAGGTTGGACACAATGAACAAGTAGAAGTTACTACACCTGTCATTATAACTTGGCATAATGGAAAATCAAGGATGGTAGGAGACTTCAGAGCCCTGAATACCTATACCATTCCAGACAGATATCCAATACCCAGAATCCATGAGACATTGACCCAATTGTCACAAGCTAAGTTCATCACAGCTATGGATGCTCTGAAGGGTTTTCATCAAAATGTCTTAACAGACAATGCCAAGAAATTACTAAGAATAATAGTCCATTGTGGAATTTTTGAATACTTAAGAATGCCATTTGGAATAAAAAATGTACCTTCCCATTATCAAAGAATGATGAATACCATATTCCCTGAAGAATTATCAGAAGGATGGTTGATTATCTATATTGATGATATTATAGTTTGCTCAGAAACTTGGGAAAATCACCTTACAAGACTAGAAAGGGTATTACAGAAAATAGTCCAAGTAAATATGAAAATTTCCTTGAAAAAATGTCATTTTGCATACAGTGAATTAAAGGCACTAGGACATGTAGTATCTGGCCTTAGTCTAGGCATAGACAAAAATAAAGTAGCAGCAGTACTACTTAAGCCAATGACTCAGACCAAAAAAGAAATGCAATCATTTCTAGGATTTGCTGGTTACTATAGACAGCATATAAAGGACTTTGCAAAGATTGCTAAATCCTTGTATAAGCTATGTGACCAACAAACAGTCTATGAGATGACAGAAGAAAGAGTCAAGGCATATGAAGAATTGAAAAATTCCTTAACAAATGCCCCATTTCTTCTAATGCCAGATTGGAAACTGCCCTTCAAACTGTATATTGATGCTTGTGGAGAAGGATTAGGTGCTGCACTTCACCAAACACAAATTATCAATGATAAGCCAGTGGAAGGACCAATTTGTTTCATTTCAAGGCAAATAAAGCCAACAGAAGCAAGGTATGGAGCAAGCCAAATGGAATGCTTATGCCTAGTATGGGCTTTAGAAAAACTGCATTATTATTTGGATGGCACAGTATTTGATGTAATCACAGACTGTAATGCTGTGAAATCACTATTAAATATGAAGACTCCAAATAGACATATGCTGAGATGGCAAATTGCTATCCAAGAATATAGAGGAAATATGACTATTGTTCATAAATCTGGGAATATTCATAAAAATGCAGATGGTCTTAGCAGATGGGCTCTAGCAAATACCCCTGACAATCCAGCATGGGTACCACAAGAAGAGCACCATATAGAAGGAATATGTGTTACAGACATTGGCACAGAATTCTTTAACCAAGTTAAAGAAAGCTATAAGACAGACAAAAATTGCCATATCTTAAGCCAACTTCTAATGAAAGACTGCAAAGATCCATCACTTTCATCAAAACTAGATGAAATATGGAAAAAGGCATATGATGAAGGAAGATTTCACCTCCTTGATGGAATCCTTTACCATAGAACAAAACACACATGTGTTATGGCCTTAACAGACAGAACACTAATAAACACTATTTTACATGAGTGTCATGATAGTGTTGCATCTGGACATCTCTCAGAAGATAGGACACTAGAGAGGGTGAAAACCTGCTCTTGGTGGCCAAATTGGAAGAAGGATGTTGCAGAGTACTGCCAAACCTGTGACAGATGTCAAAAAGCCAACAGAGCCACAGGAAAGAAATTTGGAATGATGATCCAAATCCAAGAACCAAAATCCCCATGGGAAATAGTTCATATGGATTGGGTAACAGCCTTACCTCCAGGAGGAGACAGGAGTTATAATGCATGCCTAGTATTAGTTGACAGGTACAGTAAAACTCCCATGTTCTTACCATGTCATAAAGATGACACAGCTATGGATACAGCCATAATGATATGCAATAAAGTCATTAGCCACACAGGCTTATTCCAAAATATTATAAGTGACAGAGACCCAAAGTTCACTTCAGCATTATGGACAAATCTCCATAACTTGTTTGGGACAAAATTATCATTCTCAACAGCTTATCATCCTCAAACTGATGGTCTAGCAGAAAGAATGATACAGACCCTAGAGGATATGATCAGAAGATTCTGTGCTTATGGGCTAGAATTCAAAGATTCTGATGGTTTTACCCATGATTGGTGTACACTAATACCAGCACTTGAACTGGCATATAAGACATCAATCCATTCTTCTACTGGCAAAACACCAGCAATGCTAGAGAAAGGTTGGAATCCAAGACTTCCTTATGACACCCTCAAAAAGGACTTAGTGGATATACATCCAACAGCAAGCAGTTTCAAGATAATTCTTGACAAAGCAAGACACCATGCAAACAGATGCATGCAAGATTCTTTTAAATATGCAAAAGAAAGATGGGATAAAAGTCATAAACCACCTGATTTCAAAATAGGAGACTTGGTTTTAGTATCAACCCTTAATTTCAATAACATAAAAGGCCCAAAGAAATTGAAAGATTCCTTTGCAGGACCATTTATGATAAAAGCACTCCATGGACCCAATGCTGTGCAATTAGAACTCACAGGTGAACTAATGAACAAACACCCAACTTTCCCTGTAAGTCTGATAAAGCCTTACAGTTCAAGTGACAAGGAGTTATTTCCACTAAGAAATAAACCCCCACTTGAAATCCCCCCCTTGGAGGAAGGAGAGGAAAAGAAAATAGTAAAAGTCCTTAAAGAAAGAAGGACAAGAAACAAAAAAGAAAGGGAATACCTTGTAAGGTATAGAAACTCAACTCAAGAAGATGAATGGCTACTTGAGAAAGATATAACAAATGCTGATAAATTACTAAGAAGGTTCAGACATGAAAGAAAACCTGAAAAATAAAAAAAAAAAAAAAAAGTTAAGCATTATTGAGCTTCAAGACTAACAAAGTCTATTGAAGAGGTAGGACAGTGGGTGATACCCTAATCACATATATCAGATTGTGGTACAATCTTTTTTGGTGGTAGGGAATGTGAGCCTTTGAGATATGACCACATACCCAATAAGGTCACAAAAAAGACTCAGAATAATTATACCTTTAATATAATTATATTAGAATAATTATACACTAAAAATAATTACTCAAATATACAAAAAATACCATAAATTGGTACTAAAATTGGTTTAACTTAAAAACCAATGAATCAACATGTAAAACAAATTATACCATTGGATTCCCCATGGAAAAATACACATATACCATTTTTATGGCATATCTGTAAAGTCAATATTTAAGGAATTATAAGGTATAATACCTTATAAAAACCATAAAATCTTATTTATCTCAGAAACTAATGAAACAACATGTGAAATAAATTGTACCAGTGGATTCCCCACAAAAATCCACATATAAAACAATTAATAAGCTAATTCCCAAAATCAATACTTAAGGAATTATCCTGAATATATGCACTTTTTTGGTCAACGCATATATTCAGTGATCATAGCTAATATCTTCTAAAATATACATGCTAGAATGATGAACCAAAAATAAAGTTATCACGTAATTACTGTAAGAACACAGATATGAACTTTATTTTGCAAATTATAAACAAGGTTAAGACTTATGAGGAAATATTGATAAAAATCAACAGAGCTGTTGACCACTTTGTTGTGAAAGTAGTCCAAACTTAAAAAAAGTATACAGTTGGATTCTACTAGTCTATTCGAGAAGAATGACGTAATTTTTATTATTAAATTCAGGGTATAACCCCCTGAAATCAAGGTTTGAAGTTTAAAATATTGAATTTCGACAGAAAAGATGAGTTACAAGAAAAATCATCAAAATTAGAGTTTTGATGATGTAATGAAAAGATCTTGGAAGTATAATAAGGTTATGTCAGGCTATCAGAATTCACTCTCTGAATTGCTGTAGCGTGAAAACCTTAAAAGTTATTGAGGATCAAAGTTTGAGCTTAAATTGAGTTGTTATGATCACATACTGTAACCTTAAATTAAGTTTAACAGTCTTAAGAGTGATAAAATTGGTGAATACTATTAGTTTATGATTAAAACTAATAAAATCCACGAAATTTGGGGTTCTGCCAAGCCTCTGATGTCATCAAACTTAGAGTTATAGTGATAACTCTAAATAATGGTGCAATAATGATGTAATATGGTTTGATCATGATGTAATCACCCTCAAACCTTAAAATATTGATCAATTCCAGTGGATATGATCAGTACACGTCTACTAGAAGCCTGTTGGACTCTAGGAGGGAGGTATTTACTATAAATAGAGCTCTTTTTACTCTATTTTCCCCTCAGACGCATCAAAAACATTAAATCAATTAAATCAAAGGTAATTTCTTTATTCTTTATATATAAAAGCATTATATTATTAAAGACCAAAGACCTCCTTGCTATAATCATCTATTTTGACGTGATTAAATCATTTATTTAATTGTTTTTGTTAAAAAATCTCTATAAAACTCATTTCCACGTAAAAATCCAGAATAATTTGTAATTTTCTTTATTTTTATTGTAAATACAATTTGAAAAGGTTGTATTTATATTTTTTGGCGTAAAATACTTCAAAATTATTATATTAAGTGTTAAAAGTAGGTTATTTTCTCTTATTATAATAATTTCTCTATTATTACTCTCTTAATAATTCTTTAATTAATATAAATAGTATTTATATTAATTCATAACTTTAATATTAGTAATATTATTGTTATTAATTGTTTTTTATTTATAAAAAACAATTTTTTTACGCCTTTATTATTTGTTGGTAACAATAATGAAGAGCTTTATAATATATTAATTATTTTATATTAATATATTATTTATAATATTATAATTTCATTTAATATTAATTATATTATTATATTTATTTAATAATATAATATTTTTACGCCATAATAATAATATTTCTTTATTATTATTATTTTAATCTTATTTATTTCAATTATAAGGACATTCAGAGTACAATAAGTAATAAATTAGTAATTTTTACTTATTGTTTCATAGTCAAACCTTACATTAACAATGAATTCAACTTTTGTTTTTCAAAATCAAGGGTGCATAATGAACATAAAATTGGTATTTTAAAGTGATTATGGGAATCCCTTAAGCAAATGTGACTAAAATTAAATGGGGAACAGGATATCATCCCATGTGTGACATGGATCAAGGCCTGTTGCACATTACACAACATGCTATCCCATATCAAAGATTCATGGTAATAGTAATATAGAAATAAATAAAAAGAACTTTCTAATGTAAGTTTTCCCCAAGGCGTGCCATGTTGTTCAGCGCAAGAACAGAAGAGGTAAGTTAAGGAGGCTTGCATATAATTCAATTATGCATTGGGAATCCTGCCAATCCCCTAGGTAAGCTTTGACTAATTTTATTTCCCCTTGGCCTATCTTTTGTCATTTTCTGTTCCAAAGTCTTTGAAAATTCTGATTTGCTGCATTTTCTCCAGAGATGTGGCCTTTGGTTTCTTTGGTTATGGGACTCCTCATCTGAAAAAAATAAATTCATTCAAATCTTCATCCTTCATTTTATTACTCAAATAATCTGAACTTGATCAATCTTTCTTATTAAAACCAAGCTCATTTAAATCAGTCAACAAGGCAGTCAAAACCTTTGGATTATTCTTCACATATTAGCTCACTCAATATTTCATCTAACTTGATTTAGCCTTTAGTTTGGATCAATTTTCATTCAAAATTCAAATCAACTCTTTTTTCCTCATTCAATTTCTTTCAAAGAAAAATTGAATCATTCAAAACCTCCTCCATCCGGCCCTGGAATCCTCGATTTTATGACTTTTCATCAAATTAAAATGACAAATTTTGAATTCATAAAAACTCAGAATTGTGCCATGGAAAAACTTAATATGACAAATTCTGATTTCATAAACACTCAAAATTGTTCCATGGGAAAACCAAGTTACTCTTATCAATGTAGATTGACAAAAGATAATCAAACTATTCCAAATGTAAGTAGTCCTACTTTTCACTCTTTCATCTTTTCTTGTGGTCTAATTAGTTCAAAAAGAAATGAACATAATACTTTAGGTCTAGGTGCTGCAGTTGGTAACTTCAAAAAATGTGGTATTCTCTCAATATCTAATAATAAAGTTACTTAAAAATGATTCTTTTCTGTAATCAGTATCTCATATAGAGCCCCTTAACAGATTCAAATATTTTCCCAGCTCACTTCTGGCTCTTGCAATTATGGCCAACTCACTTCTGTCTCTTGCAATTACAATCAAATCAATTATGACTCTTTCAATTGTATTTATTCCTTGCAAATAATTTCTTTCTAAAATTTGTGGCACTAACCACAACTTGAATCAAAACACCCATCAACGCACAAGTGTTCCTATTGTCTTATCAAGCATTCCACCCACAACTGGACTTTCTAGCTACTATGAGCAATCCCTTATCATCTACTCTGAATCAGAAATTTACAACTCCAAATCTCTTCACCTAACATTATCTTTTTCAATAAAACAATCCAATTCATCCCCTTTCTTTTTAAATATTGCACAGGTCAGATTGATTTGCTTGTCAAATGCATTGAGGCACAAAACTAAAGTCAAACTCACCTATCTTACTTTTTCAGACACCAATCTTATTCAAAAAATCAAAACTTCCATTGAACAACTTCAATTGTTGGTTTTCTTGCAAAGATTATGAAGTTATACATCCATCCAAATGGGCTGGGCCCAACAGTTTCAGGGATTACATGCACATTATTGCCTGTGTTGAGGAGGCAGCTAAAGTAAGCAAATGAATCAAAAAGCTATCATTTTACAACAGCCAATATCCCTATAGGATGCATTCTATAAGATGGTATACTTGTAAAGTGCGGATATCAATAGACTTGAACAACATCAACATAACATGAGACAGTATATCATGCACTCAATATGTATTAAATTAAATATCCTTCAATTTGATATCAGACCACACAAAGGACCTTGTATTATGACCCAGTTTTTTACCAAACTCATGATATTAACTTATCAACTTGCAATCATGAATGCCAAGATAGAAGACACCAGGGAAAACAGAAACCCTTGCCAATTATGGGTTTTAGAAATTTCCTCTCTATTTGGGTCCTGCAATTTCATGGGCCAAATTTTTTAGTGTTATATCTTTAGTGGCTATCCCTGAGAAATACCTTGGAAAAACAAGGATCTTAACTGAATATGTAATTTCTTGTTAGTTTCTGTCTCTTACTTAGATGTAAATTAATTTTGCAATTGATAAAGAGATATTTAAATAATTTGATCAGAATGAAGTTCTGAGTAAGAAAGCCAAAAATTTAATTGAATAATAATCTTCCTTACAGTCAACATCAAAAAGAAATTTGAGAACTATAATACAAGAAAAGCACATCAGACTATGTGAATGGCCAGGATGTAAATTAAAACTCTACTTCATCTAATAAATATAAATTTTCTTTGATTTAATGTACTGAAAAACCTACTTTGTGCAATGAGTCAAATAAAGAAAAGAGTTGATATTTTTCCTCTAATGAAACATCATGTGCCAAGAACAAATCTTTCTGTTCTAACTCCATCTACTTCAATTCCAACTCTTTCCTGGTACAAATGGAGGCCTCTTCTAATTCATTGTTTGTTTGATTTACAAAATCTCTTTTGAGTTCAATCTTGACGCACTGTACTTCCTTTTGCAAATCCAATGCAATCAATTCTTTGAGTTTCTCTTGTTCAATCTCACATTGATAATAAAGCCCTAGCAATTTAACTGCATTACTTTATTTGAGTTCCTTATCCTTCATCTTTGATATGATCTCATCATGATTTTAGTTGTATTGAAGATTCTGGTGCATCTGTTTTACCAACTGTTGATCTTGAATATTCATTTATCAGTCCATGAAGCCAAAGAAAGAATTTTTTTGTTTGGTTACCAATTTATCAAAAATATTTCCCTCATTTGGTCACAATTTTTTTACATTATTTTCTTTGGGGTTTTTCTTAGATGATGAGATATGAGATTGAGTATGGCTTTCTACATTTATGTTTTCATGCTTGGAGTTATCATCTGAATCCTCAGAGTGATGACCTCTTCTATGGGATTTGCTCCTAGTACCATTGGTTTCCTCAGCATTGGCTGTGAAACTACACTTGTCATTAGTATCAATACCACCTTGAGATAGATTCTTGGTAACATCCAAATCTCCCTCTTCAACACCATCATATTGGTCTGTGCCCTCCATAACCATGGATGTATCATATACATTGTGACCAGAAAGGTTTTTTTTTCCAAATATCATGACAATTCAATAAAAGAATGGACACTGGCTTTCAATTTCTACCTGCAGACTTCCACAAACATCTTGACTTATGCCCAATCCTGTATGATTCAACCATTCAGTGGTTTCCCTAAATTTGCATTGATAGGTTCTCCAGAACTGTTGAAGATTTCTACAACTGAGTTCAAATGTGCCTCCCTCATGGTTGACATTGAGATACATTGAAAATTGTTTGAATGCCTGTGAGTGTATATGTTTTTTCTTCCCACATGATTTCTTTTCTCTATTACCAAAAAAATCTAATTACACATGACATGATTAGTTAAAATAAAATATATATAAAGATTTTACTGAATATTTCTTACCACAATAATCTTCTTTATTTTCCAAATATGTGCAAGATCCGACTCGAAAAATGGGGGACTGAAATAACCTCTTACTTTTTCTTTGGGTAACTCTGTATTTGAACTTCTTGTCTGGGTAACAAATCCTTGGAAATTTCCTTCTTGGTACAATTCCTCCTCCTGAAAAAAACTTCCAGCTTGAACATTAGATCTAACATTCTATGATTGAGTTGTTGACAATTGACTGCAAAAATCTGCATCCTGAAGAATTGTCTGAGTGGTCTCAGGAGACACAGGAAACTGGAAAGTTACTTCAGCTGTCAGATGGCTTCCTGGGTGAGGAGCCTCTTCCCTGAAAATTTTTTGATCTTTTGGTCTTTAATGTGAGGAATCTGTGATATGTGCATTACAAAAGCCTTCAGTATTATGTGCATGAGGTTGTTGATATTTATTCTTGTTCATTAAGATTGATTGTTCAGCTTCATACTGAATATTCCCTTCCTCTGCAAATGATGGGTTATCATTGAGAATCCCAAATTCTGGCAGAGAAAAGGGTGACACGAATGATGGATAGGAAACCAGAGAAGGAGTAAGATGATATTTTCCAGGATGAAGAACCAGTGGAATTCAAAAAAGATTGTAAAATCAAATCAGCTAAAAAAAAATTCCATGGATATGGTGATGGAGAAACATGCTTACACAGTATTTCTGTACTTGAATATTCATTGGTCAATAATTGGCATTGATGTGGACCATACAAGCGATGAGAAGCTCATGAGCCATCAAAATTGGTACATTAGTTGTAAAATTGATGATAAAGAAAGAAATTTAAGCCAAATTTTACATGAGCATGAGAATAAGATAGGGCTGGGTTTGAACCATACTGTTGAATGTATTTCCAACAGTGTGATAATTATTCATTCCAATTCACAAATTATTTTTCCACAACTCTTCAATGGTTTGCTTGGGCATCCGCTTTCCAATAAATCAACATCACAAGGAAGAAGAAAAATTAATTGTTGTACAAAGGCACAAATTGCCTTTGATGAAGGCAAGGGTCTCAAAAAAATAAGAAATCAAGATCATCAAAGGCCCAAATAAATTTAAATTATAGTAATAAGAGTTCTCAGTTTGGGCCAGACAATTCTGATAGAATATATAAATACCTTGAAGATGAATTCAATTACAATGGTAAGATTTGTAATGCCTCATAATATAGTTAAAATTATTTTCTAATATGATTTCCATTTTTAGAGCTCTTTTGTGACACAGAAAAGCCAATTTTGGAAAATAAGAATCTGACTTTTAAAAAGGCTTTTGCTAAGTTTGAAGCTGATTTGAATAAACAGGATGAGGAGGGAAATTTTAAGCTTGATAGTCAAAAATTACAGCAATGGTGTTTTACTTAAAAGAAGAATTTTTCCCAGACTTAACAATGGTAAAGTGAAACAGGACAGGGATTAACAACTCAAGAGAAGGACAATTCACCTGACTTACTTGAATGTAAGTTTCCTTTTTTTGAATGAATTTATATGATCTTTGGAAATAAAGAAAATGTATGAAATTTTTCCCAATATTTTAATGGTGACCTGGAACTGTCAGATAATCCTGATAATGAGGAAAAAATTGAGGAATCAATTTCGCAGATTCCAATTCCCATGAACCATACTGAAGAAACCAAAAATTAACTACCCTTGTTGGATAGCGGGTCTGAGAATTCAGGTTTATTTAAATGCTTTAACATTGATAATCCAGATAAATCACCAGATTCCAAAGAACTTTAATAGAATGCTTGTGACATAAAATCTTCCACTCCAAAGGAAATTTTTTCCAATGCAGGATTATATTAAAACCGTATCATTAGCTGAATCAAGCAGGAGAAACCGCAATCAATCTGTATTGATTGGTCCAAAATAAAACTTTTAAATGATATCAACTAAGAAGAGCTCTAATGTCACTGTTAGGGACATATTGAATTCAGTCTCAACTCAAGATAATTTACTTATTGACCACCTGAGATATTAAAATGACAAGGATGAAAAGGTGGTCGTGGTGAATTCTAAAAGATAAATTAAAAATGATAATTATTGTAGGAAACTGGATGAGAAAGAAGATTACTACCAGAATGCACATATGGAAAGAGAAGACAAATTATGAAGCTTGGATATTGAGCAGCACAGAGAAAAATTGGAATTCAAAGTAGAATCCTCATTACATGCATATTTTGTTGCAGAATTAAACAGCTGGGCTTAACAAGGAAGGGGTACTGATGGGATTGAAAATTCTCAAAATAACATTTGGTTGGTAAGAAAATTTGGATACCTTTTATTTCAGTTTCCAAATCATATTAAATTACCCTTGGATACTTATATTCCAAGACGTTGGTCAGTAAGGATAGATACACATGTCAGCCTGTGACTCAAAACCAGAGCACAAGCATGACAGCCAAAATACCATAAACCAATGGTATAGCCAAGATACCACCAAAACATGGAGCTGAGCAAAATAAGCTCAAAAGGTATCAAAAGAAAGAGGAAACTCACCTCTTTCTGAAAATATAAGTCCCATCACCATAGGACAAGAAATAACAAAGTTATTCCTGCTCAAAGTTATTGGTGAGCATAAACCTTAATTTTCACCTCTCATCTAAAATCTAAAAGGAGAGGCTTAACCCCAACAAATGGGTATTCAAAATGAAGCTCTAAGCCAGGGCTATCCAATGGTACCAGCCAAACTGAGCTAGCACCAATATTACTGGAGTTATGGTCAATTTCAGGCCAAATAAGGGTGAACAAAACATTCACCTCTCATCTAACTTCTACAGTTTTAGTGTGGGATACCTGAAGTGGGGTATTTTTGGAAAGAGAACAATCAGGGCTATCTGATGATGCCATCCATTTCCCCATAACTCAGCTAGAACAAAAGTTATGGGGCAAACAAGCTCAATACAGCTTCTTGCCCAAAACACGCAAATGTACAAAAATCTTGTACATGGGATAACTTTGCCATATTTAATGATACCCATATCAAATGAGGTACCATTGTGTAGCGCACATACAGGGCTACACACTGAACCAATTTTGAGGCTGATATCTCAAGAATTGACAAAGTTATGGCTGTTTTAAGGTCAAAATCCCACCAGCTGTCATATACAGCCTTACCATGGGATAATATCCCATAATCATGAATATGAGGTGTCAAATAGACGAAGAAGCATGTTTTTACTTCAATACCTCATATGTCAGTCAATACTGGGGTCCCATACAGTTTCTGTACAGCATTCTATGCGTCATACACGTCAGAATCAGGCTGTGAGGTCCCCAGATGAAAATTTTCACCCTGTATTGGTGAAAACCGCCCAGATGTGGTTTCAAAACCACATCTGAGCCCAATACAGGGTATAAAGGCTGTTTGAAAGCCACAAGCATGTCCTGGAGAGTGAAAAATATTCACTTCCTCTACGTGGAAAGGTCTAGCAGCTTTTCCACCCCAATTTCAGGATAAAAGGAGGGCTTTTCACAGCCAAAATCATCTCCTCATCCTGCTCTTGAATAACCTACGTAGTAAACTGTCAAAAACAGTTTTACTCTTGGTTAATAATCAGGTATAATTATAAATTTAATTATTGTAGTCTTTTATTATTGTAACTCAACAGATAAAGCTGCACCCAGGGCTTTCAGAAGTGCTCACCACCACTATATCTCTATAGTAAAGCCCTTAAAATCTTAATTTAAATCATCTATTATCAATTTTATTATCTTTTGAAAACATTTTTACCGTGTCACAATCATAGTTTTAGTTGTAAATAGCCTTATTACTTCTTCAACATAGATTCAGCCTGACATTTTGGGGGCCTGGCCGTATTTTAAATCCTTTTTTGGACCTTATAAGTAAGTTTTTTCTCTTTTTATGACTTACTAACAAGTGTTTTATCTTTTTTTAGGCGTGATTTCTCTATTCAGATATATATTTTATATATCTTTATCCTTTTCTTTATATATACTCATATTATAAGAGTATCATTCACGTGGTTAATACCCACTGAAAGTAACTATTTTTGGTGTGTTTTGTATATAAAAACACATAAGCCATCAATAGGTCCTGTATTCTTGACTGAATAAGGACACCTCTGACTGAAAAACCATCAGTTGAGGCGTGGTTAAGTGTATTGTTAACTCAATAACACTTATATAAAACCACTTGTACAGAATACACTTGAAAACCACAAGTGTATCTGTGGGATACTGGCACACAAACAGTGTGACAGGGTACCAAAAGCTGTAATTCTGACGTGGAATTGTTGATTAAATTACACTGTCATTATACAGGGCACATTGTAGTAACATACAAGCCCAGAGGCCACCCTTAGATGTGCAAAACCAGCATTTTTGAGAAGTCTTAACTGACATAAGCCCTCTCTTTTCCTACCTTGATTTCAGTGGAAGAAAACTACATCCCACTTGAGACCCAGTCACAGGCCAACACACCAGTGACACCCTCAGAACCAGAGGGCAGCAAGGGCAAAGGAAAGAGGCACGGTGAAGGTCTCATCACAGCCAAGAAGTGGACTCCAATAGCCACTCATAGGAGTAGAAAACCACAAAACTCTGCTTCAATACAAGGTAAACCAACCTTAACCACTTGTACAGGAAAGATTACAATTATTAACCCAGTTGTAAATTCCAAAGGCAAACTGCCCAAGTCAGCAGACAATAAATTTGTACAAGGCACAGTCAAAGGTAAATACCCTAAGAACATAAAGTTTTTGACTGCTTGCAAACACTGATATGTCCCCTGCATACCTCAGAGATCTTGGCTTCCAAAGGAACCAGCCAGAAGACAGAGAAGGATTGTCCAGAACCAGCAGACCTGGAAGAAGATAACTTGGACACAGTGGTGGATGGCAAAACAATGAGGGAGATAATATCAACCTTGCCATTCACACTCCAATTCAACAGAAACCTCAAACCAGAGGACTGGAAGGATATGGATCAAGTTCTTCAGATCCACCAACTCCTCAAAGATTTGTTTCAATGGAGCATGGACAACAAGAGGTTCAACCTAGAAACTCACTGGGCAGAACTTGGATCAAGTTGCCAGAAGATCTGTCTCAAAGAGATAGACTTCAAAGACCTTATGGAAATCACCAAAGGTTGGAATCCTACCAGGCAGCACAGACTCTTGGAGGCAAGGGCACAGAGGATAAGGGAGAATCAAGCCACTATCCAAGCAATAGAAGAACAATTAACCCAGACAGGGCCTACTCAGATTCCTTCAGGTTCACAAGGAGCAGGCCAAATCAGCTCTCCAGTGGCTTCACACCATTCAGGAACCAGCAGATCAGTGGCCAAGAGTCACCATTCTTCACAATTCCAGGAAGTTTCCAGGAGAAGACAAGGAAACAAGGGCAAGAACAAAGCCTCCTTCAGCCAGAGGAGGAAAGAGTCAGACCCCATGATCCAGAAGCTGTTAGATTTGGTAAAAGAAGTACACAAGAACCAGAAGTAGTTGTAAACCACTCTAGAATCAGTAGTCCTAGTAATATAAACATTACCCCCACTCAGACTGAAAATAACATTGTCACATCTGAGAGTAACATCAACAGTGATACACTGCGGTTACAAATGTCCCAATATGCTGAACAATCTGCAAAGCAATTTGCAGAAATTAAAGCTAGCCAAGAGAGGATGAGAAAAACTCAAGCCTCCTTGGAACAAATAGTTAAGAATCTTCAGGAAGGATATGCTCAACTGAGCAAAGCCTCTGAAGAAACCAACAAAAGACTGAATATAGTCTTTGAAGAACAACACCACAGCACAAGGGACAGGGAGTGTCTGGATCAAGACATTAACAAACTGTTTAATTCCTGTCATAGCTTGAAGCCTCAACCACAAGGCCAAACTATGGAGAATCCATATCAACCAGATGACATCAAACCAGATGCCATGTTGTTGAATAAGGCAAGATCTCCATCACAATACCAGGATGGAGATGGCATGTCTTATTCAGAGAAGGAAGCCTTGAAGCAGCTTCCTGAGGCCTCAAGCTGGCCCAAATTGTCTGGATCAGGAGAATATGATCATATGGAACTCATAGATTATATTGATGGACTCTTCATTGATGTACCAAGCATACCAGACTACTGGATTACTGCTAGATTGAATACTGCATTTAAAGGTCATGCAAGTATATGGTACACAGAAATGAAGGAAATCCATGGCAGAAGAAACTGGCCATGGTGGAAGAGTCAAATCATCCAAAAGTACAGTAATGGAACTTGGATATGGCAAAAGACCATGTCATTTGAAAATGACAAATACTCTGTGGACAAAGATCCATATGAGTGGTGTCTTAGACAGTCTAAAAGACTTAAAGCCATTGATCCTCAGATGAACACCCAAATGAGGAATCACAAACTTCTGACACAACTGCCAGGAGAGCTAGAACATGCAGTAAAATGCAGATGCAACCAAAATTGCACTCTAGATGACATTGCCAACACCTTACAAGACATAAGGAAAAGGACAAATATAGGGAAATTCACCCCATATAAGAGCAGTGGTTTAAAAGAGAAACAACCTTTCAGGGTAGAGTTTAAAGACAAGCCCAAAGAAAGAGTGGCAGAAGTGGCAAAGAAGAGAAATTCTTGTCACAATTGTGGTTCAACAGACCACTATGCCAACAACTGTCCAAAGGCAAAGAAGAAAGTCTATGCCATAGAGAAAGTCCCTGAGGAAGAACCTCCAACAGAGGATTCTGATTCAGACTCTATGGGTGATGCCATCAGAGAACCATCTGAGGATGATCAAGACCCAAGAGAGGAATTTCTAGTGGAATACCAAGAAGAAACCCCACTGGAAATCCAGGACATACAGTTGGAAGCAGGCATGCCACAGAACACTGCTAACAAGAACTTGTGCAAACACACACAAGATGCACAAACATTCCTGGTTACACCAACCAAAGGAATGGCATATATACATGGAACAGCCACAAAAATGACTGTTTGTATTGACAATGCTCAGCATCCACTGATCATTGATAGTGGAGCACACTGCTCCATAGTAGCCAGAACCTATCTGGATACCCACTTCCCAAACTGGGAAAAACAGCTCTTGCCCACTAAGGCAAAGAACTTTAAAAGTGCATCAGGGAAGATGACTTCCATTGGGACAATTATCAAAGAGATAATTATACCCCACAGGAAGGGTAATATCAGACTCAACCCAGAGTTTGTAGTGCTTAATGATGCCCACATCCAAGGGTTTCTACTGGGAACAGATTACCAGAGGATGTATGGCATAGATATTTACAACAGTAAAAATAGGCACATCACCATAGGTACTAACAAGGAAAAGAAATTTTCACTTGGCATATACCAGATATCTTCTCAGGATCCACTGGAAGAACTTCTGAAGGAATTCAGAGATGGAAAGTTTAGCACTACCCTCACCAGTAAACAAAAACTAAGTTTACTGAAGATGCTGAGAAAGAACAGACCAGCATTTGCCATTGGTGAAGAACCATTTGGCAAGATCAAAGGCCATGATATAGAACTATATCTGGATGTGGAAAGGCCTTATCCACCCATGCTGAGAAGACCTCCTTATCCGGCAAGCCTGGAAACCAGGAAAGAAATTGAGAAACACATCAATGAACTCCTGGATATGGATGGCATCAGGAAGATTGGACATAATGAAATAGTGGAAATCACCACTCCTGTCCTAATCACTTGGCATGATGGCAAATCTAGATTGTGTGGAGACTTCAGAGCCCTGAATAACTACACAAAAGCAGACAGGTACCCTATACCAAGGATACCTCATGCTTTGGATAAGCTAGCCAAAGCCAAATACATAACCAAGATGGATTGTATGAAAGGCTTCCACCAAAATGGAGTTAAACCAAACTCCATGAAATTACTCAGAATAATATGCCATATGGGCATATATGAGTACACCAGAATGCCATTTGGCATCAAGAATGCACCAGCCCACTTCCAAAGGATGATGGACACCATATTTCAAGAAGAAATAATGGAAGGCTGGATGGTAGTATATATTGATGATATCATTATATACTCAGAGACATGGGAAGACCTTGTACTATACATAGACAGAGTTCTAAGTAAATGTATACCCATTAATCTGAAAATATCACTCAAAAAGTGTAATTTTGGCCAACAAGAGCTACTAGCTCTAGGACATAAAGTCTCAGGTCTTAGTCTGGCAATTGACCAGAACAAAGTAGCAGTAGTACTGCAAAAGCCAGTACCAAAGAACATCAAAGAGATGCAATCTTTCCTTGGGTTTGCTAGCTACTATAGAAACCATATCAAAAAATTTGCACACATAACTAGTAGTTTATACAAGTTATGTTCAAAAGATGTAGTTTTTGAAATAACCAAGGAGAGGAGGGATGCATATGAGAGAATCAAATATGAACTCACCAATGCACCAGTACTCATCTTACCTGACTTTGAACTACCATTCAAGTTATATATAGATGCAGCATGCAGCCAAGGCTTAGGAGCAGCCCTTCACCAAAGACAAATTGTGGATGGTGAACCAAGAGAGGGTGTAATATGTTACATCTCTAGGCAGCTAAAAGATTCAGAAGCCAGGTATGGGGCCACCCAGACTGAATGTCTATGTCTAGTCTGGGCTCTAGAAAAACTCCATTATTATTTGGAGGGTGCAGTCTTTGAAGTCTATACAGACTGTACAGCCTTGAAGTCTTTACTAAACATGAAGACTACTAATAGACATATGCTGAGATGGCAAATAGCTATCCAGGAGTATAGAGGGAACATGACCATCATATACAAAGAAGGTAAAAGCCATACCAATGCAGATGGCCTCAGCAGATGGCCACTGGACAATGTCAAGAGCAATCCAGCCTATGACCCAGAAGTTGCAGCCAAAATGCCTATCCATTTTATGGAAATAAATAGGAGGAAGAACTTCAGATTTTCTGAATGGGCACCAGGAAATGGTATCCTTGACAATGGAAACACTGACTCAGAAGGAACAGAAACTCCCATACTGGGAATAAGCTCCTCAGAACTGCACAATGAATTCTTCAGTGCAGTACAGAAGTCTTATGCCAAACACAAACAGTGTAGCATACTACTCCAACTCCTTCAGCAAAAGTACAGGAGCCCAGAACTGGAAACCCAGCTGGAAGAACCCTGGTTGAGGGCCTATAAGGACAATAAGTTTTTTCTTATAGATGGCCTGCTCTACCACAGAGAAAAGCACACAAGTGCACTCACAGTGGTAGATAGAGACCACATCTCATTTATCCTACAAGAATGCCATGACTGCCCCTATATGGGACACATGAGTGAAGACAGGACCAGAGAGAGGGTAGCAAGCACAGCTTGGTGGCCCAAGTGGGAACAAGAGTTGAGTGAATACATCAACACTTGTGAAAGATGCCAAAAGGCAAATAGGAAACATGGGAAGAAGTATGAGTTACTTCAACACATAGAAGAACCCAAGCACCCATGGGAAACCATCAACATGGACTGGGTTACAGGACTTGTCCCAGGAGGCAAAGAAAACTACAATGCCTGTTTGATCATAGCTGATAGGTTCAGCAAGAGCATGAGGTGTCTACCATGCCATAAAGAAGACACAGCCATGGATACTGCTCTGTTGTTTTGGAATAACATCATATCTACCTGTGGAGTCCCTAAGATCATCATTAGTGATAGGGACCCAAAATTCACATCTGAATTTTGGACTAACTTATATGACATGCTTGGTACCAAACTTGCTTTTTCCACAGTTTACCATCCACAAACAGATGGCCTAGCTGAAAGGATGATCCAAACAATGGAAGACATCCTCAGAAGATTCTGTGCCTATGGCATGGAATACAAGGACCATGAGGGATACACCCATGATTGGGTTACCCTCTTACCAGCTGTCCAACTGGCTTACAACACAAGTCAGCACTCCACCACAGGAAAAACACCTGCCTTGGTAGAGAAAGGGTGGAATCCCCTGTTGCCTGTGGATCACTTGAAGAAAAACCTTCTGACCATCCATCCCACAGCCAAAGACTTCCATTATATGTGGAAGAGGGCCTGTGACACAGCTGCCAAATGCATAGCTGAGGCAAAAGAATACAATAAGCAGAGGTGGGACAAATCACATATGGAACCTGACTTCAAAGAAGGGGACCAAGTGCTAGTGTCTACACTGAACTTCAGAAATCTCAAAGGACCTAAAACGATGAGAGACTCATTTGTAGGACCTTTCACTATCATTAAGTTGATAGGAAAAAATGCAGTGGAAGTCAAACTCACTGAGGAATTTTCAAGGAAACATCCAGTCTTTCCAGTGAGTTTGGTCAAACCATACTTCCAGACAGAGGAGGATAAATTCCCCTCCAGGAGAAAGAACCCCACACCACAAGAGATAGTGGAAGTGGAGGACTCCCCTGGACCTGTGAGTAAGATCATCAGGGCCAGGAAGATCAGACTCAATGGGAAGGATCAAAGACAATACCTAGTCAGATTCAAGAACCAGACAGCAGATAAGGACAAATGGTTGGCAGAGGATGCCATACCAGATGGGAACCTTCATTTAAGGAGATTCAGAGCCTCTAGGAGGACTGAACAGTCTCATCAATGATAAGCCTTTTTTAGAGGGAGGGTATGTCAGCCTGTGACTCAAAACCAGAGCACAAGCATGACAGCCAAAATACCATAAACCAATGGTATAGCCAAGATACCACCAAAACATGGAGCTGAGCCAAATAAGCTCAAAATGTATCAAAAGAAAGAGGAAACTCACCTCTTTCTGAAAATATAAGTCCCATCACCATAGGACAAGAAATAACAAAGTTATTCCTGCTCAAAGTTATTGGTGAGCATAAACCTTAATTTTCACCTCTCATCTAAAATCTAAAAGGAGAGGCTTAACCCCAACAAATGGGTATTCAAAATAAAGCTCTAAGCCAGGGCTATCCAATGGTACCAGCCAAACTGAGCTAGCACCAATATTACTGGAGTTATGGTCAATTTCAGGCCAAATAAGGGTGAACAAAACATTCACCTCTCATCTAACTTCTACAGTTTTAGTGTGGGATACCTGAAGTGGGGTATTTTTGGAAAGAGAACAATCAGGACTATCTGATGATGCCATCTATTTCCCCATAACTCAGCTAGAACAAAAGGTATGGGGCAAACAAGCTCAATACAGCTTCTTGCCCAAAACACGCAAATGTACAAAAATCTTGTACATGGGATAACTTTGCCATATTTAATGATACCCATATCAAATGAGGTACCATTGTGTAGAGCACATACAGGGCTACACACTGAACCAATTTTGAGGTTGATATCTCAAGAATTGACAAAGGTATGGCTGTTTTAAGGTCAAAATCCCACCAGCTGTCATATACAGCCTTACCATGGGATAATATCCCATAATCATCAATATGAGGTGTCAAATAGACGAAGAAGAATGTTTTTACTTCAATACCTCATATGTCAGTCAATACTGGGGTCCCATACAGTTTCTGTACAGCATTCTATGCGTCATACACGTCAGAATCAGGCTGTGAGGTCCCCAGATGAAAATTTTCACCCTGTATTGGTGAAAACCGCCCAGATGTGGTTTCAAAACCACATCTGAGCCCAATACAGGGTATACAGGCTGTTTTCAAACCACAAGCCTGTCCTGTAGAGTGAAAAATCTTCACTTCCTCTACGTGGAAAGGTCTAGCAGCCTTTCCACCCCAATTTCAGGATAAAAGGAGGGCTTTTCACAGCCAAAATCATCTCCTCATCCTGCTCTTGAATAAACTACGTAGTAAACTGTCAAAAACAGTTTTACTCTTGGTTAATAATCAGGTATAATTATAAATTTAATTATTGTAGTCTTTTATTATTGTAACCCAACAGATAAAGCTGCACCCAGGGCTTTCAGCAGCGCTCACCACCACTATATCTCTATAGTAAAGCCCTTAAAATTTTAATTTAAATCATCTATTATCAATTTTATTATCTTTTAAAAACATTTTTACCATGTCACAATCATAGTTTTAGTTGTAAATAGCCTTATTACTTCTTCAACATAGATTCAGCCTGACAACACAAGTATTGTGGAGATTATCAAAATGGTATATCTTATTTCATATTGTACTTTTTTTATCATTTTTTCTGATGTGAATTTTTTTTTGGATTTTTTCAATTATTATCAATTAAAACACAATTTACTATTTATATACAATGCAATACACACATCCACTATGAAACAGAAATGAAATGTAAAACATATAAACTAGAAGAATAACAGCTTCTGTATTCAAATAAAGACAGCTTTGGGCTTTACTTCGCATCTTCTGATTACTAATTGAAACAACCCCACGATCATTTTCATTTTGATATTGCTCAGGAACCTCCAGATGAATCTCCTCCCATCCATCTCTCAAATTTGATAATATATCATTTAAGATACAACAGAATTTTTTCTAATTAGTCATTTCAGCCATATGTTCATATTCATCAATCTGAAATATTAGTTATTTCAATGAGAACCCATCTTCCTTTAAAAACTCCTATTTCGTGTTCATTCCTTACTCATAGCCTTTCTATGAAGTAATTGAACTCATCATTTGACAGGATATTCTGTGAAGGTGCCTTTTATTCAGAAATGAGCTTCTCATTGCTTTGAGAAATAGAATCTTCCAACAAATATTTTCCATATAGGAATCATTCATTCAAATAAGTATTAAAAATGAACTTAACCTTATTCTTATAGTAATCACATACCTTTCAAAAAAAATATTCTCTTTGAAAATTGTCATATCCTTATACACTTTTGAATCACCACAAAATCCAGGCCAGCCAGCCATTAATCCAATAATCCTTTTATAATGATGGCATAATATTTTTGAATTTATTTCATATATTTTCTTTCTATAAAAAGAAACTTTTCCATCTTTTCCTGGGTTTAGATAAAGGAGAATTATGGTTCCATTGATAAAGCCCACACAACCCTCAAATTCTTCTTGCTTCATTACCATTGAAATTTTTTGTTTTCTTTCTTGATTTTTCCAAGTAAAATAAGTTTTTTCAAGGGATTTGTTTTCTAAAATGACCCTTTTCAAAGCCAAAATAACTGTTCTCCCTGGAGAACTTCAATTTTATTTCCACTCGACCAACTGATATCCAATTAAAATTGGATTCCAGCCTTTATAGTGTTAAATCCAACTGATTAAATAAAGGAAAATATTTATTATGGCTACTATTCTTAAAAAACTCATTAACTTGAATCAATCCATGTATATAAAAGAAGTCTTGCTTTTTTGTCCTGACAGATTGAGTAAAGTACCTGCCATTCCTCATAAAAAAGTGATTAATTTCAAACTTATTTTTGATTTTTGAAGTGTGCCCCCTTTCTACTTATTTAATTTTGATAACTGAATTTAATTTCTCTCTACATCTGTTTGACTTTTTTATAATCATACTGTAATGAAACCTCTGATCCTCATTGTGAGGAGAAAAAATTGATCCTATATCTGGAGGTTCTGGAAAGCCCAATATTTTCATTTGTATCATCATGAGTTTTCAAATTTCTCATTCTTTTAAGGACTGAAATAAATCTCAGATGACATTTTTACTGTGCGAAAACTTGGTAATAATAATTAGGACTGGCCTGCGTTACAAAAATTTTGGAATATGTGAGAAGTTAATTTGTCACTGGGTGAGATGTGGCATTGGTGAATTTGAAGACGTAAGAAAGGAGAAGGTCCCTGAAAATGTGTTCTAAAATTGAAAATTATTATCCCTTTGCGGGATATAGGCAATGTTGACTGATGTCATGAGCACAGGGCATGCCAAGATTCCCAGTTGGTTCTAATTTTCACTTAAATTTGAGTTATAATGGAATTTTTATGTCTTAAATTTAGCATATTTTCAACAAAAAAAACCTAATTTATAATCTGTTTTGCACTCCCCCATTAATTGACCCAATTTTTATTTAAAATAAGGCAGAGAAGGTCCCCCTCTTGTCCTTCCCTGTTACATGAATTTACCAAAAAAAAACTTAAAAGTGGATTATTTACCAATCCCACATATTTTTTATTTCCAGATTTTCCTTTTTTTAATAAAAAATAAAAAGAAAATTTTCTGAAACATAAATTAATTTGATAGATGAGTAATTCATATTAAAAGAAAAGAGTTTTTAAGAAAATCTCAAAAGTTATATATATATGTATATTTATTAAAGGATTGAAAAAAAGGAAAATATCATTTAAAGAAATAATAAGAAATCTTAATTAAGAAATTAATTCTCAGATTATATGTTTCAAAGAACTAAGTAAATATATATATATATATATATATATATAAATGTCTAAGTTTTTGTTTTTTCAAAAAAAATATTATTTTATCATATTTAGCAAAACATATAAGTTTAATTAAAAATAATCAAAAAAAACAAAAAAATTGATATTAATTAATTAATTAAAACAATAGATTAGCTTTATTCTTTTTTTAGAAAAAAAGGAAAAAATAAAAACAGGAAATTGATCAAACTAAATATTTATTTACTTATAAAAATAAAATTATGGATAATCACAAAGTTTAAGAATGACTTGGCTTTTAAATTGAAATCAAAATTAAAAATAGTTTTGTTAAATTGAAATAAAATTTCTAATGTAAAATCACCAAATATTCTTGAAAATTTTGGGAAAATTTATGTTAATTAATTATTATGAAATATTATTTAATACTTCCTTTTAACGAAAAGAAGATAAAGCTTAATATAGTCAAAAAAATTATCCATTAAAGATTAAAATTATATAAAGTTTCAAAAAAATCAGGTAATTAAGAACTATATAGATTTTGTTGATTATGAAATTTTGCATTTTTATCAGAAGATAAGAATAAATGGATAAATATTTTGTAACAGGAAGAAAAGTTATTTTTTGATCAATATTCTTTTGAAAAAGTTGAAGTAAGAAAATCATTGGGATTATGGAAAAGACTTCTTTCTAGCTTAATAGCTTGAATTATTCAAAGGAAATTAATATTTTTCAAAAGAAACACTCTTTTTTAAAAAAGGTAAACATTATTATCAGGATATATAACTCCCTTTTTAATACGATTATTATAATACAGAATGCTTGAATAATACGATATATTTCTTATAAGAAAAAACTGGGTTACATAGTTACTTTTTATTACTGGTATATTTCATCAATACTATTATTGAGAAATTCAATGAAATTGATAGTAATAGGATCTATTTTAATAATTTTTTGAGGAATAATCTCATATATTTACTATTCTATTTCATGATGTAAGATACTGAGGAGGTAAACTGTCCCTTATTCATCTATTTCTATATTAATGCTAGCTGATTGTCGGCTATTATATTGTAATCTCGTAGTTTATTTCATTATTATTGGTAATATTAGGAAAATAATTGTGTTACCTATAGCTTTAAAGCCCTTGATTCCTTTCTATAAATAAATTCTTTCTAGTATTTATATAAAGACTTTTTTAGTTGAAATTATTTTTTCTAAAAGTAATATGAAATTTATTATGTATTTAAGATAGGAAGAGTTTTTTATATTGTTTTGTAAAAAACTTCACTTTTAAGTAGAAATTGGAGAAAATTGGGATTTCTTTATATTCAAAATCTAAATATAATTATCTTAGTGCACTGACTATGAGTCATAATTATTTTTTTCTTTTTCATTCACAACCTTGAGAAATATTCAAAATTTTCAATTTGAAAGAATCTTCCAAGATTTGTTTTCTTTTTTTAAAAAATATTTAATTTGTCATTTTAATCTAAATTATTATTTTTCTTTTTCATGCTAATTAGTTTTTAATTAGTTTTAATCATTTCCATAGTATTATATATATATATATATTATATTTCTAGAAAAGGAATCTATGAGCCGTAACAATAGAAATCGTAGCTGGTACTCATGATATAAAACTCAATTTTGGGTTTTGTGCTGATTAAATTTTTGTCTGTGAGCTGTTAAGAACTTCCTGGAAAGGGAATTCCAACAACTGGATATCTCAGAATATATTACTCATGTGTTATGAATGATTTTTCTCAGAAATTGAAGATTAGGATCATTGTATAACTAATAAAATGTTATTAATATTCAAAGAGCTCAAATACTTGTTGTAATTCAAATAAAACCATAGAAAAAAATAGGAAAAATAATTTAAGATTTTGATTTTCCTGAAGAATATGCAAATAAAAAAATTATAAGATTACAATAAAGGTGATTGTAAGGAAGAAATGGGTAATCATAGTTGTTATTATGAAAAGAAGCTCTTGAATCTCAAGAAAATTCAGAAAAATTGAAATCACCACCAGAATTTCTAAGAGAAGTCAATTATCAAATTCCTAAGCGGTTTGAATATACCTTTGGAAATACCTTAATTATTAATAAATAATTACAATAAAACCACATTTAACAGACCAACTATATTTATGTAAAAATCAATAATCACCTCTGAAATTTCAAGTAATCAGCTTTATGCCCTATCAATGGCTATTAAAAGTGGAAGTTTTCCAGCTGAAAAGTCTCTAAGATTTAAGCAGAAATTCAATAGAATTATTTGAATAATATAGAGATGTGTTTGGACATTTTAATGAAAGGCCTTGTAACAAACCAGATATAAAACATATATAATTAAAAAACAAACCAATAAATATACCTCAATAAGCTCTATCTATATCTATAGATCCAGCTAAATAAACAAATGCATACAGTAAGCTATGGAGAGTCAAGCTTAAGTAACTCCAGTACAGTATTTTTTGTTTCAAAGACAAATGAGAGCTTAAAGATAGCTGATGAGCTTCAAGTTACCCAAAATACTGAAAAATTGAATTTGGTTGTGATGTTATTAATCTAATATATTGATTGAATAGATCAAAAAATATTTTTTAATTATTGAAAACATTCCAAGAAAAATTTTGTTTTTTGAAAGTTCTATTAGCCTTTCATTTTTTGGGCTGTTACTATATTTCAAATCCATATCCTGGAGACTATTAGATATTCAGATTTCATAAGAGAATCCACAATTATTCAAGTAACTCTTTCTTTAAACCTAACTTTTAAATTATTTTCATACAGAAATCTTCTCTCACACAATGGTTTTCCGTATGTGTCATTCTTTAATTCATTTTGAAATGCTACAGAAGCTCTTCCACAGTGGTATTCATCAACTACAGAATTTTAGACCATGCTCACCCATTTACTCTTTCACCAAGCCACATTCTTTGAAGATGATGATGAAGAAGTAAAATTCCTCACAGATTCCACAATAACTTGAATCTCAGATACCCGAATAAAAATTGACAGACAGCACATACAAGGTGCAGATAGACTGATTGTTGTATATGTAAAATATACACAATAATTACTCGAACCCTAACTAGATGATATTCATTATGAATATTCAATAACTTTGTACATAGAATATAAAAAAAGCCACAAAGTCGTTACATTAATAATTTCCCTTCGGGGAGATTTCTTCTCATTTTTTATTTTTTACGATTACTGATTTTTATATTAATTATCATCTACTCAGGTACGCAAGTCACAAGGGGAGATTATATATATATCTATAATATAGAATCATAAATTGTATTATTATTACTATTTGTATTTGAAAAGGTATTATATCAATTACTTTATCAATTAACATTTATTTAATTTACAAATTACGTCAATACTGATGAAAGACTATTTTGTTGAAAATATTACAGAAGACGATTGTGCAAGAGTTGAATTTTTTCCTGTAAATATCCACTACAGAATCGAGTTACAGAAACAGTTGGGCATGCTCTAAAAATTAAAAAGTTACTCATTTACTCTTGAGGATTATTTTAGTTTCATAAATAATAAGCTTAAATTGAAGAATAATAAATTAAACTAAGCTGAGAATTATATTCAATAAAGGGGTTCAAATTCAACGAAAAAAGAGTTGAAAATCCAACATATTCTTCTATCTAAATCTCAAAGCTCCTAATATCTTGTCTTTTTAGTACAAAACAATACTTTTATGCTTAAAAAATTACATTTTTTTCATGTCTTATTTCATAAAATTCATAAAGTTTTCATGAACTTCAGATTTACTTTTAACAAAATGAGTTTTGAAGAAAAATTAAATACAGTTTTTATTCCTTTGATCAAGATATATCTATCAATTGTTTATATCCCAGATAAATCAAAATTGATAGTTCATCTTATATGATGAAAATCGCAACAAAAGATGATGGACATATGATAGATGATATGTGGCATGAGAAGTTATAAGATAACTTTAAAGTATGCGGATGACACCAATAAATTATTAGTTATTCTTAGAAATATGCTATAAGTCATAAATCAAGAGCTAAAGGATTAATTCATCAACTTGGTGTTTCATATTTTCTATATATTTCCTGAAGATCTCATTTTAAATCTTTATTTTTTTTTGATAAAAAAATTTGATCTTTTTTCACTTCAATTATTCGATCCCTTGTAAGTTATTTTTAATTAATCCTAGAGAAATTATTGATTCTCTTGAAATATAGCTCAAATAAGCTTGAGCTCTCCCATTAAAGTGAAAATTATTTATCTTTATTAGAATTAATAAATAAATTTGACTTATACCCTTCCTTTGCCCAAAAGATTTTATATTAGAAAACAAAATCTAGAAAAAATAGTGTGTTATGAAAGGTTTTATTGTGAAACTATTGGAATATTAGTTAAGCTTTATCATTAATTAGACTGAAAAGCTCTTAAGATAAATTTTGGTTAATAGAAATTAAATTCTTCCCTTTGCTCCTTTTATATTATGAATCCTTGTCCATATTTATGAAATAAATTAAGAATAATCCAATTTTGGGGTTTTTAAAAAGTAAAAGAGTTTTATTGAGG
Source organism: Austropuccinia psidii (assembly GCA_023105745.1). Classification (NCBI taxonomy): domain Eukaryota; kingdom Fungi; phylum Basidiomycota; class Pucciniomycetes; order Pucciniales; family Sphaerophragmiaceae; genus Austropuccinia; species Austropuccinia psidii. The sequence goes on along the minus strand of JALGQZ010000014.1, from coordinate 19,581,888 downwards.
GGTTCTCTATCAATTTAATTAAGATATAGCTGTTCAAGAGGAATTTGAATAGTATTTTGAAATTGAAATCAAGCACAATACGTTTCTCACATAAAATTAGAATTCAAGTTAAATTCATTTAATAGAAAATCTTTTCCTTGTGTTGAAATCTTCTTGGATTGAAGATATTGATTGATGATATCTCTTTTTAGGGGGGAAAAATCATGCGAAATTTCAGTAGCTTACTGAGCTTCAGATATCAAGCTTTTATTATTAATCCAGTACTTTTCTGATCCTCATAAATTTTTCAAGGTAAAAGTTCATTAAAAATAGTAATCTGCAAATTTTTAAAGAAAATAAATTCCAAATTTATTTATCTAACTTTATTAGTAAGAAGCAATAATAATATGAGAGTTCCCTTTTTAAAGAATACTTATCAGGAAATACTATGAAAGAGATACTTTAGGCTAAATTTCAATTTCCAAAAGAATAACTATTTTTCTTTATTTGGGAAAGGAAGCTCAAGAATTTAATATGAAAAAATGATGAATTCAAAGATAAGAGATTCCCAATGATAAAAATAATAAATATCCAAAGTTATTAATAAATATTATTGTGATTACAGATTAATTGTGTCATTTTTGGTGTGTTTCAAGGGTCAAAAGGGTTCTGAGAGTTTCAAAAATATTTTATTTTTTTTTCACATGGTTGGAATTTTTAAAATAACTTAAAAAAGCTTTTGGTAATTTATCAGTAATTGGTTGAAAGCTAATTAAGCTACTTATAAAATGAAAAAAAAATGAAATGAAAAGTAAAAATGTGAAAAGAAGGCAATTTCTTATTTTTTTGGCTATTTTCAACCATTTTGAAACCTTTGGAGAGGTTTTTTTCATATTAAAGGGATTAAATATTCTTAATCATCAAGAATTTGGGGTTTTAAAACAGTGATATTTGAATCATGGTATAAAATTAGCTTTACCCATTGATCTAAATTAAACAAATATACAGACCAAAATCATAGCTTCCCTACAATATCAAACTGTGTTCAAATACAATTTGAAGCTGAATCTTAACCCAAAATATCAATTAAAGCAAATTTAATTTTATCTTTCAAATATTAGAAATAGTCAAATTTGACTCAAGAAATCAACTAAATGTCAAAAATTGAGTTTTTCCTGAAATTCTTAAAATTTTAACTATAATGAAGAGGATAGGGATAAAATGAAGTCTAAAAAGGTACTATAAGCACACATAATAATCAATCTCAAGCTGTATATTCCTTATAAAAATGAAATTAAAACATATTATAGAATTTAATATTAGATTTAGGACAAGCCGAATTCAATTAGTGACATCATCACCATCGTAATGAGTTAATTTTCCCCAATATTATAAGAATCTCACTCAAAAAAAGCTCTTATGCTTGAATGGAGATTTATTTCCACTGCAATTTCAAGCTCAATAACTATGTGTACCACAACCCAAAAATTTACAAAACCCATTTTGGAATAAGTATAAAAAGTCAAATTACCCTCATTCGAAAGCCCCTAGTTATAGCTTGGCACTATAAATAGAGGTTAATTTTATCAAACTTATTTTCTTCCTAACTTCCTAGAAAAATACCCATCAATAAGGCATATGATATCAAATTATTCTCCAAGATAAATCCCCTCTCTCAACTATTATCATACTAGTTTTTTCAGAATTACTCAGTATTATATTTATACATGCCACATCCCTATATTTTTCCTATTAGCCAAGCTCAGTAGCACTTTCTTAGTGTTTTATTATTAAATGAGGTTAAAACTGAATTGTATCGTATTACTTATTTCTCTCATGGATTATCCCCTTACATCTTGATTCCTATATTCTTATTAATCAGCTAATAGCCAAGCTCAGTAGTGCAGCTATAAATAGAAGTATTTTTATCTTAATGAAGTAATATTTTGTATCACAGCCTTGATAGGTATTTTCATTTTATATTAGCTGATTAGAAATATTTTCTACTAAAGTAAGTCCCTCATAGATATTAATTTTAAAATTCAATGAATTATAGACTTCTGAATCTATGCATGTCAATGTTTGACAAACCATTGTACATAGATTATGAAGAGCTTTACATATCAAACCAAAAGAATTTTCTGTGATTTTGAACAAAATACGGAATAATTTGGAATCTTCAGGAATTTCCTTTCAGATTACTCTGACGCACAAGAAGAAAAGTATTTACAGTCTTCAAAATAAATTCATTTTTTTGTCAATCTCCACTTCTAGTTCAATCCTCATTTATTCAACACAATTAAGATTACCATAGTTTTCAATAATCCCTGAATTTAAAATAACTACCTTGTGTTACACCTTTTAGTATTTTCAGAGTTATCTTGAAGCTCTTTTACCAAATTAACTGGCTCAATTGTAGACATATCTTATGTAGAGGTTTATTTCCCTATATCTGGATATTAGTACTACAAGTGGCTAATTTTTCTATTATTCTTTTCATAATTAATAATTATTAAGTTCTCAATTAAGTCTTCCTTTTCTTTTACTCAGAAGAAACACTCAATAGCTTCCCAATAATGTAATGTATATTCAATTGAGATTATTCTTTTTTAAGAATTTCATCATTGTTTATTTCATGCTGAAATGTGCTGATAGAATCTTTTCTTTCTTAAAGGATCTATTATCTTTCATTGAAAAACATTTTTTGTCATTTCATTCTATGAAGCTTAGATCATTTACCATAAAAAAAAGCTATCCCCACTGGCAGGGTTAGAAGTTCCAACCCAGCTTCCAACTTTCTATTATTATTTGGGCATCTTCCAAGCCGTATTTTCAAGATTAAGAAATACTGTGCCAAATTGATTTAATTGTTCAAATTTGGGAGATCCTGAATAATCCTTTATTTCATAAAATTATTTGAGAGCCAAATCAGCAGCCTTGAAATGAATATGAAGCTATTAGTCATGAAATATTTTTTTATTATTCTCAGACTCAAAATACTCTCTTTCCTTATCTACTATCATATACTTCCTTTTATGTATTATTTTTTGAAATTTCAATAATAATATGTCAATATTTCCAATTATTCAAATCTTTACTAAAAAATCCATCTCTTTGAAAAATTCCTTATTGTAATTTTCTCTCACTCACTCAAAAAACCAAAAAAAGTTTATGTTTCATTATAATTTTCTCCCAAAAGCTTAATCCATCTTAATATCTAGACATTTAACACACAAAAAGATATACCACATCCTCTTTCATGAATTTTGAAACAATTTCAAAAGTATTTTATGAATATCAGCTTCAAGAGAAATATCTCCCACAAAACATTACACAAGTATGAATTTATCTATTCTTTATCTGTGAAATCCAATATTTTTTGAAAACTTGGGACCAAATATCACCCTCATTTTTCCAATGAACAAGTCTCAATCTCTGTAACACCTTTTTTTGTGATATAAATAACCTGAGACCCCTTGTGACTCAAAATTTGTTTCCTTCAATATCACATAACATTTAATGTATACAAAAATTTTGAAATAAACTACTTCATAGTGATATTTTTTGAAATATAATTCAATTAATAAAAAATCTTATTATTAAAAGAAAAATTCATCATATCCTAATGTGGTTTTGAATAAAATTTAACTAAGGCTCTTAATATTCTTCTATTTTCCAGAGGAAAATTAGAAAACCTGATATAATTTTTTCCAAATGAGAGACATGTTAGTTCATTACTAACCCTCCATAAAAATAACAATTTAAAAAATCAATTTTAGGCTTATATGATTCACTCCTTTATATCAAAAATAATATTTTTTGGATTATAAATATATACTAAGCTTGCAAGAGTATAAAAATGAGGTATCAAGATGCAAGTTCTTGTAAAATTTTAAATTTCAATTGAAGAAAGTCATTATATCAATTCAAGTTACATTTCATTATTTGAGTATCAAATATTCTCATTCTCATTTTTTCCAAGGAAATTATTTTATTCAAAAAGATCCTTGCAATTGACTTTGCACTTGATTTTATTTTTCCATCTTATTAGTAATAATAGCTTCATTACCATTGTGATATTTGATGATGCACAATCATAATCTTCAATTTATGAAGAGTATGTAGAAATCTGCAAGATTTCTTGGAAAACAAACATCCCCTTGTATATAAATATTAGGATCCAATTGGAAATTAAAAAGAGATTTATCTTGATAAAATAAGTTCACCATAATACAAATGTAATTATTCTTATAAATATTTATCACTTGATAAAGATAATAATAATGATATATTAATCCTTATTTGGGTTTGAAAAGAATACACATAGTTTTAAAACTCTCCCTCCAATCAATCATATTTAATAAGTGATTTGTTCATTATTATAGTATTACAAAACCTGCAGCTATTATATCAAGATCAATATAATGAGCTCATATTGGTGGTACAACTGATCTCTTTTAATAAGCTAATTGATTCCAAAATCAGAATATTATTGAAATAATATGTATTACTTAAGCCCAAAATGTCTAAAGTATCCTTCTTCCAAGAATCCACCTCCCAGATATTTCAAAGTATTGATGCCCTTAAAGTGTTGCTTATTAGCAGAAAAATTCAAATTTAAATTTCTGTTGTTCAAAAAATAAAGAATTTATGCAAAGATATCAGTTTTAATATTCATATAGTCTTCTACAATTAATGAGTTTTAAGAAAGGTAATACTCAAACCCTTAATCCCCTCAAAAGGCACCTGAAAGGTAATATTCCAATTGCATAGCTGTGGTGAAATTTTTAAATGCTTCCTTTAAGCTAGTAATTTATCTCAGAATTTTAAAAATACATCTATATATTAATTGAAATATATTTTTGAATTATAATTTGATGCTAGCTTTTGATTTGAGATTTCTTATCAACTACATATTCATCCCATATATATGCAATACCCAAAAATATCAAAAATACATATTATTTTGATCCTTCATTCCAATATTATTGCTCTCAATATTTTTTAAAGTGGAATATTTGAAGGTTAAAAGGTGTATTTCTAATTTATAAAATTTTTTCATACTAAAATACTTTCTCATACAGAAAGAATGGTAATTTCATCTTAAAAGATATTTTGATTTTTGAATATTTTGTTACTAAATTAAATAAAAATGCAAAATAATTTCACAGTAATTATCTATGGCCATTTTTGTTTTTCTTCATTAAGAAAAATAACCTTAAAAGAAAATGAATTTAATTTTCAACCCCATTTTTGGCTCTTCAGCCCAGTGGAAACAATTATTGAATTATCTTCACCATACAATATAGCTTCAGATATTCAAAAAACATTCATGAAAGGAATATTTTAAGTGGACGAATGGTGAAATTTTGATAGCATAATATTGTCATAAATGTCTCTATGTAAGATTTTGTAATCTGATAACAAAAATCATATCAAGAAAAACACTTAGTATACATTCTTTGGAGATCTGAGTCAAAGAAGATATTATCATCCTTTGGATTTTACTTAGAAATTCTTAAATAAAAGGGTAAGGGGTCAAAGTATCTGTAATATTTGAAGATGATTATGCCTCTGGCAGTGATCATATTAGAAATTCGCCCCTATGGACCATTTTGTGGTGGTTTTTGGTTTCCTTGGAGCTTTTGATGAAAAGTGTTTTCCCCTTCATTCAAATTTGGCTCAAACCTTTCTCCAACCCACATTCACTGGGCAGGTTGGATTCAAGTTAGACACAAGTTGGATAAGAAATTATTTCACAATTCACTCCTATTATAAATTCCTTAATTGAGATAATACTAAGAGTATTTTTGAGGTTATTAATTCAAATAAATGTCACATAAAATTTATTGAAAGATTTTAAAGAAAGATTTTTGATCAAATTTCCAATAATTTCAAAAAATATTATAATTTTTAGCCTTTCAGCTTTTCTGAACATCTTGTAATGATTTTGAGATATAACTGTCAAATTTGAAGCTTATTTCAAACTTAATATATATTCTCATCCCAAGGTATTTATCAAATCAAAATTAATGGCTTTTAATATATGTACTGATATCTAAATAAACATTATTTATTATGTTTAAGCAATACTTTGAACCAGTTTGTAATTTATCTCATCTTAATTCTAATAATTTATTGTTTTATATCTAATTTTCTGTGACAGGATTTCCATATTTAATCAATATTATTTCAATAATATTGATATTTTCAATTTGTGTGGGTTTTTTTAACTATTTTCCCTCTTTTTTTTTGAATTACAATTCTTTTATTCTATTGTTTTTTCCCTTTTTGAATTTCTGGCTCTTTTTAATTATTTATTTCATATGTTCATTTCAATTTTTTGTCAGTTTTTCTTCAATTTGATTAATTTTTAGTAATTTCCTTTCATTTTGATTGGATTTCTTTTTAATTTTAATATTTTTCCATTTTTTCCATTTTTTTCATTTGGAAATTCTACAATCTCAATTTTTTTATCTTTTACTGTGGAAAATCCTCTTGTGTGGGATTAAAATGAGGAAGTACCTGGAGGGGGAAATTACAGGTAACTAGTTTTGAATTTCTAATAGCTCCTGTAACCAAGGGTGGAAAGGGTGTATTGACTTCCCCTCCTAGAATACTGAAGAAAATCTTCCTTGGAGCTCACAAAAAAAAATTAAATTAGTAAGTGGCTTTACAGCTGCAGAGGACAAAATTCAGCAGTCTCAGATTAGACCTATTCAATATTACATAAGAAATATAATTTCAGTAGTTTTGGTTAAATTTGAGATTTTAATGAAATACTTGTCTGTATAATTTTTTTTATTTTCAGTGAAACTGGGGTGATTGGTTTCTTTTTATTAAAGGTTCTATAAGCTGTTTCATTGAAGGTGTTCTGGAGATTTTTATGAGTTTTGATAGAGGTAGTTTTGATAAGTTAAGTTTATAATAGAGTAAAACAATATTTTTCAAAGTTTTGTTATTTTCTTTAAGAATGGTTAATAATAAGATAATTTTTTTTTGTTAAATTTAAGAGGTAAGTTTCTTTGATATTGGATTTTTAAATGGGTAAGTTGATTTTGAATCTTGATGAATGGTGTTAATTTTATTGGATAAAATATTTCAATAGAGTAGTAACCCTAAGCTTGGGTACTGGATAATTTGTATTTTTTATGCTAAGGTTCCACTGAGCTTTACTATAATATACTGGGCTACCTTCCATCTAAGGGATGACTCATTCCTGTGCTTATAATGTGCATGGAGGAGCTTTGAAATTTGGGGGAGAGAGCCCCTCTATTGATCCCTTTTTTGAGTCCAGGGGGCCCTCCATGGGAGCTGTATTTTTCCACTTTGATTCCTCTTCATTCCATCATGTTACTTTGTTTTTGGTGAGGATGTTTCTTTCATGGGTCAAGTGATTTAAGGTTTGATGACAATTTTCCCTCTGAACAGCCTCTTTTTATCATATGATGATATTTTGGTGAGCTTATTATGAAGTTATATTCTTGGATTTTCCTTGCATGCATGAGGTTATTTCATTTTGGCAGGGGATTTTTCTTGCACACAGCCTCTTTTCTAGTCACATGATATGCTGTAGGTGGGTGAGTTATCACATGATGACCTTTTATTTACTTTGCATATTTCATATTTTAGGCTTGGTAGAAGTGGCTGTTTAATTTATGCAGGTGTCACTTTTTTTCTTCTTTTGAAATTTGAAATGAGGTCAGGTGATAAGTTCTTGCACTGATGAACTTACTGTTGTGTATGAGATTATGTGATTTTTTAGTTTTACACATGCCATGCATAGTCATGTGGTTGAAATTTATACAAGAGTGTTTACGGCATGCAGCTTGTTGTAACTAGTCTTTACTCACATGAGGGGATGAGTGGTGTAAAGAATTTAAAGGCTGTTTCAAGGTTTCAAGTGGGATTACTTTGGATATAAAATGGGTTAGGCTTTTGGATGTTCTGGAAATGACTTTCAGAAATTCCATGGGGTTGAGCTTTGCATCATGTGACTTTTTTGTGTTTAATGCAATGTGGCTGTCTAATTCATTCAGGCTTTGTATTCATTCTGCATGAGTCCTGTGTCTATAGAGGGGATGTAAAGCTGGATGGTTTGTGTAATTTACAGGGTGGTACCTTATTTTTTTTAACTAGTTTTGTGAGCCTTACAGGTAATTTCATATACCCAAAAGACCACAAATACAAAATTAACATATAAATATAAATAAAATAAATTTATTTATATTATTAAAATAAAAATCAAAATATAAATATAAAATTATATTCAAAAATAAAAAATTTAATTACAATTTAAAAATAAAATTACATTAAATTTTGGAATTATAAAATTACATTTATACTTGAAAAAATTAAGTAAAAATGAAATTTTAACAAAATTGTAAAAAAATAAATAAATTTGGAAAAAATTTAAATAAAAATTATTATAACTTTTTATCCAAAAAATAAACATATGAAAATTATTTCACCATTGGATTCCTCATAAAAAATCAGGTGGGGTCACCCCTGAGTGAAATTCTTGTAACTCAACTCTAAATAAGCTTAAATTAAGTTTTTAGTATTTTCAATACAAAAGGTGAAAATCCTCAAAACTTTAATTTAATTCACACCAAATGTGGTGTTAACCATAAATTTCTGTGTTAAAATTGAGGTGTTGTGTTTAGTTCAGAAGTTATGAGGAATTGAAGTATTTTCAATTGAATTTAATTGAAATGTCAAAATGTGCGCATGTATTACATAAGTGAACTTTGATTTACATATGATGTATCAATTATCACTGTATTGAACTGTACAATTCAATTTGATTACATATGTAAATTATAAGTATAATACATGATGAGGAACTAAAGGAAAAATAAATTGGAAAGATTAAATTTGGGGGGGGAAAGGAACTCCAGCTCTAAGGGGGAGCTAGACCCCCAAACTCCTTGCTGACAGGCGTGGGATGTAAAAATTCACGCAAAAGTTCATCACTTTTGGCCTGGAATTGAGTTACAGGGTCTGTGGACTCAATTGATGATGAGGTTTTGATACCAACTGGGGTAGTTTTAGCTGTTGCCAAGAGGGTAAAACTACCCTTAAGATGAAAAATCATAGTCAAAACAGTTTTAACTGGTTTCTACGCCTCTTACACACATTCTGACGTGTTTTGAAGGCTCTAGACCAGGTATTGCTATAGTAATGGCTGATTTAAGGGTCTAAAATGGCTAAAAATGGCTTAAACCAGCCCTTTTTGGTCTAAACCAGGGTTCAATGATGCCATAATTGGCTTTTCTGTTGTCAGACTGTTTTTCACGACTGACAAGAGTAAATTTTACTTTTGGAGTAAGAGAATTGATGGCTATAAAAGAATGTCTTCTTTGCCCCACTTTTCTCTTCATGTTAGAATCTTTTCCTTTTATTAATTAGTTTAAACACTGTTAAACAAATCAATCAAAGATTCCAACCACCATTTTTTAATCATTTTAATTATTTTAACCACATGAAAAAATCATTATAATCATTGTTTGTAACTTTTATAATCATTTTTACCCCTGAACCACCCCAAAAGTGAATTAAAGCATCTTTCATCACTGTAAACTTTGTCACTTTGTTTCCAAATTCACTCTGGTCACTTTTGGGCGTGTTTTCTCTTTAACATTCTTTTTAAAGACCTTGTGCTTTAATTAATTGCTTGCAGTTCTTTTCTCAATTAATTCCAATTGAAATTGCTCTTGAAGAAATTTATTTCGTAGCCTTAAATATCTCTTGTAGAGTATTTTTGATAAATTTTTATTGTTGGTAAAACAATAAATCTTAATAATATTATTGTTTTATACTAATAAGGCTATAAACAATAAATTTGGTGTGTTTTCTCTTAAAAATAATATTTCTTACTATTTTTAATTGAATTTTACCTTATACAAATTTTGAGGACAGGAAAAGTACTTGATTTTTAATCACAGTTTCATATCCAGACCTTACATTTGGGGGCCCAGCCGTGATATTTTACCTGTGACATATTTTTTTACTCTTTTTTAAATCTTTTTTCTTATATTGAAAAATTTAAAAACATATAAAAAATACTTATAATTCAACAAATCCATAAAATATTTTTTTTTCATATTATAAGTGAGGCTTATATTTTTATTTCTTTTTTGAAATAACCTTTTATTACTTAATTAATTGGCTTTTTTATTAATTTTAGTGTCTGACAACGTGGTAAGACAAGAAAAAATTGAAACAGCCTCAACAGTAACCAGCATTATTCCTGCCAGTACTGTTAATTCTGATTATAATAGTACTATTATTGTGACTCAGAATATTCAACCAGAGCCAATTTCTTCTGAATTAGTCAACTTGGAAATAAGTAATACTCCTCAGAAAGCCAAATATTTGGCCAATAGTAAGTTTTTTGATGTAAAGTTACTATTTTAAGCCTTTTTAACCATAATTATGCCTTCAACCAGATCAGGAGCCAGCTATAACCCCTCAAGCAGCTCCCAGAAAGGTAATAGACGTGATTATGGCAGAGGCCAATCAGGTACAGAAGGAAAAGGGTCAGTTGATGACTTCCAAACAACTACAATGGGTCATTCTGAAGCTGATAATACCATTTTACCTTCAAAAAGAGCTGACACCACCACAACAAGCCTCTGTGGACATATACAAAGCCAGCCACAGTGCATACAACAATGCACTCCAGTTCAAGGAGTACCAGATCCTTGCAGACCTGTGGAAGAATTGCATGAATTCTTACCTGACAGTGAGAAAATTCCTGGGCCATCCCAATACTTGAAAATTGCTCAATGGATGGCATCCATTGATGGAGAAGAAAAACATGATGCTTTTGACACTAGAATGGAGGAAAAACAACCCTCCATCACCCAAACCAGTGCCAAAAACAGCCCTAGTGGCCAGCAGAAGCAATTCCAACGTGAAGAAGCAGCCAGAAACTCCAAACAAGGGCAAAGGGAAGGCACCAGCCCCAAAACCTTACAGCCAGGGCTACAGGATGCTATGGAAAATGTATTTCAGATGGCCAGAACCATTATGGAATTACAAAAGAAGGAGGAAGCCAGATTAAAATATCAAAAATAATTTCTGATACTTTTAATTGTATTCCAGAGTTGTATAAAGCTATTTCTGACATAAAAAGTCATCTTTCTGATAAAAATACATCAATTTGTGACAATCTTAAAACAAATAACTTGAGTCTGAGCCAAATAAATGATACACTTAAATGCTTTGAAAGAGTTTTGAGAACAATCAAAACTTCCAATCATGATAATTCTTTTGGAATTAAGATAAATGAACAATCTGCCATTATTAAAGAATTAACAGACAAATATTCTAAATTCAATATTGATGACATAATTGAAACAAGAATCAAACAAGCTATTAATACTATCAAAGAAGATGATAAAAAAGTCCTTGATGATATTTCAAAATCATTTGCAGAAGTAAAGACAAATACAGTTGCCTTGAAAAAGCATTTTGATACCTCAAGAGAGGAAATATCAAAATTAACAATAAAGTTAAATGAAGTTATATCTGATAATACTAAACAAACAGAATTATGGAATGAGCCTACATATAAAGAGGATGATCATAAAAATAATGTCATAGACTCTATACAAAGCTTACAACATGAGTTAAGAAATTCACAAAGGTGTAATAACAGTAAAATGAATGATATTGAACAACTGCTAAACACTTTACCAAGAATGTCTACACCTCTGAATCAAAATGAATATGTAAGAATTCCCAATACACAAGTATTGGATATTGAAAATTCACAGTTAAAAAATTAATTTTCTACTTCTTTTAATAACTTAGAACCATCAATGGGCCAAGCACTCTTGAAAGAAGTTCCAAAACTTAACAAATGGCCTCACTTCAGTGGTGAAGGAGAGTATGACCATATGGAATTCATTAGAGGTATTGACATGATCAAAGAGTATTTTGAATTACCAGACAGATTGGTAACAGCCATATTTAACACCTTGTTTACCAGATCAGCTCACAGATGGTACATAAAAATAAGACAAGCACATGGACACCAGAGTTGGACTTGGTGGAAAACCCAAATCATTAACAAATGGGAAAATGATGCTTGGAGGTTTAAAGTTGAAACAGCCTTTGAATCTGCCAAATTTAATGCTGATAAAGACAAAGCTTTACAATGGTTTTGCCAACAAAAAGACAGATTAACAGCATTATATCCTGACATGTCAGAATTTATGATCCATAGAATTATTCTGAGACAATGTGGAGGCGACTTAGAGCATTCTATCAAAAGCAGGACTACTGAACAATCTTCAGCAGAGGATATTATCAATATATTGGAAGAAGTAACCACCAGAACCAAAATGAGCTCTAGTAGGGTGAATCTCAAAACAAGGTTTAATACACCTTGGAAAGATTCTGTGGACAAAAACCCCAAATAAAATTCTAATAATATGAAGTATAAATCTGAAGATACAGTCAGAAAGTGCCATATTTGCCAAATCACCACCCATTTAGCCAATACATGTCCAAAGAAGGGAAAAATCAATGAAATTGATATTGAAAAGGAACCTGATGTTGAAAAGGATGACATAATTGAAGACAATTCAGATGATAAGTCATCAATATTTTCTGAATCTTCAAAAGATATAGAAAATATCAATGCCACTTTTGACATCATGGAATCTTATTACCACTTGCCACAATTGAGCAATGGCCAACTTGACTTATCAAAAGTTCAAGATGCACAACTTATGAAAACAAAACACAACAGGGGAAAAGGCTATACAGCTGGTAACTCCTGTATAACAGAAGTGGTGATTGAAAACAAGCCCACTAAACTTTTGCTTGACCCAGGAGCCTTCTTCTCTTGTGTTGGAAATTCTTTTCTTAAGAATTGTGTACCAAACTTTGAAGACCAATTGTTACCAATTGATGGTATAAAATTCAACAGTGCAAGTAATCCAATGAAAGCATTAGGAATCTTTGAGACCAATGTCATATTCCCACACATAAATGGGAATTTAAGAATCACAGTTGAATTTGTTGTTATGGAAAATTGCTCTAGTACCCATTTTATATTGGTAAATGACTATTTAATCATGTATGGGATATATTTGCATAACAACAAAGACAGATACTTTACTATTGGAGACAATAAGTGCCAAAAATTTGCCTTTTGACCATTTAAAAGACAAATTACAGTAAACAAAGTATCACCAGTCAACTTAGAGTTAGAGAAATTCAAGTCTGAACAGTTAAATGAGGCTGAAATAAGCCTTAATCTGACTGATAAACAGGAAAATGAACTTTCTTCCCGTTTGTATGACCACAGAGGAGCATTTGCTTCAGACAAAGAACCTCTAGGAGCAATTATTGGTCATGAAGTTGACATCATTATTAACATTGAGAGACCTTATCCACCACTCTTAAGAAGACCTGCATATCCAGCAAGTCCAAAATCAAGAGAAGCTCAAGAAATTCATATTAAAGAACTTCTGGACCTTGGTGTAATAAGAAAAGTAGGCCACAATGAAGAAGTAGAAATAACTACACCAGTCATAGTGGCATGGCATAATGGAAAATCCAGAATGGTTGGGGACTTTAGAGCTCTGAACACTTACACTGTTGCAGACAGATACTTAATACCAAAAATCCAAATTGCCCTTACTCAAATATCTCAAGCAGTGTATATAACCACTATGGATGCCCTTAAAGGATTCCATCAAAATGTGGTGACACCAAGAGTGTAAGGTGTGGATATGAAACTTTGATTAAAAATCAAGTACTTTTCCTGTCCTCAAAATTTGTATAAGGTAAAATTCAGTTAAAAATAGTATGAAATACTATTTTTAAGAGAAAACACACCAAATTTTATTGTTTATAACTTTATTAGTATAAAACAATAATATAAAAATTTATTGTTTTACCAACAATAAAGATTTATCCAAAAAATACTCTACAAGAGATATTTTAAGGCTACAAAAGAAATTTCTTCAAGAGCAATTTCAATTGGAATTAATTGAGCAAAGAACTGCAAGCAATTAATTAAAGAACAAAGTCTTTAAAAAGAATATTAAAGAGAAAACACGCTCAAAAGTGACCAGAGTGAATTTGGAAACAAAGTGACAAAGTTTACAGTGATGAAAGATGCTTTAATTCACTTTTGGGGTGGTTCAGGGGTAAAAAATGATTATAAGAGTTACAAACAATGATTATAATGATTTTTTCACGTGGTTAAAAAGATTAAAATGATTTAAAAATTGTGGTTGGAATCTTTGATTGATTGGTTTAACAGTGTTTAAACTAATTAATAAAAGGAAAAGATTCTAACATGAAGAGAAAAGTGGGGAAAAGAAGACATTCTTTTATAACCATCAATTCTCTTACTCCAAAAGTAAAATTTACTCTTGTCAGTCGTGAAAAACAGTCTGACAACAGAAAAGCCAATTATGGCATCATTGAACCCTGGTTTAGGCCAAAAAAGGGCTGGTTTAAGCCATTTTTAGCCATTTTTAGCCATTTTAGACCCTTAAATCAGCCATTACTATAGCAATACCAGGCCTAGAGCCTTCAAAACACGTCAGAATGTGTGTCAGAGGCGTAGAAACCAGTTAAAACTGTTTTTATTATGACTGTTTTATCTTAAGGGTAGTTTTACCCTCTTGGCAACAGCTAAAACTACCCCAGTTGGTATCAAAACCTCATCATCAATTGAGTCCACAGACCCTGTAACTCAATTCCAGGCCAAAAGTGATGAACTTTTGCGTGAATTTTGACATCCCACGCCTGTCAGCAAGGATTTTGGGGGTCTAGCTCCCCCTTAGAGCTGGAATTCCTTTTCCCCCCCAAATTCAATCTTTCCAATTTATTTTTCCTTTAATTCCTCATCATGTATTATACTTATACTTTACATATGTAATTCAATTCCATTGTACAGTACAATACAGTAATAATTGACACCTCATATGTAAATCAAAGCTCACTTATGTAATACACGCGCACATTTTGACATTTCAATTGAATTCAATTGAAAATACTTCAATTCCTCATAACTTCTAAACTAAACACAACACCTCAATTTTAACATAAAAATTGATGGTTAACACCACATGTGGTGTGAATTCAATTAAGGTTTTGAGGATTTTCAACTTTTGTATTGAAAATACTAAAATCTTAATTTAAGCTTATTTAGAGTTGAGTTACAAGAATTTCACTCAGAGGTGACCCCACCTGTTTTTTATGAGGAATCCAATGGTGAAATAAATTTTATATGTTTATTTATTGGATAAAAAGTTATCATAAATTTTATTTAACTTTTTTCCAAATTTATTTATTTTTTCACAATTTTGTTAAAATTTCATTTTACTTAATTTTTTCAAGTATAAATGTAATTTTATATTTACAAAATTTAATGTATTTTTTATTTTTAAATTATAATTAATTTTTTATTTTTAATATAATTTTATATTTATATTTTGATTTTTATTTTAATAATATAAATAAATTTATTTTATTTATATTAATATGTTATTTTTTATATTTGTGGTCTTTTGGGTATATGAAATTACCTCTAAGGCTCACATTCCCTCCCCCTAAAAAGAATATTACTTTGTAATATTGGTGTTTCTAGTGTGTCTGAATCTCCTCAGGAGTTTGGTAGCTTCTGGTATATTTTTTTCTTCTAACCATTCATCTTCACAAGTTGGGTCACTGTACCTAACAAGGTATTCCCTTACTTTCTTGGTTCTTAATTTCCTTTCTTTAAGAACTTTGGTTATTTTCTTAGTACCAGATGTCTCAATAGGAGGTATAACTTGGGGAACCTTATTCCTCAAGGGAAATTTCTCAGCATCACTAGATTTATATGGTTTTATCAAGCTCACTGGAAATGTAGGGTGCTTATTGCTAAGTTCTTCAGATAACTCTACTTCAACAGCATTCTCTCCATGGAGGGCCTTAATCACAAAAGGTCCTGCAAAGGAGTCTTTCAACTTTTTACATCCTTTGATGTTATTGAAGTTAGTGGTGGATACAAGAACTAGGTCCCACACTTTGAAATCTGGAGTTGCATGAGATTTATCCCATTTGTCTTTAGCATATGCAAAAGAGTCCTCCATGCATCTCACTGCATGCTTTCTAGCTTTGTCTAGCATTCATTTGAAGCTAGCAGCTGTGGGATGTATTTCAATTAAGTCTTTCCTCAAGGAGTCTTGGGGTAACTTGGGGTTCCATCCTTTTTCTAGAATAGCAGGAGTCTGATTGGTACTAGCATGGATTGATGTTTTATATGCTAATTCCAGTGCTGGTAACAGAGTACACCAATCATGGGTAAATCCATCACAATCTTTGAATTCAAGGCCATATGCACAAAATCTTCTCACCATGTCTTCTAAGGTTTGGATCATTCTTTCAGCCAGGCCATCAGTTTGTGGGTGGTAGGCTGTAGAGAAAGACAGTTTAGTGCCAAATAATTGGTGAAGATTTGTCCATAGTGCTGAAGTGAATTTGGGATCTCTATCACTGATGATATTTGTAAATATCCCAGTCCATGACACTACTCTATTCCATATCAGAAGAGCTGTATCCATGGCTGTATCATCTTTGTGACATGGTACAAAGATTGGAGTTTTACTGAATCTGTCCACAATTACTAGGCAAGCATTATAGCTCCTGTCACCTCCTGGTGGTAGGCCAGTTACCCAATCCATATGGACAATTTCCCAAGGTCTGTTTGGTTCTTGGATTTTCATCATATTTCCAAGTCTTTTGCCAGTGGATTTATTTGCCTTTTGGCATCTGTCACAGGTTTTGCAATACTCTGCAACATCTTTTTGCCACATTGGCCACCATATGCAGGTCTTCACTTTCTCTCTTGTTCTGTCTTCAGAAAGATGTCCTGAAAAGGGACTATCATGGCATTCTTTCAGTACAAGATTGATTAATGACCTGTCTACAACTGTCATGACACATGTGTGCTTGGTTCTGTGGTAAATTATACCATCCAGTAGGTGAAATCTTCCTTCATTATAAGATTTTCTCCATACTTCATCCAAGGCATGTATTAGAGAGTTGTCTTTACAGTCTTTCTTAAGTAATTGGCATAAGATGCTACAATTCTTATCTTGAGTGTAACTATTTCTGACTTCTTCAAAGAAGGTGGTGTTCAAGTCTGTAACACTTATTCCTTCTATTGGAATTTGTGGTGAAGCTTCTTCTGGAACATAAGCAGGATTATCAATGTTATTTGGTAATGGCCATCTGCTTAGTCCATCTGCATTCTTATGAATATTCCCATCCTTATGAACAATAGTCATATTGCCTCTGTATTCTTGTATGGCTATTTGCCATCTGAGCATGTGTCTGTTAGGTGTTTTCATGTTCAAAAGTGATTTCACAGCTGTACAATCTGTTATTACTTCAAAAACACATCCCTCTAAGAAATAGTTCAATTTCTCCAAGGCCCAGACAAGGCATAGACATTCCATTTGACTTGCTCCATATCTGGCTTCAGTTGGTTTGATTTGCCTGGATATGAAACATATTGGTCCTTCTACAGGTTTGTCATTTATGATCTGAACTTGGTGAAGTGCAGCACCTAGTCCATCCCCTGATGCATCAATATACAGTTTGAAAGGCAATTTAAAGTCTGGCATCAGTAAGAGTGGAGCAGTGGTCAATGCTTCTCTTAGAGATTCAAAAGCTTTGACTCTGTCAACAGTCATCTCAAATACTGTGTCTTTGTCACACAACTTATAAAGTGGTCTTGCTATGGATGCAAAGTCTTTAATGTGTTGCCTGTAATATCCTGCAAAACCTAAGAATGACTGAATTTCCTTCTTATTCTGAGGCATGGGTTTTAACAATACTGCTGAAACTTTGTTTTTATCAATTCCAAGGGACAAACCAGATACAACATGTCCTAGTGCCTTAAGTTCTTTAAATCCAAAATGACATTTCTTCAAGGAGATTTTCATGTTTACTGATTGGATTTTTGTCAAAACTCTTGATAATCTGTACATGTGCTCCTCCCAATTCTTTGAACAGATAATAATGTCATCAATGTAAATGATTAACCATCCCTCTGAGAGTTCTTCAGGGAAGATTTCATTCATCATTCTTTGGAAGTGTGAAGGTGCATTTTTGATACCAAAGGGCATCCTTAAGTATTCATACACTCCACAATGAACAATAATTCTCAAGTATTTTCTTGCTCTTGGTGTTACCACATTTTGATGGAATCCTTTAAGGGCATCCATAGTGGTTATATACACTGCTTGAGATATTTGAGTAAGGGCAATTTGGATTTTTGGTATTGGGTATCTGTCTGGAACAGTGTAAGTGTTCAGAGCTCTAAAGTCCCCAACCATTCTGGATTTTCCATTATGCCACGCTACTATGACTGGTGTAGTTATTTCTACTTCCTCATTGTGGCCTACTTTTCTTATTACACCAAGGTCTAGAAGTTCTTTGATATGAATTTCTAGAGCTTCTCTTGATTTTGGACTTGCTGGATAAGCAGGTCTTCTTAAGAGTGGTGGATAAGGTCTCTCAAAGTTAAGAATGATGTCAACTTCATGACCAATAATTGCTCCCAGAGGTTCTTTGTCTGTAGCAAATGCTCCTTTGTGGTCATACAAAAGGGAAGAAAGTTCATTTTCTTGTTTATCAGTCAGATGAAGGCTTATCTCAGCCTCATTTAACTGTTCAGACTTGAATTTTTCTAACTCTAAGTTGACTGGTGATACTTTGTTTACTGTAATTTGTCTTTTAAATGGTAAAAAGGAAAATTTCTGGCGCTTATTGTCCCCAATTGTAAAGCATCTGTCTTTGTTATTATGTAAATCTATCCCATACATGATCAAATAGTCATTTCCCAATATAAAATGGGTACTAGAGCAATTTTCCATAACAACAAATTCAACTGTGATCCTTAAATTTCCATTTATGTGTGGGAATATGACATTGGTCTCAAAGATTCCCAATGCTTTCATTGGGTTACTTGCACTGTTGAATTTTATACCATCAATTGGTAACAATTGGTCTTCAAAATTTGGCACACAAGTCTTAAGAAAGGATTTTCCAACACAAGAGCAGAAGGCTCCTGGGTCAAGCAAAAGTTTGGTGGGCTTGTTGTCAATCACCACTTCTGTTATACAGGAGTTACCAGCTGTATAGCCTTTTCCTCTGTTTGGTTTTGTCTTCATAAGTTGTGCATCTTGAACTTTTGATAAATCAACTTGACCATTGCTCAATTGTGGTAAGTGGGAATAAGATTCCATGATGTCAAAAGTGGCATTGATATTTTCTATATCTTTTGAAGATTCAGAAAATATGGATGACTTATCATCTGAATTGTCTTCAATTATGTCTTCTTTTTCAACATCTGGTTCCTTTTCAATGTCAATTTCATTGATTTTCCCCCTCTTTGGACATGCATTGGCTAAATGGGTGGTGCTTTGGCAAATATGGCATTTTCTGACTGTATCTGCAGATTTATATTTAATATTACTAGAATTTTCTTTGGGGTTTTTGTCCACAGAATCTTTCCAAGGTGTATTAAACCTTGTTTTTAGATTCACCCTACTAGAACCAATTTTGGTTCTGGTGGTTACTTCTTCTAGTATATTGATAATATCTTCTGCTGAAGATTGTTCAGTAGTCCTGCTTTTGACAGCATGCTCTAAGTCACCTCCACATTGTCTCAGAATTTTTCTATGGATCATAAATTCTGACATGTCAGGATATAATGCTGTTAATCTGTCCTTTTGTTGGCAAAACCATGGTAAAGCTTTGTCTTTATCAGCATTAAATTTGGCAGATTCAAAGGCTGTTTCAACTTTAAACCTCCAAGCATCATTTGCCCATTTGTTGATGATTTGGGTTTTCCACCAAGTCCAACTCTGGTGTCCATGTGCTTGTCTTATTTTGATGTACCATCTGTGAGCTGATCTGGTAAACAAGGTGTTAAACCTGGCTGTTACCAATCTGTCTGGTAATTCGAAATCCTCTTTGATCATGTCAATACCTCTAATGAATTCCATATGGTCATACTCTCCTTCACCACTGAAGTGAGGCCATTCTTTAAGTTTTGGAACTTCTTTCAAGAGTTCTTGGCCCATTGATGGTTCCAAGTTATGAAAAGAAGTGGATAATTCATTTTTTAATTGTGAATCATCAGGATCCAATACTTGTGGATTTGGAATTCTTGTGCCCTCATTTTGATTTAGAGGTGTAGACATTCTTGGTAAGGTGTTCAGTATTTGTTTAATGTCATTCATTTTACTGTTGCTACACCTTTGGGAATTTCTGTATTCATGTTGGAAGTTTTGTATTAAATTTATTACTTCAATTTTATACATGTCTTCCTTATGTGTCAGTTCTTGCCATAACTCTGTCTGTATTGTATTATCAGCAGTGACTTGATTCAATTTCATTGATAATTTTGATACTTCTTCTTGTGAAGCATCAAAACACTTTTTCAAGGCAATGGTATATGTCTTTACTTCAGTAAATGAATTTGAAATGTCATAAAGGACCTTCTTGTTATCTGTCTTGATAATATTTATGGCTTGTTTAATTCTTGTTTCAATTATGTTATCAATATTGAATTTAGAATATTTATCTGTTAATTCTTTAATAATGGCAGATTGTTCATTTATTTTATTGTTAGAAGAATTATCATTATTGGAATTTTTAATTGTTCTTAAAACTTTTTCAAAACACATAAGTGTTTCATTAATTTGGCACAGACTCAGGTTGTTTGTTTTAATGTTGTTACAAATGGTTTCATTTTTATCAGAAAGATGTTTTTTCACGTCATTTATAGCATTATACAACTCTGGGATGGAATCAAATATGTCAGAAATCATTTCTGGAATCTTAATCTGGCTTCCTCCTTCTTCTGTAATTCCATCATGGTTCTGGCCATCTGAAATACATTTTCCATGGCATCCTGCTGAATCTTTGGGATTCTGTAGCCCTGGCTGTAAGGTTTTGGGGCTGGTGCCTTCCCTTTGCCCTTGTTTGGAGTTTGTGGCTGCTTTTTCACGTTGGAATTGCTGCTGCTGGTCACTGGGGCTGTTTTTGGCACTGGTTTGGGTGGTGGAGGGTTGTTTTTCCTCCATTCTAGTGTCAAAAGCATCATGTTTTTCTTCTCCATCAATGGATGCCATCCATTGACCAATTTGCAAGTGTTGGGATGGCCCAAGAATTTTCTTACTGTCAGGTAAGAATTCATGCAATTCTTCCACAGGTCTGCAAGGATCTGGTACTCCTTGAATTGGAGTGCATTGTTGTATGCACTGTGGCTGGCTTTGTATATGTCCACAGAGGCTTTTTGTGGCGGGTGTCAGCTCTTTTTGAAGGTAAAATGGTATTATCGGCTTCAGAATGACCCACTTTAGTTGTTTGGAAGTCATCAACTGACCCTTTTCCTTCTGTACCTGATTGGCCTCTGCCATAATCACGTCTATTACCTTTTTGGGAGCTGCTTGAGGGGTTGTAGCTGGCTCCTGATCTGGTTGAAGGCATAATTATGGTTAAAAAAAGGCTTAAAATAGTATTTTTACGTCAAAAACTTACTATTGGCCAAATACTTAGCCTTCTGAAGAGTATTACTTATGTCCAAGTTAATTAATTCAGAAGATATTGGTTCAGGTTCATTATTTTGAGTCACAATAACAGTACTATTATGATCAGAATTAACAGTACTGGCAGGGATAATGCTAGTTACTGTTGAGGCTGTTTCAATGTTTTCTTGTCTTACCACGTTGTCAGACACTAAAATTAATGAAAAAGCCAATTAATTAAGTAAAAAAAAGGTTATTTCAAAAAAAGAAATAAAAATATAAGCCTCACTTATAATATGAAAAAAAGTTATTTTTTATGGATTTTTTGAATTATAAGTATTTTTTATATGTTTTTAAATTTTTCAATATAAGAAAAAAGATTTAAAAAGAGTAAAAAAAATATGTCACAGGTAAAATATCACGGCTGGGCCCCCAAATGTAAGGTGTGGATATGAAACTTTGATTAAAAATCAAGTACTTTTCCTGTCCTCAAAATTTGTATAAGGTAAAATTCAGTTAAAAATAGTATGAAATACTATTTTTAAGAGAAAACATGCCAAATTTTATTGTTTATAACTTTATTAGTATAAAACAATAATATAAAAATTTATTTTTTTACCAACAATAAAGATTTATCCAAAAAATACTCTACAAGAGATATTTTAAGGCTACAAAAGAAATTTCTTCAAGAGCAATTTCAATTGGAATTAATTGAGCAAAGAACTGCAAGCAATTAATTAAAGAACAAAGTCTTTAAAAAGAATATTAAAGAGAAAACACGCCCAAAAGTGACCAGAGTGAATTTGGAAACAAAGTGACAAAGTTTACAGTGATGAAAGATGCTTTAATTCACTTTTGGGGTGGTTCAGGGGTAAAAAATGATTATAATGATTTTTTCACGTGGTTAAAAAGATTAAAATAATTTAAAAATGGTGGTTGGAATCTTTGATTGATTGGTTTAACAGTGTTTAAACTAATTAATAAAAGGAAAAGATTCTAACATGAAGAGAAAAGTGGGGCAAAGAAGACATTCTTTTATAACCATCAATTCTCTTACTCCAAAAGTAAAATTTACTCTTGTCAGTCGTGAAAAACAGTCTGACAACAGAAAAGCCAATTATGGCATCATTGAACCCTGGTTTAGGCCAAAAAAGGGCTGGTTTAAGCCATTTTTAGCCATTTTTAGCCATTTTAGACCCTTAAATCAGCCATTACTATAGCAATACCAGGCCTAGAGCCTTAAAAACACGTCAGAATGTGTGTCAGAGGCGTAGAAACCAGTTAAAACTGTTTTTATTATGATTGTTTTATCTTAAGGGTAGTTTTACCCTCTTGGCAACAGCTAAAACTACCCCAGTTGGTATCAAAACCTCATCATCAATTGAGTCCACAGACCCTGTAACTCAATTCCAGGCCAAAAGTGATGAACTTTTGCGTGAATTTTGACATCCCACGCCTGTCAGGAAGGATTTTGGGGGTCTAGCTCCCCCTTAGAGCTGGAGTTCCTTTTCCCCCCCAAATTTAATCTTTCCAATTTATTTTTCCTTTAATTCCTCATCATGTATTATACTTATACTTTACATATGTAATTCAATTCAATTGTACAGTACAATACAGTAATAATTGACACCTCATATGTAAATCAAAGTTCACTTATGTAATACACGCGCACATTTTGACATTTCAATTGAATTCAATTGAAAATACTTCAATTCCTCATAACTTCTAAACTAAACACAACACCTCAATTTTAACATAAAAATTGATGGTTCACACCACATGTGGTGTGAATTCAATTAAGGTTTTGAGGATTTTCAACTTTTGTATTGAAAATACTAAAAACTTAATTTAAGCTTATTTAGAGTTGAGTTACAAGAATTTCACTCAGAGGTGACCCCACCTGATTTTTTATGAGGAATCCAATGGTGAAATAAATTTTATATGTTTATTTATTGGATAAAAAGTTATAATAAATTTTATTTAACTTTTTTCCAAATTTATTTATTTTTTCACAATTTTGTTAAAATGTCATTTTACTTAATTTTTTCAAGTATAAATGTAATTTTATATTTACAAAATTTAATGTATTTTTTATTTTTAAATTATAATTAATTTTTTATTTTTTATATAATTTTATATTTATATTTTGATTTTTATTTTAATAATATAAATGAATTTATTTTATTTTAATAATATAAATAAATTTATTTTATTTCTATTAATATGTTATTTTTTATATTTGTGGTCTTTTGGGTATATGAAATTACCTCTAAGGCTCACAAAGAGCAAGGAAATACTTGAGAATAATTGTTCATTGTGGAGTGTATGAATACTTGAGGATGCCCTTTGGTATCAAAAATGCACCTTCACACTTCCAAAGAATGATGAATGAAATCTTCCCTGAAGAACTCTCAGAGGGATGGTTAATCATTTACATTGATCACATTATTATCTGTTCCAAGACTTGGGAGGAGAACATATACATATTTTCCAGAGTTTTGACAAAAATTCAATCAGTAAACATGAAAATCTCCCCGAAGAAATGTCATTTTGGATTTAAAGAACTTAAAGCATTAGGACATGTTGTATCTGGTTGGTCCCTTGGAATTGACAAAAACAAAGTTGCAGCAGTATTTCTAAAACCCATGCCTCAGAATAAGAAGGAAATTAAGTCATTCTTAGGTTTTGAAGGATATTACAGGCAACACATTAAAGATTTTGCATCCATAGAAAGACCACTTTATAAATTGTGTGACAAAGACACAGTATTTGAAATGACTGTTGAAAGAGTCAAAGCTTTTGAGTCTCTAAGAGAAGCCTTGACCACTGCTGCACTCTTACTGATGCCAGACTTTAAATCACCTTTCAAACTGTATATTGATGCATCAGGGGATGGACTGGGTGCTGCACTTCACCAAGTTCAGATCATAAATGATAAACCTGTAGAAGGACCCATATGTTTCATATCCAGGCAAATCAAACCAACTGAAGCCAGATATGGAGCAAGTCAAATGGAATGTCCATGCCTTGTCTGGGCCTTGGAGAAATTGAACTACTTCTTAGAGGGATGTTTTTTTGAGGTAATAACAGATTGTACATCTGTCAAATCACTTCTGAACATGAAGACACCCAACATACATATGCTCAGATGGCAAATAGCCATAGAAGAATACAGAGGCAATATGACTCTTGTTCATAAGGATTGGAATATTCATAAGAATGCAGATGGACTAAGCAGATGGCCATTACCAAATAATATTGATAATCCTGCTTATGTGCCAGAAGAAGCTTCACCACAAATTCCAATAGAAGGAATAAGTGTTACAGACTTGAACACCACCTTCTTTGAAGAAGTCAGAAGTAGCTACACTCAAGATAAAAATTGTAGCATCTTATGCCAATTACTTGGCAAATACTGTAAAGAAAACTCTCTAATACATGCCTTGGATGAAGTATGGAAAAAATCTTATGATGAAGGAAGATTTCACCTACTGGATGGTATAATTTACTGCAGAACCAAGCATACATGTGTCATGACAGTTGTAGACAGGTCATTAATCAATCTTGTACTGAAAGAATGCCATGATAGTCCCTTTTCAGGACATCTGTCTGAAGACAGAACAAGAGAGAAAGTAAAAACCTGCATATGGTGGCCAATGTGGCAGAAAGATGTTGCAGAGTATTGCAAAACCTGTGACAGATGCCAAAAGGCAAATAAATCCACTGGCAAGAGACTTGGAAATATGATAAAAATCCAAGAACCAAGCAGACCTTGGGAAATTGTCCATATGGATTGGGTAAATGGCCTACCACCAGGAGGTGACAGAAGCTATACTGCTTGCCTAGTAATTGTGGACAGATTTAGTAAAACTCCAATCTTTTTACCATGTCACAAGGATGATACAGCCATGGATACAGCTCTTTTGATATGGAATAGAGTAGTGTCATGGACTGGGATATTTACAAATATCATTAGTGATAAGGATCCCAAATTCACTTCAGCACTATGGAAAAATCTTCACCAATTATTTGGCACTAAGCTGTCTTTCTCTACAGCCTACCACCCACAAACTGATGGCCTGGCTGAAAGGATGATCCAAACCTTAGAGGACATGGTGAGAAGATTTTGTGCATATGGCCTTGAATTCAAAGATTGTGATGGATTTACCCATGACTGGTGTACTCTGTTGCCAGAACTGGAATTAGCATATAAAACATCAATCCATGCCAGCACCAATCAAACTCCTGCTATTCTAGAAAAAGGATGGAACCCCAAGTTACCCCAAGATTCCTTGAGGAAAGATTTATTTGAAATACATCCCACAGCTGCTAGCTTCAAAGGAATGCTATACAAAGCTAGAAAGCATGCAATAAGGTGCATGGAGGACTCTTTTTCATATGCTAAAGACAAAAGGGATAAATCACATGCAACTCCAGATTTCAAAGTGGGGGACCTAGTTCCTGTATCCACCACTAACCTCAATAACATCAAAGGATGTAAAAGGTTGAAAGACTCCTTTGCAGGACCTTTTGTGATTAAGGCCCTCCATGGAGAAAATGCTGTTGAAGCAGAGTTATCTGAAGAACTTAGCAATAAGCATCCTACATTTCCAGTGAGCTTGATAAAGCCATATAAATCTAGTGATGCTGAGACATTTCCCTTGAGGAATAGGATTCCCCAAGTTATACCTCCTATTGAGACATCTGGTACTAAGAAAATTACCAAAGTTCTTAAAGAAAGGAAATTAAGAACCAAGAAAGTAAGGGAATATCTTGTTAGGTACAGTGACCCAACTTGTGAAGATGAATGGTTAGAAGAAAAAGATATACCAGAAGCTACCAAACTCCTTGGGAGATTCAAAAACACTAGAAACACCAATATTACAAAGTAATATTTCTTTTTAGGGGGAGGGAATGTGAGCCTTAGAGGTAATTTCATATACCCAAAAGACCACAAATACAAAATTAACATATAAATATAAATAAAATAAATTTATTTATATTATTAAAATAAAAATCAAAATATAAATATAAAATTATATTCAAAATTAACAAATTTAATTACAATTTAAAAATAAAACTACATTAAATTTTGGAATTATAAAATTACATTTATACTTGAAAAAATTAAGTAAAAATGAAATTTTAACAAAATTGTGAAAAAATAAATAAATTTGGAAAAAAGTTAAATAAAAATTATTATAAATTTTTATCCAATAAGTAAACATATAAAAATTATTTCACCATTGGATTCCTCATAAAAAATCAGGTGGGGTCACCTCTGAGTGAAATTCTTGTAACTCAACTCTAAATAAGCTTAAATTAAGTTTTTAGTATTTTCAATACAAAAGTTGAAAATCCTCAAAACTTTAACTTAATTCACATCACATGTGGTGTCAACCATCAATTTTTGTGTTAAAATTGAGGTGTTGTGTTTAGTTTAGAAGCTATGAGGAATTGAAGTATTTTCAATTGAATTCAATTGAAATGTCAAAATGTGAATGTGTATTACATAAGTGAATTTTGATTTACATATGAGTTATCAATTATTACTGTATTGTACTGTACAATTCAATTGAATCACATATGTAAATTATAAGTATAATACATGATGAGGAATTGAAGGAGAAATAAATTGGAAAGATTAAGTTTGGGGGGGGAAAGGAACTCCAGCTCTAAGGGGGAGCTAGACCCCCAAAATCCTTTATAACAGGCGTGGGATGTCACAATTCACGCAAAATTTCATCACTTTTGGCCTGGAATTGAGTTACAGGGTCTGTGGACTCAATTGATGATGAGGTTTTGATACCAACTGGGGTAGTTTTAGCTGTTGCCAAGAGGGTAAAGCTACCCTTAAGATAAAAAATCATAGTCAAAACAGTTTTAACTGGTTTCTACGCCTCTTACACACATTCTGACGTGTTTTGAAGGCTCTAGATCAGGTATTCCTATAGTAATGGCTGATTTAAGGGTCTAAAATGGCTAAAAATGGCTTAAACCAGCCCTTTTTGGTCTAAACCAGGGTTCAATGATGCCATAATTGGCTTTTATGTTGTCAGACTGTTTTTCACGACTGACAAGAGCAAATTTTACTTTTGGAGTAAGAGAATTGATGGCTATAAAAGAATGTCTTCTTTGCCCCACTTTTCTCTTCATGTTAGAATCTTTTCCTTTTATTAATTAGTTTAAACACTGTTAAACCAATCAATAACAAATTCCAACCACCATTTTTAAATCATTTTAATCATTTTAACCACGTGAAAAAATAATTAAAATCATTGTTTGCAACTTTTATAATCATTTTTACCCCTGAACCGCCCCAAAAGTGAATTAAAGCATCTTTCATCACTGTAAACTTTGTCACTTTGTTTCCAAATTCACTCTGGTCACTTTTGGGCGTGTTTTCTCTTTAATATTCTTTTTAAAGACTTTGCTCTTGAATTAATTGCTTGCAGTTCTTTTCTCAATTAATTCCAATTGAAATTGCTCTTGAAGAAATTTCTTTTGTAGCCTTAAATATCTCTTGTAGAGTATTTTTGGATAAATTTTTATTGTTGGTAAAACAATAAATCTTTATAATATTATTGTTTTATACTAATAAATTTGGCGTGTTTTCTCTTAAAAACAATATTTCTTACTATTTTTAATTGAATTGTACCTTATACAAATTTTGAGGACAGGAAAAGTACTTGATTTTTAATCACAGTTTCATATCCACACCTTACAAGTTTTCTATCTTTAACTTTATTTTTACATATTCATAATAAAATTGATAATTTATTTAAACACATACACTACCCTTTGGTGCCTTTGCCATGGTATTATGAATTAACTCCAGCTTCGTTCTGTAAAACTGACCTTTTGGTGTAAGCTTTGACTGTAAGTTTTCCTGTGGGTTTGGTTTACTGCTGTTATGGGGTACTACAAGCTTGAGACTTGTGAAAAAATGGTATGGAATACAACTTTCCTTTTTTTTTTATTTCTTTTGAATTATTTAAATTTTTAAAAATTTGACTTTTTTAATTTTATGCTTGATAAATATTATTTTATTTTATTTTTATTTTTTTCAAATTTCTAATTTTATTGATTCTTTCATGTTTAATTTCATTTTGGTATTTTTTTTAAATTTTGTTTTGTGATTTGTTGGTTGTTTTTTTAAAATTTAAATAATTTTTTTTGCAGTGTAAATACTCCAAATCAGTGTTTTTGCACTAATTTGGAATGTTTAAACTGCAAAATAAACCATATTCAAATTTAAAAACATAAAAAATAAGATTAAAATTAAAAAAAAATAATGAAAAAAACTCAAAAAAGAATATAAAAAATCAAAATCAAAATGGAAGAATGTAAAAAAGAAAAATAAAAAAACTAAAAAAAATATCAATTGAAACAAAAAAAATTGAAAAAAAGACATTCTTAAAATACTCAAAAAAAGATGATGAAATAAAAAAATATAGATATATCAAAGGAATAGAAAAAAATTGGAAAGATTTCAATAAAATTCAAAAAAATAAAAAAAGTAAATTTTCAAAAAAAATGAGAAAAATTTGGACAAAAATTGGCTTCTTTCTCATCATTAAAGAAAAAATGAGTATAAAGATGTACAAAAAACGCAAAAAAAAATAATAATAATTCATGTCCCAAAAAACAGTAAAAACTAAAAGAAAAACTTGAAATTTGAAAAAAGGCTCTTTTTTGTTTGGTTCAAAACTCCTCATGTTGATTATTTGCAATTTCTTCAGGGGAAATTTTATAATAAATAAGATTTGTACTGCTAACAAAAACCAAAAAGAAGAAATTAAAATCTATGGAGATGAATAGCTAAACTGAAAGATGAATATGGTTGAACAGAAATGTTAAATGTAAAATTTAATTACTTCAATTATTTGCAAGCTTGAATATAGAAAATTCAGGAGAAAATTTATTGAGTATGAATTATTATGTGGTATTGAAAATAGCATCAAACAACTTGACAAAACAATTGCTTTAATTATAAAGAGTAAGATTCTGCTTAATTTCAAGAACAAAGAGATTTAGCATAAGAGGATCTGGTAATCTTGAAAGTGCTTTTATAATGAACACTTTTCAACAAATTGAAAAAACTCTTATGAATTTGTAATAATAGATAAAAACAGATACTTTTAATGATCAAAATAAGATTAAAGCTTTTCAAAATTAATAATACTCCTCTTGAGCTACATAAGTAAATGGCTATAAATTAAGCTTTAAATACTCCAAGAAACAATTTTTTCAACATAAATATGGGATATTAATGATTAATATGCAATAAGGGTATTTATTTCTTAAGAAAATACTTGAAGCTTGGGTCATACCTTTTCAAAGGTATTCAAAATATGCAGGATAATAGAGAAAAATAATATGGGGGAATATTTTTTGTTTAGGCAAAAGTTCTGTTCTATATGTTGCAGTTTTACATTCCAAAAATGTTGGAGATTACTGTTTTTGTAATGGTGGGCCCATGTGAAGTGAGTTGATTCTTTTATTTGGCAAGGGAAATGGAATTCATGGAAATATTATCCACAGATATTCATGGGAGAAGCTTCTTTTTCTGTTGGAGAGGAGATTCATTCACAGGCATCTTGAATTAATGATTAGTGGGTTGTTATATATAAGGAGACAAACCAAGATCATGTAAAATCAATAAACTTATATTTTAATGGATAAAATTCTGAATTTCCAAAGCTATGGCTGAAAGTATCTGAAACAAGACTTCAATGTTAGAACCAAGGTCGAGAATCAGGTTAAAAGCAGGTTGGACCTGGGTTGGACCTACTACTCCCTCTTTTCATGGTGATTTATGTAAATATTTCCACAAATTATTTAATTTATATTTTGAATGTGGTTTCTAAAGTCTTCAAATTCCAAGTAAAGAAGTGGGAATAATAATGAAAGCTCATAAATAATCCATTTTATTTAAATTTTCCTTTTGCCTCCATTCAAATCTCCATAATCGCTTTGACCATATAAAAAATACATAGCACTGTATTGTAATTTTGGAATAATGTGGAGTTTTATGCATGTTTTCATTTCATGACCTTTTTTTCCCCTCAATCTTTGGCTGTGGTTCTCTTTGCAGGGCTTAATCTGCCTTACTAGCCATCTTATGGATTTAATTTCATGTATTTTGGCTCATTTAAGGCTTATAAACATCATATTTCCCTTTTCCATTAATAAAAACCATATATTGAGAAACCTGAAAGTATTTGGATGGCCCAGAAACATTTTAAGGTTTTTATATAAAACTCTAAATAATAATACTTATTTTTAACATTATTATGATGGTCCTCAAAAAATAACAATATGATTGTATATCATAAGCAAATATATATATATATGTATATAATTATTGTTGATATTAAGAGAATAATACTATATAAGCACCAAATATTATTGTAACTTTCAAAAAGAATAATTATAATAATCATATATAAAGTTTAGAAATTATTCTATCATTATTATTATTCACTTAAAATAATAGAAATACAAATATTAAATTTGTACCAGAGACAATTATACTTGATTTAAATAATGTAAAATATTATTTATGAATGAATTTATTATACATAATTGTGTGAAAATGAGCTGTAATGATAATTCTAAAGAAATTTTAAGGGATATAATATTGATTAAATACTCACTTATAGGCTGTTATTTGATAAAAGAAAAGAATAGAGGTCAGAAACATTTGAAAAATAATAAAAATATCTTGAAAAATGCCAAAATCAAGAGTTAAGGTATTTTAAAGGATATATTCAAGAAAAATTTGACAAAATCAAAATATTATTGAAGATAATAAAACCATAATAAATCTCTGAGATCTCAATTATTTATTCATAGAAATAATAAATAATAAGACACAGAAAAATTATATCTAATATCTTATTAAAAAAATATAATTCTTTGGAAGGTTTATTGTACTTATTCACTGCCTGCATAAGCTCATACACATGACTTATGTGATATCAAGTCACACTACTTTGTTTTATTTTGAATAGACCACTTTTTACTGATTCAATATCTTATTGAATATAAACTAATCATTTTTTACGTAATGTAAACCAGTCATGGTTTATTTAATATAAGATATTATTAGTTTATTTAATATAAACCAATCATGGCTTCTGTCAGGATGAAACTATGATAAAGTGGTAAATAGGCTAGTTACAACTTTAAATATGTTTGTGACATGGTTATAAAGATTAAAATAAAGGTTCTTTTAAGATAATAAGGGTTATAATTAAATAAAAAGGGATTTACTATTGAGAAATAGTGGTGGTGAGCACTGCTGAAAGCCCTGGGTGCAGTCTTACCAGTTGGATTACTATAATAAGAACTACAATACTAAAGTTTATAGTATAACCTGATTATTTTCCAAGAGTAAAACTGTTTTTGACAGTTTACTACATAGGAATTCAAGAGCAGGATGAGGATAGCTTTTCTGGCTGTGAAAAGCCCCCCTTTTTATCCTGAAATGGGGTGAAAAGGTGGCTAGACCTTTCCACATAGAGGAAGTGAAGATTTTTCACTCTCTAGGACAGGCTTGTGGTTTACAAAAGGCCTTTATAGACTTTATTGGGCTCAGATGTGGCTTTGAAACCACATCTGGGCAGTTTTCACCAATACAGGGTGAAAAGTTTCATCTGGGGACCACACATCCTGATTCTGACGTGTATGATGCGTAAAATGCTGTACATAACCTGTATGGGACCCCAGTATTGAATGAACTATGAGGTATTGAAGTAAAAACAAGCTTCTTTGTCAGTTTGACACCTCATAAACATGGTTATGGGATATTATCCCATGGTAAGGCTGTATTGGTCAAAATGTGGGATTTTGACCTTAAAACAGCTATAGCTTTGTCAGTTCTTGAGATATCAACCTCAAAATTGAATCAGTGTGTATCCCCGTATGTTTTCTACACAATTTTACCTTATTTGGTATGGTTATCATTAAATATGACAAAGCTATCCCATGTGCGTGTTTTTAGGCAAAAGCTGTATTGGGCTTGTTTTCCCTATAGCTTTTGTTCTAGTTTAGATATGTAGAAATGGATGACAACAGCAGATATCCCTGATTGTGCTCTTTTTAAAAAGACCCCACTTTAGTTATCTCACACTAAAACTGTAGAAGTTAGATGAGAGGTGAATGTTTTATTCACCCTTATTTGGTCTGAATTTGACCATAACTTCTGTAATACTGGTGCTAGCTCAGTCTGGTTGGGACCATTGGATAGCCCTGGCTTAGAGCTTTGTTTTGCATACCCATTTGATGGGGTTAGGCCTCCTACTCTGTATTTCAGATGAGATGTGAAAATTAAGGTTTATGCTCAGCAACAACTTTGAGCAGCAATAACTTTGTTATTCTTTGTCCTATGATGATGGGACTTGTATATTTGGAAAGGGGTAATTTTCCTCTTTCTTTTGATACCTTTTGAGCTTATTTGGCTCAGCTCCATGTTTTGGTGGTATCTTGGCTATACCATTGATTTATGGTATTTGGCTGTCATGCTTGTGCTCTGGTTTTGAGTCACAGGCTGACAGCTTCTTTGATATTAAAAAGTAATAATTTACTTAATATAAACCAGTCGTTGATTACTTGATATAAGCAAATCTTGATTTAGTTAATTTAAGTCATTATTGGCTTATTTAATATAATCCATTCTTGGTTTACTTAATATAAAGCATTCTTTCTTTTTTAATATAAACCAGTCTAGGTTTAATTTCATGAAGAATTGACCACCCATGATAAGGAACTGATTACACATGATGGGGAATCAATCACACATGGTGGGAGATTTAGTACTCATGATGAGGAATTGATTACTAATGATGAAGATTTTATTAATAATGATGAGGAATTGATTAACAATGATTGGTAACTTGTTACCCATGATTAGTAAGTGATTGAATGCTTCATATTGAATAAACCATGACTAAATCAGTAAAACATGGTCTATTCAAAATAAAACAAAGTGGTGTCACTTGATATCACATAGTTCATGTTTACGCATTTATGATGAGAAAAAACAGTAATGAAATGGTTATTTTGACGCCTCAAAAAACCTCCTCAATGCTTAAATATTCTCACAGATGATACATACTCACAAAATATGAAAAAACAGAATTAAAAATTGAGTTTCAACCAAAAAAAAAATCAATTTTTAATTCCAATTTAAGCTAAATGTGTTATTATTAACTCCAAGTAGCTTTAAGCTTCATTTGTTCTCATTATTTTGAAGATTTAATATATAAGTAGTATATTCATTTCAAGTTGAATTTATTATTAGCTTTGAAATAAAACTCCAAAAAAACTCTGTCAATTATGCTTTTCAATTAATTTTCAAAGAAATACACATTATCTTGAATGATAATTAAAGGAGTTATTTTTAAGGATAAATACAAAAGATTCTTATCAGAAAAATTTACTTATCTTTTTTTGTATAAAAATAAAAAAAAACACTCTTTGTGAATATTTGAAGCAAATCCATTGAGGAATGTAGTTTCTATCAATTTTTGAATTTATTACTTTTTCCCATGTCAAAATAGAAATAAATGCTGAAACTTTACTTTTGATAAGTTTATTAGTGAAGTTGGCCTTAATATTAGGCTTATTAAAGCTTTTTTGAAATTTCAAAGCTCTCAACACCTTAAGTACAAGTCTGTACAATGAGCTTTACTCTTTGGAAGTTTGTACTTCCTGTCCAAGTGGAGGATAAACCCATTTAAGCTTCAATATTCAGTTAAATCCTAATATTACGGTTTCAAGAATTCTGAAAGTACTTCAATTAAGGAGGAAAAAATTATTTGGTTTCCTGCACATCCCAAAATTTGGTTACCCTGGACCCTTTTGCCTTTTTTCACTTTTTACCCCCTTTTGTGTGGTTTTTTCCAATTTATTTGTTTGAAGACATGCCATTACTTTGAACAAATTTTTATTTTGTCCATACAGGATCTACATTTCATGAGGTAAATACTTAGCCAATTTAGTAACAAAACACAAAACCCTAATCTTAACAAAAGTTTTGTAAGCTTAGATATACATGATAAAATTTGAAGTTGAATTTCAAATTAACAAACTTACAAATTTATCAAAAAATCATAATATATGTAAAGGTCATTTGGAATTCTTGAATATTCAAATAACAGCAAAAATGACCGATTTTGGATAAAAAAACAATATGGTTTTACCCTACATTATCTTTGGTGTAGAATACAAAAATGGAATAGTAATTATACATTTGTTCATCCAAAGTAAATATATAATAATTTTTCATTTTTTTGTTTCAAAATTTTTCAAAGTTCATTTATTGACTTGATCAAATTTATAAAGCATTCTTTGTTTCCTTATGGGTATTTCATACATCCCTCATGGGCTCACAAATGTTGTCACAGTCAGGTAAACGCTTAGTAATCACTTGAAAGTATCTGCCACTATTTTACACTCTCACAAAATTCATTATTCAATTTGAATTACCTATTTAATGGAAAGCAAATTTAATCCAGTTTATCTTGAAACATACCCTACATGGTTATACATTCAAATTCTTACATAAAATGAGATCAAAAATTTCTGGTAAAATAAGCAGATTTAACCTAAAATATATGCAGAATTAAGTACACTCTATGAGGTACTTATTAAATATAATTAGTGAAATGATTCACTAATAATTTGAAATTAATTTCGCATTATGGGAAAGAAATTATTTGTTATTTGGATTCAATCCCTTATTATTGGGAATCAGCTCTGAATTATGTGGAAGAATTTCCTTATCATTGAAAATTGATTTCCCATAATGATTATATTAAAGAAACCTATTATTAATGTTAAATAAGCCTTTTTTGATAT
This sequence comes from Austropuccinia psidii, assembly GCA_023105745.1. Classification (NCBI taxonomy): domain Eukaryota; kingdom Fungi; phylum Basidiomycota; class Pucciniomycetes; order Pucciniales; family Sphaerophragmiaceae; genus Austropuccinia; species Austropuccinia psidii. The sequence continues at coordinate 19,546,483 of JALGQZ010000014.1, read as the reverse complement.
TAGGTCAACCTTTGGTTTATATTAAATCAAAAAAATCTCATTTTATTTGTGATAGACCTTGATTTATATATAATTTATGATATTTGTTCAGAATAAACCAGTTAAGTGTGACTTAATATCACATAGGTAGTGTTGTTACCATAATTTAAGGAGTGAATATGCTTACAAGGATTGTTTTAAGCCTTCTTTATGGCTTCTTGTGTTTGTTTAAACCATATTCAGCCAAAAGATGGTAGTGTCAGATTCAGTCCAAGCTCAATTTATTATTCTTGGAGTCTTGTCAGATATATGTGTCTTTTGTAATACAATTCATATCTTTTCCTTTAGTTATTTGATGGGATATTTTCAAATAATTTACCCCTTATCTAACTGAAATCATATTAATGGCATATAGAATACAAAATTATATCAAAAATAGTACTTTTAAATCAAAAAATATACTATCAGATAATATTTGAGATATTCAGCGGGTTTTTTCATCGTAAATTTACACAATTTAAATTAAATTGTCTTTGTAAGATTTTCTTTGAGTTAAAATAAGAGATCTATTATTTTCACATCTAACAGAAATTACGGGAATCGTTCTTGTTGCAGTTCTTTCTATTTCAGTATATTCTATTCTTACCATTGTGATATTCCATACCTTATTGGCCCACTTTCAAGCATTTTATTTTATTTTATGTATTTATAATACGATCAATTGAAGACTCAAGAAACCAAAATTCATAGCTAATCAATTATAATAGGGGAATTCAGAGGTAAGATTAATTAAAATTAATCAATAAGTATAATCCCATCACAAAAACCTAGAAGAATTTCCCATTTGATTATAGGAATAACAATAAAATAAGTAAAAGAAAAAGGCAAAGATAGCAAAAATGTTGAATTTTTCAATTGAAAAGGTAGTGTAACACCCAAGTTACCCTATCTCTTCTCAAACTTTGAATTACTCAGAAATACAGTCATTAAATTGGGGCAACTGTATTAAGAAATAAATTAAAACTGTATAAATAAACAATCAGCAGAAAAAAAAATCAATCAATTTATACAAGGAAAATTCATCAAAACCTTAAATTACACAGCATAACTATGGAAATACAATCACAGCCACCTGATAAGCCATCTAAGCCAGAAAATGTAAATTAAACAACAAAAATAAAGTTAAATTAAGTAGACATAAATCCAATAAAGGACAAATAGAATCTCCGCAATACTAAGAATTCTTCACCTTCAGTTAAAATAGCTCACAGACCTATGGTGCAATAACTGTACAAAATCAACTAGTCCCACCAAAAATGGTGCAAAAAACCAAACAAATGGGAAAATATCTCCAAGAAATTACACCATCTGAAATTTCTCACCAAATAAGCTTTATCCAGATTACATAATCATGCATTAAAGTGTTGCAATAAACTTAAGATATGGTGCAATATCTCCAAGAAATGACAGCATTTCAAAAATCCTCACCAGAAAAAACATCTTGGATTACATAATCATACATAAAAATGGTGAAATCAACCAAAAAAAGGTATCATTTGAGAGTAACCACTATGAAAAAAATTCCAGTTCCTCTATGGAGAGACCAAAGAATGTAAATAGATTTCCTCTCTCCCTCATTTTACCCTCTTTCCCCATGTGATTAATTATATACCAAGAAGAATAATCATTAATCCCTCACTAGTAGGCCAATTTAGTATTATTATTAAATGGGAATAATATACCAAGAAGGAGAATAATTCATCCATACCTTACTAGCATAAAAATCTAGTTATTTATATCAAAGTATTATAGAATTATAGTTTTAATTCATAGTGATTTCTCATTAACAGTAGTTAACATAATGTCTACACCATATTATCAATCAGCCCTATGTTTAAATTATTAGTCTTATAAATATGATACTATCAATAATAATAATACTATCTAGTTTATCCCCATGAGCTTCACATTATAAGGGGAAAATATTCATATTATAGCTTTATATTGAAAAAATTTACGAATATATTATATTATATCACTCATATATTTAACAAATATCCTTTTTATATTTACCAATAGTTTACCTTTAAATTATCGAATGTCTTATATTTTCTATTAACAATTACCTTCTCAAACCAATATTAATTTCAAAAAATATATAAAATCAAATTATACTTACCCTCATACTATATATTAGTACTCTTATATTTAATAAACCTCTTATAATATTAAGGTCTTACCCCTATATCATTCAATATTATTATTGAATGATAATATTTTAATTTTTTTTACCTTATAAATTGCTCATCTGATTATTGATTAGGTCATAGAGACTGCTAAAAATTCTTCTCTATTTTTAAAGGCACAGTCTTCAAAATTGATTTTAAGCTCTTCAGGGAGATTGTTCGGTATATTCATAGGGGTAGCTAACACACCATAGCACCCTTTGATACATAATTATTGCATAAATTCAAAACTGTTTACCTAATCTTTTCCCCTCAAGGACTGCCTTATCCAACCCCACACCAGAAGGAGATCCACACTGTATTTCCAGACAAAAAGTTCAAAATGAAATAATTCTTTCCAATCTCAAAGATAATCTAAGATAGTAAGCCTCACTTATAATAGAGAGGATGATTTTTTATTCATATTTGTGAAATAATGAGAATTTTTGTGAGTTTTTGATTATTTTTAAAAATAGGGAAAAGATTCATAAATTATGCATATAAATGACAGGTAAAGTTTTATAAGATGTTTCTATGAACCCCTTCATAATATTACTATCAATCAAGGGTACTATGACTTTTCTTATGAAATATGATTAATAAATCACTTATAATCACAAATAAATAAATTATTTCTTAATTATTTCTTTTACTTTCCACAAACTACTAGGAATTATAAAAGTTAGTATTAATTGTTGACTAAAATCAATTGCAAGAAAATTTCATAATAAACTTCTTATTGAAGTAATATAAAATTATTCTAATTAATAATTATCCTTTTCAAGAATAACTATCAGAAATTTTTGACTAAAACCAAAAAACTTAGGGAAAAACTCTAATAATTCAATAAAACACTCACTAATACTCCAAAAACACCTCAAAAAGAGTTGGTAAAGTTATTTGAAAGATTATTTGTGGATTTAAAGGATCAATAATTGATTTAAAAAAGTAATACAACAATTCAAGTTGAATACTTTTTAAAATAATATATTTATCTTATTTTAAATTCTTTTTATTTATTTGGAAAGATGAAAACACTTAAGAAGTATTTGAACTAATACTCACTTGTTGGTATTAATGATACAATGATTCCTGGAAAAAACAGAACTAGTAGGCTTATTTGAAGTCTAAAACATCTCACAGAGGCATTCCATGGAGAAAATTGGAAAAAAAGTGAGTTAGAAACCAGTAACATTAATTAGTTTGATTATTGCATCACTTTTAGTCATGTAAGATTATCATAATTATTTAATTAATTCATTTCACATGAATATGAACACATTTATGGTTAATAAATAAAGGAGTAACAAATTTAAATATTGTTTTATTTTAAAAAAAAAAATTCTCAAATTCAGTTATTTTATTGGAAATTTAATCACAGGTTTCATTTTCTGTGAATTTTTGAAGATTTGGTGTTTCATGTGAAATAATCAAGAATGGACTGTGAGCAAAGCTTTTAGTTTTAATTATAAACTCATGATTATTTTTGGTTTTGGTGTGAATTATCCCTTTATTCCTTTTTCCTCAAAGTTTAAAAAATATTCATTAAGAATTTTATTCTCAACAAATTTTTGATGTTTTTCCTTATTTTTATGTTGTAAAGGAAAATAGCATGGAGATAGCTGGTTTCCAAGAGGTAATTACATGTATACTAGTACCAAAAGTTTCTTAGCTACTCTTTTTGGGTTTATAAATGAAACATAATTAAGTATTAAAATGGTTACAGCAGTCAGAGTTGCTCAGTACCTCCTTGTCATATCAGAATAGCACATTATTTGCTATTTTCTCATTATTTAATGGGATATTAACTTGTTAACAGGTTTCCAAAATGTTTCAATAGACCTATGGGCTAAAATAATCCATTTTTTCAATTTTGGTAGCTTTCCATTCCTTATAGGTATCTGAAGCTAAGTACCCTGGCTCTCTTTGATGTCTTTTGTCCCCCTTAACTATTTTCATGTCAAAAATATCAATTCAGGTTCAAATACTGATATCTACCGTGGGTTTAACAGATCCTCATGTAATAATAAAGTAATATGCAGTTCTAAAAGCATGTGTAACAATATTTCTAGTGTATATGTAACATGAAATTTCTCACAATACCATTATTTTGGTGTTAAACTTCAAAAAAACAAAACTTTTCACAATTATTTTATGTTTTATTGATTATGAAGTGTTGAAATATTTTCCAAATTACCACCTCATAGAGCTAATTCAAGATTATTTACCCCATCAAGTTACCCTAGGTGAATATTTGTGTAAAATCAAAATCTGGCCTTAAATCAATGGATTCATTTACCCACAAAAAAGTTATTTATATGTTTCCATATGAAAAATAATTAATTTTGGATATATGAATGAATTATGGTTTATGTATATTACAGAGATTATTCTAATATTTATTTTGTCCTATTTGGTTCTGTAGAATATACCTCAAATATCCCAAGTTTCATATCTGGGGCCTCAAATTTGTCATGTGGAGATTAAACTGTGATCAAAAATCAAGTACTTACCCTAAACCCATAAATTTTCTTATGTAGAAACTGATTTTTAAAATTAATTTTGATATTTTTTGAACAAAAACAGCCAAAATTCATATTTATAAAAAATTATATTTTAGAAATTTATTCTTCTCAAAAAATAAGTATTATTCAAAACTACTTTACAAGATATATTCAGTTATGTGAGAATATTGGTGAACCTTAGAGTTATTTTCATATACCAAAATGACAAGAGATTCTATTCTACTTGATAAATAAAATTAAAGAGTTATTTTTTTCTATTTTAATAAATCTAATAATGAAATCAAATTTGTAATTTAGATTCTTAAAAAAATGGGAGAAACAGTATTTTACTTAAAAAGTTCAAACAAAAGGAAAAATTTAACACAAATTTTCAAAATGAAACACTTCTTAAAAAAATAGTTAATAAAATGCATCATAACTTATTTTTTACTGAATGAACTTATTAACTTTATTTAACCACTGGATTCCATATCAAATTTTGGCTTGGTTCATCTCTTGGTGATGAAATTTGCAGCTCAAATCTCAAAATGCTTAGATAATTTTCGAAGTACTTTCTGTATGGGGATCTAGAAATCATCTGAATTGAATTTATCTCACGTCATGTGGATTCAGCTATCATTTTTTGGTTCAAAATGAGGAATTCTGTGTAGGTTAGAAGCTATTAGCAATTAAGGTATTTCCAATTGGTTTATCAAAATGTGCATGTGTACTACCTAACTCACCATGAGTAAATTAGCTACACCCAAAATCAGGTGTTCCATTTGGAAATTAGCTTTTACTAATCCTAGACTGAGCTTTGTTCCTTTATGTGAAGTAGGTTGGTCACAAGATTCAAATGTTTTTTAGTATTCCATTTTATTCCAAGCCATTGGAATATTAAAGAATATTCAATATATTAATTATTTTCATAACTGTATGTAATAAATACATATTAGTTTATCAAAAAATTCTTCCAATTTATATTTCAATATTCCTGATGATATAGTGTTCTTCAATACATTACTCTATAGCCATATTTTCAATTCCAAAATTAATCTTTTGCTTTTGAGGGCCAAAAGGATCGAAATCTAGTTTTCAGAATTAATCAAACCTCTTTCTTTATTAATTTTTGACTGATTATTTGCTTATCATAATATCATTTCTCATTTCTCCTTCAAATAATTTCTTACAAAATAATAAATGTGAATATTTTATATTGAATCCTCTATTGGAATAGCTAAATTTTGCATGAATTTTTGAATTCTTATATGGTTCACTTTCTATCACATCAGAAATAAGGAAAAGGGATTTTTCATTTTTTATATATAAAATTAGTTTTAGAAAATAAAATATAAATAATTTGTATATTATTTATTTTTTGATTAGAATTATTTTCACTTTTTTTAGTTTTCCAACTCATTTTCCTCACAATTCAATTTTATTAATCTTGTGTGTTACTAAGACTTTGATTTCTATTTTCAAAGAGAAAGAAATTTCTTCACCTTTTTCCATTAACTCTTTATCTCTTTTTTGAAAAAAGTACTAGAGGGATCTCTGAAGTAAAGCACCTGCTATTGGAAAAACTACAATAAATTGAGAAAACCATTGAAGTATCAGGAATTAATGGGGAAGCTACCGTAAAATTGTTGACAATCGTCAAAAATCTGCAGTAGAATCCATTAGAGGTCCCATACTGTAACAAGGTTGACAGGTGTTCAAAACTTTAAAGTAGCAGGTCTTACAAATCTTTATACTTTAATTTTGAATTTAGTTTCAAAACACAAAATCAAATTCTAACAATCTTCATAAAAAAATCTGAAATGACAAAAATTGAAAAAAAAAAACATCAAAAAAATAGTAATCTCAAAGCAAAAATAATATATTTCACCATAAAGCAATATGTGGTAAAACTGAGAAAAAACAAATTAAATCACCAAAAAACTACCTTTTTTAGAGTATCAGAAGGATGCTCTTTGCTAATTCTTTTCTTCATGAAAACTATAAAAATCTTATCTTTAATAATGAAGGGAGTTTCAGCTTACTTTTGCCGAATGTTCTACTAATCCATTTTTGTGACTAATAATCAATATATGAACTAATTATTTTCAATATAATCACATTTGAAAACATAAATTGTTTAATTTTAGTTCCGAGACTAAGGACTCATTACTAAAATTCCTGTGGGCTATGTGCTCATATTAAGCATAGTGTTCTGTAAATAATATCCCCAAGAACTTGATTCCCCTGAAATTATGCTCATTCATTTTCAATACTCATATTCATCCCAGTATCTTTCCTTTGAAATTCTGGGGAAAAAGTTTTTTTCGACTTTCAAGAGAGTATATTTTCCAATTTTGATCATTTTTCAATTCATTAAAGCCTTTTATTCATTATTAAAGAGAAAAATTAATTTTGTCTTTCATAATAAATACAACTATTGGACTCAAAAACTTTCGCTAAGGCACTGCTCAGAAAGTCCCATTCAAAAGCATAAAATATGTGTAAATTTATTGGTAAATGATCCAAATCAGAATCTAAAACTTTGAAACATAGCTTGAAACACAGTTGGAATCTAATTAGGCATGGCTTGGAAATGATACTTGTGTTTCTTCTAGCTTATTTCCCAAAGTTCTCTATGCTACTTCTGTGGACTATTGTTTTTAGTTATGAAGTTAATAAATCCTTCAAGCATTTCTTCCAAAATAAATACCCAAAAATCAATAAATATTATCATATTGTATCTTAAAGCCACTTGAAAGAAACACACATATAATTTTATCAAATACACTCTATAAAGATCTGATAATATTCAGTTCATCGTTCCCTCCAGCTTTAAAAGCTTATAAAAGTAAACTAAACTAAAATACCCTTTCAGAAGATTTATAGATTAATTTGGTAGAAATGAAAGAACCTAATTATCACAGTTTGTTTTGTTTCATATTAAATATGATATTAATTAACCCAAAAACAACTAGATTAATTATTCTATTCCTTCCTAAATATGTGGCTTTTAATCATCCTAAAGCTTTATTTACTAAGCATATCTGTTACAAATCTATTATTAATTAGAAGCTGTAATGGTGTGAGTCATAGAATTGAGAAATATTTCATCCAGAAAAGTTAAGAAATTTTTTTCTCAATTACTTTGAGATTTTTGGAATTTTAATTCTTCAGTATTTCTAAATTCACAAAGTAATTTGAAAATTTTTGAGGCTATTAATTCATAAGATTAAGATAGATAGTTCAGTTTTAATCAAAATGGAGAGCTCTAAATATATCCCAATAACTACAAAATGTATTAAATACTCATTAAGCTTAAGTAAAAGTGAAACATTTTCATGAAATAAATTAGATATAGTTTGAATAAAAAGGAAACATAAATTCATTTAAATGAAATTCTTTGACATAAGAACATAATAAATTAAAAATGCTTAAACAAATACATAATGAATTTTCCCTATCCTTGAAATTTACAAAAACAAACAATTTCTTATAATATAGATATATGTTAGTAATTGGAGCTATGTTTAAATCTTTGATTCAGCTCTTAACCTATTTCTATTAACATAATAATTAACCTCAACTTCAATTTTGGCATATTCCAGTGATAAAATAGATCAATATGGTGAATTTTGGAGCAATAAAATTCCACCAGGAATATGCAAGGTCAAGCTAAATTGGTATCAATAGTATAAAGATAAATCATTTTTAAAAGAAAAAAACTATTTTTTTTGCTAGTTCCGAAGACGAAATAAGCTATTAGTATTACATTATCACTTTTTATAAAGATAAAAATAATTCTTGATTTATACCATGATATTATAAAATAAAAGAGTCCCAAATTTTGAAACTAGAACAAATATTTTTCCTGAATATTGTTCTTTGTCTATGAGTGTAAAAAACTCCCCAAAAGCAGTTAATGAGTGGAAATAGTGGTGATATTGATTCCATATATAATGAATTTTTCGGTGAGCCTTTCTTTATAGTAGCATTTATCCATATATCTTGACGCCTTTCTCCAATTTGGACTGAGGATCCACTCTAAGTAGAGAGAAAAAACGAGGTATTTCATGCCTCATATAATGCGTCCATCAGTGAAAAGAAAGTGATTTTAAAGCTTTTTTTAATAAATATATTTGAATAGCTTCCCCAAGAAATTTTCTTTTTAATAATAAATTGGTTTCAAAATAAAAGGGCTCCAGTGTTTTGAAATTTCTTTATTTATGGATCCTCATCAGTAATTTAGAGAGATAAAACATATTTCATAAGTAATATATATGTAAGAATATATAAAGAAGACTTCAAAGGTTAAATTTTGTGCTTATGAAATGATATAGGGTAATAGAAATACTAAGGAAACAGGTGTAATTCAAATTCCTCTGTGTATGTTGATTTTTAAATTATTGAGTTTTGACAATAATGACCAAACACTCATGTTCAAAAAAATTAGGAATTTGTGGCTTGCACATGTGGCTTGAATTTATTGAAAAAATTTAATACTTGAATTGAACTTCTCACCTTTAACCAACCTGAATCCAATTTATCTCTCATGCAAAATTCCAAATGAAACACCTGCTATCAGGTGTAGCAACTTTTCTCATGGTTACTTCACTTAGAGCTATAGATTAGGAATTTAGAATTACATTTTTTTACTGTAATTATTCAATTTAATTTCATATTTGGAAATCCAAATATAGTAAATGTGGAGTAATTGAGTAAAAATAAATTTCAAAGCAGGAGATTTGAGGGAGAAAGGAGATAATGGCTCAAATGGTTCCAGACTTCCCCAAACTTCTTTCTGAAAGTTTTGGGATGTAAATTTCTTTCTGTAAGTTTTGGGATGTAAATTTCTTTCTGAAAGGTTTGGGATGCAAAGACACACCAAATTTTCATCAATTTTGGTCTGTAATTTATTCATAGGGTCTTTTAATCGATTTATCAAAGGGTCTTCATATCCAAAAGAGAAATTTCAACTGCTTCAAAGTATTTAAAACTACGCTTAATTTTAACGCTTAACTTTAATAAGCTTCACCAATAAGGTTTTATGTACTTTGAAGGGAAAATTCACAAGTTTTGATTTGTTTAAAAGACTTAAAATACCCATTACCTTGGTAATGGCGGGTTTCTGGGCTCAATATAGAAAAAAATGAGTGAAAAGGCCCTTTTTTGGTCCAAAGAAGGGTTCCAAGGTGCTATAATTATCTTTAAGGTTTCCAATTCGTTCCTAATGAATGATGATAAAAGCTCTTACCTTTTAAGGAATAAAAGAGGCTTATAAATCATTTTTTCTTTGCCCAATATTCTCTTTTCATTTTGGAATCTTTATCTTTGATAATTGATTTAAACACCGTTAAGCTAACAAATTGAGGGTTAAAAACACCAATTTTAAATATCTCTAAGCCTTTTTGGCCACATTGAATAATAATTATAATCATTTCTTTTATATTTTAATTATATTTTTACCCTTGAACAAAACCAAAAAGTGAACTAAAGAATCTTTTATGACTTTAAGCTTTGTTGCTTTTTTTCCCAATTGACTCTGGCCACATTTGGGTTTTCTTTCTCTCTGATCTGATTTTTTCCGGAATATTTTATTTTATTAATTCCCTTAAGTCCCTTTGTAAATTGATTCCAATTTAAATTTCTCTTTAAGAAATCTCTTTTGTAGCCAGAAATATCTCCTGCAGGGTGTTTTTGGATGAATTTTAATTTTTGACAAAACAATAGATATTGGTAATATCATTGGTTTATATCAAGTTAGCTTGAAACCAGATATTGGGATTCATTTTCTAAAAAGACTCTTAGAGTTACTATTCTTGAATAATTATTCCTTTTGAAATCTTTGAGGACAGTGCAAGTACTTTGTTTTTAATTAAAGTTTTACATCCAAAATTTGCCAAATTTTCAAAAGAATCTTGTTGAATTAGTTAAGAAAATTACTGAAGAAGTTAATATTATAGAAAATTTTAAAAATAAAATCAAATAATAATAAAAACAATAGTAATTAAAAAAGTGAATATATAAATTGATTCAAAGATCATGCATGGATTACCTATCATTTCATTAACTTTTTGGGTGGTAAAAGACTAAAATTATTATAATAATGACAAAAAATCCTATAGTAGCTGTTTAAAAAGCTGAAAAGTATTTTAATTCTTCAAAATTAGTGGTTGGTACCTTCTTTAATTCTTTAGATAGCTACTATACTGAATATAAGATTGAAAAAATCATAAACAGAAAATAAAATATGGGGAAAAGAAGACAATATTCTATAGTATCAATTTCTCTTAGAAAAGCTAAAAACTCTTTTGAAGTGTGAAGATAAAATTTAAAGAAAAAGAATCAATTTTATCTGAATTCTACCCTATTTGATTAATAACAGTTCTGGTTTTTATAACTTTAACCATTTAAAATAGATTTTTTATAGTGAATTTTCTGAAGGGTCTCAATAACATTTAATTGTCTTTAATTAGCTTTGAATACTGTTAAAAATACTCTGGTGAAGGATTTTTCAGCTGAAGGGTAGTATTGGCCCCCTGGAAACAGCCAAAGATAGATAGATGATGTTGAAGTAACATAATAAAGTGAGCTTTAGATCATGAGAGTAAATTATAGGCCAAAATAATTAATAAAATTTTTCTTGAATTTTGACACCCCAAACCTAGAGTAAATGATTCTGAGGGAGTCCAGAAGATTCTTGAGCCAAGATTCTTTTTTACCCTTAGATTTAATCTTTCCATTTATTTTTATTTTAACTATCAAGCTGTAATACACATTTTATTCCCCAACTGTAATTCAGTTGAGTTTTTTAGTGAAATATAGTATGCAGTTCATACCTTATATGACCCCATGTAGATTCAATCTCTATCCTGAAAGCATTTAGAAATAACTTGTGAGTCCTGAAACACCATACAGTATGTTGTTTTTTCACAAAGGGACTATATATAAGATTCTATTCTTGAAATAAATATATAAAAATATAGATTTAATGTTAAAACTTAATACATCATTTCCAACCACTCACTAGCAAAGTAGCTCAAAATCAATTGTATGAGGCATTTAATCCACTAAAAACCTAAATTGAAGACTAAGCCTGTGATGCAAACCAGAGGACGTTCCAAATTTATGAGAGAAAAGAAGTGTTTGATTAAGCTTATTCAAGTGAGAACAAATTTTAAAGGGAAAATAATAAAAAACAAACTGGAATTATGGATCTTGTAAAGTAAAATTATGGAAATCTATAGTGAAAAATAACCTTTTTGAGATTTAAAGACACTTCAAATTACAAGGTTTTATGAAAAATTCAATGTTGTGCTTTGCATGTGTGACTTTGAGAGCTTTAACAACTATACCATCTTATATCACATTGAATCTTATTCTTGAACTCAAGGTTTTATTCTCTTGGGATGCATTTATTTGAAATTTACTTTCTGTAACACACCTGCAATTCAATTGAGTAGATTTCACCATGTCATAGTTATCAAGCTATGCAACAAATTTCATCTAGAATACAGGAAAAAATGGTTAATATCAAATGTGGTGCACCTCAATGAAAATCTTGATTATTTTCATATTTTTATACTTCAAATGCTCAAAGCTTAAGTTATTTTTATTTAGAAGCGATTTAAATAATTGTCACTAAGAGGTGACCAAATCAAAAGTTTGATTTGGAACTCAATTCTCAAATAGAGCTTATATTCTTATTAATGAAAAAATGATAACAATGATTTTTATGAAATTTTCTTTAAGTTTCCTCATAAAATTGCTAATTTTTATTTTTCTTATTGTTTTAGAATTGTAATTGTATTAATTTTTTTAATTCTGCTTTATGGAATATTAACCCTTCTTAGTTTCAATACTATACTTGTGGTATTTTGGGCATATGAAAGTAACTCTGGGACTCATTAGGTTTTTTGAAATTTTAATCTTGCATAGTTTTCTCATTGATATTTCTCAGAGGAGTTTGTGGTTCGAAATTTTAGATTGTTGGTAAGTTGAATTTTATATTTCCTCATTTCTCCTTGCATGGTTAGTTTCATGAATTAATTGGCTTCTTAATTTCTCACTTGTAATGAAAAAGCTCAAGAATTTTCTTAATATTTTATCCAAAATAAAATTCATTCATCAACAAAACTCTTTTGGATAAAAATGTTGACCTTGACTTAAAACCTTTCAGATTCTTTCTGGATTTGAATTCCAAAAACTCAAAAAACATACATGTCACCAACCATAATTTGAGAGGATTTTGAGGTAGGAAATACAAGTTATATGAGAATGCGAGAGAAAATATCCAAATGAGTATCATAATCTTGTCTATGTGGCACCAACTTGGATACCTTTTCTTGAAAAAGTTAATTTTGATAATTTTTTACTTGAAAATTTGTTAAACTTACAGTAAACGAGTCTTGATGTTGTTTCTAGCACAAAAATCTGTATCAAAGTCGGTTTAAGCACCCTCATCATAGGGAATTGCTACCTTGTAACCGCACTTTTGCTTCCAAACTGTGAGATCTTCCTTTCTTGGGGGGTCTTTATCTCCTCCAAGGCCAGCAGGGCTGCAAAAGCTGAGCGAAGACTGCGACGACAGCGTGATTCCAGGGTCCCACTGCCGAGATGCGTGTGCGGGGCCAGCAGCGCGCCCGCTGCGGCGTGCGCGGCTCATTAGGTTTGTGACAGCGGCCATTTCACACTCTCACCATTCTTGCCCCTCTGCGTCCAGATAGCCTCACCAACGCTCCGCCGCCCGCCACCTCGCCTTCCGAATCAGCCTTTGCCGTCCACCACCACCATCATCGTCGCCTGCTCAAGACTTATCTCAAGATGACTCGTCTCTACACAAAAGGTCGAGTATTGGGCTACACCCGGGGAAAACGAAACCAGAAACCCACCTCATCGCTCATCCAACTGGAAGGCGTTGCCAACAAGCAGGAGACCTCATTTTATCTCGGCAAGGTAAATCGTGCTTGTCTGCCCTCTCGGTCCCAAGAGATGGATCATTAACGTTTCACACTTCCGACGTCAATAGAGAGTCGCATATGTATATCGGGCTGAACGAGCCATCAAGGGCTCAAAGGTTCGCATCATTTGGGGCAAAGTCACCCGACCACACGGCAATTCTGGTGTGGTTCGGGCCAGATTCTCCACAAACCTCCCCCCTAAAAGCTTCGGTGCTAGTTGTCGGATTGTAGGCTTGTCTCAGCTGTCTTGTGTTGTCTGATCCCTGTTGACCTTTTTTATTTGGACTTCCTGATAATTACGACAGATGCTTTACCCTTCAAACATTTGAAAAAGTCATGTCCTTATGATTATCTCCGTTCCCATGAATAAATACTATGTTCAGATATTTCCTTGCGCATCAAGTGTTATGTTGAAGATACCTACGCTCTCATTGGTTTTGTTGCCCATGCCTTGAGCGGATAAAGAACATTACCCAAATTCCTCATTGGCAACATGTTTCTATCCCTGCTGGCTGGCTGTCCTTGAGAGCGCTGTTTGTCGTAACATTCATAGGCTTCTCTAGGTTAAACCAAGACTCTTAATTTTTCCAACTTCGCCTTGTGTGGGTGGTGGCAGTTGTGCATGAACTCGTGGCAAGCCTATTATTCAGTTTGATTTTGAAGTGCTGCAGCATCCTGTTTTCATTCCACGCCATTTAACGCCACCGCAGTGATCAAACCTCCTTTCTTAATTAGTGTTTTTGCAAATCGCGTCTACATGGTTTTAAAGTATTAGCAATCAAGGTGTTACCAATGAACTTCACATACGTGATCAGGTATAGGATTTAGACCCATGCCTCAGCACATCTTTCATTTTGATCACACTATTACTGCTTTTCGGAGCCTATTTAATCAAAAAGGCTGCTCAAAGCTACGTATGTAAATCTGGAGTGCACCTTATGGTGTAGGCTGCTGCATTTCTCCCAGGATGCAAAGACTGATTGTGAAGCTGGCTTGACTGGTTGCAAAGGTGCACTTATGGCAAAAAGGCTTTTTCTAAGAAAAGGATGGTGCTAAAAGTGAAAGCCAATGGAAATTAAGAGCTCATCTCAACAAATGTTGTAGAAGGCGTCACTTAAAAGGAAGCAACTGCATGAGGTAACTAAAAAGGTGAGGATTGCATGCCACTTCCCAGTGATACCCTTGCATACCAACTTTTTTTGATGAATGTCTAACTTACATTCAGAAGGAGTTTTTACACCTTTCTGAGACTTTTGCACCTCTCTATTATTCTTGAATCAATAGGCTTCTTGTAAAATGGATATGTTGTTGATTGCACTTCTGCAAATGGTCCACATTGGATTGACTTCCTTATGCTGGATTCTCCGCAAGATTTGTTTCGTCATTTTTGTATCTTTCATGAATCCAGTCCATATCAAGGTGTTTGGAATGGGTTCTCCACTTCAGCCAAGTCTTGAGAACTTCAAGTACTAACCCCGAGAAAAGTGGCTATACCTGATATCAGATGCTGCATTTGCAATTTGACATGTGAGATAGATTGCATTGGGGTGGTAGATAGAACAGAGATGAAATTAAGAAATATAATTATTGGAAGAAATTCGAGCCATATGTGCAATTCTTTTTTGTTTTTGGTGTGGATTATCCCTTCTTTAATTGGTCCTGAAAGTTTCAGAAGGATTAATTAATAATTGTATTTTTAATGAAGTTTTGAAGTTTTGCCTCATTTTACATAGGGTGTGAGCAAATAGCATGGCAACAGTTGGTTTCCATGAGGTAATTTCATGGATACTAGTCCCAAAAGGATTTCAATTACCACTTTTTTGGCATATAAATGGAAAATAATTCATAATGAACATGGCTTAAGGAGTCAGAGTTGCTCATTACCTCCTGGTCAGGTCAAGATAGCAGCTTATTTGGTAGTTTCTCATGATTTGATGGGATATTAAGTTGGTAACAAGGTTCCCAAAAGGTTTCAGTAGACCAATTTTGCTAAGATAATCCATGGATAAAAGTTCTGGAGCTTTTGATGCCTCAGAGGCCTCAGAAGCTGGGTACCCTGGCTCTCTTCAATATCTTTTGTCATCCTTAGCTATTTTAATGGCAAAAATAGCAATTCAGGCTTCAAGCCTGATATCCACTATGGGTGTACCATAGCTTTATGAAATCATAGAGTAATATGAAGTGCAATAAACATGCATGATACTATTCTTAGTGCATATGTAACATGGGATTTCTCACAATACCATTATTTTGGAATAAAAATGCAAAATAATAACAATCACAATAAGGTTATGCTGTATTTATGATGAGGTATTAAATTATTTTCCATATTACCACCTTGAAGAGTTAATTTAAGTTTATTAAACCTGTGAAGTCACCCTAGGTGAAGCTGTTTTTAAGATCCAAATCTGCCCCTAAATCCATGGATTGACTTACTCACAAAAACATTATTCATATTCTCAATATGAAATATAATGAATATTGGATATATACATAACTAATGGGCTATTTATATTCCAGAAGTTATTTTCTATTGATAGTGGCCTATTCTGGTATTTAAAATATACCTCAAGGCTCACATTCTCTCTCCCACCAAAAGGTAAAAAAAATCAAACTTATCAGAGAGTAAGAAAAATGAAAAGTCCCAAATGGGGGGTAATTTTTCACTATCCAACCTCTTTCTATTACTAATATCAAGTAATTGAAGCATATTTATAGGCATATTAAGGCTTGTGGCTTTTTTTCATGCCTATATCTCCTGAAATGTTTAGCTGAGACAGGTATGTCCAATTGTTCCAGAAACTCATATTAATGTACTGGGTTTCTATACCTGAATAGATATTCTCTTTTATTTTCATCCCTAAGTCTCCTTTATTCAATGGATTTCTTTATTTTAATGTCTTCATTCTGCTCCACTGGTGGTACAGTTAAAGGAGTGGGGTTCCTTAAAGGAAACAATTATTCATCAGCTGGTGGATAAGATTTAATTAGGATTACTTGGAAGGTGCAATGTTTCATTTCCAATTATCAACTCAAATACACTTAAAGTTCATTTTTTCCATGTAAGGAAACAATAAAAATAGGTCCTACATAAAAATCTTGAAGTTTCTTTGGACGTTCAATATTATTAAAAATTTGGATGGAAGCTAGAGATAAGTCCCATACTTTGAGCTCTGGTCCTTTATGACTCTTGTCCAGCTTATGTTTAGAATATTCAAAGGAATGATCCATACTTGATTTTGCATGGTGTTTCACTTAATAAAGCATTAACTTGAATATGGAAGCTGTAGGATGAATTTAAATCAAGTCTTCCTCAGTTAGTCTTTTGGAAGTGTTGAATTCCAACCTTTTTATAACATAGCAGGAGCTGTACCTGTGGAAGAATGAACAGATGTCTTATATTCCAGTTATAATGTGGGTATAAAGGTGCACTAGTAATGGGTAAAGACATCTGAATATTTGAGCTCTAAAGAATAGGCCAAGAATATTTTTATCATGTATTATAAAGTTTGAATCATCCTCTCTGATAGCCCATCAGCTGGGAGGTGATATTTTTTGAAGAATGATAAATTGGTGCTAAAGAATCTGTGAAGATTTTTACAAAGTGCAGATTTGAACTTGGGGTCTCTTTCACTTATGATATTCTTAAATAACACTGTTTGAGAAATAGCTCTATCCCACAGGAGGAGAACTGTATCTATAGCAGTGAGATCTTGAGAACATGGTAAGAATATGATAGTCTTGCTCTATCTTTCTACTATGACTAAGAAAGAATTATAGCTTCTTGAACCACTTGGAGGTAGTTCTGTGACCCAATCCATGTGAATGACTTCACAAAAGAATTTTGGTACTTGAGTATGAATAATAAGTCCAAAATTCTTTCCTGTTCTTCTATTTGATTTTTAATATTATACAATATCAAATGGTCCCTTTTTCAAGATGGAAATCATGCACAGATCTTGACTGTTTCAGTTTTCCTGTCCTCTTATAGGTGTCCAGAGTATACTCTGTTATTAAGCTCAAGGAGAATGGTATTAATTAGAAATCTACTTCATAATGTCATTAAAAAAGACTTTTTAGTTCTGTGATGGATTATGCCATCAAAGAAGTGAAATATTCATTCAGAATAGGAAGTTTTTCATACCTCGTAAAGTGCATTGACCAAATATCTACAGTCTTTGTCCAATATGGATGTTAAGATATTGAAATTCTTGTCCAATTTGTATGAATCTCTCACTTCTTCTAAGAGTTCAGTCCCAATGTCAGTAATTTTATCTCCTTCAATTGGATCTGTGGTTTTCTTCTAGAGGTACATGAGCTGGGTTATCAGGTGTATTTTCTAATTCTCACCTTCTAAGTCCATAATAATTCTTATCCATATTTACTGATTAATTAAATATTGTCATATTTACTCTATATTATTTAATGGATATTTTCCATCTCAACATATTTCTATTGGGTGCTTTCATGTTCAGAAGTTATTTTACTAAATTAGAGTCAGCTATAACTTCAAAAAAAACTTCCAACAAGATAATGGTGTAATTTCTCAAGTTCTTATACCAAACCTAAGCATTCCATCTGGATTCTGTTGGCTTTATTTTTCTATAGATAAAAAAACTTTTCCTTCTGTATTCTTTTCATCAATAGTTTATACTTGGTTTAGGGATTCCCCTAATTCATCTTCACATGAAAAAATGTACAAATTGAAGGGTAGATTGCAGTCAGTAATGAGAAGTAAAGGTCCTTCTTTAAGGGCTTTCTTTATCTTCTAATATGATTCAACTTTCTCTTGTGTCATCTCAAGTACTTTATTTTCATCACATGTCATATAGAGTGACTTAGAATTGGAAAATATTTCAGGTATTTCCTATAATAACTGGAAAATCCAAGAAAAGACATAATTTCTTTCTTATTATGGGGTACAGGTTAAAGTAACACTGTCTCTACTCAATTTTTTTCAATAACCAAGCTTAAGTCTAAATCAATATATCCAAGTGCTTCCAGTTCCTCAAATCCAAAATTTCATTTCTTAAGTGAAATTTTCAGATTCACTTCTGCAACTTTTTCTAGTACTTTTTTAAGTCTTTACAGTTGCAAGAATGAAAATATGAACATATAATTATATAATAAATGTAAATAATGAGAAAGCCTTCAGAAAGTTCTGTGGGGAATATGGTATTAATCACTCTTTGATGAGATTGAGAACTTTAAGTCCCAAAAGACATTCTCAGATACTCATAGATACCACAGTGAGTGATGATTACAAGTAATCTATTTGATTTTGGTGTCAAGAATTTCTGATGAAAACCTTTCAATTCATTAATTGAAGTTATGTACTTAGCTTCGGAAAATTGAGTCGAGGATTCTTGGTTTCTGGGAATTGGGAACCTATCTGTAATTGTGTAAGTATCCAATTATCTGCATTCTCCAACCATTCTTGAGTTTTTTATTATGAAAAGAAATTATGAAAGGAGTTGTTACTTCAACTTCTTCATTATGGCCTAATTTTCTCAATCTACCAGGTTGAGTTAACTTTTGTTTATGTTTCTCTATGAATTGCCTAGCTCTTGGGATTTCTGTGTAAGCTGTTATCTTTAGCACTGGAGGGTATGGTCTGTCAATATTAAAATTAATGTATACTTTATTCACTCTGTTTTCTCCTAATGGTTCATTATCTGAAGAAAAGGCATATTTATACATGTACAACAAATTAATAAGCTCTTGCTTCATTCTTGGTGATAAGTATGTATTAATTTGTGCTTCAATAAGTTTTTTTGACACAAATTCCTCTTTATGCTCATCTTTTATTTAAGATATCATAGATATTTGTTTGGGAATATTGGAAAAGGCAAATTTCTGTCTTTTAGTATCTCCAATTGTAGAATAGCTATCTTTATGGTTACTAATGTTGATACAATAAAGGCTCAAGTGGTCATCACCAAGGATTATTTGTTAGGAAGTAAGATTATCAATTAATAATATCTCTGTTTCAATAATCATACTTCCTGCCAGGTATGGGAATAAAAGTTTGGTATAAAATATACCTAGTGTATTCATATTTTCACTAGAAAAGCTAAGCTGCACACCTTCCATTTGAAACAGATAATTTTTCCATTCAGAAATTATCTTATTCATGTAGTCCTTTCAAACACAAGTGCAAAATTATCTTTTTTCTAGTATTGATTTGGCTTATACATAATTTATTGGAATTGATGTGATACAAGATGCACCAGAAGTATAAGATTTTCCTCTAGATGGTCTATTTTTAAAAATTATTGAGTCTGGGATATTTATCAAGCCATAGAGGTCCTCACTTTATTGTGGTAAGTGATTATGAGCTTCAATGAGTTCAAAGAGTGCCACAATATTTTAAATATGACACTATTCTACTGGTGTTTCATCAGAAATTGCAGAATTTTGGTCAGACTCCCCTTTCTCTTCAGTAAACTGGACCTCCTCAATAAATTGGACTTAATTAATTTTTTTCTTTTTGGTACAAGTATTGGCTAAATCTAAAGTGCTTCCACATTTAAAACTCTTCAAAATGGGTCTCTCAGATTTCTTTTCCTCTCTTGGTTTTTTTGGCATAATTCTGGACTCAACAGGGGTCCTAGTCCAGATTGTACAAACTCTTGTTTTAGTAGTAATATACTCCATTGCATCAATTTATTTGTTTGTTTAAAAGGGCTCTACACAAATTCATTTTCTAGATTGTTCTACTTCACCTCCATATTTTCTCAATACTTTCAAGTTTATAATTGAGTCAGAAATATCTGGGTTTAAGTCAGATAGTCAGTATTTTTTCTTGAGGAACCAAAGAAGTGGTTTGTCTTTTTAATAATTAAAGTTGGAATTTTCAAAAGAATTTTCCATATGAAATCTCCAGGAACTATCTCCCTGTTTTGTGACGATCTCAGATCTCCACAGAAGCCAATTGTTACTTCTATTATCCTTTCTCATATTATATTACCATTTATTTGAAGTCATAGTAAACAAGAGTGCAATATTGCCACTATGAATTCATATAATAGTTTGAAGTCTTCCTGAAACATATCCACTGTTCTTATGAGTTCAATATGTTTATATTCTCCTTCAAAAAGAGAATGTTTGATATTTCTCTAGTCTGGGAATATACTTTTCAGAAAATGGAATTTACCCAGGAGTATCCCTTGGATATGGGTTCATACTTTCCCTTCAGTTGTAGGTGTATAATATCTTATTATATGTGGAATTAGATCATCATATTTACCAGTATGAATTTGTTTATTTTTTCAATTTCTTCTTCTAGCTATAATTTCTTTATAAGTGTGTGGTAAAAAGGTTTATGTTTTGACTTATTTCCATAACCTGGTCTTTCACAGGCATGAGTTTGTCATTGATATGATTAATGTGTCACAAGGGCTCTTGGTGAAAAACAAGAGTGGCCTAGAGCTCAGAAATAAGGGAACTCACTTTGAAGACTCCAAAGAATAAAAAAGATAAAAATAAAGAAGTGAATTTCTCTAAGAAATATGCATGTACAAAAGATGAGATGCAATAAGAGAAATAAGAAACCAAATGGCCAAAGAGCCAACCAAGTAAGTCCTCAATAACTGTTTCAACCTTCCAGAAGGAAAAATGGAATTAGTAAAGGATATAACCACCAATATCCACTGACAGGAAAAGAAAGAAAAAGAAAGAGGTGCTAAATTACTGACTTGATAATATCAGTATTCACTTAACAGAAAAATTAAGATAAATAAAATCAAAATATATTAATTAGCTGGGGGAAAAACTCCCAGGGTCAAAGGAGGCTGGTATATGTGAAAATTTGGGAGCTTTACTCCTTCAGGCTGTAAGCTTGTCTTTATTGAATACTGGAAGCTGTATTGATGATCTGAGGGAATGTATACCTTTCCAAATTGGGAAATGAACTGGGTTGGATGAACTTCTCATGGTGTATGATTGAGAATACAGGTATTGATGAATACAGACTGTATTAAATGAATGTGGTTGCCAAGGTGGATTGATGAAGCACTGACACTTGGAAGATTGTTTTGGAACTGCCTCTTGAATATCCCCTGAGAATGAACTGCCTGTATTCCCTTGGAGGAATACTGTGAATGAGAATAACCAAATGATTTCTTGATGGTGTCTTTGGTATTTGAGATTGACACTTTTCTTTGAGCCTTGATGAATCCTCTGGATGACATTCCTTGCTGACCAGATGAAAAGTCAAAATAACCATTTGATATTGCTGCCATTGGATTGCTGGTTAAAAAAGATTCATAATGGTGTATAACACCATTTATGGAACTTTTGGTTATTGGAGGGTGGAAGTGGCCAAAGGTCTTTTGGATTGATGCCAGGAGGATGTAAGTGAGAATTGGGTTTTGGGTGGCTTCAGAGGTGAAAGAGTGTCTTTGGGTGTTTTGTCCAAATAAAGCTTATACAGATTTAAAACTGTATTTGCGCAAAGTGTGAAAAACTGGAAATTAAGCCCCAAATGGCCTAATAAGGACTTCTGGGCATATTTCCCATATTACATAGGAAAATGGAATAAAATGGCTGAATACAGAAAAATGCGCAAAATTCACAAATATATATTTAAAGCTCAAAAATCCAAATACAGGACTTTGAACTTTGTTTTACCTGTTTACTGGAAAATAACAAAAGGTGCCCAAGATAAGAGAAAGGACAGGAAAGGCCTGATGATGGTGAAGGGGCCAGGTTGACCCCAGATGATTAAATGACCATAAAGGCCATAAAGAATGGAATGGCCAATTGGGCCAATGATTATGGATATGGCCAAATTTCCATAAATTGGATGTGGCATGGATATTCCATATTGAGGTCCAAGAGGGTTAATTGCCATGGTTGTGACATAATGGAAATATCATCCATTTAATAATTTTGAACTTCAATTTCATGCTCAATTATGTCACATTTTGAAAAAATGGACTCACTTCCCCCAGTGGTCACTAAGGCTGTTATCCAAAGCTCAAATTTTGAGGATTTCCCAATATTTACCCTTGTGTGGTAGGGAGAAGTTAGTTTTTTTGGATTATTTCTTTTCAGGACCTAGAGAGTTAGAGACATGGAAGGAATTTGATAACTTAGAAGGGTACAGATAGTAGAAAAGACAGCAAAATAAAAAATCTAAAAGTACAAATATAAGTATTGAGCCCATCTGTATAATAATGAGAGAACAAAGGACCAAAAGTGAAAGACCAGTTGTTAGCCAAAGCTAATTGCTCAATGTTCTTTGATGAAAGAGAAGAATGTTGCTAAGTAACTATTTTTCTTCCACCTGAGAAAACTCTCTCAGATTATGCACTGGCAGAGGGTATGTACAAAAACTTAGAATTCATCAGCCCCAAGGCAGGAAATAAATATTTATGGGAATTCCAAAAGGCCAATATTTTGGCAAAATTTGGCCTGGTGGTTCGGAAAATAATTGTTCCAGTTTTCTTTCCAAAGTACTGACCTCAAGAGCCTATGTTGAATAAATTTCATCAAACAGCCCAACATTCTGTTGGAAAGAAATATCTTCCTAGGGGTTAATTTATCATTTGGAATGTTTCTGGGCCTCCTCTTTAAAAATTATTGAAAAAATTGTAGCTGATTTACTAAAATAGCCAATGTTGCATCATTTGTGCAAAAGGATTTGAGTTTAAACCAGGGATCCAAAATGGTTGCACATGTTGCAGGTAGTTTTGTAATGAGAATCTTCAAATATTCTGTTAATTTCTTGCACATTGCATCAGATTCAGGCTCAATTGGGGTCACATTGTACTTATGACAGGCCTGAAATAAACAATTGAAGAAATTAGTTATTTGGTAAAAGCAGATTGAAAGAAAAAAATACCTGTTAAATACTCCTGATCAATAGAATATAAAGGGGTAAGGTGTGACTAATTGTTGGGTATTTGGACCCACAAATTATTTGATTCCATTCATAAAGTTGTTCAAGAAAGTCAATCATTATTTTGAAGTTCTGCCATTTGAGAGTATTGAGCTGGTATGATTGCATATTTGGTGGACTGAAGAACTGACTATAAGCTTCTTTAAGTAAAAGAGCTCTTACAAGCATATTTTATGTTGAATTCCACCTTGTACACACATGCAACAGAAAATTGGTGGCTTTGGTGGGCTGGTATTCATTGTAAATTAGCTTAACTTCTGTATAAAGCTTGTCATGCGATTGAGGAATTTGATTTAAGAATCATGAAAAATGCAAAAGCTGCAAAATGATTGAATTTTATTGGATGCCTTTGCCATTGGGTATTTTAATAATGTTAGAAATTGATATTTGGCTAACTTTGTCTTCAGATGGATTTTGAGTTGAATTAGGGGAGCCTATAGAAAGGGCCTTCAGGCCATTCCATGCAGCAAGATGGATAGTATGTGCCTTGTAGCCAAGCCATTTCTTTCTTGCTATGAAAGATGGGAAAAGGTCTTGTATTTCATTACACATATTCTGGCTTACTGATTAATTGTCAGTTTTAATGCAAATTATTTTGATTCAAAGGCCATATCAGTTGATGGTGCCAAACAATAGCTTGGAAAGTTATGCTCCTGAGTTATCACCTGAAACATAAAATCAAATAGTAAGTATGCAGGAAAGAAAAAGCAATTCTTACCATAGATTTCACTCAGTACCAAAAGCAATGTGGTGAGATGAAACTTCTTTTCTAAATAATGACATTTGACAGCCATATAGGCTGTCACATTTGGACTAGTCAATGTGTTGGTGGTCAAAGCTACATGGATTGGGTTGGTGGTCAAGAGATGGAAAATGTGGTACTGATGGAAATTCTTTTTTGACAGGTGCAAAGTCAATGAATGAAGAAAAACAGGAATTATGATGATATTGGGATTACAAAATAACAAAAGATCTTGAAATGCTTTTGACTCAGTGGTTGACAGGGGAAGGTTGATCTTGGAAATGTAGGAGACCAAAGCTATCTTAAGGGTTTCAAGAGTTAGAGCCTGTGTACAACAAAAGGATTTAGTGTGTTGTTATTTTTTTTACCAGGAGGATAAAAAACACAAATTCTTACACTTTCTGGCCAAGGATTATCCATGTATTTGTCAAGTGCCCCAAATGCAATTTCAGGCCTTTTGTTGGGGTTGCACATTTGATGAAACCCTGTGAGATGATCTGAAATACCCTTGGTGCTCCCAGTAAGGTCATGCTTAAGCTTTTTCAAAAGAAATATAGTTCTTGAAATTAAACCTAAGAATTATTGAGACATTGGGAATAGACCCATACCCATGACCACTTGTGTTTTCTTGGGGGTTTTCTGGTGCACTCTTCACTAATGGAGGGGGGTTGAAGGAACTCAGTGTCACTTGGAGTAGTTTTCTGCGAAGCTGTGACAGATGAAATCTAAAATTTATAAGCATTAAGAGAAATTAGTCACCTGATTTCAAGAGGGTGGCCGTAAAAAAGGTCAACATAAAAAATGAGCTGGAATGATGTAGTACTAAAAAAGAGGAGAAACAACACAATTGCAAAAACTGATTTTTTATAAAGTAGTATTTAAATAAACTAAGAATGATTGTTTGGGGTTTAGGATCTTGTTAATGAAATAAAGAATAAGGGAAGTTCTCAAATGAATAAATTTGAGAAAGAAAATGAAATCTGGTGTTGATGAAAAAACAGCGTCAATAAATTGAGAAATTGGGAAAAGGAAATCTTTGGAAAATAAAAAGATGAGAAAAAATTTGATCAGGAAATTAAAATTAGTTGCAGGGAAATAAAAGGAAAAAATGGAAGCTAAACAAAAGAGAAGATTAATAAAATACGGAAGGATAGTTTTTCTAGAATCTAAAAAGCTTTTAGAACATAATAGAAAAAAATATTGGTACACCATCTGCATAAGTCCCAGCTTCTGTGGGGTTTTTGGGGTTTATTGAGTGGTAAATATTACCTAGTTTTTGGAAGGAAGGCGGGTGGAGGTAAAAAGAAAACAGGCCAGTATCCCAGCAGGCGTTAGTGGTCACTTTGCACAAATCAGTAAAGTAGTTTTCATTTTTTCTCATGTAATTCATATTTAGTCTTAATTTTTTTAATTATGTGTCAAAATTATTCCATTTTACATTAATTTTAGTATGCATATGCTTAATGTAATCCATGAGATTCATGTAAAGGTACTATTAATCCTTTGTTGTTCCTTTTCTGTGAGTTTCATAAGAGTCTTGGCCATATTTAACAGACTTTCCACATCTAGAGGCTTCAATTTGGAAAACCTGTACCCTTGTGGGTAGGGTATGTACCAATTGGATTTTTCTTTCCCCCTTTTTTTGTTTCTTCTGGGACCTTTATTCTTTTCTGAGGTCCATTGGGCTTTTATTTTGGGAGTTCTGTATCTGGTTGATGCTACTAGTCTTTCCTTTTCCAAAGCTGGACTGGATAGTTTCTTCATTTCTGGTATGCAAAATTTTAATGTCAATATGAGATATTGAAGGATAAAAACAATAAAATACACACCTTTTGGTGGTGGTTTGGGTAAATATTTCTTTAATAAAGCACCTTTATTGAAAGTATGGACTTCCACACTTTCTTCAGATTCTGTACTGATTAGATATCTCTTAATGAGCTATCTACCAGCTAAAATGTATTTAATTTGAGAAATTAAAAGAATGAAGATTATAAAAGAAAATTATGTTTCAAGAGATTTTTTCTGAGTTTTATATTTTTGTATGTTGAAAAAATTCCTATTAAAGATTTTGAGCCAAAAAAATGATTCAGAGTATAGAAAAGAATGATATCATAAGTTTTTGTATTTGAAAAAGCCACTTGTAAAACAATATAAAATAAATTAGAATTCCTCAATGAAAAAGGATTTTCAAGAAAATATCAAAAATGAAAAATATTTTACTTTCAAAAAAAGATTATTTAATTAATGTATTTTTATGCTCAAAGATATGTTAAATGAGGGTTAAAGGTTCAAAAATACATGGCCAGGCCCTCAGATTTAAGAGTTGTCTATGAAACACCTGATAATATTGCTATAAAGAAAGATTAATATGACAGTAATCAGTAATTTTCTACTGGAATCAATTAGAAGAATATCTCATAGTAGAACATATTAAAATCACATGGAATTATTAAAGTCAATATTTATCTTTTAAAAGAATAATTCTGATAAATTATAAAAGAAAACTACAAAAATTGGAGAAAAACCTTTAGAATCAAAAAATTGATTTAAAACAGTAATACAACAATTATAGATAAAATACTATTGGAAATGGTAATATTCTTTGATTTTACGTCTTTCTTATTTATTTTTAAATACGAAACTGCTTTTAGAAAACTTATTCAGCTAATAATTACTGATTGTATTATTAATTTAATTATTTAACTGAATGATAAGATGATATCTGAAAAAAAGTAACAGTAGGCTTCTTTTAGTTCTATAAAAACTCACAGAGAGGTTCCATGGAGAAAAAGTAAAATACACTATTGAGATAAAATATACCTTAATCTGACTATTCATTACATCACTTGTAGTCACATAAAATTATCATAATTACTCAATTAATTCATTTTATGTGGCTACCAACCCATTTATTGTTAAGAAATAAGGAAGTTGAAATTGTTTCCTTAAAGCTATCAATGCTATTGGAAATTTAATAACAGGCTGTATTTTCTGTGAATTTTTGAAGATTCAGTGTTTGATGTGAAATAATCAAAAATGGACTTTAAGCAAAACTTTTAATTCTAATTATTAGTTAATAATTACTTTTCACTTGAGTGTGAATTATAATTTGATAAATTGGTCCCTAAAGGTTCAGAATTATCAATTAGTCATTGTATTTTCAATGAATTTTTGAAGTTTGACCTCTTTTTCTATGTGATATAAGCAAATAGCATAGTGACAGCTGGATTTCATGATCTAGTTTCATGCAAACTATTCCCAAAAGGGTTTGAGCTATTCTTTTTGGGCTTATAAGTAGAGAATAATTAATAATGAACATTGTTACAGGAGTCAAAGTTGCTCATTACCTCTTTGTAATGTTAAAATAGCAGCTTATTTGCTATTTTCTCATGATTAAATGGGATATTAATTTGGTAAAAAGGTTAAGAAAATGTTTTAATAGCTAAATAGGGCTAAGATAAGCCATTATTTGATATTTTGGAGCTGGTCACACCTCAGAGGCCTCAGAATCTGGGTACCCTGGCTCTCTTTGATGTCTTTTGTATCCCTCAGCTATTTTCATGTCAAACATAGCAATTCAGGCTTAAAGACTGATATCAACCATGGGTTTAACAAAAATGTATGTAAGAAGAAAGAAATATTCAGTTCCATAAACATGCATAAAACTATTATCAGTATATATGTGTCATGGAAATTCTCATAATACCATTATTTTGGCATAGAATTGCAATTTTTTTTTTCACAATCATTTTATGTGGCATTGATGATGAGGTGTTAAATTATTTTCCATATTACCACCTAATGGAGTTAATTGAAGATTATTAATACTATGAAGGCAGCCTAGCTGGAGTTTTTTTATAATCAAAATCTGGCCTTAAATTCATGGATTTTCACAACCACTATTTAGGGTTAAGGGTATTCAATCTTAGCCCCACTCAAACTCATAAAAACAGAAATACAGTATGTGTATCAGTAATTAGTTTCATAAAATCTTCTTCCTGAAACATGCATACAGCTTGGTTCATCAATGCATCCCTTCAACACTTGTACAGGCTGGATTCGCCAAATACATCTTTGGATTCACAAGTCTGAAACTGTATGATCACCCAACTCTACCACACCTCTTGTCCAGACCCTGTGCATCCATATAGGGGCTGTATTATACAAATCAATTTGAATGAAGATTTGTCTCAATAAAGTACACTCTTTGGATCAGGGCTGGTGGATTCTCACATATACTAGCCCCTCTTTCTCACCCTGGGGAATTTTCCCCAGTTAATTAATACATTTGATTTATTATTCTAATAAGTATTGCTATTCTTTCTTTGGAGTATTATATTTATTGACTTTAAGTTGGTATTTGCATTTACACACCTGTGCAGTAGAGTTATGGTGGCCATATCCTTATTAGCCCTGCTCTTTCTTTCTGACAGGTTGAAACAGTGAGCTTGGAACTGTTTGTGGTTGGTTCTTTTATCATTTACTCTTATCCTTATTGTTTCTGCTTTCTTATATTTATTTCATTAGAAATTCTATCCTTATTACACTATTAAGTGTATTCCATATTATTCCTTCTGATCCCTCCTTAAGTGAGATCCAGTTTAATGAGTGCCAGACCCTCTTCCCTTAGAATAGCCCCTTTGACATGGATTTACTTAATCACAAAAAAGTTATCCATATTTTTTTATATGAAAAATAATGAATCTTTGATATATAAGTAACTTATGCATTATGTATATTTGAGAGATTATTCTAATATTAATTTTGGCCTATTTAGGTATGTAAGATATACCTCAAGGATTACAAGGTTCATTGTGTGGAGATAAAACTCTGATCAAAAATTAAGTACTTACCGTGGTTTAATTTCATGACAAACAAAACCTACTGGGGCTATATATGGAACCAGCCAAATGGAGTGCCTTTTACTTTTATTGAATTTGAAAAAAAAAACATTATTATCTTAATTCTAGGCCAGTTTAGGTAATTACTGATTGTAATTATGTGAAGTCACTTATCAACATGAAAACTGTTAACAGATGCATGTTAATATTGAAGATTTGTATACAGGGTTTCAGAGGCAATATGAGCATAGTACATAAATCTTGATATATTCACAAGAACTCTTATGGCTTAAGTATATGGGAAAAAACCAATAAACCTCATAGTCCTTCAATTTTCTTCAAAATTCAGAACCCCAGATCCCAATTGGGGGAATTAAAATCATATATTTTATTCTGGAAATCTGTCTTAGGATAGAATAATGGAGAGAATTGGGACATGTGGTTAGTTGCCATGATGGAGGAAAAATGTGATTGAGTAATGTCTCATATGTGAAAGGTGTAAAAAGGACAATAAAGCTCATGGTAAAATATTTGGCTTGCTTATCCATATTCAAGAGCTAAGTACACCATGGGGAGAGATGCACATTGATTCAGTAGCTACTGCCTTACCACCCAGTGGTGAGAAAAGATACAGTTAATGTCTTCTCGTTGTATAGCAAGGCTCAAAGACTTTCATCAAGTAATAAAGATGGCACACCTATGAGTAAAGATCTTATTTGAAAAATAGTTGTACATAATACATGTCTTTTTGAGAATAGAATTAGTGATAGAGACCCAAAATTTTCTTCAGCCTTATGGAAAAATTTACATAAGGTTTTGGGCACTAAACTATAACTATCAACAGCTTATCAGAAAGAAATATTTATAACCTTGAGGACATGATAAGAATATTTTGTTCTTATGGCTTGTATCTTAAGGATTAAGATTCTTAGTGTACACCTATACCAGCATTGGAGGTAGCCTAAATGACCTCAATTAATGTAGCAACAGGAAGAAAATGGAACAAATAACTTAAATTTAATGCTTTGAAGAAATATTTAGTAAATATTAATCCATCACATTCAAAATTTGGCCTAATTATTGATAAATTAAGGCATCATTCAAAAAAGAGAATGACTGATGCCTTTGAATATGCTAAGGAAAAATGGGAAAAAAGACATAATACCCCAGAATTCAAATTCGGGGACCTAATAATATATTAAGCTCTGAAGGTTAATAATATCAAAGTTCCAAAGAAATTGAAAGATTCCTTTCCAGGACCCTTTATCATTGAGGCTCTTAATGGGATAATTGGAAAACAAACATGCAGAATTTCCTGTTAGATTAGTGAAGAATTATACTTAAAATAATAGGGAATTATCTTCTTTGGAGAATGAAACAGCCTTGAAAGTACTACCACTTGATAAAAATTATTAGAAAAAGGTACTGCAAGTATTATCAGAAAGACAAATTAGAGGAAAAAATTAAAATACAGCCTTAGAGGTACTACCACTTAATCAAAGTAAATAGAAAAAGGTACTGAAACTATTAAACAAACAAAGTATTAGAAGAAAGATCAAATAAAATACTTAGTTGGGTATAGAAGCCCACAAAATGAAGATGAGTGGCTTTTGGAGAATAAAATAACTAATTTGCAAGAGCATTTCAGAAGAATTAGACATGAGAGGAAACCGATTCCTCAATAATATCTAAATTTTGTGCTTTAAATACTTGGAAAAAGTGAGTATAGAGCTTTTAAAGTTAATTATTATACCCTCCAATTCAATTGGGGATATACTATTTGGTGAAAAATAGTAATAGAATTTTTTTTGATGGTAGGGAATTTGAGCCTGTGAGGTATCTATGACATACCCATAATACCACAAATAATGTTTTATAAATTTTATTAAGTAAATACTGAATTTTAAAATGATTTTAATGAAAAAATAATGAAAATTAACTATAGATTCATTTTTCATGAACATATTTATAATTATTATGTAATTTTTTGATTCTACACCAAAAATAATGTAGGGTAAACCCATAGGACTTTACACCAAGAACTGGTTATTTTGACTGTTATTTGAATATTTGAGAATATCAAATAAAACTTAACAAATTTTCTAAATTTTGGATGAATTTTTAAATTGTTCATTTTAACTACAATTTGAAGTTACATAGGGTATATGTAAAATCACAAAAATTGTGTTAAAAGTAAGGTGTTGTGTTTAGTAAATTAATTGTCTGAGTATCTTACATAAATAATGTGAATCCTTTGTGGAATGAATGAGGATTGAGTTGAATCCATGGTATGGCTTTAAATAAATAAATTTGCAAAATCCATTCAAAAGGGGGGGGACAAGATATGCCAGGCGCCCAACCTTTAGGATCTGAAAGATCTGAAATGAGGTCTTTCTCCTGTATGTAAGGATCCTAAAAATTATTTAATCTTTAATATTAGAGTTTGTTTCAATATGAAAGCTTGGATGGGTTTATTTCTAGCATTTATGCACCCCCTGGACAGCTGTATTATGACGTTTTTGGCCTTTCTTTATGTTTTTTTGATGTTGAAATAAATCCCTGGATTGGGCTGTATTTCATTTTAACAGAATAATAAGGATTTATAGGAAATTTCTTTTTGGTGGGTTTTATTCAGAAAACCCCCAAAAAAGGCAAAAAATTATATTTATTTTTTTTCTAAAGAAAAAATCTAAAAAAGTAATTGAAAACAGGAAGGGCCCATTTTTAAAGCCTTTTAAACATCTTTTTTTATAAATTTTGATAAAAAAAAGCAGTGTATCATCAGGAGAAATAGCAATTCAATAATTTTTAAATTGTAATCTTCAAAAATCAGACATTTTTTGTAATGAAAATGAAAGAAAAATAACAAAAATTATTTCATATTATTTTGTTATGTTTACTTCATTTTCTTTTATTTTCTTTTATTTTCTTTTATTTTCTTTTATTTTCTTTTATTTTCTTTTATTTTCTTTTATTTCTTTTATTTTCTTTTATTTTCTTTTATTTTCTTTTATTTTCTTTTATTTTCTTTTTATTTTCTTTTATTTTCTTTTATTTTCTTTTATTTTCTTTTATTTTCTTTTATTTTCTTTTATTTTCTTTTATTTTCTTTTATTTTCTTTTATTTTCTTTTATTTTCTTTTATTTTCTTTTATTTTCTTTTATTTTCTTTTATTTTCTTTTATTTTCTTTTATTTTCTTTTATTTTCTTTTATTTTCTTTTATTTTCTTTATTTTCTTTATTTTCTTTTATTTTCTTTTATTTTCTTTTATTTTCTTTTATTTTCTTTTATTTTCTTTTATTTTCTTTTATTTTCTTTTATTTCTTTTATTTTCTTTTATTTTCTTTTATTTTCTTTTATTTTCTTTTATTTTCTTTTATTTTCTTTTATTTTCTTTTATTTTCTTTTATTTTCTTTTATTTTCTTTTATTTTCTTTTATTTTCTTTTATTTTCTTTTATTTTCTTTTATTTTCTTTTATTTTCTTTTATTTTCTTTTATTTCTTTTATTTTCTTTTATTTTCTTTTATTTTTCTTTTATTTTCTTTTATTTTCTTTTATTTTTCTTTTATTTTCTTTTATTTTCTTTTATTTTCTTTTATTTTCTTTTATTTTCTTTTATTTTCTTTTATTTTCTTTTATTTTCTTTTATTTTCTTTTATTTTCTTTTATTTTCTTTTATTTTCTTTTATTTTCTTTTATTTTCTTTTATTTTCTTTTATTTTCTTTTATTTTCTTTTATTTTCTTTTATTTTCTTTTATTTTCTTTTATTTTCTTTTATTTTCTTTTATTTTCTTTTATTTTCTTTTATTTTCTTTTATTTTCTTTATTTTCTTTTATTTTCTTTTATTTTCTTTATTTTCTTTTATTTTCTTTTATTTTCTTTTATTTTCTTTTATTTTCTTTTATTTTCTTTTATTTTCTTTTATTTTCTTTTATTTTCTTTTATTTTCTTTTATTTTCTTTTATTTTCTTTATTTTCTTTTATTTTCTTTTATTTTCTTTTATTTTCTTTTATTTTCTTTTATTTTCTTTTATTTTCTTTTATTTTCTTTTATTTTCTTTTATTTTCTTTTATTTTCTTTTATTTTCTATTATTTTCTTTTATTTTCTTTTATTTTCTTTTATTTTCTTTTATTTTCTTTTATTTTCTTTTATTTTCTTTTATTTTCTTTTATTTTCTTTTATTTTCTTTTATTTTCTTTTAATTTTCTTTTATTTTCTTTTATTTTCTTTTATTTTCTTTTATTTTCTTTTATTTTCTTTTATTTTCTTTTATTTTCTTTTATTTTCTTTTATTTTCTTTTATTTTCTTTTATTTTCTTTTATTTTCTTTTATTTTCTTTTATTTTCTTTTATTTTCTTTTATTTTCTTTTATTTTCTTTTATTTTCTTTTATTTTCTTTTATTTTCTTTTATTTTCTTTTATTTTATTTTATTTTATTTTCTTTTATTTTCTTTTATTTTCTTTTATTTTCTTTTATTTTCTTTTATTTTCTTTTATTTTCTTTTCTTTTCTTTTATTTTCATTTGTTTTCATTTGTTTTCTTTTATTTTCTTTTATTTTCTTTTATTTTCTTTTATTTTCTTTTATTTTCTTTTATTTTCTTTTATTTTCTTTTATTTTCTTTTATTTTCATTTATTTTATCTTATTTTATTTTATTTTATTTTATTTCATTTTCTTTTCTTTTCTTTTCTCTTCTTTTCTTTTATTTTCTTTTATTTTCTTTTATTTTATTTTATTTTATTTTATTTTCTTTTATTTTCTTTTATTTTCTTTTATTTTCTTTTATTTTCTTTTATTTTCTTTTATTTTCTTTTATTTTCTTTTATTTTCTTTTATTTTCTTTTATTTTCTTTTATTTTCTTTTCTTTTATTTTATTTTATATTATGTTCTTTTATTTTATTTTCTTTTATTTTCTTTTCTTTTCTTTTTTTTTGTTTTATTTTATTTTATCTTATTCTCTTTTATTTTATTTTATTTTATTTTATTTGCTTTTATTTGCTTTTCTTTTATTTTCTTATCTTTTCTTATCTTTCGTTTTCTTTTCTTTTATTTTATTTAATTTCATTTTATTTCCTTGAAATATAAAAAATGAGATTAGAAAAATAAGTTCCACAAAATTCATGAAAAAACACACAAAAGCAATGATTAAATGGAAAGATTGTATATAAATTCAATGGGGCTTGAATTTAAACAAAGAGAGTAATGATAACCTTCTGCCTAAGTCTAGAAAAACAAGATATAACCGAAAATAACTGAAAAGTATTCACAAAGTTCCCAAAAAAACATGAAAATTTCAAAGAATATGTTTAATCATCAATTTTACAAAAACATTTTAAAAAGAAATTTCAAAAATGGCCCAGAAAAACTTAATACCCAAAAACATTAATTTCATAGACTTAGAATAAATCCATATTAAAATTCAAAACAATCATATATTTATTTGCATTTTTTGTTCTAATTTTGACTTTAATTCATTTAAAGAATTTAATACCAGGTCAATTGAATTCTTCCATAAATGTGACCCCTTGTTTCTGAAAGAAGAATCTTTTTTAAAAAAACCAATTATTAACCAATCAATGGTAATAATAACTCAAAATAACAAGTTACCAATAAAATCATTTACAAACACAATTTGAAATGCTACAAAAACAATTTTGCATCTATAATATCTGCATATTTGAAATAAAACATGTAAAATGTGTGCAAAGGAATTTGAGTTATGTAGATTAATGCGGAGCTAATGAGCCAAGTGTTTTACCTTATTTAAATAAATAGAAATCATTATTTAATAGAAAATAAATTAATGAAAGAAGTCATTGAATCACAGTTTCCCAAAGATTTTTAATGAATAATCAAGTTGAATACTGACCAGTTCTATAGATTGGAACCTTATATGATAATTACCAATTACCTTCAATAGCGTGCCTCCTTGTGTTTAAAGTTTTCTCAAGAGCTAAATCCCAAAAAAGGGGAGTGATCTATATAGTGAAATATTGGAAATAAAAATAAAAATATGGTTGTTCCCAATATTTAAGTTAATCTCATAAGAGTATAAGAACTTGATTGATTTTAAGACTCAAAAATAAATAAATTACGATTTAAAATAAGAAAATTAAAAACACAAAACTGGCACATACCAAAGATAATTAATGATTGAAATATATAGAATTATGTGAGACATTAAAAAATATACAATGAATTGTGTTCAAAATGAAGACAAAATAAATGAGGAACTCTAAAATATACAAAACTCCACTCTTTTATCTTGATTAATTGAGGAAAAAACAAAAAGCCTTTTCCAAAAAGTTTTTTACAGTTGATAGATCACTATTTTAAGGAATATGAATTTTTTCACAAATTCAATTCATTACTTTCAGAATGCTATAAGAAAAAATAATTCCTAATTGAAGAATGGCTTTTGACTTATTTAATATTGTTTCTTTTGAAGTAGTTTCATTTATTCTTTATCTTAACCTTTCATTAAGATATTTTAAAACTATTAGATTACTATTTGTTTTGAAGAGGTTTGGGCTTGAAGTTTTTTCCATTATTTTTTCATAATGCATATATCTAGAAAGTTTTTTAAAAATTTCTTTCCTAAAAAAATATGGTTGACTATATATCGTGACTTTTACTCATTGTAAATAAACCAAATAAATAAATAACCTTTAAATTCCAATAAGTGTTTCTCTTATCAAATATAAAAAAATAATTGGAAGAATTACCAAGTCCAGGATATAACCAGGTAAAGAAAGCCCACCTGTTCAAAATGAAGATGAAACTCTTGTGAAATAAGCTTCAGAAATACTCAAATTGAATTAATGGAAACTACAAGTGGATTAGGTAAAATACTAATAGCCCTCCAAAGCTAATATTACTATATAGAAAACTGAAACTTATTTTGGACCCAGGAAACTTCTCAAGGTTAA
Source organism: Austropuccinia psidii (assembly GCA_023105745.1). Taxonomy (NCBI): domain Eukaryota; kingdom Fungi; phylum Basidiomycota; class Pucciniomycetes; order Pucciniales; family Sphaerophragmiaceae; genus Austropuccinia; species Austropuccinia psidii. Next base: position 19,510,391 of record JALGQZ010000014.1, on the reverse strand, counting down.
AGCTTTATGAATAAGTTACAGCCTCCTAAAGGTCATATTGAATTGGTAATTTTACCAGAAAATCAATTATACAATGAAATATAATGTTACTTAATGGAGAAAGACACAACTTGCTACTGTGAGATATATTCTTTTTGATTTAAAACTAAAAATTCTTTATTAATATCATCCTTCATTCATAAGTAGTTAAGTATGTATATGAAATAATAAGATCTCTAGATTCATTTTCAATTGACTTTTATTTGCATATTCATAACAACTGAGGAGTGAAATAGTAAACCTGATACAATTCAATATGAAGCCCTCAAGTCTTTCCAAGGGCCATATTTTATATGAAATTTCTAATAAGCGATATAAAAACCTGGATCATGTTTTCTGTGTTTTTTTTTGAAAATATTTTTGATTTTTTTTAAAAGTGATTTTGACCTCTCCAAGCACAAGTATTTTCCTCTAATTACTCAAATGTTTTATCAAAATATACTATCTATGTCTTTCATGGAATGAAAAGGAATTCTCTATGGACTACTAAAGGATTTATTCCTTCATAAGAAGAACAACAGAATTTTAATTTGAAGATTCAATTAGAAAATTAATAATCAAAAGTCATCTTGGGGCTGATTGTGTAACATAACATTTAGCAAAAGAATCTTCTGCAGAGATCTTTGTCTGTTGAGATACTTTAATGAGAAATTATATATATATTTTTACAGATACTATTCCTAAGTCTTTCCAGCATAGGTGGAGCTTAAGAGAATAATTAAAATATTTTATATTTTTTCGTACTTGACAAAATGTGCTTAATTCTCTTAGATAAATTGCAGTAAATCTTTCGTCAAATATTTATTCAAATGTCTTGAGGCATGAATGATATTAAATAACAAATTATCATAACGAAAAACAAGAAAATAAAGTATCTTTTAATTTTAGAAAAACTTCGAAAAACAAGATTTAATGAAGGAATATAGTAGAATAAAGTCTATATATTTTTCTGAGTATTCCCTCCTTGAGATGAGCCAGAATTTAAAATTTTGAACTTAAGAGTTCTGGATATAATTATAAATATGCTGAACCAAATATTTGAAGAGGGCTCAAAATTAAGTCTTAACAAGATTGATCTTGCATATTTGAGGCTTTGGAATTATTCGAAGCAACTTTACAGCCCAAGTAATACTTTTGTGCACTCTATTATGTACCATGAAAGTCCTTGGAAGAACGGTCTCAAGAATTCATGACTCTTCAAAATTGCATTTTACGGGATCAATAAGAACTTGGATAAGTCACTAAGGCTGAGAGGATTGATATTGATTAAGGAGCCTGGTACACAAACGTTTTTATCATACAATGAATTTGGGATTTTGAACATAAAAGTTGAATGAGTAAAGTGAAATACTTAAGATATAAATATTATTTTTGATGATCCTTGATTTATCTATCAAAATCTGTGGAATATTGAAAGGTTTTTAATCTACACTGTGTAAGCAGAATTTTGTCTAAGCACAAGTATTCCATATTCTAAGAGCTTCTATTCAATTTCAATGAGCTCTAAAAAGGATATAGATTAATCACAACATGGATATGCATAAGAAAATCCATTTTGGGTATCATGTTTAAATCAAATTTATTTCAGCCTGAAGGAATTTTTTACCTGCAGCACATACCCTCAGGGTCTTACCTTTTTATCATGGTGATCATTCTTTTAATTATTCTCACACATTTGTGTATAAAAATTTATCTATAAGTAATAATTATATATCATTTATATCTTTGTTTCATTTATTTTAACAGAATATATTTTTATATGTCAGAGATTTCATATTTTCATTATTCCAATTCTCAGTGAGTTTTAATAATAATGAACTAATTATATTATCTATATATAAGCTTATTGAAGTCTCTATTATTAGAAGTCTTAATAATATTAATATTTCTGAATATTATTTCACTAATATTAGAGCTATGAATATTAGTTATAATTATATTTATATTTGTGGTGATAATATTTTATTATATTATATTCTAATTTGAGGATAGTAATAGTACCCTCAATAATAAGTATTATTATTGAAATATTCATAGAAGAGCCTTACAATGGGGGGTGTCAAACGTAATAAATCCAAAATTAAAAAAATGTGTGATTTTAGAACCAAATCCCACATCCAAAAATAAGCGATTAGTTCCCACAACAACCCCTTTTTTAACTCAGTTCCCCAGGGATTTTGCAAAATACCACATTTGCTCCTATACTTATTCAAACCTAACCTAAATTATTAGATATTGGAATGTTCAATTTAAACCTAACCAATGCCCTTCTCCAAAACAAAGTTTTCACCCAACCCCTGGTGCAACCAATCAATTTACAGTTACATTCAATCCCTGCTTTTGTTAAATTAACCAATTACTGATTTATCACCCACCATGACCATCCTTGAAATGCCAAGTCACCCAATGAAGCCAAATAAATACACTCCCAATATTCCATCTGACCTTCCCCATCCTTCAGATCACTTAGCTAAGCCAAATTATTAATGTATTATCAATTTTTTGAAACATAAATCAAGCTTTGATGAACTCTTTTGAGCTAGTGGCTCCACATCAGTGGGAAGGCCAACCTCAAGTGAAAAGAATAGATTCCATCTTAGGCCATTGAGGTCAATAGAAAATCACTACAATGGTTGAATTTCAGTGAAACAAGAATTTGTGACTGATGATGTACATATAAGAAAAAATATACAACAGAAAAGAAGTTTGAGAGTTTGACTGGGGAAGGTATAATAGAAGAGGATGAAAAATGGCTGCATAATATGATAAGCTCCAAAGTATGTGTGCATGTTTTGCAGAAATGAATGCACTTTTTGGCCAAAAGACAAATGTGACTCCACTAGAAACTTATGATTATAAAGAGGTTGTATTCATTTGAAATGAGGAAGAGGAAGAACTGATGGGACATGAAGTAACATATGATACAATATTTCATGATCTCTTGTTTCATTTCAAGATTATGAAATAATAGAGGAGGGAACAATAAATATTAAAACAAATATGGATATTTCTGAAGATAACTTGAATGAGGATGTGGAAGAAACAGAAGTAATATTTATTTTAACAAACCAATATATTGTAATGAAATGTGGAATAATTTGTCTGCAGATACAGGATAAGAGGTATGGTTCATCCCAAAATAGAAAACATAGTTCCAGATTCAATCTTAATAACACCAGCGGCTCACAGAAGAAGCTGTATGATGTTTTGTCTCAAATGTACTCACAAGTTATGATTTATCTGCACAAAGGTTGGTAGGTGATGTATTTATTATGATGTTCATACGGAATAATAAGGGGTTTTTAAGGAAAGAGGCTCATGATGAGGCCTAGTTAGAATTGGATAAACAGAAGTGGAATGAAGAATGGAGTGCTCATATTGTGCAAACTGAAAAAGAGAGATTAATGAAGGAGATGAAAATTTCATTTGAACAGGAAAAAATGTTGAATGCAGAAAGCTTGAACAGTCAAAAATACAATCAAAACTAAATCTTGATATGGCCAAAGAGGCAAAAGAACATTATTTTAAGAAAGAAAAATGGCAAAAAGAGGTTGAGATTCATGAAAAAAGGCAGAAAATGGACTTGACTATAGAAGCAATAAATTACTCCTATCCAATTGCAGAGTTAGAGAGGATTATAAATTTGACTAAAACAAGAACTTATTAAAGTGTGTTTTATTAGATATCGTGTCTGAAATATGAGTGGTGAAATTTGATGACAGAATTGGTTTCCCCATACAGATTCATTCATCATTTGAAGGGTAAATGATCGATATATATTACAATTTTCAGATGTTTATTTCAACATTTCAGGTGGATTCTCACATGATATGAGTATGTACACTAAGCATCATGAGCAAAGTGGCTACACCTGACAGCAGGTTTTGAGTTTGGAAACAAGCTTGAGCCCAGCTTAGAATGAGCTTTTCCCCTTCCTCTGAACTATTTGTTACTAGTATTTAATTGTTTCTGAATATTCCAAGGATTTCTAAGCCACTGAAATATTGAAGGATTTTGAAGTTTGATATTATATCCTTTAAATTGAATAGAGTAGATTTTTAGTAAATTATTTTTCATGTGTGCAGATGTTGTGAAAAACTAAAAATCTTTTTATTAATTATCTCATCTTCATGAAAATATCATGTACTATAAACTATTCACTTTAACAGCTATCTTAATAATTGAAGCATTTACTTTTACCTTTTAAAGGCCTCAATAATTCAAGCTCAGTCTTTTTAATTGAGAAAGCTTTTCTTTTTCTTGTTTGTGTATTTACCACCATAATATATTGATATTTCTTCTTTTTCCTGCAAGAGATGCCTTAAAAGGAGATCTCTTTTAGATGAGAAAATTTTCTTAAAAGCCTCTATTATTGTAATTTTTTTCAATATAACCAAAATTATTCAAATTGAAGAAGAAAGATAGTCAAAGATTTTTTTGAAAAAGATCCTTAAAATCAAAAAATAAAGAATATTTATATTTTTCTTGCTTTGTTCAATTAAATTTCCCAAATTCCTGTACTATTTTGGTTTTTTTGTAATTACTCATGCTTTAGCCAAGTCATTTTTATCAGTAAGAGTAATAAGGAATTTTATGAAAAAAATATTGACTTTTGTTTCTTGATGGGAGTTTTTTTTTTGACTTTTTACTCATTTTTTATTAATTGAATTATATTTTTTCATCAATTGATGATATATTTCATAGTTTTCTCCATTTGAAATAAATGCATCAGTATTTTAATGTAAAAACTCAAAATATCATCCCTGGTAACATCAATGAAAAGTACATCCTGTAGCTGTAAAATTGTAGAAAATTGTCAACAACTTTACATTAGAAGGCCTGGAAAGCCTTGCTACTGTTATTTCAAATAGAAAATCAATTAAATAAGAGTTGATAAAAAAATTAAAAATACAAAAAAATCTTCAAAATATTTTGACAAAAAATCAAAAAATCATAATATAGAAAAAAAATTATCAGAATCAAAATACATAACACAGTTACAAACCGCACAAAAAATATTCTTCTTAAAAATTAGGATGATGTATCTTGCTACTTATTCCATTCTGACAATTACAAGTAATCTTAATTGTAATAATGAAAAAATGTGATATACTGATGAACAAAAAAATCAACAGCTCAGCTCTCATTAATGTTTCTGAAATACATTTTTGGGATTATTTTGACCTTTTATTCAATATTATGAATTAAGCTGAATCATATTTGTTAATTTCTCCTTTTTCTCTAAACAATCACCATACAAAATATTTCAGTTGGGAATGAAACACATAATCAGAACCAATGAGAAAGACATCCCTCAATATTCTCATAATAATTTCAGCTGTAAATTTCCAAATTGTGTTCAAATTCCAAGAAATTTGGTCTAAATCACTCATTCTTTGTGATATATGCACATCATACTTATATAATTGACCTAAAAATATTTTAAAAGTATTATTTAGCCATACTACTTGTCAAATAATGTCAAAATTTAAATAAAAGAGTGATCTGTTAATCAAGAAAGGGATGATACCAGTATTATTATTTCAGGCTTCTACTCCTAATTTCATTTCCAAAACAATATTATTTATGATTTTAATTCAAATTGAAGTCAGTGTGGGAACAGGAATCCAATTAGTGGGTTTCAGTTATCTTGACAGGAAATGTTTTATAAATTCCAATAAAACGGATATAAAAATTTGTGTGAATTTCTTGTATGCTTTTCAGCAATGAGAGAAAAATTCTTGATAGCTTATTAGGACCACTCTTTGCAACTAGTTGGGCATGGCTCAGAAGTGATATGTGTATCACTTCAAGCATACTTTCCAAAAAATTAAAACTTATTTTTGTTTTCTCCCTTTCCAAAATACTAATTCTAGCAATAATTCAAGTCCTTTTTTCTTCATACATACTACAAAAAACAAGAAACTTTCCCATATTAAAGATTTAAAATACTTAACTAAGTTTAATGTAATGTTTCATTAGCAAGCCCTTTTAAATAGCCTATTATTATCAATTTATCCTTCTTTTAGCTAATATTAGTTCCTGTTCCTTGAAATTTTAAGTAGTTTTCCAAGTAAGGTTTGGAAATGAGTTTCATAAAAGAGCTTCCTTATGTCAGTTATTTCTTAAGACCATACAAGATACCAATTATGACAATTTTTTTTTATTTTTTTCAGAAGGATGTTTTTTGAATTATTTTAAAAAGCTATTTATGAATGCTTGATCATAATTTATAAAGGCGTCCCATATAGCTTTTAAGGGAGAAATTAAGCTTGAGAAACAACCAAATAATTTCTTGAATCTATTTTTAGAATTTAACTTTGTTAATTTTTTAGTAGGGATACATTAAAAAAATTATTTTGAAATTATAAGACATTTCATGATTTAAACCAAAGATTTCATATTGAGGTATTGAGTATGTGTGAGCCTTAGAGGTATTCTCATATACCCAAAAGACCTGTGAACCTTTGAGATATGACCACATACCCAAAAAGGTCACAACAAATATTTAATATAATTATACATTGAAAATAAGTACCTTAAAACTACAAAAATACCATAAATTGGTATAAAACTTGGTTTAACTTAAAAAAAATGAATAAGCATGTGAAACAAATTACACCATTGGATTCCCCATGGTAAAATACACATATACCATTTTTATGGCATATCTGTAAAGTCAATGTTTAATAAGTTATAAGTAATGAGACCTTATAAAAACCACAAATCCTTATTTATTTCAAAAACTAATGAAACAAGATGTGAAATAAATGGAAAAATTGGATTATCCATAAAACTCCACACATAAAACAATTAATAAGCTAAGCTTCAAAACCAATACCTAAGGAATTAACCTGAATATATGCACTTTTTTGGTCAACGCATATATTCAAGGATTTTAGCTAATATCTCTTCAATTATGCATGATAGAGTGATGAACCAAAAAATAAAGTCATCACGTAATTACTGTAGGTATACAGATATGAAGTTTATTTCAAAAGCTATAAACAAGGCTAAAACCTGTAAGGAATTATTGATTAAAATCAATAGAGCTGTTGACCACTTTGTTGTGAAAGTGGTCCAAGCTTAAAAATAAGTAGACAGTTGGATTCTACTAGTTCATTAGTGAATAATGATGTATTTTTTATTATAATATTCAAGGTATAACCCCTTGAAATCATAGTTTGAAGTTTAAAATATTAAATTTCAACAGAAAAGATGAGTTATGAGGAAAATCATCAAAAATAGAGTTTTGATTATGTAATAAAATGCTCTTGGCAGAATAATGAGGTTATGCCAAGCTATCAGAATTCACTCTCTGAATTGCTTTAGCGTGTAAATCTTAAAAGTTATTAAGGATCAAAGTTTGAGCTTAATTTGATCCTTTATGATCACTCACTGTAACCTTAAATTAAGTTTAACAGTCATATAAGTGATAAAATTGGTGAATACTATTAGTTTATTATTAAAATTAATAAAATCCGCGAAATTTGGGGTTCTGCCAAGCCTTTGACATCATCAGACTTAGAGTTATAGTGATAACTCTAAATAATGGCGTAATAGTGATGTAATGAGGTTTGATCATGATGTAATCATCACCAAACCTTAAAATATTGATCAATTCCAGTGGATATGATCAGTACACGTCTACTAGAAGCCTGTTGGACTCTAGGAGGGAGGTATTTACTATAAATAGAGCTCTTTCTGCTCTGTTTTCCCCTCAGATGCATCAAAAACATTAAATCAATACAATTAAAAAGGTAATTTCTTTATTCTTTAAATATAAAACTTTTATATTATTAAGGAACAAAGAAAATATTATTATAATCATCAAATTTGACGTGATTAAACCATTTATTTAATTTTTTTTGTTAAAAATCTCTCTAAAACCTCATTTCCACGTAAAAATCAAAAATATTTGTACTTTCTCTATTTTTTACTGTAAATACAATTTTTATAAGTTGTATTTACATTATTTGGCGTAAAATATCTCAAAATTATTATATTAAGTATTAAAAGTAGGTTATGTTCTCTATTATTATTCTTTTAATAATTTTTTAATTAATATAAATAGTATTGATATTAATTTATAACTTTAATATTGGTAATATTATTGTTATTAATTGTTTTTTATTAATAAAGCACAATTTTTTATGCCTTTATTATTTGTTTGTAACAATAATAAAGTGCTATTAAATATATTAATTATTTTATATTAATATATTTATTTTATTATATTATATTTTATTAATAATATAATTATTTTTACGCCAGAATTATAATAATTCTTTATTATTATAATTATTTTTATCTTATTTATTTCATTTATAAGGACATTCATAGTACAATAAGTAAAATATTAGTAATTTTTACTTATTGTTTCATAGTCAAACCTTACGAGACCACAAATGATAAATTAAGATACAAATATAAATAAAATAAATTTATCTATATTATAAAAATAAAAATTGGAAGATAGATACAAATTTAGATTCAAAAATTCAAATTTAATTATAATTTAAAAATAAAATTACAATAAAATTTAAAATTATGAAAATACATCATTACTTGTAAAAATTAAGTAAAAATGAATTTTTAATAACAATTATGAAATTAAAATATTTTTGGTAAAAAGTTATATAAAATATATTTTAACTTTTTATCAAATAAATAAACATAAAGAAACTATCACATCATTGGATTCCTCATAAAAAATAAGGTGGGGTCACTTCTGGATGAAATTTCTGTAACTCAACTCTAAATAACCTTAAATTAAGCTTTCAGTATTTTTTGTACAAAAGTATGAAAAGCCTCAAAACCTTAATTTAATTCACACCACATGTGGTATTAACCATCAATTTTTGTGTTAAAATTGGGGTGTTGTGTTTAGCTTAGAAGTTATGAGGAATTGAAGTATTTTCAATTGAAATGTCAAAATGTGCGCGTGTATTACATAAGTGAACTTTAATTTACATATGAGGTATCAATTATTAAAGATGTGTAATTAAAAAATCAATTACATTACATATGTAAATTATAATTGTATTACATGATGAGGAATCAGAGAAAAAATAAATTGGAAAGATTAATTCTGGGGGGGAAAAGACACTGTAGCTCTAAGGGGGAGCTAGACCCCCAAAATCCTTTCTGACTGGCATGGGATGTCAAAATCCATGAAAAAGTTCAGTACTTTTGGCCTGGAATTGAGTCACAGGGTCTGTGACTCAATTGATGATGAGGCTTTGATACTAACCAGGGTAGGTTTAACTGCTGCCAAGAGGGTAAAACTACCGTTAAGTTAAAACAATGTTAGTAGAAACAGTTTTAACTGGCTTCTAAGCCTCTTTAACACATTCTGACGTGTTTTGAAGGCTCTAGACCAGGTATTGCTATAGTAATGGCTGATCTAAGGGTCTAAAATGGCTAAAAATAGCAAAATATGGCTTAAACCAGGGTTCAATGATGCCATAATTGGCTTCTCTGTTGTAAGACTGTTCTGCACGACTGACAAGAGTAAATTTCACTTTTGGAGTAAGACAATTTCTGGCTATAAAAGATTGTCTTCTTTGCCCCACTTTTCTCTTCATGTTAGAATCTTTTCCTTTTATAATTAGTTTAAACACTGTTAAACCAATCAATAAAAGATTCCAACCACCCTTTTTTAAACATTCTGAACCTTTTAACCACATGAAAAAATCATTATAATCATTTTTACCCCTGAATCACCCCAAAAGTGAATTAAAGTATCTTTCATCACTTTTAACTTTGTCACTTTGTTTCCAAATTCACTCTGGTCACTTTTGGGCACGTTTTCTCTTTAAATATCTTTTTAAAGACTTTTTTATTTAATTAATTGCTTTCATCTCTTTTCTCAATTAATTCCAATTGAAATTCCTCTTGAAGAAATTTCTTTTGTAGCCTTAAATATCTCTTGTAGACTATTTTTGGATAAATCTTTATTGTTGGTAAAACAATAAATTTTTATTATATTATTGTTTTAGACTTAAAAAGTTAAAAACAATAAAATTGGTGTTTTTTCTCTTTAAAAATACTATTTCTTACTATTTTCAAATAATTTTACCTTATACAAATTTTGAGGACAGGAAAAGTACTTGATATTGTATCAAAGTTTCATATCCACACCTTAAATTTGGGGGGCAAGCCGTGATATTTTACCTGTGACAAAATTTTTTTACTTTTTTTAATATTTTTTTCTTATATTGAAAAATTTAAAAACATATAAAAAATACTTGTAATTCAAAACATCCATAAAAATAAATTCTTTCATATTATAAGTGAGACTTATATTTTTATTTATTTTTTGAAATACCTTTTTTGACTTAATTAATTGGCTTTTTTTCATTAATTTCAGTGTCTGACAACATGGTAAGACAAGAAAATATTGAAACAGTCTCCACAGTTACTAGCATTATTCCTGCAAGCACTGTGATTTCTGATCATAATAGCAATGTTATTATAACTCAGAGTAACCAACAAGAGCCAATTTCTTCTGAATTGATCAACTTGGATATCAGTAATACTCTTCAGAAAGCTAAAAATTTAGCAAATAGTAAGTTTTTGATGTAAAATTATTATTTTAAACTGTTTTAATCATAAAATATGCCTTCAACCAGATCAGGAGCAAGCTATAAGCCCTCAAGCAGCCTCAAAAAAGGTCATAGACGTGATTATGGAAGAAGCCAATCAGATACAGAAGGACAAGGGTCAGTAAAAGACTTCCACAATAATAAATTGTCTAATTCTGAAGCTGATGACACAATTTCACCTTCAAAAAGAGGTGAAACCACCACAAGAAGCCTCAGTGGACATCTACAAAGCCAGCCAGAAGGCTTACAACAATGCACTGAAGCACAAAGAGTAGAAGATCCTTGCAGATCTGTGGGCAAACTGCATGAACTCATAACTGACTGTAAGAAAATTCCTGGGTCATCCCAACACTTGCAAGTTACTCAATGGATGGCATCCATTGGTGGAAAAGAAGAATATGATGCTTTTAACAGCAGAATGGAGGAAAAACAACCCTCCACCACCAAAGCAAGTGCCAGGACCAGCCCCAGTGGCCAGCAGCAGCAACTCCAACATGAAAAAGCAGCCACAAGCTCAAAAAAAGGGCAAAGGGAAGGCACCAGCCCCAAAGCCTTACAGCCAGGGCCCCAGGATGCCATGGAAAATGTATTTCAGATGGCCAGAGCCATGATCAAATTACAGAAGAAGGAGGAAGCCAGATTAAGATTTCAGAAATGATTTCTGACATATTTAATTCCATCCCAGAAATGTATGAAGCTATGAATTACGTGAAAAATCATCTTTCTGATAAAAATAAAACCATTTGTAACAACATTAAAACAAACAACTTGAGTATGTGCTAAACTAATGAAACACTTATGTGTTTTGAAAAAGTTTCAAGAGCAATTAAAACTTTCAATAATGATAATTCTTTTTGGCAATAAAATAAATGAACAATCTGCCATTATTGAAGAATTAACAGCCAAATATTCAAAATTCAATATTGATGACATAATTGAAACAAGAATTAAACAAGCCATAGGTATTATCAAGACAGATAACAAGAGAGTCCATGATAAAATTTCAAATTCATTTACTGTAGTAAAGACATATACCATTGTCTTGAAAAAGTGTTTTGATGCTTCACAAGAAGAAGTATCAAAATTATCAATGAAATTGAATCAAGTCACTGCTGATAATACAAGACAGACAGAGTTATGGCAAGAGCTGACACATAAAGAAGACATGTATAGAATTGAAGTAATAAATTTAATACAAGCCTTCCAACATGAATACATGAATTCCCAAAGGTGTAGCAACAGTAAACTGAATGATATTGAACAAATACTGAACACCTTACCAAGAATGTCTACACCTCTGAATCAAAATGAGGGCACAAGGATTCCAAATCTGCAAGTATTGGATCCTGATAATTCACAGTAAAAAATGAATTATCCACTTCTTTTCATAACTTGGAACCATCAATGGGCCAAGCACTTTTGAAAAAAGTACCAAAACTTAAAGAATGGCCTCACTTCAGTGGGGAAGGAGAATATGACCATATGGAATTCATCAGAGGAATTGAAATGATTAAAGAAGATTTTGAATTACCAGACGGATTGTTAACAGCAAGATTTAACACCTTGTTTACCAGATCAGCTCACAGATGGTATATCAAATTAAGACAAGCACATGGACACCAAAGTTGGACTTAGTGGAAAACACAAATTATCAACAAATGGGCCAATGATGCTTGGAGATTCAAAGTGGAAACAGCCTTTGAATCTGCAAAATTCAATGCTGATAAAGACAAAGCTTTACCATGGTTTTGCAAACAAAAAGACAGATTAACAGCATTGTATCCTGACACGTCAGAATTTATGATCCATAGAAAGATTCTGAGACAATGTGGAGGTGACTTAGAGCATGCTGTCAAAAGCAGGACTACTGAACAATCTTCAGCAGAAGATATTATTAATATATTAGAAGAAGTAACCACCAGAACCAAAATTGGTTCTAGTAGGGTGAATCTCAAAACAAGGTTTAATACACCTTGGAAAGATTCTGTGGACAAAACCCCCAAAGAAAATTCTAATAATGTTAAGTATAAATCTGCAGATACAGTCAGAAAGTGCCATATTTTCCAAAGCACCACCCATGTAGCCAATACATGTCCAAAAAGGGGGAAAATCAATGAAATTGATATTGAAAAAGAACCCAATGTTGAAAAAGATGACATAATTAAAGACAATTCAGATGATAAGTCATCAATATTTTCTCAATCTTCAAAAGATATAGAAAATATCAATTCCACTTTTGACATCATGGAATCTTATTCCCACTTTCCACAATTGAGCAATGGTCAACTTGATTTATCAACAGTTCAAGATGCACAACTTATGAAAACCAAACCAAACAGGGGGGAAGGCTATACAGCTGGTAATTCCTGTATAACAGAAGTGGTGATTTACAACAAGCCCACTAAGCATTTTCTTGACCCAGGAGCCTTCTGCTCTTGTGTTGGTAAATATTTTTTTAAAACTTGTGTACCAAATTTTGAAGACCAATTTTTACCAATTGATGGTATAAAATTCAACAGTGCAAGTAACCCAATGAAAGCATTAGGAATCTTTGAGACCAATTTCATATTCCCACACATAAATGGGAATTTAAGGATCACAGTTGAATTTGTTGTTATGGAAAACTGCTCTAGTACCCATTTTATATTGGGAAATGACTATTTAATCATGTATGGGATAGCTTTGCATAACAACAAAGACAGATACTTTACTATTGGAGACAATAAGCATGAGAAATTTGCCTTTTTACCATTTAAAAGACAAATTACAGTAAATAAAGTATCACCACTCAACCTAGAATTGGAAAAATTCAAATCTGAACAGTTGAAGGAGGCTGAAATAAGCCTTCATCTGACTGATAAACAAGAAAATGAACTTTCTTCCCTTTTGTATGACCACAAAGGAGCATTTGCTTCAGAAAAAGAACCTCTAGGAGCAATTATTGGTCATGAAGTTGACATAGTTCTTAATATTGAGAGACCTTATGCACCACTCTTAAGAAGACCTGCATATCCAGCAATTCCAAAATCAAGAGAAGCTCTAGAAATTTATATCAAAGAACTTCTGGACCTTGGTGTAATAAGAAAATTAGGCCACAATGAAGAAGTAGAAATAACTACACCAGTCATAGTGGCATGGAATAATGGAAAATCCAGAATGGTTCGGGACTTTAGAGCTCTGAACACTTATACTGTTCCAGACAGATACCCAATACCAAAAATCAAAATTGCCCTTACTCAAATATCTCAAGCAGTGTATATAACCACTATAGATGCCCTTAAAGGATTACATCAAAATGTGGTGACACCAAGAGCAAGAAAATATCTGAGAATTATTGTTCATTGTGGAGTGTATGAGTATTTGATAATTCCCATTGGTCTCAAAAATTCACCTTCACACTTCCAAAGAATGATGAATGAAATCTTCCCTGAAGAGCTTTCAGAGGGATGGTTGATCATTTGCATTGATGATATTATTGTCTATTCCAAGACTTGGGAAGAGCACATGTACAGATTGTCCAGAGCTTTGACAAAAATTCAATCAGTGAACATGAAAATCTCTTTGAGAAAATTTCATTTTGGATTTAAAGAACTTAAAGCACTAGGACATGTTGTATCTGGTTTGTCCCTTGGAATTGACAAAAACAAAGTTGCAGCAGTACTGCTGAAGCCCATGCCTCAGAACAAAAAGGAAATTCAGTCATTTTTAGTTTTTTCAGGATATTACAGGCAATACATTAAATATTTTGCATCCATAGCAAGACCTCTTTATAAATTGTGTGACAAAGACACAGTATTTGAAATGACTGTTGACAGAGTCAAAGCTTTTGAGTCTCTAAGAGACGCCTTGACCACTGCTCCACTCTTACTGATTCCAGACTTTAAGTTAGCTTTTAAATTGTATATTGATGCATCAGGGGATGGGCTGGGTGCTGCACTTCACCAAGTTCAGATCATAAATGATAAACCTGTGGAAGGACCCATATGTTTCATATCCAGGCAAATCAAACCAACTGAAGCCAGATATGGAGCAAGTCAAATGGTATGCCTATGCCTTGTGTGGGCCTTGGAAAAATTTTACTTCTTAGAGGGATGTGTTTTTGAAGTGATAATAGATTGTACAGCTGTCAAATCACTTTTAAACATGAAAACACCTAACAGACATATGCTCACATGGCAAATAGACATACAAAAATACAGAGGAAATATGACTATTGTTCATAAAGATGGGAATATTCATAAAAATGCAAATGAACTAAGCAGATGGCCATTACCAAATGATATTGATAACCCTGCTTATGTGCCAGAAGGAGCTCCACCACAGATCCCAATAGAAGGAATAAGTGTTACGGACTTGAACACCACCTTCTTTGAAGAAGGAAGAAACAGTTACACTAAAGATACAAATTGTAGCATCTTATGCCACTTAATTAAAAAAGACTGTAAAGAAAACTCTCTAATACATGCCTTGGATGAAGTATGGAAGAAATCTTATTATGAAGGAAGATTTCACCTAATGGATGGTATAATTTACCACAGGACCAAGCATACATGTGTCATGAAAGTTGTGGACAGGTCATGAATCAATCTTGTACTGAAAGAATGTCATGACAGCCCCTTTTCAGGACATCTGTCTGAAGACAGAACAAGAGAAAAAGTAAAGACCTGCATATGGTGGCCAATTTGGCAGAAAGATGTTGCAGATTATTGCAAAACCTGTGACAGATTTCAAAAGGCAAATAAATCCACTGGCAAGAGACATGGAAATATGATGAAAATCCAAGAACCCAGCAGACCTTGGAAAATTGTCCATATGGATTGAGTAACTGGCCTACCACCAGGAGGTGACAGAAGCTATAATGATTGCCTAGTGATTGTAGACAGATTCAGTAAAACTCCAATCTTTTTACCATGTCACAAAGATGATACAGCCATGGATACAGCTCTTCTGATATTGAATAGAGTAGTGTCATGGACTGGCATATTTACAAATATCATTAGTGACAGGGATCCCAAGTTCACTTCAGCACTATGGACAAATCTTCACCAATTATTTGGCACTAAGCTGTATTTCTCTACAGCCTACCACCCACAAACTGATGGTCTGGCTGAAAGTATGATCCAGATCTTAGAGGACATGGTAAGAATAATTTGTGCATATGGCCTTGAATTAAAATATTGAGATGGATTTACCCATTATTGGTGTAATCTGTTTCCAGCACTGGAATTAGCATATAAAACATCAATCCATGCCAGTACCCATCGAACTCCTGCTATCCTAGAAAATGGATGGAACCCCAAATTACCTCAAGATTCCTTGAAGAAAGATTTGATTGAAATACAGTCCACAGCTGCTAGCTTCAAGGGAACTCTAGACAAAGCTAGAAAGCATGCAGTAAAGTGCATGGAAGACTCTTTTGCATATGCTAAGGACAAATGGGATAAATCACATGCAACTCCAGATTTCAAAGTGGGGGATTTAGTTCTTGTATCCACCACTAACTTCAATAACATCAAAGGATGTAAAAAGCTGAAAGACTCCTTTGCAGGACCTTTTGTTATTAAGGCCCTCCATGGAGAAAATGCTGTTGAAGTAGAGCTATGTGAAGAACTTAGCAATAAGCATCCTAAATTTCCAGTGAGCTTGATAAAGCCATATAAATCTAGTGATGCTGAAAAGATTCCCTTGAGGAATAAAGTTCCCCAAGTTATACCTCCTATTGAGTCATCTGGTAGTAAGAAAATTACCAAATTTCTCAAGGAAAGAAAGTTGAGAACAAACAAAGGGAATACCTTGTTAGGTGCAGTGACCCAACTTGTGAAGATGAATCGTTGCCAGAAAAATACATACCTGAAGCTACTAAACTTCTCAGAAGGTTCAGACACACTAGAAATAACAATATTACAAAGTAATATTCTTTTCTTAGGGGGAGGCAATGTGAGCCTTAGAGGTATTTTCATATACCCAAAAGACCACAAATGCTAAATTAAGATACCAATATAAATAAAATAAATTTATTTATATTATAAAAATAAAAATTGAAATATAAATACAAATTTGTATTCAAAAATCAAAATTTAATTATAATTTAAAAATAAAATTACAATAAAATTTAAAATTATGAAAATACATTTTTACTTGTAAAAATTAAGTAAAAATGAATTTTTAAGAAAAATTATGAAATTAAAATATTTTTGGTAAAGAGTTATATAACATATATTTGAAATTTTTATCCAATAAACAAACAAAGAAATTATCACACCAGTGGATTCCTCATGAAAAATAAGGTGGGGTCACTTCTAGATGAAATTTCTGTAACTCAACTCTAAATAACCTTAAATTAAGTTTTTAGTATTTTTTGTACAAAAGTATGAAAATCCTCAAAACCTTAAATTAATTCACACCACATGTAGTGTTAAAAATCAATTTTTGTGTTAAAATTGAGGTGTTGTGTTTAGTTTAGAAGCTATGAGGAATTGAAGTATTTTCAATTGAAATGCCAAAATGTGCGTGTGTATTACATAAGTAAACTTTAATTTACATATGAGGTATCCATTTTTACAGATGTGTAATTAAAAACTCAATTAAATTAAATATGTAAATTATAATTGAATTACATGATGAGGAATTAAAGAAAAAATAAATTGGAAAGATTAATTCTGGGGGGGGAAAGAAACTCTAGCTCTAAGGGGGAGCTAGACCCCCAAATTCCTTTCTGACTGGCAAGGGATTTCAAAATCCATGAAAAAAATCATTACTTTTGGCCTGGAATTGAGTCACAGGGTCTGTGACTCAATTGATGATGAGGTTTTGACACCAACCAGGGTAGGTTTAACTGCTGCCAAGAGGGTAAAACTACCATTAAGTTGAAACAATGTTAGTAAAAACAGTTTTAACTGGATTCTACGCCTCTTACACACATTCTAATGTGTTTTGAAGGCTCTAGACCAGGTATTGCTATAGTAATGGCTGATCTAAGGGTCTAAAATGGCTAAAAATAGCAAAAAATGGCTTAAACCAGCCGTTTTTTGGTCTAAACCAGGGTTCAATGATGCTATAATTAGCTTTTCTGTTGTCAGACTGTTTTTCATGACTGACAAGAGTAAATTTTACTTTTGGAGTAAGACAATTTCTGGCTATAAAAGATTGTCTTCTTTGCCCCACTTTTCTCTTCATGTTATAATCTTTTCCTTTTATAATTAGTTTAAACACTGTTAAACCAATCAATAAAATATTCCAACTACCCTTTTTTAAACATTTTGAACCTTTCAACCACGTGAAAAATCATTATAATCATTTTTTGTAACTCTTATAATCATTTTTACCCCTGAACCACCCCAAAAGTGAATTAAAGCATCTTTCATCACTGTTAACTTTGTCACTTTGTTTCCAAATTCACTCTGGTCACTTTTGGGCATGTTTTCTCTTTAAATATCTTTTTAAAGACTTTGTTCTCTAATCAATTGCTTGCAGTTCTTTACTCAATTAATTCCAATTGAAATTTCTCTTGAAGAAATTCCTTTTGTAGCCTTAAATATCTCTTGTAGAGTATTTTTGGATAAATCTTTATTGTTGGTAAAACAATAAATTTTTATTATATTATTTTTTATACTTAAAAAGTTAAAAACAATAAAATTGGCATTTTTTCTCTTTAAAAATACTATTGGTTACCATTTTTAAATAATTTTAACTTAAACAAATTTTGAGGACAGGAAAAGTACTTGATATTTTATCAAAGTTCCATATCCACACCTTACAGTATGTGAATAACTCCAAATTGATACCAATTATTACAGAATAGATAAAAAATTCAGAAAAATAACAAAGTAGAAATTGTTCAAAAATTAATTTAACAGCAAGAAAGCTCAATTGATCACTTGAAACCGGGAAAATAATTAATTGGAATAAAGTCAAAAAATATTTCTTTATGCAGGTAACCTTTCTCAAAACTACCCACATACTATCACTTTCCTCTTACTCACTATTGCAGTATTAGTTATTTGAGATTAAAGCACCTATTTGATAAAAATATACCCTAATTTAATTGAAATGAAAATTCAAAGGATCAAAAGGAATCAATAAAACATATCTCATTGTCATATATGAGATTTTTTACTATATAGAGATGGTGAATTATGATAAAAAATATTTTTAAAGGAATACAACAAGTGATATATGGATTTATTTTGGAGAGGAAAATTATTAAAAGCTCAAATACACAATGAGAGATATCACCTATCTAGTTGAGAAGTAGATAGGCCATTTTTAAGCTTTTTTCTCTGAAACACATAATTTATCTGAATTTAACCCTTGGGATCTTATAATAGAAATATCTTACCCATTATAGAATAAAGCCCAAATATTCCTTAATAAAGCTTTATAGATCCTATTTATAAGTGAAAATGGTCCTCTATAGCAGTTTATGGGCTGAAATATTGTTAATATGTATTGAATATATATTGAATTCCTGTAAGCTTTTCTTTATGATAAGTATGTGAAATAGAACTTCAGAGTTTTTTTCAATCTTAGCTATATAGTATTACTGAAAGAGGAGAAAAATCAGGGATAAAATCCCTTTCTAAATAGAAATTTTAATAAGATAAGCCACATTGATGTAGAGACATATATTTTATATTGTTTAAGTCATTGAAAGAGTCCTAATCAATTGAGATTATTTCTGATTGATTGAGAATCTGTGAGCCTTAGAGGTATTTTCAGATACCCAAAAGACCACAAATAAGAAAAGATACAATTATAAATAAAAGAAATTTATTCATATTATGAAAATAAAAATAAAAATATAAATAATTTTATACACAAAAATAAAACTTTAATTATAGTTTAAAAATAAAATTACATTAAAATTTAAAATTGTTGAAACACATTTTTACTTGAAAAATTCAAGTAAAAATGAATTTTCAACAAAAATACCAAAATTGAGCTATTTTTGGAAAAATTTTCAATAAAAACTATTATAGCTTTTTATCCTACAAATAAACATATTAAAATTATTTTACCATTGGACTCCTCATAAAAAATAAGGTGGGGTCACCTCTGGGTAAAACTTCTGTAACTCAACTCCAAATAAGCTTGAATTAAGTTTTTAGTATTTTCTGTACAAAAGCTCAAAATACTCACAACCTTAATTAAGTTCACATCACATATTGTGTTAACCATCAACTTTTGTGCTAAAATTGAGTTGTTGTGTGTGATTTAGAAGTTTTGAGGAATTGAAGTATTTCCAATTGAAATGTCAAAATGTGCGCATGTATTGCACAAGTTAACTTTGGTTTACATATGAGTTGTCAATTATTACAGTTGTGTACTGTAAAAACTCAATTGAATTACATATGTAAATTATAACTATAATACATGATGAGGAATTAAAGAAGAAATCAATTGGAAAGATTGATTCTGGGGGGGAAAGGAATCTTGGCTCCAAGGGAGAGCCAGACCCCCAAATTCCTTTCTGACAGGCATGAGATGTCAAAATCCATGCAAAGGTTCATCACTTTTGGCCTGGAATTGAGTCACAGGGTCTGTGTCTCAATTGATGATGAGGCTTTGATACCAACCAGGGCAGTTTTAACTGTTGCCAAGAGGGTAAAACTACCCTTAAGATAAAAAAAAACATTGTAAAAAAAGTTTTAAATTGCTTTTAAGTCTCTTACACACACTCTGGTGTGTTTTGAAGGCTTAAAACCAGTCATTACTATAGTAATAGCTGATTTAAGGGTCCAAAATGGCTGAAACCAGCCCCTTTTTGGTCTAAACCAGGGTTCAATGATTCCATAATTGGCCTTTCTGTTGTCAGAGTTTTTTTAATTACTGAAAAGAGCAAATTTTCCTTTTGGATTAAGAGAATTGATTACTATAAAAGAATGTCTTCTTTGCCCCACTTTTCTCTTCATGTTAGAATATTTTCCTTTTATAATTAGTTTAAACACTGTTAAGCCAATAAATAAAAGATTCCAACCACCCTTTTTAAATCATTTTCAGCCTCTTAGCCATGTGAAACATAATTATAATCATTGTTTGTAACTCTTATAATCATTTTTACCCTTGAACCACCCCACAAGTAAATTAAAGCATCTTTCATCATTGTTAGCTTTGTCACTTTGTTTCCAAATTAACCCTGATTACTTTTGGGCTTTTTTTCTCTTTAATATTCTTTTTAAAGACTCTATTATTTTATTAATTTCTTGCAGTCCTTTGCTCAATTAATTCCAATTGAAATTCCTCTTGAAGAAATTCCTTTTGTAGCCTTAAATATCTCTTGTAGAGTATTTTTGGATAAATTTTTATTATTTGTAAAACAATAAATCTTTATAATATTATTTTTTTATACTTATAAAGTTTAAAACAATAAAATTGGCGGGTTTTCTCTTAAAAATCTTATTTCATATTTTTTTTAATCAATTTTTACCTTATACAAATTTTGAGGACAGGAAAAGTACTTGATTTTTAATAAAAGTTTCATATCCACACCTTACATTTGGGGGCAGAGCTGTGATATTTTACCTGTTACATATGTTTTTACTCCTTTTAAATCCCTTTTGCTATATGAAAAATTATAAAAAACCCATAAAAAATACTCATAATTCAAAAATTTTATAAAAAATAAACCTTTTGCATATCATAAGAAAGGCTTTATTTTTTATTTCGCTTTTGAAAAATCCCCCTTTTTACTTAAATAATTGCTTTTTTTCACTAATTTTAGTGTCTGGAAACATGGTAAGACAAGAGAATATTGAAACTGAATCAACAGCTACTGGCATTATTCCTGCCAGTACTGCCAATTCTGACTATAATAGCACAGTTATTACAGCTCAGAAAAACCAACCAGAGCCATTTTCTTCTGAATTAATCAACTTGGACATAGGTAACACCATTCAGAAGGAAAAGAATTTGGCTTATAGTAAGTTTTTGATGTAAAATTACTATTTTTAAGCTTTTTAATCATAATGATGCCTTCAACCAGATCAGGAGAAAGATATAACCCCTTAAGCAGATGTCAAAAAGGTTATAGACGTGATTATGGTAGAATCCAATCAGTTACAGAAGGACAAGGGTCAGTAAATGGATCCCAAACTGACAAATTATGCCATTCTGAAGCTGATAATACCGTGTTACCTTTGAACGGAGCTGACACCACCACAAGAAGCCTCATTGGACATATACAAAGCCTTCCATAAGGCCTACAACAATGCATTGCAGCACAAAGAGTACCAGATCCTTGCAGATTTGTGGAAAAACTTCATGAATTGTTAACTGACTGTGAGAAAATTCCTGGACCATCCCAGCACTTGCAAGTTACTCAATGGATGGAATACATTGATGGAAAAGAAAAATATCATGCTTTTAACAGCAGAATGGAGGAAAAACAGCCCTCCACCACCCAAGCAAGTTCCAAAAACATCCCCAGTAGCAAGTAGTAGGAATTCCAACATGAGAAAGCATCCACAACCTCAGAACAAGGGAAAAGGCAAAGCACCAGCCACAAAACCTTACAGCCAGGGCTACAGAATCCCAAAGATTCAGAAGGATGCCATGGAAAATTTATTTCAGATGGCCAGAACAATGATGGAATTTCAGAAAAAGGAGGAAGCCAGATTAAAATATCAGAAATGATTTCAGATATTCTAGATGGAATTCCAAACTTTTATATAGCTATAAATGACATGAAAAGTCCTATTTCTGATAAACATTCATCAATTTGTAACAATCTTAAGACAAATAACTTAGGTCTGAGCCAAATAAATGAGACACTAATGTTTTTTGAAAAAGTTTCAAGAGAAATGAAAACTTCCAATAATGACAATTAATTTGGAAATACGTTGAATGAAAAATCTGCCATTATTAAAGAATTAACAGACAAATATTCTAAATTCAATATTGATGACATAATTGACAAAAGAATAAAACAAGCCATAAATATTAGAAAGTAGATAATAAGAAGACATATACAATTTCCTTGAAAATGTGTTTTGACACCTCACAAGAGGAAGTATCAAAATTAACAGTGAAATTAAATCAAGTCATTTCTGATAATACTAGACAGACAGAATTATGGAAAGAAATTACAATTAAATAAGACATGTATAGAATTGAATTAAATAATTTAATACAAGGTTCTCAACATTAATTCAGAAATTCCCAGAGGTGTAGCACCAGTAAGAATGAATTATATCAAACAATTACTCCACACCTTACCAAGAATGTCTACACCTCTGAATCAAAATGAAGGTACAAGAAATTCCCTCCCACAAGTATTGGATGTAGAAAATTCACAATTAAAAATTGAATTTTCCACTTCTTTCCATAACTTGAGACCATCAATGGGCCAAGAACTCTTGAGAGAAGTACCAAAACTTAAAGAATGGCCTCACTTCAGTGGTGAAGGAGAATATGATCATATTGATTTCATCAGAGGTATTGACATTATTAAAGAAGATTTTATACTACCAGACAGTTTTGTAACAGCAAGATTTGACATTTTAAGGTGTGGATATGAAACTTTGATTAAAAATCAAGTACTTTTCCTGGCCTCAAAATTTGTGTAAGGTAAAAATCAATTAAAAATAGTAAGAAATATTATTTTCAAGAGAAAACACGCCAATTTTATTGTCTATAGCTTTATTAGTATAAAACAATAATATTCTAAAGATTTATTGTTTTACCAACAATAAAAATTTATTCAAAAATACTCTACAAGAGATATTTAAGGCTACAAAAGAAATTTCTTCAAGAGCAATTTCAATTGGAATTAATTGAGAAAAGAACTGCAAGCAATTAATTCAAGAGCAAAGTCTTTAAAAAGAATATTAAAGAGAAAACACACCCAAAAGTGACCAGAGTGAATTTGGAAACAAAGTGACAAAGTTTACAGTGATGAAAGATGCTTCAATTCACTTTTGGGGTGGTTCAGGGGTAAAAATGATTATAGTGATTTTTTAACGTGGTTAAAAGGTTTAAAGTGATTTAAGAAAGGTGTTTGGAATATTTTATTGATTGGTTTAACAATGTTTAAACTAATTATAAAAGGAAAAGATTCTCACATGAAGAGAAAAGTGGGGCAAAGAAGACATTCTTTTATAGCCATCAATTTTCTTACTCCAAAAGTAAAATTTACTCTTGTAAGTCGTGAAAAACAGTCTGACAACAGAAAAGCCAATTATGGCATCATTGAACCCTGGTTTAGACCAAAAAAGGGCTGGTTTAAGCCATTTTTAGCCATTTTAGACCCTTAAATCAGCCATTACTATAGAAATACCTGGTCTAGAGCCTTCAAAACACGTCAAGATGTGTGTAAGAGACGTAGAAACCAGTTACAACTGTTCTTACTATGATTGTTTTATCTTAAGGGTAGTTTTACCCTCTTGGCAACAGCTAAAACTACCCCAGTTGGTATCAAAACCTCATCATCAATTGAGTCCACAGACCCTGTAACTCAATTCCAGGCCAAAAGTGATGAATCTTTGCTTGAATTTTGACACAACACGCCTGTCAGCAAGGAATTTGGGGGTCTAGCTCCCCCTTAGAGCTTGAGTTCCTTTCCCCCCCCCCAAATTTAATCTTTCCAATTTATTTTTCCTTTAATTCCTCATCATGTATTATACTTATAATTTACATATGTAATTCAATTTAGTTGTACAGTTTAATACAGTAATAATTGATACCTCATATGTAAATCAAAGTTCACTTATGTAATACACGCGCACATTTTGACATTTCAATTGAATTCAATTGAAAATACTTTAATTCCTCATAACTTCTAAAATATACACAACACCCCAATTTTAACACAAATTTTGGTGATTAACACCACATGTGATGTGAATTAAATTAAAGTTTTGAGGACTTTCAATTTTCATACAGAAAATACTAAAAACTTAATTTAAGCTTATTTAGAGTTGAGTTACAAAATTTTCACTCAGAGGTGACCCCACCTGATTTTTTATGAGGAATCCAATGATGAAATAATTTTTATATGTTTCTTTATTGGATGAAAAGTTATAATAATTTTTATTTAACTTTTTTCCAAATTCATTTATTTTTTTACAATTTTGACAAAAATTCATTTTTACTTAATTTTTTCAAGTATAAATGTAATTTTATAATTTCAAAATTTAGTGTAATTTTATTTTTAAATTTTAATTAAATTTTAAATTGTGAATATAATTTTATATTTATATTTTGATTTTCATTTTAATAATATAAATAAATTTATTTTATTTATATTTATATGTTAATTTTGTATTTGTGGTCTTTTGGGTATATGAAATTACCTCTAAGGCTCACAGACATTATGTTTACCAAATCAGCTCATAGATGGTATATAAAATTGAGACAAGCACATGGACACCAAAGCTGCACTTCGTGGGAAACCCAAATTGTTAATAAGTGGGCCAATCATGCCTGGAGATTTAAAAGTGGAAACAGCCTTTGAATATGCTAAATTTAATGTGGACAAAGATGAAGCTTTACCATGGTTTTGCCAACATAAATACAGATTAACAGCACTATATCCTGACATGTCATAATTTATGATTCACAGAAAAGTTCTCAGACAATGTGGAGGTTACTTAGAGCATTCTGTAAAAAGGAGGACTACTGAACAATCTTCAGAAGAAGATACTATCAATAAATTGGAAGAAGTAACCACCAGAACCAAAATTGCTTCTGGTAGGGTGAATCTCAAAACAAAGTTTAATACACATTGGAAAGATTCTGTCGACAAAAATCCAAAATAGAATTCTAATAATATGAAATATAAATCTGTAGATAAAGTCATAAAGTGCCATTTTTTTCATAGAACCACACATTTGGCTAATGCATGTCAAAAAAGGGAAAAATCAGTGAAATTGACATTGAGCAGGAACCTGATGTTGAAAAAGATGATGTAAATGAAAAAAATTCAGATGATAAATTGTAAATATTTTCTGAATCTTCAAAGAATATAGAAAATATCAATGTCACATTTGACATAATTGAATCTTATTCCCACTTGCCACAATTAAGCAATGGTCAGCTTTATTTGTCAAAATTTCAGGATGCACAACCTATGAAAACCAAACCAAACAGCGGGAAAGAATATAAAGCTGGTACCTCCTGTATAACAGAAGTGGTAATTGATAACAAACCCACCAAAACTTTACTTATCCCAGGAGCCTTCTTCTCTTTTGTTGGATCAATTATCACCAATTGATGGCATAAAATTCAACAGTGCAAGTAATCCAATAAAATCATTGGGAAAATTTGAGACTAGTGTCATATTTCCACATATCAATGAAAATTTAAGAATAACTGTTGAATTTGTTGTTATAGAAAAATGCTCTAGTACCCATTTTTATATTGGGAAAGTATTACTTAATCATGTATGGCATAGATTTACATAACAATAGATACAGATACTTTACTATTGGGGACAATAAGAATCAAAAATTTGCCTTTTTACCTTTTAAAAGACAAGTTAAAGTAAATAAAGTATCACCAGTCAACTTAGAGATGGATAAATTCAAGTCTGAACACTCAAGTGAAGCTGAAATAAGTCTTCACCTTACTAATAAACAGTAAAATGAACTCTCTACCCTTCTATATGACCACAGAGAAGCCTTTTCATCAGATAAAGAGCCTTTAAGGGAAATGTTTGGTCATGAAGTTGGAATTATTTTTGATATTGAAAGATCCTATCCACCACTATTGAGAAGGCCTGCATATCCATAAAGCCCAAAATAAAGAGAATCCCTGGAGCTCCATACTCAAGAAATTCCGGACCTTTGTGTAATAAGAGAGGTTGGCCACAATGAGGAACTAGAAATAAGTACACAGGTCATAGTAGCATGGCATAATGGAAAATCTAGAATGGTTGGGGACTTCAGAGCTCTGAAAACTTACACTGTCCCAGACAGGTATCCCATACCAAAAATACAAATTTCCCTTACTCAAAGATCTCAAGACATGTACATAAGAACTATGGATGCCCTTAAGGGATTCCATCAAAATGTGGTGACACCAACTCAAAGAAAATACTTGAGAATTATTGTTTATTGTGGGGTGTATGAATTTTTGAGGATGCCTTTTGGTATCAAAAATGCACCTTCACATTTCCAAAGGATGATGAATGAAATCTTCTCTAAAGAAATTTTGGGAGGATTTTTTATCATTTAAATTGATGAAATTATTGTTTGTTTCAGGAATTGGGAGGAACATATTTACATATTATCCAGAGTTTTGTTAAAAATTCAATCTGTAAACATCAAAATTTCTTTAAAGAAATTTCACTTTGAATTTAAAGAACCCAAAGGCCTGGGACATGTAGTATCTGGTCTATCCCTTGTAATTGACAAAAAAGTTGTTGCAGCAGTATTACTGAAACCTATGCCTCAGAAAAAAAAGGAAAGAAAGTCCTTTTTGGTACTTTCAGGATACTACAGGAAGCAAATTAAAGACTTTTCAGCCATAGCAAGACCTCTTTATAAATTGTGTGACAAAGACACAGTGTTTGAGATGACAGTTGACAGATTCAAAGCCTTTGAATATTTGAGACAAGCCTTAAGCACTGCTCCACTCTTACTGATGCCATACTTTAAGCTACCCTTTAAGCTTTATATTGATGCATCAGGGGATGGGCTAGGTGCTGCACTTAATCAAGTCCAGATTATAAATGACAAGCCTGTGGAAGGACCCATATGTTTCATATCTAGCAATATCAAACCAACTAAAGCCAGATATGGGGCAAGTCAAATGGAGTGTTTATGTCTTTTCTGGGCCTTGAAGAAACTAAATTAATTTCTGGAAGGATGTGTTTTTGAAGTAATAACATATTTTACCTTTGTTAAATCACTTTTAAAAATGAAAACACCCAACAGACATATGATCAGATGGCAGGTGGCCATACAAGAGTATAGAGCTAATGTGACCATTGTTCAAAAAGATGGGAATATTCTCAAAAATGCAGATGGGCTAAGAAGATGGCTATTACCAAATGACATTGATAATCCTGCTTATGTAAAGGAAGAAGTTTCCCCACAGATCTAAATAGAAGTGATCAGTGTTACAGATCTGAACACCACCTTCTTTGAGGAAGTAAGTAAGAGTTATAATCAGGATAGGAATTGTAGCATTTTATGCTCATTAATTACTAAGGACTCGAAATATAATACCTTAATACATGCCTTAGATGAAATATGGAAGAAACAATATGATTAAGAAATATTTAATTCAATTTATGGCATAATTTACCATTGGACTAAACACACATGTGTAAAGACAGTTGTTGCCAGATCCTTGATCAATCTTGTACTGAAGGAATTCCATGACAGCCCCTTCTCAGGACACCTATCTGAGCACAGGACAAGGGAGAAAGTCAAGATCTATATATTGTGGCCAATGTGGCAAAAGGATGTTGCAGAGTATTGCAAAACCTGTGACAGATGTCAAAAGGCAAATAAATCCACTGGAAAAAGACTTGGAAATATGATCAAAATCCAAGAACCCAGAAGACCTTGGAAAATTTTCCATATGGATTGGGTAACTGGCCTACCACCAGGGGTGATAGATATTAAATTCATTCCTAGTATTTGTTTACAGGTTCAATAAGACTCCAATCTTTTTTCCATATCACAAGAATGATACAGCCATCAATACGGCTCTTCTGATATGGAATAGAGTAGTGTCATGGAATGGCATATTTCCAAATATCATGAGTGACATGGATCCCAAATTTACCCAGCACTATGGACAAACCTTCACCAACTATTTGGAACAAAATTATACTTCTCTACAGCCTACCATCACAAAATGATGGTCTAGCTGAAAGAATGATTCAAAATGTGGAAGAGATGGTCAGAGTAGTTTGTGCATATGTCCTGGAATTCAAAGATTGTGATGGGTTCACCCATGATTAGTGCACCCTCTTACCTGAATTGGAATTGGCAGATAAGGAATCAATTCTTTCCAGTACCAATGAAATTCCTGCTATTCTAGAAAAAGGATGGAACCCCAGACTACCCCAAGATTGCTTTAGAAAGGATTTGGTTATGATAGATCCCACAGCTGGTAGCTTCAAATGAATGCTAGAAAAGGCTAGACAGCATGCAGTAAGGTGCATGGAGGACTCATTTGCATATGCCAAAGACAAATGGGACAAATCACATGCCACTCCACACTTCAAAGTGGGAGATTTAGTATTTTTATCTACCACTAACCTCAATAACATCAAAGGATTTAAGAATCTAAAAGACTCTTTTTCAAAACCTTTTGTCATTAAGGCCCTTCATGCAGAAAATTCTGTTGAAGTGGAATTATCTGAGGAGCTTAGTAATAAGCATCCTAAATTTCCAGTAAGCTTAATGAAGCCATATAAATCTGGTGATGCTGAAGAATTCCCCTTGAGGAATAAGGCTCCCCAGCATATACCTCCTTTTTAATCATCCAGTGCAAAAAAAACTACCAAAGTTCTCAAAGAAAGAAAGAAAGGGAATACCTTGTCAAGTACAGTGACCCAGCTTGTGAAAGTGTATGGTTGGAAGAAAAATACACACCTGAAGCTATCAAATTTCTCAGAAGGCTCAGACACACTAGAAATAAAAATATTAAAAAGTAATATTGTTTTTTTAGGGGGAGGGAATGTGAGCCTTAGAGGTATTTTTATATTGGCAAAAGACCACAAAGAATGAAAAATGATATAATTATAAATAAAATTAATTTACTTATATTATGAAAAATGAAAATTAAAATATAAGCATAAGATAGAAATCTTAATTATAACTTAAAAATAAAATTACTTTCAATTTTAAAATTGTGAAAACACCATTTTTCTTGAAAAAATTAAGTAAAAATGAATTTTCAACAAGAATATTAAAATTGGAATATTTTTGGAAAAGGTTGGATTAAAATTATTATACATTTTCATTGAATAAATAAAAATACGAAAATTATATCACCATTGGATTACTCATAAAAAATAAGCTGGGTCAGCTCTGGGTAAAATTTCTGTAACTCAACTCTAAATAAGCTTAAATTAAGTTTTTAGTATTCTCTGTATAAAAGCTTGAAATCCTAAAAATCTTAGTTTAATTCACACTAAATTTGGTTTTAACCATTAATTTTTGTGTTAAAATTGAGGTGTGGTGTGTAGTTTAGAAGTTATGAGGAATGAAAGTATTTTCAATTGAAATGTCAAAGTGTGTGTGTGTATTACATAAGTGGGCTTTGATTTATGTATGAGGTATAAATTATTACAGTTGTGCACTTCAAAAACTCAATTTAATTACATATTTAAGTTAAAAGTATAGTACATGATGAAGAATTAAAGAAAAAATAAATTGGAAAGATTAATTCTGGGGGAAAGGGAATTTTGTCTCCAAGGGTGCCAGAATCTCCCAAATTCCTTTCTGACAGGCTTCAGATTTCAGAATTAATCCCAAAGTTCATTAATTTTGTCCTTTAATTGAGTTATGGGCTCTGTGACTCAATTGATGATGAGGTGGTGATACCAACCAGGGCAGTTTTCACTGTTGCCAAGAGGGCAAAACTACTTTTAAGCTAAAACAGTCTTAGTAAAAACACTTTTAACTGGTTTTGAAGTCTCGTATGCACATTCTGACCCGTTTTGAAGGCTTGAAACCAGGTATTACTAGAGCAATGGCTGATTTAAGGGTCTAAAATGGCTAAAACCAGCCCTTTTTTGGTCTAAATCAGGGCTAAATGATGTAATAATTGGCTTTTTGGTTGTCAGAGTTTTTTCCACAGCTTAGAAGTGTAAATTTTACCTTTTGAGTAAAAAAATTGATGGATATAAAGTAGGTTCTTCTTTGCTCCACTTTTCTCTTCATGTTACAATCTTTTCCTTTTCTAACTAGTTTAAACACTGTTAAACCAATCAATAAGAGATTCCAACCACTTTTCTTAAATCATTTCAAAGCTTGTAACAGCATGAAAAAATAATTATAATTATTCTTTGTAACTTTTATAATCATTTTGCCCTTTAAACCACCCCATAAGTGAATTAAAGCATCTTTCATCACTGTTAGCTTTGTCACTTTGTTTCTAAATTCACTCTGGTCACTTTTGGGTGTGTTTCCTCCTTGATAATATTATTAAATACTTTGTCCTTACATGACTTGCCTGAAGCTCTTTTCTCAATTAATTCCAATTGAAATTTCTCTTGAAGAAATTTTTTTTGTAGCCTTAAACATCTCTTGTAGAGTATTCTTGGATAAATCTTTTTTTTTGGAAAAACAATAAATATTTATAGTATTAATTTTTTATACTTATAAAGTTAAAAGAAATAAATTTGGAATTTTTTCTCCTAAAAATCATCAATCTCAATATTTTTAATCATATTGTACCTTATGTAAATTTTGAAGACAGAAAAATACTTGATTTTTAATCAAAGTTTCATATCCACACCTTACAATCATAACCATAGGGAAAATGTCAGTAGCCTTTCTCAGGAGCTTAGTATAGATAATATAAAGGGTAGGGGTATAAACATATTATTACCAAAAGCTGAAGAATTATTATTAGTATTAAATGTCATAGTCTTGTTATTAGTATACATTACAAAACAATCATCATAATCAAAGAAAAAAACACAATGAAATATAATCTTTTATCATTTTTATAAAAACAAAATCAAATAGTAGTCTGTAGTTTATCATAAATTTTATTTCTACATCAGATTTTTGGCTATATAGTTATTGATAGGTCTGATTTGGAGCCTACTGATAAGTCTTCTCTATCTGTTAAAGCCACAAATATTTTTTTTGTGATTCTCTGTAGGCTTACTATTCAGTATTATTTAAAGGGGCAGCTAATAAACCTTAGCACCCATGGTCATTGGATAATTCTGAAGTTGAAAACAGACTTACCAATTATTTCAACCTCAAGGTACTTCCTTATTTCATCCCACACTTTGCTTCCAGCTCCATCACAAATCCACCACCACCCCATGCCAATTGCATATGCATGACTCCCCAACTGCCAATACATCAAATACCTACCTCTACCACCTCTAAACAACCACATCTACAATCAAATTAATCCCTCATCCAATCCACTGACTCCAACTACTCCATCAATTAACCACCATCACTTATACCATTGGAATCATTGTTTTCACAGCCTTGATGACCTTTTTTCTCTGCTGAAAAAATTTTCATTTCTTATACAATACTGATAAATTTTAATTTTTTATATATATTTGTTTGCTTTTTTTCAATTTAGGGGAGAAATAGTTCATATTGGTCATTCATCACCTAGTATTCATTCATGAAATTCAATTCCAAAAATAACCACCCCCTTCCTTAGCTATTCCTCATCAATCATCTGCTCATTCAACTGTTGGGACTCAACCAAATGACCAGATGATTGCTAATCAGTTTAACTTTCCCAATCTCTCTGGAATTACTGATGATGTGATGAATGTTGGGACTAAACCTCACAATAATTATGATTTAACAGATGGTATTTCACTAAATCATAAGAAACCAAAGTCCAGAAAACAAAGAAGAATTCTTGTTTATATTAACCAAATCACAGGCTAACTTGGCATATATAATCCCAACTTCTCTGTACTCACACTAGAGAAGAACAAAGATATTGATTCCTGCTGGTTGAAAATTTCTCCACAAAAACTCCTACCCAGACCCTATGTATTAATAAAAATAACAAGCCCTATTTTCCAATTTGCATGTATCAAATTCATCCATTCACAGTCAAACACCAGTCTTCCATAAGTTTCAAAAATTGATCATCACATTAAATAAGATTTCCACCAACAGTCAAAATATCACCACAAAAACTGATATGCTTTATGTAATTATGAAAGGAATACAATTTCTTCAGGGTTGAGACTCTGGTAAATAAGCTGGGGTTTATGCAAGGAAGGCTTGCTTAACCAAACAAAAGATTGATGAAGATAATAAGGAATGGTAAAAACTTCAAGAATTTTATCAATTCATTCACTCCGAAATCCAAATATTTTCAAATAATGCACTTAAGGACAATCAAGAAACTATGTATGCAGCCCATTTGTAAAACTTCAGTCAACTTGAATTATGGCACTCCAATACATCACACAGTTTTAAAATTTATTCAAATTTTATAATTACACTCAATTGCTTCCAAAAAAACCCAAATACCAGTAATAATGAAATCAATGCATGAACTTATGGTATATTTTCTTTTACCAATAGAATTGGTTTAATTCCCATCCCAAAAACTATCACACCCTCTGGGAATGAATTATCACTTCCCAGCCATAAATTCATCTTTGATTTTGCCAAAAAAAGAAATCATTGTTGAAATAATCTGGAAAACATCTAAAATTCTTCATCAAACAACTAAGCCACCAACATAATTTCTTGAGCAACAATCCATCACAATCCTTTCTTGTTCTTTTCAAATCAACAAGAGATTTTTTCATACAGGACAAAAATTCAAGCAACTGACCTCTGAGAAAATTCAATCAAATATAAATGAACAATATAAAAAAGCTTACATAAAAATAAAAATTTGTAAATATTTTAGATTATATATATTTCCACATTTAAAATTACTGATCTAATTCCAAGCTCCAGCATTTACCATTCCATACACATATTTCTTAAGTCAATTTTGTTTTCAAATTCACATGCTTTATTGATTTAATGACTCATTAGTGATTGTGCATGATACTTTAACTTATTATTAAGCCAATACAAAGTGTAGGGCTTGACTATTTTATGCATATTCAAATGGCAATTTTCATCATCTTTTTATACTATATTTTGAAGCTTGGGGGGTCATTACCCTGATATAAATAGCTCCATTTGTCACCTACTTGTGCTAATATATTATGCAATACAACACATGTTACCAACCACTGTAAAGGAAGTCTACCTCTTTTACATCATGAATTTAATTTCTCATCTCAAATAGATATGATCACCTCCCTTTTGAAACACCAATGTAATGTTCAATCCATACTATTTATCTTTCCAAACATTGATTTCATTTTTGATTATATTCTGAGTGTGATTTTGCACCTTTGTATGTGTGCACAAACCAATTTGAGCTTTCATAAGCTAAATCTGCAAGTTGATATTGATCTTTTCCATAATATTCATGTGGATCTTCAAATATTTGCATATGTTGGTACAAATTTGAATCATGAAGAGACCTTCACAGCCAACATGTAGTTAAATAAGTGCTCTTTTGACATTAAAAACAAATTCAATTTACAATGAATACCTAAATAACATCTTTTATTAGCTCTATTATTAGTTCAAAAATGTTTCAATGAAATATTGATAGCATAAATACCTCTTCTTGAAATCAAAGTATGCCTCACCATCTCTGAGTGTCCTTTTATACAAAGTTATAAGACTACAATCTATGAATCCCACACATCCAGGAAATTCTTTGGCTTGCATTAATTTTGAAGTCTCCACTTTATCTTGTGAATTGGGAAATTTGATATATTCCTTTTAATAATTCATTAACACTTTTATTATACACTGTGTATATAATACAATGGCCCCATGACTAAATCCAAATAGCATTCCTAGTTTTTCCATTGGATCCTGATCATGATAATGCTACAGCCAATTGTATGGCTGCATCTGTCTGTTTAAATCCTGATTAATTCTGGAAAATTGCATTATCTTGAATCATGAAAACTACCCATTGGAAAGATTTATTATTAGAACACAAGAGTTGTTTGAATTTATGACTTGATAGGTGGACCAAATCAATGGAGTTATATATATATTCAGAAGGATTATTTTCTCAGGGTATAATAAGCCTTTGTGTAATGAGATGGTTGGATAGTGATACATCTTCTTCCAGATCCAAATAAATGTTAGATTCAATGACAAGGATAGTCTGCATGGTATTTAGTTGATGAATTGATGGGATTATTTCTGATGGTTTTAGTATTTTGAGATACTTAGATATTTGAATTTTATTCAAAGGGTTTGGTCTAAAGAAATTTCCGCATTGACAAAATTAAAGCTTCATTCCCTTAGTGAGTTTTTTGTGCACCATTTTTACAAATTCAGCTATGAGAGGCTGGGATTTGAAGCCAAAAATATAGGTTTCTACATGTTCAAAACACCATAGGTCAGGGGTGTGGTATTTTAGAAAGCCCAGAAATTAAATGCCAGATTTCAGGGAAAAAAATCAAGATTTTAAATGGAGGATTTCATAGGCTTGAAACCTCCCAATTATGGTATGAATTAATTTTGTAAAACAAGATGGTATTATTTTGTAAATTCCTTGAACGGAATTCTTGTTCTGAAGTAGAGATTAGAGAAAATCTTTAGACATATTTCAAAATAAAGTAATTAACTCATCTAAAATCTAAGATAACTTACTAAAATAAGTTGAAATCATGACTAATTCTCTTTAAGAAAAATGATTTTATGCTTTCAAAACTTTTGGAACATAGTAATTCCTATCAAGATAACTAGAAGACCTTCCTTTTAGATGTATGGAAGAAATACAAAGTATCATAGTTTGTCTTTTTTCTGATACACCCATATACACAGGGTAAAATTTGTTCAATATCCATTTATCTCAGTATCACACCAAATACTAACATACATTGAAATAATCCACCATTCAAAGAGTTTTTTCTATATAAATTATGGTCAGAATTTCATATTCTACTACATACCTTCCTAGATAAAACGCTATTTATTTACCATAGTATGCAAAAATTGGAGCTGGTTACTCCTTTGAATACGCAGATATATTCCAATATTTTTAATATATGCTAGAAATCTGGAAAAAACAAGTATAATTGATATATATAATGAGCTGTTAAATATTATATTTAATCTTTGTTGATTGAATGTGGAAAAAAATGTACATACTATTTCTAATATTTCTGGAGCTTTAGGTAATAAATTCAATTATAAGGATTATGGGCCAGAAAGGATATATATTTCTCTTTAATTAATAAGCTCTTTTAGAATTATACTTTTTCCTTCCATTTATTATTATTGTTTTTTGACTTAATCTCCCTAATAGTCCCTATTTTTTGGAAAATATAGGATTGAAGCCCTTTGGAAGAAAAGATTTTGGTTTATTGGATCTATCTCCATTCTAATCTTCCTTTCATTTTTTTTGCTCCAAAGGACTAAGCTTATTCCGCTTTTATTTGCTTCAATTGATCATAATAACAAATAAATCCAAAAATTATTTTTTTAGCTGAGATGAATAAAAAATATTAAGGAAAAAATTTAATCTTTTATGTGGTTCAAGGAAAAAATAACTATAAATAAGCACAAAACCAAAATAAAAGTGAATTGAGATATTTCTAAAAGTAAAATTTGACTCTCGTATTAAAAAGAAGTCAAGGGGCATGTTTGGTTCTCATCATAGTATTTCTTTAACCGCGGAGAACTTAGAGTTTATAGAAAGTATTTCCCAAAGATATAATTTTAAAAGATTCCATTTGGAATGTGGTAAAATCTAAAATATAGTTTCCAATGAGTCTAAGAGATATATATTAAGATTTTTAGGTCTAGATAATAAATCTTTTGCAATAAGCTCTTTTAAGTATAAGCAACAAGCAAAACAATTTTAGTTAGTTTTATGCACTCAATTGGATTTCACCATGAGGAATCATGCATTCAATGAATCAAGTCTTAATAAGACTTACTCATAGTTATTTTCAATGGATTCAAATATTAATAAACTAATTTTAATGAAACTATCCTTTCTCGTAAGAATCAACTTCTTTCAAAAGTGTGATATTTATTTACTTTGCGAGAATTATTACTTTGAAATAGAATCTTATTGACATCTCTTCACATATTTTATATTGAGAGAGTAATTTTACATAAACTTGTAAGTGGAGTTGAAGCTAATGTAGAAGATTAATTGATAATTCAGAATTTCATACCATCTTACAAATCAGACGAGTCATTATTTGAATTGAGATTGAAGTATTTTTGTTTTGCTGACACTAATTTACTTGAGTGATTATCCTCATAGCTTGAGATATCCATATCGCCATTTGATTTATTAATATTACCTGAGAATAATAAGATCATAATTTGGTATTACTGCAATAGAGATTGAAATCAAAAGATAAAAAAAATGAATTTATTTTGGGAAATACATCTCAAGATAGCTTTATATTATTTAAAATTTAGATTTTTTCATATCACAAATGATGAATATCAATTCTTTGTTTTAATTTCATCATTTCAATATCCAATTTTAAAATAAATTAATCAAAATAAATATACCTTATGTTTTCATTTTTTTTGCTTCCTCAATACAGAACTTATGATTTTTCTTTATTAATAAAATCAATATTTTTCTATATGATTAAAACTTGAAAAAGGATCAGTGGGAAAGGCTCTCAGAAGCTAGGAGGGAAATTTCAATCTTAAAAAAACTTATGAGTTTTTTTTATAGAATTCAATTTTAAAATTAAAATAATAATAAAAAATAAAATTGGCTTTAAAGACTCTTAGAAGCTAGGATAGTGATTCAAATTTTAAAAAAAACACTTTTGAGTTTTATTTCTTCATTAACCTGAAATCGAAAAATCAGCCAGAAAGACTCTCAGAAGCTAGAAGAGTTAATTAAGCTAAAAAAAACTTTTGATTTTCTTGATTTTTTATCAGATTTAAGTGGAAAACTAAATAAAATGAGCCAGAGATCCTGCTCTAAGAGGTCAGGAGGCTTACTTAAACAAAAAAAACTTCAAAAAATGAGTTGGTTAGGCTTAAAGAGGCTAGGTAAGATTATTAGTTAAGCTAAGAAAATGATAGTTTGAAAAGTTTCTTATAGTTTCAAGTGAATAAATTCAATTAAATAATAAAAACATCAAATTTTAGGAGAAATTTATTTCCTAATCATAATAATAATTAAGAATTATAAAGCTTAAAAAAGGGGCCTGATAAATTCATTCCTTGACTCAAAACCTATCCCCATACCAACACATATCATTAGGTTGTGGCATATGCCTGTATGCCCTCCATGCATGTCAGTCTAAATCCACTGCTTATATTTATTAATAGATCCACACCATATTCGATAATAGGGATTAATCCATTTATTAAAAAAGAAGAAGAAATAAGAGAAACTCCTTCTATTTATTTATGAATCCGTTAAAAGGGATATCTAATATGTTAACGCTTTTTTGAAAAATAAGAAAATCAAGCAGCTATAGAATTATTCAGGAGAGTTTAGATTTGATTTTCTGTATAATTATAATTATGAGGAATATATGCTTCTCCATTTCCTTTCTTCTTTAAGAGAATACGCTCCAGGTGAATTAGGTGGTATTTCTGGACTACGTAATTTCCTGATTTCTTTTTCATTTAATAAGAAAAGTATCCAGCTATTTCCATTTACATTAGAAAGTGCAATTGGCAAAAATTGGGAATATTAATATAGATATTAGTAATTAACTGTTGGGAGAAAAGCTTTATTTAGATTCAAAGACAAATATGGATGAAAAAAAAATATTGGGAACCTATAATAATTTATCAGGATTGGTTAATGATCACATTTTCTTAGCCAGTTTCTCATAGTTGCTATACCTTTAACTCAGATACTTTGCGGTATTTTTACACTTGTTTTCTACCTCCCAAGCTTTTATTATATTAATCCTTATTTCTATCAATCTCAACTCATGAATTCAGTCCAACCCCATTCATTTTTTCCCCTTGGATTAGTACTTTCATTCCATTCAAAATGGCATGAGCCCACAACTTACATAAGCAGGTGGATTAGAAAAATTTAATGAGCTTCAGCATGAATTATGTCTGAATATCTATCAGATGAAAGTTCTAGTAGTGGAAAAATTCTTAAAAGGAATTCCCAAGAATATTTAATTAGTGGAATAGATCCCACTGGGTCTTTCATAGAATCTTTATCATTATTTTGGAGATTTCTTTATTTCTTAAATCTCACAGAAGGAAGTGGAGTTTGGAGTATTTTCCATTTAAGCTTAATTCAACCTCCTGAATTTTTGTCTCATTGTTATTTATATTTCTATTAGTAATCTTTGATATTTTTATACTCCTCTTGATATTTAATTCCTAAACCTCAAATTTTAGAGTTACTCTTATGATTAATATGATCTTATTGGACATTTAAGAATGTCTTCCAAGCTTTTATGAGACTATCAAAGTATTCTCAAGCTTAATTGGTAAATAATGACAGATTAGGACTTCCTGAGATTTATTCATCATGTTCTTTTGCAATGCAATATCATGGAGGTCAATATCAACTTGAGTGGTCCCCATTTGGGAATGTAAATACCATTGGCAACGATTTTCCTGATTTTCCTTGAAAAAATTCAAGTGTAAGCATAAGATTTGTATTTCATCCATACCAAATGAATTTATATCAAAATCGTTTTAGCTATAAAGAAGAGTCTACCAATATCTAAATTCATCACTTCAAATGAATCCTTCTTTTGACAACAGACTTGAAATTTGATGAGAACAGGGAGCTCCAATTCTATTGTTGAATTTTTTTGAGAAGGTAAGTGGGCTAGTATCTTCTTCAATATTTTCAAATTTCTGTTCAATTATCTTGACAGATTTTATAGAGATGATCCCAAAAATTAGCTTGAGTTTTTAATTTCTATAAGCCTAAGACAATACTTGTTCTTTTCCAATGCTATGTGTGATCTGAAAAAGTTTCTGGGAGATTGAGGTTTAAAAGCTCTTACGTACTGTTGATAATTCCCCATTGCCATTGGTTGCTAATTAGAAGATTCAACACATGAGCTGGAATTGTTTCCAAGAGGAGGATTCTAGCTTTCCTATGCAGTAACAAACCTTCCTTTGTATGGTAGAAGGTTTGTATAAATATATTTCCAAGAGCCTCAATAGTTTTTTTGACTTTTCTTTTCTTTCAATTTATTTAAGTTTGATTAATTTTATTCTTTTGTGATATATTTGACTATAAGACTCCATAATTTTGAATATTTTATCCATTTTGGATCCAAAACATATTCATGGAAACTTCTTGTGAGGTTCTTGAAGATGCACCATCTGCAATAGCTATGTGTTTAATCAGGATTTACCACTTTTATGGCTTGAATTAGTGTTCTATTCCTATTGATAACTATTACTTTGGGATATCTTGGCGGCTGGAACTTTTTCTTGAGCTCTTGAAGGATCCATATTCATACTTCATTATGTTCATGATTTACATAACAAAGCTCCAAATAGAAAGTGTTACCGGTATAATTTTGGACCACCATATGAAAGAGGGGAAATTTATGATGGAAAGTAGAGTATGTATAATCAACAATGATGGTGTTTAAAACTAACTAGCTTGATGAAGTTCATACTTTAAAGTAAAATGCTCATCATATCTCTATTTTTTCAATCTCATAATTGTGAATCCAATTTTTTGGTTAGAAAGATGTAACAAATACTCAATTTGGGCATGCCTATTACACTTCCTTTAATTTGTAGTTCCTTTAAGATTATAAAGGGTGAAATTTTCTCTTCCAGTGTTTCCATTTTCCAGGATCTGTGTGAGAATATTACTCGGGAAGATATATCTTGCATTGATAGCTCTACTCAATCTTGTTTGGATTTTTTGACCCACCCATAGGCAGGATGCACTAAGGGCGCCAATGATGCAAGATGGTTTCTCTTGTATTCTGAGGTAACAAAAACCCAGTGTCTGTTAAAAAACCAATTTTTATCCCAATTTCATCTAATAGATTATATTCCACACAACAGGCTTTTTATCAGAATACATCTTTACACTTCATTTCCCAGGTGCAGGAACAGATACTCTGTGCTCGAAAATGAAGCCACATTTTTTGGTAGCCGAATTCCTTTTAGGAGCTCCTTTGAAATGAAAGATATGATAAAAGTATCTCTCACATTATAGGTATAAATTTTTTTGTTTATTAAAATCTCTTTTTGTAATGCTATAACTATTCACTTTAGCCCACCTTTTTTCAAAGGCTAGCAAGGTTTCAACATCATTGAGTTGAATAATTCTTTTTTAGATCAAGCAAAGTTAGTCTGTTTAATACAATTTTCTGAACTTTAAATCATCAATAAAAGAATTTATTTTGAGCTCAAGCTACGATAATTTGGAATATTTTAGGAAGGGAAGTTCAGATTTTTTTAAAACACAAGCAGAGCAAGGTTAAAACTTTAAACAGAAATTTAAAAAAATATCCTTGTAATTTCCCCTTCCAGGAACTTCCTCATTTTATCCCACACAAGATTTTCCATT
This sequence comes from Austropuccinia psidii, assembly GCA_023105745.1. Classification (NCBI taxonomy): domain Eukaryota; kingdom Fungi; phylum Basidiomycota; class Pucciniomycetes; order Pucciniales; family Sphaerophragmiaceae; genus Austropuccinia; species Austropuccinia psidii. The sequence goes on along the minus strand of JALGQZ010000014.1, from coordinate 19,469,520 downwards.
TATGGCTTCCCAAAAGTGGCATTCAGAGAGAAATATAATCTGATTCTATTCAGCTTGATTTCAAAATCTATATAATTATTAAACTTGGAGTCATACAATAGCATCAATATGCCATTATTATCAGAATAAAAATCTCCTAGTTGTAATTAAAAGTTCAAATGAATTTTTTTTTGAGATCAAGAAAATTCTGATAGTGTATGTTTAATACACTTCTCTGAACTAGCCGTTTCTAATGAAAAAATTTATTGTGAACTCAAGGTAGGATAATTCAGAATTTTTCAGGAAGGGAAGTTCAGATTATTCTGACACACAAGCAGAGAAAGGGTTAGAATCTTGATCATCAATTCAAAAACATTTTCTTGTAATGTCCCCTTCTAGGTGCTTCCTCATTTTATCCTACACAAGAGAAGTTCCCAAAAAATATTTTATGTGAAAAAATATAATGTTTCAATAAAGCTTTGATTTCCTCGGGCAATATTCTATTTGAGGAAATATAAATGCAAGGGGGCTTTGTGAGTAAAATATAAAAAAGCTTACTAATTTAGGAATAGAAATATTTCAAGAATCAGAAGACAAAACCAAACTCTAGCCCTTTATATTTCTTTAGTGTGAGGTCTGTGTGGAGCCTTATTATTAAGAAAATTTATTTCCTATTAATTTGAAGACGAAAAACTGTGGTTGTGACTCCCATTTTAATTTAAATCTCCCTTAGAAGAGGGAATTTAATTTGGGTAAGAATTTCTAATAGAATTTCATGTAGAGAAAAACATTGAGGAAGGTCTATTATATGATTCTGGATTTTAAAATGGTGGGATTGAAGAATTTCTAAATTAAATTTACCAGTATAAACGAATAAAGTCTAAATTTTAAATCAGAGTTATGTGAAATTTCTGAGCTGAAATCTATTCATCTTTTGCATAAATACATATAAAATATTATGGAACAAGAACTAGGTTCAATTTGTGTGGTACTACAAGGATTCCCACACATATATGGCTGGTATCAATGGTTCATTCAAGCCCAGACGAAACTAATAATACACTGGGTGACTCCTTGGAAATTCCTTCCTATCTATTTTCTAGAACTACTTGATTTGAAATCATAAAATCTCATTTTATCTTCATATTATATATAGAGATAGACTAAATTGCCTCCATTACTACATACTGTGATTTTTATTCCCTTATTTCGAATATATTATGTCTTATGGCTTCAGAATACAGTGTCAATTCAAACACAATTAATCTCAGGGCCCTCCTATTGGCTGATATATGTTCACTCAAAATAAGAGTTCCAGAATGAAATTATCATCACCTGAGAGTGTTTTTGCATTTGGTTATTTTCAAGAAACACCCCCATCCCTATTACTTCATTGGAGGGAATTACGTTTCTTCAAAATATATTTGATCTCTTAATATCTGAAAGTTATTACTTGAGCTAGATATAGTCAATCAGGTAAATATAGAGCCACCACATCCAAAAATAAAGGAATTGAAACAAGGTTGAAGAAATTTAAAGATCTTTGATGGGGAAATTTGGGTTGTTACAAAACATTTATTCACATTTACTTAAACCCAGAATATTCCAAAGCATGAGAGAATATCAAGAGATTCACTGCCACTAAATTTCTCTTGTGAAGCAATTCAAAAGGCCATTCAGCTTTTGAAACATGATATTGATGGTGGGCTCCAAAATTAGAATACAATAGAATCAATTCTGTGTAGCACTTACAATAAAATCTTCATGAGATGGCAAAGATGGAAATTCATCATGGCCTAAGGCCCATGTGAAGATTGAAAAAATAAAACAGGGCCCAAGAGGAAAGGGAAAGTAGGCAGGAACAGGGGGAACCCCAAACAAAGCTGAACTTATGAAGAGATCATAGAGAACAGAAATTAATGGATTTCATGTTATGGAGCTCATAATTCAGAAAATGATGAAGTGATTAAAGAGGCTCCTGAAGTAACTAATGCATCAAATACTTCTCAATTGAAAAAAGGCTAAACAAAAAAGATAATACTTACAATTCATCTTATAACTGAGGAAATTAATCCAAAAAAACCATCAATACTACCAAATACCTATCTTTCAACAAGCGCACAAGCTAGAATCAATGAAGAAACCAATAAAGAAGTTGTGGGAATAATTAATACTTAATAAGAAAAAATACAACATTCCAAAAATTCTGTGGAGGATAATTTCCAGCCAAATAAGCTTATTTGTGAGTATAAATAAAGATTCACAGATACAATTTTTTCATAAATCTCCGTGACCAAATATTATTAGGTAAAATCTCATATACCTATGAGAACAAGCTTCAAAAAGTATTATTCTGTGATATCAGAGTCAGGATACCCAAAGAGGCTGTAAATAAGTCTGTGATTAAAAAAAATTCCAATGAAACAATTCAAAAGCTACTTGGAGTGGTGATCATACCCTCAATTAGCTTACAAGAGGTATTTTTCATGATTGAAGTTACTTTAATCCATTAAACTGTGAGGATATTTGTAGTTCTTCAATATTGAAAAATTATTCAGGTATTCCACTAGTAATACCCAAGAATATGTACTCCCTGTTTAAAATAACCAAGAGCTTATTGAGACAGAATCTAAATAATAAAAAAGGGTATAAAGTACTTAATTTGATGTGATTGCATTATATGTGTATCATCAGAATCCATCAGTGCTAGTAAACATTCCACAATCTGAGTCAAAAAATTTATTTCCTGTGGAAATTATTGTTCTCAGATATTTGGGATAATGTCCAGTTGTTGGAAAACCTCCATTAGTATCCTTTATCTCTGAATTGGAGCCAAATTCAATTAATAAAGAACCATTTGCAAAAAGGCCAGGATTGACCCAATTTCAATAATCCTTAATAAAGCTCCTGATTTCCTTCAACTGTCTACATGCACATGGAAGGTTCAAGCAAAAGCTTTATCAACTTTTTTGAAAGTTTTTTATAAATCATGGCAATGATTCTCTCAATGATTCAACAATAATGGGTGATCAAATTAAGATTTAAAAGCCACTTTATAGTCTTATTAGTTCTTTATGAAATTGGGTTTCTGGGGATTATTACTATGAAGATTTTATTATAAATTAAATTTAGCCAAGGAATTAATTTATATTCTTTAAATATCTTCCCTACTGATTGGATAATGACAGAAATAGACTGAGAGAATTTGGAAACATAAAAATAAATGTATATGTGACATCATCAATGGCAGGTTTATAGTAATGATTTTGATTCTGAAATAATTCCTATTAAGTCTAGGCTTTGTGAATTAATGGATGCTTAATGCAGTGGGGAATGGAAATATATTCATTAAAAAGAGAAAAAACCAGAATGAATTGTCCTTCAAAATCTTGCATTTATAGAATCATATGGGATTTATAATTGGAATCATTTTGAAAACAATATTATAAATCTTTTTAACACCATTCAGTGGATGTGTATGCTGTGATTGCTAGCTATATCTTTCAAGTAGTGAGATATTGTCATACGTAATATTATTTACATTTCTAAATTATAAGCTTATCGTTTCAAGACATATCAGATCCGTTCTGGAATTATGAAAGAATCTCACCTTCCAGAATGCCCATTGCAAACTGGAATGATATTCTCCTGTATGTTCAGATTATTTCTATTGTATTTTTCAGAGATATGAGAAAACCACTTCTCATTTTTAGGACAATTTTTTTAATTAAAGGTAATATGGATGAATATCAAATTGATATTATGCTTTTTAGGAAGAAATTTCCCACTCAAAGGCTTTGAGATCCCCAAATCTGTACATATTCTGAATCTATTATTCATTTGATGCAGCATCATTTTTCAAAATTTGAATAAAATGAACCTAGTAACAAGTAACCTTTCCATTATTTGGAAATTTTATTATTAAATGTTGATTAATTTGGAAGAAAAACTGCTATTATATAGTAATTTTATTTTTTAATCACCATTTTTAACCCTGAAACATCTAATTTGAATTAAAACCCATTTTTAAGTGCAGTTTCCCGTATTTTATCTAATCTAGCAGAACCTTATAGAAATTTTTAATTGTATTTGGTTAGGAATTTCTAAGCCACATTACCATTTTTGGATAGCTGAGTAGCCATAGTCAATCCACAACTTGTTAATTGATTGATCACATAATTCAGAAAAATCCCTGAATCACTATTTTGGCCATCCCCAACCAATTTCAAATTCTTTTTACAATTCTTAAAAGCTTCAAAAGACCTTATTTCAGCAATGAATCATTATTTAGAGCTTAAATATTTTTTGTAGCTTCATTTATGTTCTAGATTTTTTGATAAATAAGAACACTTCCATATCTTCATCCTGAAATCTGAAAAATCAGATTCAAAATTTCAGTTCTTTCTTGAAATTTTCTTTCTCTTATTCTTTCTGTGAGCCCTGAGTAATATTTTACATTCCCAAAGGATGCGCAAAATTCCTCACTATAAAACTATAAATAATGAACTTAATTTTTCATTAAGATATATAAATATTCAATTAACTTTTTGATTAATTAATTTATATAGAAGTTTGATTACACCATTTGATTCTCTTTCCAATTTTACCTTCCTTCATACCGTAGGTTATTATACCATAACTTCAATATTTTGGCCTACAAAGACCAAAATATAATTTTTTATACTTTTGAATTTTGATTAAGCTTTATTAGATTTAAAATAAAATAAACTTAGCCCATGTATAGCTTAGCTTAATTTGATATTAGTAGAATTAAGTTTTGGTGTGTAGTTTTAAAGTTAGCCTTGTATTTACCATACAGGGCGTGAATTTTGTGGGCCCTTTGTCTGCACTAAGCTTAAAGTTCCATAGTATGGCTTTTAATAAATACAAAGGGAAAAAACTCACAAAAAAGGTGGGACAAAGAGATTCTGGAAAAAGGTTCCAGGGTACCCAAGTTTTTGGATGTGCATAGAGTGTTTTTTGAATTTGGTCAACCTTAATTAGGGTTCTTCAGCCAAATCAAGTTTAAAATGGTTTTTTAACTTTTATTATAGGTTAAAACTTCATAAATAAGCTAAACTCAAAGCTTATTTAAGTTTATTTAAGTTTAAATTAAGATTTGAACTTGAAAAACATACTAAAGTAAAAATTTTGAGTAAAAACTCAAAGCTTCCTCATAAGTAAACCTTGTTTGTTTACTTATGGGCTTCCATGCAAATTTTTGACACTGAGGTTTACCTGCCAAAAAATAATCAACCCCATTTTCAAGTTCTCATAAATTTTATTGAAGAAGTTTCGCTAATAGTTAAAATAACTTCATTCCTTAATATTGTGAAAATTAAAATAAAATTACCTCATAGGTAAACCTTTTTTTACGTATGAAGATCTCCCAAACCTTAAATCTCTATAGTTGAAGCTAATATTCACGAAAAATGGGGTGGTATTAAATTACACTGTAGAAATTTTTCTCATTGTGAAAACTGGGGCAAAATTTCAAAATAGTGATATAACTCTAAAATTAATGAACTCAAAAAATCAGATTAATATTACATAAGCTATAATAATGTGTATCAAGAATTATTTATCAACTTATTTGATCACAGAAACTTTTCTTGGCTCTGCAACCCTTGTAAATTCCACTAAAATCTTGTTGTAAGATTAAAATTGGTATTTGAAATCTATATTGGAAGCATTCTGGATGTGTAAATCAATAGTGGTACCCTTGATCAATACTGGGTACTTTATTTAGTAAAAAAAGATCCCTCATATTGTAAGAATTTTGGGGAAAGAATGTATTCCCTTATGTGTTTTTGCCATAAATTGGTAAAACCTTGTGAAGGGTTCCCTGGAGCCATTTTCAATTGAAATTAAACAAAAAAGAACCTTTATTGGGAGAAAACCTCCCAAAACTACCAAAATAAACCCTCACCCATTTTTCCAAAATCCCCCTCCAGACATGTATTTTTTCAAAAACAGCATTACAAACCCAATTTTCCAAAGCTTTCCAGATTCATTAACGTTTCTTCCCAAATACTGCATTTTTTACTAAAACAACTGCCTCAAATCCTCTAAAATTCAATTTTTTTACCTTCCCTCCTCTATTAATCATAAATTTCAACCATGTTTTTGACTTTTCAGACCTTTTATCCCCTCTTTTTTATATTTTGAAAAGTCCTTTTCTTGAATTTATACAACTTTTTTTCTAAATAATGCTTTGCCCCCCACTGAAGGTTAATTTCAGACCCTTTAGCTGCTTTGGAAGAATGTGAATAATGTTTCCAAGGCACAGGGGTATGCTGTGTTTACCTTGAGGTCCAATATCACCCACAAACCAATTTGAATTGGTTTTAATAGATATGGGACCCCAAATTCCAACAAAAACTCCTCCAAAACAGTCACTTCAATAAAAATTGACTGTCCATTTAGACTTTATGAAATAAAATATGGCAACAGTACCACTTGGACTCTTAAATTCAAAAATCCTGAATATAGTTATGATGCCACTCAAAATATAATGGCACATCCTTCTTTCAGAAACTCCAAAGAGAAAAAAACATCCCAAATTTCTCAGATGTCTGAATTGCTACTCATTATAAGGAAAGTTCAGGCCCAATTATGCATCCAGGTGGAGCCTGGAAGGCCTGTAATCCTTAGATATATTGACAACCAAGTCAAGAAAATCAAGGAAGAAAAGCTGAAAGGCAGAAGGCCCATTGATTCTCTTATTAGAACCCTCAAAGAGGAAAATTCTGTGTGGTCCTCTGCAAGGGGTACTGAGGGACACATTACCTCATTGTTTTTCACTCACTCCCTTGCCATAAAATTTTTCATGTCTTTCCTAATATTGTTTTTATGGATTGTACTTATCAAACCAATCTGGACAAAATTCCCCTTTTTCATTTTTTTGGATTCAGATCAACAAATAAGACCTTTCATGAGGCTTTTTGTTTGATGAATAATGAAGCTTAGCCCTCATATAATTGGTAATTTAATAAATACATAGAAAAATTCCTCAAAGACACAAATATTGTTCCCCCTCCATTTATTGTTATTGACAGGGATTTTTCCTCAAAGAATTCTCTTCACAAGGTGTTCTCAGAATCAAAAGTCATGTTATGAATTTGGAACATCAATAAAGAGGTATCTTCCAATTTCATGAATAAAGTTGTACATGGGACTTATTTTGAAAATCTATTGGGACTTTGGAATAAAGTAACTCACTTATAGTTGTCACTTTTATGCAAATTATTGTGTTCATTAATGACTTTGGGAGTGATTTCTCATATTATGTATCCATCAACTAAGAATTCTTTCAAAGGTGACTGTAAGAAGCTTCAAAATAAATTCAAAAATCCTTAAGTGTTGCAATAATTGGAGAGAATCTAGATTCCTCTAAAGGAGTATTATATGACTTCCTGCACCAACTACTATTGTCACCTGGGTGTGTGTTTCACCTCAAGAGTTGAAGGTGCCCATTGCATGGTTAAAATTGTTCTCCAAACATCTACTGGTACTCTCCTGGATTCTCTTAGGGTCCTTCACCTGGTTTTTCAGAAAAAATTCATTGAATTCATCAAAAGAATCTCCAAATAAATTATTCTCCATTCCAAGAATTTCCCTCCTCACATCTGTTCTCTAAATGTAAAAGTGTCTCCTTATGCCCTTCAGATGGCCTTTGAAAATTTCAAAACCAAATTTCCCCTAAATAAAAAATTCAGAAACAGATACAAAAATCATCAAGGAATACCTTACAAGCACAAAGCCCAACAGGAACTTTCCAAGAAACAAAAGCTCTAGCTATCATACTTCAATTCTTAGTTGCATTTTAATTTACCTGTGAGTATTTTTCTTCAATTTCTTAGGTTTTTTTACATTAACTGATTTTCTTTGTCATATTCTTCTCTTACTTGCAATAAAGGGTATTATCAAAGCTTGGAGAAGAAAAGAATTAATTAATTCAAAATAATATTTTAACGTATTGGGCATGACCTTTCTCAAAGACCAATGGTATAAATAACCCCAATTATTTAGCGTTTTCAAGATTTTTTTGACTGGAAAAGTACCTTTTGATCAAATTATCAAGAGTTAAGAGGATCAATAATATTATGAAGACCCAATTGAATAAAAAAATATCCATGAAGGGCCTAAAGGAGCCAAAAATAAAAACAGAAATAAAAAAATATAAATAAGAATAAAAAAATGAAAATGAAAATAAAAATAAAAATAAAAATAAAAATAAAAATAAAAATAAAAATAAAAATAAAAATAAAAAATCAGGTGTCATCCTCAGAAGGTCCAGAAGATTGACCAAGAGTAGCAGAACCTCACAAAGGAAGTCCTACAAGCCTGAAACATCTTTGAAGATTTATTATGCAATTGACTTAGCCTGTGGGAATTTCTAAATAAATTATCACACAAGTGATGAATACTCCAAGCTCTTTGTGAGTTTTTGGTTAATTTTAATGTAACATTTTGTTTCTTATTTTAACATTTATTATTTTTTTGATCCATTTTGATCAGGTACCTGACTGAAAAGACTTGGAAAAATTCATTTTGAAATACACCTTCAAGCTTATCAATGTCCAGGGTGATGAAAAATGTGGCTATATAATGGCTTCCCATTGCATTTACAAGACACAATATCAATTGGCTGATGTCAGAGGTGACTTGGATAAAGAAATTCATAAAAATTGAGACCTTTATGAATCCATTAATACTTTGGTACCCTCAGTATCCTCTTATTTGGACAGAATTTGGTGGTATTTATATGTTGGCCAGGCTCCAAAGAGCAATTTGATTTCCATTCCTTATATGGGGTATCCAGTTGCAAATAAGGATAAAATACAAGTGTTCTATTATTCCACTGTCCAAAATTTCTCTTTTTTCTCTTATTTCTCTCCTTCAAATGACAATCCACCCATTTTAATCTGGTTTTTGGATATTTGTTCTCATTTTTTTCCATTAGATATCATCATTTCTAAATTTTACCCTGTCCCCCCATTACTGCTAATTGGTAATTTAATTCCCAACCACAAGCCCTGTGGTGGGAAGATAAATTTAAGAGTCACAGAATGTATGTTATATTTTTCAAATCTTCCTTCCCCTTTCAGAAATAAACCACTATTTTAGAGGTTGATTCAGATTAAATTTTTTTACATAAAATTATTTCCAATTATCCCCCTCCTCAGTAATATTTATTGCTTAAATCACACCTCAGTCACTTTTTTTCTTACAAATAGTAATATTAAAAGCATGAAAAAAAATATTAAAAAAAACACAAATTTTTGGGCCTTCACTTGTCCCACCCAAAAAAATTCCTAAAATTATGGGCTTCTGGTTTTTGATTCTCAAGATTCTCCCTTTTATACAAAAGTAACTATAGAAGCTCATAAGTGGGAAGATTTAAAATGATTTTTTCAAAAAAAAATGGTCATATTTCCAAATTAGTCAATTTTTGGAAATTTGGAAAAAACTTGGAAAATTTGGGGATCTTGACATCCCATGCTACAAGAAAATTGAAAATTTCCTCAAAATTAAGCCTGAGTTATGTTTTTCAACAAATTGTTCAATTATGTGTTCTTACCATAAATGTATATGTTTTGGCCATAAATTGGTAAAAACATGTAAGTTTATGGTAAAAACACATAAGGGCTTACGTGTTTTTACTAAAAGCTTACGTTCTTTTACCAACACCCTTTCTTTATTCTTTATATATAAAACTCTTATATTATTAAAGAATTTAAAAAATTAATTTTATAATAAATTTTAATAATGAATTGATATAAAATATAAAAAAAAAATTAAATAATAATTTAAAAATAGTTTTTTCTTAAAAATAGTAAAAATAAAAACATTTTTGAAGGAAATTTAATAGAAATTATTATAACTTTGTTTTTTTTTTTTCAATAAATAAACAAATGAAAATTATTTCACCATTAATATTCCTCAGAAATTTTTTAAATGGGGTAACTTCTGAATGAAATTCTTGAAAATCAATTCCAAATAAGCTTAATTTTATGTTTTTAGTATTTTATGTATTATAACAAGAAAATCCTTCAAACTTGATTTTAATTCACACCACATGTTGTTTTACTTATTAATTTTTTTTTAAGATTGAGGTGTGGTGTGTAGCTTAAAAGTTATGAAGAAGTGGAGTCTTTTCAATTTAACTGTTAAAATGTGCATGCTTATTACATAAGTGAACTCAAATTTAAATATGAGGAATTGAGAATTATAAGTTTTTACTTTAGTTTCCCCATTGAATTACAAGTGTAAGCTTATAGTTAAAATAAATGATGAGGAGTTATAGAAACAATAAATTGGAAAGATTAAATTTTTTTGGGAAAAAGAAATCTCGGCTCCAAGGGCTCCAGATTCCCCCAAATGCCTTTCTGAAAGGAGTTAGATTTCAAAATTCATGAAAAAGCCCTTTAATTTTTGGCTTGGAATTGAATCACAGGGTCTTTGACTCAATTTATGATAAGGTTTGGATACAAACAAGGGAGGTTTTGGCTGTTTCCAAGAGGGAAAAACAACCCTTAAGTTAACAAAAGCTTCACCAAAACCAGCTTTAGCTGGTTTATAGGTTCCTTAAACAAATTAAAGCATTTTTTTGAGTCTTAAAACCAACTATTACTATATTGATGGATGATTTAAATGATTAAATCACTAAAACCAGCCTTTTTTGGTCCAGACCAAGGTTCAATAATACCATAATTGGATTTTCTGTTTTAAGTATGTTTCTAATGGCTTATTAGATTAAAACTTACTTTTGAAGAAATGAAACTAGTGACTATAAAAGAAATACTTCCTTTCCCCTATTTTCTCTTCATGTTATAATCTTTCCTTTTGAAATTAGCTTGAAAACTGTGAACCCAATCAATAGAAGATTCCAGACAGAACTTTTAAGATATTTTAAAACTTCTAACTAGATTAAAAACCATTCTTATCATTATTTTTTAACTATTTATAATTATTTTAACCTTGAACGCCCCCCCAAAAATTAAATTCAGGCATCTTTTGTCACTTTGTTCCCAAATTCACTCTTATCACTTTTGGTAATTTTTTCTAAAATTATGGTAAAAACACATAATCTTTTAGTAAAAAACATGTAAGTTGCCTATTTTTTTTTTAAAAAAAAAAATAAAAATAAATCCTCAGGATTAGTTTTTAGGATTGTTCCAATTTTTTTTTTCATAATTCTTTTAACTTGGGCTATCAAGATCCCCCCCCCCCCAAAAAAAAAAAAAAAAAAAAAAAATATATTTTTTTTTCTTCCAAATTTATTCAATTTTGATCAATTTTATTATATGAAATATTTTCTTAAAAAATTTCATTCAAAATGTTATAAATTATAAATTTCCCAAATTTTTTTTTTTTTTTTTTTTTTTTTTTTAAAAAAAAAATAAAAGGTTCAAAATTAATAATTCAAAACCAAATTCTCATGTTTTTTGAGGAATTTTTTTTTTTTTTTTTTTTTTGGTTGGGACAAGTGAATGCCCAAAAAAAGGTATTATTTTTTTTTTTCCTGTTTTTAATATTAATATTTTTAAGTAAAAAAGTGTAAAAAAAATTTTGATTAAAAATGTGACTGAGGTGTGATTTCAGTAATAAATAAAACTGAGGTGGGGTATAATATGCATAAATTGTATATTAATAAAAAATAAATCTCAATCAACCTTCAAAATATTGTATTTTTCCCTGTGTTTCTTGAATATATCTTCCCAACCCCAGGGCTTTTTGGTTGTGCATGAAATGTCCAATTCACAGTAATAAGGGGAACAGAATAAATTTTTATAAATGATGATATTAATTAGAATAAAATGAGAACATCTATCCAAAAAACAGATGAAGATAAGTTGATTGTCATTCGGAGGACAGAAATCAGGGAAAAAAAGAAATATTGGACTTTGGAATAAAATAAAACTGGTCTTTGATACTTATTTGCAATTGGATCCCCCATATCAGGAATGGACGTCTACTTGCTCTTTGGATCCTCGCCAACATCTTCATACTACTCAGTTCTGTCCAAATAAGAGGATACTAAGAGTATAAAAGTGTTCATGGCTTCATAAAGGTCTTTATTTTTTTTAATTTCTTCATCCAAGACACCTCTGAAATCAGCCCATTGATCTTGAGTCTTTTAAATGTAAGGCAATACTGTTCTGTAGCTACAATTTCCATCACCCTGGGAATTGATAGTATCAAAGGTGTATTTCAATATAAACTTTTGCAAGTCTTCTGAGACAGGTAACTAATAGAAATAGGTCAAAAAAATGATAAATATCAAAATAAAGGAAAAAATCTACACTATAATGAATCATAAACTCACAAAGAGCTTGGATCATTCATCATTTATCTTATAATTTCTTTGGAAATTCTCACAGTTCAATTCAATTTCATCATAGATTTTCAAAGTTTTTTCAGGCTTGTAAGACTTTCTTGGTGAGGCTTTGCTACCCATTTCTAATCTTCTGGACCTTATAAGGGTGACTGCCAATTTTCCATATTCATTCAATTCAGTTTCTAAGGTTGAATCTATGGATTTGGATAATAAGGCCTCAGAATCTTTACATTAATTCACTACCATAATTTGAGAGGGTTCAATTGACTGTAATCTTTATGTTTTTGTTCTGGTCACTTTTGATGGGGGTCTTCCTCTTCTCTTGTATTGACTTTCACTGATTCCAAATATTGAGGGATCTCTTTTATTCTTATTTTTTTTGATCCTTGAGGTCTTCCACAGATATTTTTTAATTCAAGTGGTTCTTCATAATATTAATCATCCTCTTGACTGTTTGGAATTCAATTAAAAGGGACTTTTCCAATCAAAACATCTTAAAAATTCTAAAGAATTTGGGGTGATTTATTCTATTTATCTTTGAAAAAGGTCTTCCCCAATATCTTCAAATATTCTTTTTGAATTCATTATTTATTTCTTTCTCAAAGCTTTTATAACCAGTCTGAGAATAATATGACAAATAAAAAAAAGGTTAATATGAAAAAAAAAACTCAGAATTTGAAAATAAAAGAATCCTCACTGATAAATTCAAATGCTACTGAGGATGAAAGTCTGATTTATGGAGAATTTTGTGCTTGTCAAATGCCTTTTGGGCCTTTTTTATTGCAAGGTATTCCTTGATAATTGCTGTATTTGTTGGTGCATTTTTCATTGGGGGGAAATTTGGTTTTGAAATTTTCAAAGGACATCTGAAGGGCATGATGAGATGCCTTTTCTTTGAAAGAACAAATGTGTGGAGGAAAATTATTGACATGGAAAATCATTTATTTTGGAGATTCAGTTGATTATTTCAATAAATTGTTTCTTGAAAGCCATTTGAAGATCCCTAACAGACTCCAGGAGAGTACCAGTGGATGTTTGGAGAAAAATTTTAATCATGGCATGGGCACCTTAAACCTTTGAGGTGGAATCCACACCCAGGTGGCAATGGTAGTTGGTCCAGGCTGGCACATAATACTCCTTTAGGGGAAGTCAGGTTTTTTCCAATATTGCAATACTTCAGGAGTTTTGACTTGCTTTTGAAGCTTCTTCCAGTTATCTTTGAAATACTATTCAGTGGATGAATACATAACCTGGAAAATGGATCCCAAATTCATTAATAAAAACAATAATAAGAATAAAAGTTAAAGATAAAAATATATTACTTGATTCCAAAGGCCCACAAAATTTTCAAAATAAGTGTTATGATCAATTTTCTTCATGCAATGGGCAGATAGATCTTTATTGATGTGTCAAATTCATAACATGACTTTTGAGTCTGTGGGAAGCTTCTTAAGAGAATTTCTCAAGGCCAAATCCCTGTCAATAACAATGACTGGAGGAAGACCAATATTGGTGTTGTTGAGAACTTTTTCTATGTATTGATTCAATGCCCAATTAAGTATATGAGGGTTAAGTTTCATTCTTAATCAAACAAAAAGCCCCAGAAAAGGTCTTATTTTTGATCTGAATCCAACAATATGAAAAAGGGGAAATTTGTACTTATTGGTTTTATAAGTACAATCCATAATGATGACATGAGGAAAGCCATGAAGGAGTTTTATGGCAAGGGGGTGAGTGAAAAACAAAGAGATAATGTGTCCCTCAGAATCCCTTTCGGAGGACCACACAAACCTTTCTTCTTTGAGGGTGTCAATCAGAGCATTAATGGGCCTTCTTCCTTGCAGTTTGTCTTTCTTTATTTTCTTTACCTGGTTTTAAATTTCTTGAAGAATTACAGGCCTATCAGTCTCCCTCTGGCTGCATAACTGGGCCTGAATTTTCCTTGGCATGAGCAGTGATTCAGACAGTTGAGCAATTTGGGATGTTTCTTGCTCATTGAATTTCCTGAAAGCAGGATGTGCCATGATATTTTCAGTGGCATCATGGTTGTGTTCAGGATTTTTGACTTTAAAAGTCCAAGTGGTACTCTTGGCATATTTTCTGGCATAAAGTCTAAATGGACAGTTAATCTTTCTTTAAGTGACTGTTTTGGAGGTGTTTTTGTGGGGATTTGAGGTACCAGACCTGTCAAAACTGATTTCAATTTGGTTTTGGGTCATATTTAACCTCAAGGCTGACTACAGAATACCCCTGTGCCCTGGTAAAATTATGCACATGGTTCCAAAGAAGCTCAAGGCTCAGAAATTCACCTTCAGTGAATGGTTAAAGCATTATATAGTGAAAAAGATGTATAAATTTGAAAAAATAGGATTTTGGGGGGTGCTTGGAAGGTTTTGGACCAAAAAAAGACCTTTGTGCCAAGATCCACCTTGATGTTGCTATGACTAATATTAACAATGGAAGCCTGGCTGGTTGTCTGCCATACAAATTGCCAGTCTTGCCCTAAAAAGCATCCAGACAGGCTGCTCTTCGCCACCATCAGATTCTAGGGATGGCACTGCCACTGATGGCCTGCCCAGAGCCAGTGGAGTGGGTCCAATTGACTGAGATGGAGCCTTACTGCCTGCTGACTGTCCAATGAGCCTCATAGAGTGCACAAATGCCCAATAATTTGGAGAAATTCAGTTTGAATTTGTTGAATTTGTTGAATTTTTAGAATTTTTAGAATTTTTAGAATCACACAAGTTCAAATCGAATTAAAATCATAGCTTCTTTTGATTTTTGATTTTTGATTTTTGATTTTTGATTTTTGATTTAAATTCAAACTCAAAAAATCTTAGCCTAAACTCGTTAAAAGGATATCAAATCAAATTTAAAAAAAAAAAATGAAAATCGATTTCAAAAATTCTTTAAATCATTCCACAACCAAATCATCCGTTCAAAATTTAAATCATCTTCAAAATACTCAAAATACTCAAAATACTCAAAATTTCATCGAATTCGATCATCTTCAAGATGCTCAAAATAATCAAGATGCTCAAAATACTCAAGATACTCAAGATACTCAAACTCTTAATCAATCCGATCATTTACAATTATCAACTTCATCCATCGAAATCGAAATCGAAAGTCTGGATGAAATTCAAAATCACTCAAATCCTCATTCCGAATCAATCACTCAATATCAATCAAAAAGGAATCGAGTAGATGAATTAATCGATCATCTCAATCTAACCATTCATTGCTTAGATGAATCAGTTCCTCTACCAAACTCAAACGATTCAAATTATGAAAACCTTTCGATCCCTTTACAATCAATTTCATCTCATAACCCTCAAAAAATTTGGTCAGAATTAAAAACAAAAATTAAAAACTTATTCGAACCCATCTCAGGTAATCTAATCCTAAGACGTGGTCCAAACGGTATTCAAGCTTTAATAGATTTAATCATTAAAACTCGTAAATTAAAATCTTGGGAAAATTTAGATCTTTCCTTAGAACCTTTTTTAAATAAAATCTTAAATTCTTTAATAGGTAAATAAAAAATTCATCTTAATCAAATTAATTTCCTTCTATAATCTAATCTCTAACCTTGTCATCTTCATTTTTAATCATGTTTTTTTTTTTTTAGATCATTGTAAACAAATCTTAGATCCAATCTATCAAATTCATTCTAAATCTTCAAATAATCTTCATGATCCAATCTTAATCTCAAATCAAATCTTAAATCATTCAATCTTTTCTAATCATCAAAATTTACTTTCATCTTCTAATCACTCTCAACTTCAAATCGCTCCTTCTTTACTTGAAACTTCAATCAATTCAATCCATTCATCAAATTTATCAAATTCAAATCAATCTTCTCAACAAATTCAACCCTACATCAATAATCTACATCAAAACTCTTCCAATTCTTTCAACTCAAATCTTTCAAACATCAATCATCTTGATCATTCTCCTTCATCCTTATCTGCAAACAAAAAAAGAAACTCAACTACCGTCGCTCATAAATTACATGTCATCGATTATCATTATAAACTTAATTCAACTCAAAAACAAACCGCTCAAAAATTCGGTTACACTCAAAGTCAACTAAGTCGTTGGTTAAAAGAAGAAGAAGAATTAAGAGAGTATGTCCTAGATAAAGGTTCTTCAGGTAAACGTCAAAGAACTGGCGATTTTCCTCAAATCGAAGATACTCTTTTACGTTACTTTTTAGAAGCAAAATCTAGAAACATATCCCCTTCAGATGATTCACTAAAAGAAAGAACTAAATCTTTCATGAAACTTTATAATATCCCCCAAAATCTTTTAAAAGTTTCAAACGGTTGGTTACTCCGTTTTAAAAGTCGTAATAATATTAAAAGTTACGTTAGACCTTCTTCACCCTTTTTTTCAAAAACTCGAATCATCACTTCCCCTCATCAACTTAAAATTCTAACCGATTCTTTCACTCAAAATGACATTTATACTGCTGGTCAAGCAAGCTTGTTTTGCGAGTTGGGTTTTTTTTTTCTTGTATATTCATTCATATCATTCTCATCTTTAATAATAATACCCTTTGCTTTTTCTTTTTTATCATCAAATCTTCAGTCTTGCTCCTCTAATCGACTCATTTCACTTCAAACTTAAAGATAGACTTCGTTTGACTTTTTTACTTTGCACTAATGCTGATGGTAGCGATAAGCGTAATCCTCTCGTCGTAGGTCAATTAATTGACCCAGAAGCTTTTCAATCAAAATCATTCAATAAACCTTTTTGGTATAGATTCACAACTCATGGTTGGCTCACAGCTCCAATCTTTGCTGAATGGATCAAAAAGTTTGATCGTGACATGCAACGACAACAGCGTAAAGTCTTATTACTCATCGATAATTCTTCAGGTCATGTTTATGATCATGATTCACTTGTCAATACATCAATTCATCTCTTACCCACCAATCTAATCTCTCAAATTCAACCTCTTAACCTTGGAATCATTAAAAACTTTAAATCAAACTATCGTCGTAATTTAATAGAAACTTATATTCAAACTTTACTCAATAAAGACCTTATCATTCAATTACCTCAACATCATCAAGTTAAAGCAATCGAATGTGCACATATTGCTTGGGATGAAATCACTTCAAAAACAATTCAAAATTGTTTTCAACATACTGGAATCATCTCATCTCGCTCAAGCGATGGTAAAACGATCTCTACCACTCAACAAGATTCAATCCTTAATCTCACAAATTACCCTACTGACATTGACTTGGAAAAATCTTTGATGGCAACTCAAACAGCAATCATTCAATTACAGAGAACTTTAAACTTTTCCCAAACAGTTCATCTCAGCCTTGATGACATTTTAGATTTAGATGGTGAAGAATGTCAATTAGGTTGGGAAATCATGCCAAGCGATGAAGAACTAGTAAGAGAGACATTATTCTATTCAAATCAATTAAAAGAAGAGTCAAAACATCGTAAGAAAGATGACTTTAGAACTGATGAAGAAAATTCAAACGAGCCTATTAATTCAAAAAAGAAAAAAAAGTTAAGGCTAAAATTTCATCCAGATGATCAACCAATCTCAGAATTAAATCATCAATCAATTCATCTCACTCAATTCAATTCTACTTCAAATCAACAAGAAAAACTTATCATTGGAATGTTACCCATGTCCGTACAAGAAATGATCACAAGTTTAGAAAGAATTGAATATTCTTTACCTTTTTATTTAAATAGTCATCCTAGCCAATTAAATCATTTGAAATTAATAAGTGATCTAAAACATGATTTGCGTAAAGAATTAATGGGTCCTAATATTTAAAGTACAAAGAATATTATAAGATAAAATTGTTTATTTAATTCCTGCCCGTTTTTTTTATGGCAGGAAAATCTAATAAAAATTAAATATATTGCATAAACATTTTTTTCGTGCTTGAATTTTTTTTCTCAAAATAAAAAAAAGTAATTATGTTTTTATATAATTTATCAACACTCTGTATCAATAATAGCCATTATTTTTCTATCAAAGAAAATTGACTGATCTTTCTAAAAAAAAGTATTGCATTGGCTTAATCTTTTAATGAATGAGGGAACTCATGGTCTCGGGTTTTTAATTGGGCAAAATAATTTCTTGATAGAAAGTGTAACGAGAGAAAATGGCCATGGAGGTCACTTTAATAGTTGTCTACTAGGTTGTTAACACTCCCTGGTCCTGTGGCTCAGGTGCATAAATTCTCAAATATGTTGAACTTGATTTTAACTTTTGAAAAACAAAGCTGAAGGATATCCACATATTGCATATTATTTGCTGGTATTATGTATGCCAATTTTCAAACCAATCTTTTAGCTACATATTTATTTATTTTTTTCACTTACTCAATTTCATAAATTAATTTTTTAAATTGAAAAAGAAAGAAAAACTTTAATGTTTAGTTAATTATTATTATTATTTTGAAAAAAAAAAAAAATGTTTGTTTTCTATATTTATTATTATGATTTTTAATTTTTTTAAAATTTAATTATTATTATTATGGTGATATTAAAAGCATGTAATTTTTTTTTTTTTAGTAAAAAACACATATAAAATCTTAAATGTTATATATATATATATATATATGTTTTGTTTTTTTTGTTTTACCAATTTAAATTTTAAGGCCAAAAAAAAAAAAAAAAAAAAAAAAAAAAAAAAAAAAAAAAAAAAAAAACACAATTTTATGGTAAAAAAAAAAAAAAAAAAAAAAAATATCAATTTTTTTTTTTTTTAAAAAAAATTTAAAAGTCAATTCTTGTTTTTTTTTTTGTTTTTTTTTAACCTGATTTTTCAAATTAATTAAATTTTCATAATTGAAATCAATTTTTTTTATTTAAAATTTTAATATTTTTGAATATTTTTTTTTTTTTTTTTTATTTTTTAGTTTTTTTTTTTTTTTTTTTATTTTTTAGTTTTTTTTTTTTTTTTTTTATTTTTTAGTTTTTTTTTTTTTTTTTTTCTTATCTAATTAATTTTAATTATTAAAAAAAAAAAAAAAAAAAAAAATTGAATTTATTATATTTTTTCAAAAAAAAAAAAAAAAAAAAAACTATTAAAATCTTTTTAAACTTTATTCCAAAAAAAAGATTAATTATCTTAAATTTTTTTTTTTTTTTTTTTTTTTTTATGAATAATAGAAATCTTTAAAAAAAAAAATTTTTTTTTTTTTTTTTTACCTATATTAATAATACATTAAAAAAAAAAAAAAAAAAAAAAAAAAAAAAAAAAAAAATTGAATTTAAATTTTAAAAATAATAATAATTTTTTTTAAAAAATATATATATATATATATATATATCTTTGAAAACTTCTTATATTATTAAAATAATTTTAAAAAAATCAAAAAAGTTAAAAAAAAAAAAAAAAAATTTAAAAAAATCAAAAAAAATCAAAAAAAATCAAAAAAAATTAATTTTTTTTTTTTCAATATTTTATAATCATAATTTTAATTTTTTTTTTTTTTTTTTTTTTTTTTTTTATTTTGAGTTGATTGAAAAAATTTTTTAAAAAAAAGAAATTTTTGAAGGGTGTTGGTAAACCCATGTAAGCTTTTAGTAAGAACACATAAGCCCTTACGTGTTTTTGCCATCAATTGGTAAAAACACATAATTGTATGTTAAAAAGACATAAGGGGTGGTTTTTAAATAAAATATGGCTATTTATGGCATTTTTAAGGCCATTAATGGCATTATAAATGCAATAAAAGGCATTATTAATTCCATAAATGGAATTTTTAATGCCATTTATGGAAATTTTAAGGCTATAAATGCCATTTATGGCATTGTTAAGGCCACAAATGACATTAACAATGGCATTTATGGAAATTTTAAGGCTATAAATGACATTAACAATGCCATGAATGACATTTTTAAGGCCATTAATGTCATTTATAGCCTTACCAATTCCATGAATGGCATTTTCAATGGCATTTATAGCCTTAAAAATTTCATAAATGGCATTGTTATTGTCATTTTTGGCCTTAACATTTTTAGTAAAAACACGTAAGGGCTTACGTGTTTTTACTAAAAGCTTATGTGGGTTTACCAACACCCTTTTTAAAAATTCCTTTTTTTATTTATTTTAATTTTAATTTTATATTTAATTTAAAATCAATTTTTAATTAATTAATTAATTGATTTATTTTTATTTTTATTTTATTTTTTATTTATTTATTATTTTTATTTATAATTAAAAATTAAAGTTATATATATATATAAAATTATATTAACAACCTTTTTTTTTTTTTTTTTTTTTTTTTTATTAAATTAATTAATATTCATTAAAACAATTTAAATTAAATAATTTTAAAATTTAAAATTATATATTTATTTATTTTTTTAATTTTTCAATTCACAAAAAAAAAAAACTAAAAAAAGAAATTGATTTTTTAATTTTTTTTTTTTTTTTTTTGAATTAAAAAGTCCTTTTTAAATAAGAAAAAAAAAATATATTTATATATATATTACATATAATATAATATTTTTCCTTCTCATCATTTTCATATTATATTATCAAGAAAAAAAAAAAAAAAAAAAAAAAAGAAAAGAATTTTTTTTTTTTTAAGTAAAATTTATATAAAATTTTTATATATGAATTTTTTTAATTTTTTTGTATTTTTTTTTTTTTTTCATAAATAATAACTTCTTAAACTTTTTTTTTCTTTTTTTCAAATTAAAAAAAATTAAAAACTTGATCTTAAATATTTTTTTTTTTAAATTTTTTAAAAAAAGAAATTCGATTTAAATAAGATTTTAATTATATTAATTTTAATTTTAAATTAACTTTTTTGATTTTTTTAATTTTCTTTTTTTTTTTCAAGAAAAAAAAAAAAAAAAGTTCAAGTTCATAAGGCACAAAAAAAAAAAAAAAAAATTAAATTAAGGTATTGGTAAATCCATGTAAGACCTTACCTGTTTTTAATAAAAACTTATTTATTTTTTCCATAAGCTGATAAAAAAAACATAAAAGGGGTGTTATTTAAATGAAATTTAGCTATTTATGGCATTTTTAAGGCCATTTATGGTATTTTCAATTCCATAAATGTCATTTTTAATTCCATTTGCACCAATGTTTAAGACATAAATTGCAGCTATATGTCAATTGTGATGCTATTTATGGCATTTTTAATGCCATATATGGAATTTTTAGCTTCCACTAATTTCAGAAATGACATTTTCAATTTACTTACAAACATGAACAAAAAATCATAAAAAAAGGAACTTTTGGGCTTACACTTGTCCCAGCAAAAAAAAAAAAAAACCAAAAATTTTGAACTTCTGGTTTTTTTTTATTCTCAAAATTCTTCCCTTTATTTTTTTTTTTAAAAAAAAAGAAATTTTGGAAATTCATAAGTGAGAACATTTTCAGTGATTTTTTTTTTTTAAAAAAAAATAGGCCATTTTGCCAAATTGGGGATCTTCAGACCCCATGTTGGAAAAAAATTATAAAAATTCTCAAAACTAAGCCTGAGGATTTTTTTTTTTTAAAAAAAAAATAGGTCAATTATGTATTTTTACCATAAAATTATATGTTTTGGTCATAAATTGGTAAAAACACATAAGGGATTACATGTTTTTATCAATACCCTTAAATTAAATTAAATAAATTTATTTAATTAAAAAATGAAATGTTATGATAAACTCAAATAAACAAAATGATAAAAAAAAAACACATGATAGCTTAAACGTTTTTGTCATCAATTAGTAAAATTAAATAATATTTTTAATAAAAATACCTAAGGAATGTTCTTTTCCTCCTTTTAATTAAAAAAAACCCCTGCCAAAGATTCCCAAAAAAGTAGTTTTTTCTTATTATTTTTTTTTTTTTAGTTTTGGTATTTTTAATGACATTTATTGATTTCTAAATAAAATTCATGTCATTGTAAAATTGTCAATCTTATTTATAAAATTATGAATAAACTTGATAGCATTCTTAATTAAATTTATGGAATTTTTATGAGATTCATAGAATTTTTGCATTGTAGAATTCTTCAAAATATTTATGGCATTGTTAATGAAATTTATGTCATTTTTAATGAAATTGAGTTTATTTTTTTAATAAATTCATGGAATTTTTAATGATATTTTTGACTTTTTTTAATAATATTTCAAAAAAAAACACCATTTTAGAAGTTTATTCAAATTGAAATTATTTCATTTATTTATAAAATTTATCCCCACCCTTCTCAGTGTTATTTATTGCTTAAATCCCCCTACAGTCAGTTTTTTTTTATCAAAATTATGGCATTTTTTTACTTCAAAATAGTCTTATCCCAAAAAAATGAATGTATATATATATTATTCCACCCAATTTTCTTTTTCAGAAATATGGGATTCTGGTTTTTTATTCTAAATATTTACCCTTTCATTTTTTTTTTAAAAAAAAAAAAAAAAGAGGAAAATTTATAAGTGGAAAATTTTTTTCAATTAATTTTTCAAAAAAATTAAGAAATTTTTCAAAGTTAAACCAATTAGGAAAAATTTGGCAAAAAAAAAAAAAAAATCAAAAATTTCTCTAAAAATTGACCTGAGGAATGTTTTTTTTTTTTTTGCAAAAAAAAAGGGTCACTTAAATATTTTGGCCATAAATTAGTAAAAAAAATCCAATGGCTTAAATTCTTTTACTAACACTCAAAAAAAAAAAAACATTCATATTAAGATTTATTAATCAAAAATAGTCTTATCTCTTTTTTTCTTCAAAAAAAAACAAACATTTAGGGGCACAATAATTATCAATTTTTAAATTTACAGAAAAAACTCATAATTTAATATGAGTTATTATTATTATATAATTTTAATTATTATTTTAAATAATTATCTTTTTTTTTTATTGGGGATTGGTATGCTCATGTAGGTTTGAGTAAGTTCAGGTAAGAGGCTTATTAAATTTAAAAAAAAATCTTCTCCCTTTGTTTTCATTAATTAATTTTTTTTTTTCATTCTTTGGGGCCCCTCCTAGGTACCAAAAGTTTTTTTTTATGGCCAAATATAGTCAATTTTCCAAAAATTTTAAAATTAATTAAATCACCCCCCAAAATGAAAAAAATTAAAACTTTATCTCACTTATTGATTTGATTAATTTTTTTTTTTTTTTAAAAAAAAAGGAAATTATTTTCTAATAATTCAGAAAAAAAAAATATCACAAAATTCATAAATTGATTTTTGGGCTTCAAAAAATATGTCTTTTTGAGTCAAAAGAAGTCTTTGTGAAAATTTATAGCAATTTCAATTTAATTTTAATTTTCAATATTAGGAATTAATTTCAAATAATTATTTCAAAAAAATAAACACTATGTGTATTTACAATCAAAATAATAAATTAAGGATTCATAAAAAAAAAAAAGGATAGAGTGGGGATAATTAAATTTATTGAAATAAAAAAAAATCATTCTGGGGTCCACCTCCAAAATATTCAATGGATTTTTTGAGGGTGATGGAAAATCAGAGAAGAAAAAATCTTATTTTATTCTATATTTAATTTCCCAGGTCAAATTCTGAGTCTTAGCATGAAATTCTCAATTGATATTGATGGGTGGAATAGGAAAATTTATAGAAATAATGATTTCAAAAGGTAAAAAATGTTTCTGGAAATCAAAAAAAAAAAAAAAAGAAAAAACATTGGAATTTTTATTGCAGGGACAAAGATGGGGTGAAGAAGTAATATATTCTGAAGAAGAATAAAAAAAACAGGTATTTTATACTTCTTGGGTATGGGATCCCCCATGTCAGGCATAATAATCCACTTACTATAAGGGGCTTAACCTATGCCTTCATACCATTCCAATCCTTCCAAGTACTTTTAAATTGAAGAAAATAAATTATTCATGGCTTCATACAGGCTTATATTTTCTGTTATTTCTTTTAAAATATTCTCTTTGAAATCTTGTAATTGGTTTTCTGTTCTGTAAATGAAATAAGCCACACTCTTATAACCACAATTTTCTTCACCTTGAACATTGAGAGGCTGGAAATTTTATTTTAATATGAATCTAGGAGGTTCCTCTAATCCAGGAACCTGAAAAGTTTTAAAATTATTACTCAAAAAACTTGCAATTGAAAGAACAGAAGCAATGAAATAAGACTCACAGAAATCTTGTAGTAATAATAACTGGCGTAGTAAGTGCTTTGTAAATACTCACACATCCAATCAAAATATTATATCCATCTGAACCCTTTTCTGGGGTATGCTTTATTCTTAAAGAAGTTCTGATTTTGGAAAATATTTTGAATCTTATAATGTTATCATAATCATAAGATTCTTCATTTAATTTTTTTCCTGTGTGTAGCTAAAGGTAAGTAATCAAATTTTTAATAAATTGAGAAAGAACTAACAGAAGAGTTTATGGAAGACATATTTTCATATTTTTCTAGCTTTGATAATGGGGATTGGGGTGTGGATGTTTTCCTTCTACTCTTCTGATAAGGTGGAAATCCACTTCTTTTTGCTTTTTTCTCAAACTTTTCAAGCTTGGATGGGTCCCCCTTGGCTTAATTAGTGGCTTCAGGTGGTTTTTTCCTCATCTTGGTGCAATAAAAAGGCTCTTCATATGAAATTTTTGAGGAATTGGTCTAATTTTTTAATTGAAGCCAACCTTTTATAAAATCTTGGAAATTCTTAATTATAGACATGACTTCACTCATAGATCTTTGGAATAAATATTCTCCAATTCTTGAAAAGATCTCCTTATCTTTATCTTTCTCTTTTCTATCATATTAAATACTTTTTTCATCACCTATATATCCCTCCTACATAGTTGAAAGAATGCATCATAAAATAAAATTCTCTTAACGGTAAGTTCAAATTCCATTGGGGATGAAAATAACTTATATTAAACCTCTTCCTTTGTGAAAATTCCATTTGATTCAAATCTCTACAGGGAATTCTTTAATATTTGAAATAAATTTTTGTTAATTTTTCTTGGGTATTAAACTTGATATTTTAATTTTCCAGTAAAATCAAAAGGGAATCATGTGAAATTTTTTCATTAACACCACAAAAAATGTGGTATGAGTCTCTTAAAGCAAAAAATAATTTAAAGTGATTTTTTGTTTATTATTTCAATAAATTGTTTTTGAAAGGCCATTTTAAGTGCTTGAATTACTTCAAGTAGCATTCAAGTGGATTTGGGAAGCCAAATTTTGATCAGTTAATGAGACCCTTCAGCTTTTGAGGTTGTATTAATACCAATATGTGTATTATTTCTGGTCTAAGCTAGGATAAAGTTATCTTTAAAATTGATCCATTTTTTGGATAAATACTGAAATAATTCTTTATTATTTATGGATTTGTTTATTTGTTTCCAATTGCAATCAAACAATGTTGTTTAATAATCTGAATAAATGATCTGAGAAAACCATCATATTGGAATGTCATAAATAAGTTTTGTGACAGATCAAGAATTTATGAAGTAAGAATTTGATGAGGGGACTATTTACTTCATTCCAAATATTAATTAATTTGTAAAATTGATTTCCAAAAACCAATTTCTTGATATATAGAAATGAAAAATCTCTATTAATTTTGCAAATTGGAAGATTGAGTTTGGATTGGAGAAACACAATCTTCAGGCTATTCATTAAGGCCAAGTTTCTATAAATAACTATCACAGGAGGGGAATGATCTTAAATTTCTGAGGAATATGGTTTTTATTTTCATTCAAGGAACAGCTATAGGCCTCTTTGGTTTCTTTTGTGAGAAGTCAAAATGAACCAGAGAAGGTTTTGTTGGTAGAGATGAACCCAAAAATGTGGAACAAAGGCATTCTGAATTTGTTTGTTTTATAAGTAAAATCCATGAGCAGGACATGAGGAAATTCTTGAAGAAGATTTTTTGGCCATTTTATGTGTGAAGAATAAGTTTTGAATATAACTGGCGTCCCCACACATATTTTTCTTGGTTGAAGGTATCAATAAGGGCCTCAATTTACCGTTTTCCTTGAATTTTTGCTTTGGTGAGTGTTTTTCTGTTGTTATAACTATCTTGCATAATTACTGGCCTTTATGGCTCTTTTTAAGTGCATATGAGCCTAAATTTTCCCTGGAAAGAGCTATGCTGAAGAAAGCTCTAATATTTTGGCCATTTCTGAAGATGAAAACTTTCTGAAGGGGGTGTGAGCCATCAAATTTTTTTTGGGTGGGGGCTCATAGTTATGCTCAGGGTTCTTCACTTTAAGATTCCAAGTGGTTGTGTTGGCATTCTTTCTGGAGTACAGTCTAAAAGGGAAATTCACTTTTTTGGAAGCCACCTTTGTAGCAGAAGTGTTGTTTTTGGATGAAAGCCCTGATCTGTCACAACAGATTTCAACCTGATTTAGAGTCAAATTTAACTTATACGTGGCCACAGCATACCCTTTTTACCTTTAAATTTTTTGGAAATGTTTTCAGAGGCTCTCAAGGGCCTGATAATCTCCTCAAGAGGGTGGCTGAAGCAGTATTATATTGAAAGATGGGGAATGAGTCACAGGGAAAGGAAGTTGGGTTGAAGAAAAGAAGATATGTAGGATTTGGGGGTTTAAGAATGAGGTCTTTGGAAAATAAATGAGAGAAAATGTGAAAAATAAGAAAATATGGATTGAAAAAAGCAAAGAAATTTGTAAAATTTGATAAAAAAAATCATTTTTGAGAGCACAAAAAAATGAAAAGGATTTAATCAGGTGGAAGTGAGATCAAAATGAGTTTTATTTTTTACTCTTTTTTTTATGGGGTGTGGGTGTCAAATTTCTTTTGATTTTTTTGTGAAATTTGTGAGGTTTAGGAGCTGTATGGCCCTATTTTCAATTGGAAATAGGGCTGGGGGGGTTTCCTTATGTGAATTCGGGATTTTTTGGTAAATTCACGTAATGACACTTACATGGATTTACCAAAAGCTTATGTGAGCCTACCAATCCCCTTTTTATTTTATTTTATTTTTAAAACTCCTTAAATTATTTTTTCTTGAATCATATTTCAAAAAAAAAAAAAGAAAGGATGTATAAAGAATTGTTTAGTTTATATACAAAATTAAGAAAGTACAATGGATATTATATCTTTATTACTACATTATGTTTATAATCATAAATATTAATTATCTTTTATTAAAAGCAATAATAATAGATTTAGTAAATTCACATAAATGTTTCAGATATTTTTGAAGCTATTTATTAATTTCCAATTATTTTACAGGTCTTATTTTAAAATGCATTCCTCAAAATAACAATACTTTTGCAGACTTATTTTTTTATTTAAAAATGAAATTTCCATTTAATCATTTTTTTGTTTGAATTTTGCCAGCCAAACCCCACATCCACATCTTGGACAATGGGCCGCAAAGGCAGCATATCATCAATGGAGGCCGCACCATAATTCTACTGCTTCTACCTCAAAACTGACTATAGCAAAAACTTTTGTTTTGAAGTTTCAAAACATTCTTCCTTGGTTACTTGCTTTAGGTCTTTGTAGCATTCTTTTGATATTTTTTTAATGTTGTTTGTTTATTTAACACTGTCTTTATTTGAATTAAATCTTGGGAGTTAAAACGTTCAATTTTGAATTTTCCATCTTTTTTTTTTTGCTGTGTTTGAAATAACAACCCCTTTTGGTTTATTCAATCGGATTTCCAAATTAACTTAACAGTTCCTTCGTATACAAAAAATTACACTGCCCTACACCTTTGCTGACAGATGTGTTCTACACATGAAGCACCCATGTGACAACCATAAATTTTGCAAAAAAAGAAAACAAAAACATATAGCACCAGCAGTTGTGCTTTTTTTAAATGAGTTTTCCAAGATATCAGCTTAATATTCCAAGAGCTCCATTCACAAGCAATCAGTTGACTGCTTTCAATCCTTTGCCTTAATTATTTGTACCCCACCTTTTTTCAACAAATTGGTGTTAACCATCATAGCTTGGTTAAACATTGGTGAAAACGTTCTGGGTGCATGTCCCACAGTTCGAATGCCACATTTTACCAAGCGATTTGTTTCCTCAGCCCTAGCTTTCAAGTGACATAGCTAGACGTGAAAGAGGATGTTCCAAAAGCAAAAATTCATCGCAAGCCATAAGCCCCCTGCTGTTCTTTTTAACCATCACAAGATGTTTGGATTGAAAAAACCTTACTTCATGAAACGCAATGTGAAATGGAAAAAAGTGATTGGGAGGTGTAATAGAAACAATAGCAGAAGCCTAGTTGTGAATGAAAATTATCGCCAAACAATCAACACAAGTGTTTTTATCAAAATTGAAAGCAAAGGTGCCAAAGCAACTTTTTTAAACACAAAAAAAACATCAAGCTGACCCTTAATACATTATATTCAAACTCTTGCTTTCCTTGAAGAAAATGATAGGCTAGAGCATTATCGCTGGCCGCAGCTAATGCCTGAGAGAAATGTCCTTCCTCCCAAAATATTTTCCAAGCCTCTTCAAATCTAGAGGGATGGCAACTAATACTATTTTCAGCAGCCTTTCGATATTGATTCCAACACTTCTGCATTGCGGCGATGTTTATCATTAGTTTTAGTTCATCATTCTTCTAGGTAATAAAATAACACTCAGATACCTACTTTTACATTGGCATCAATGAAATCCCATATAACTTGTACACGTTCTGGTACCTTTTGGACACTTAACGAGAACAACGCCCATGGCTCAGTCAAAGCTGAATCAGGAGCCTCAACTTGAAGGTTCTTCAATGTTGTCATGAAGTGTAAACGCTCTTCCCGGGCAGTGATAGCAATAGCTTCTAAAGATTCAAGCCGGCAATTTTTAAAATCGATAAACTACATTAATTTGAGAGCAAAAAATAGCCTCACCCAAAACATGATCAATTTTCAATGGAAGATAAGTTCTTAATTGCTTGCTTTGGCCCGTTGATTCCCATTCTTTGCTAGAGTCCTTGGAAAGATCAATTTGCTTGGTCCAACAGGGAAGCGGAATACTTGTAGAAGTTTTGAAATTTGGACCAAGTGCCGTTTGAAATTCTTCTTTGAGTAACAAATCTGCCTCTGGTTTCAGGATTAATCCTGGTGTTTAGATCAAAAGCCAGACATGACATTTCATTTCAAATCTTCATGCGTAGATAACTTTCCAGGTTGAACGCGTATATACCTGTTTTAGCAGCATCTAAACACTTGACATACACTGTAATGAAGCGAACCAAAAGAAATTCTCAGATTCGTCGTATCGAGGCGCTCAATGTCAGTAGCCTGCTTACCATACCCGAGTTTCTTGGTCAGCTCATGACTCACCCCAAACATGTATTCCGAACTAGCAAACGCGGTAAATGATTAGCAAGCCAATTGATCAAACAATGCAATCAAAACGCCTTCTTACACTTTATACATCTGAGAATATCTTCCAAAATCAACAACTTGAAACAATGGCAAAAGCTGCAATTTGCGAAGTTCTGCCTCGCAACAACCGGTTTTTTCTTTCAAGTCATACAGGCTTTGTACTTTGCTGACTGATAAAAAGGTGCCCCTTTTCTTGCTTCCAACCGAGGATATTGTGTCTTGAGTGTTTGAAATGAGGTTTTGATGAATTACGAACTAGATTGTCAACAAACTTTTGAGATGAGAAAAAAACACAAAAATTTGATTTAGACCAACCTGAAAAGTAATCGTCATACGATGAAAATGGAACCAAATCGCTGGGGTCGTCGGCATTAATAAAGTTTTCAGTGAAAGACTTATCCCAAATCACTGTGACTTTATCACCTGTTTTTGAGGTTAGTTTGTTGTCGAGACATTAGAATTTTTGCGATTCAACCATCAAATGTGTGAGTTTCTTACCATCATAATCGCCTGAAAGAAATTCAATGTGAGGGCCGTGAAAGGGTTTCAATGCACGAGTTTCTAAATATTCTACAATATCTTACCTCCTGAAAGGAAATCCAATAATGAACGAGCTCCCAATACAGAACATACCAAAACGCCGTCATATTTCAGCAGATGCTTATTGACTACAGCTCTTACTTTGCGAGCATCCGTAGGCTTAATGCACCAAATGCGATGAGAAAAACACCCAACTCAGAAAGAAAACGGGATTGAGATGGACTGGTATACTAACATGCACACAAGGGGATCGGAAGACAATACAGTCACCTTTCAGGACACTAATGGGTAATGAAGTCTCTTGGTCTCTGTTGGGTAGATGAGATAAACGCATTCAGGAAGGTTTGCTTTGGATGAAAGCAATAAAAGAAAACCAACTTGAAGTAAGACAGCTGCAAGAAGACCTCTCCCTCTTGTAAGGTACCAGTACTAAATAGAAAACAAAACTTCCGAATCAACTCAAATTCAAAAAAATGTTTAAAGGGAGCACGTACGGGTCAGGCATCACGAAAACATTGGTACTGGATGGTATTGTCAGTTTGAAATTTATCTGTCATAACAGGCTTCCATGTTAGCCCAAAAGAGCAAAATAAAATGGCGAAAAAAACAACTACCATGCCATCTAAAATATCTTTGCTCGATAATATGAGCCGATCGACTACTCGACAGTGTCGAGGACTAAATCCACTTTTAAGTAACTCAACAGCTTCTTCGGTGGGATGATTGGGACGTTTGGAATATTTCTCAAAGCTAAAGACTTTGTCTTCATCTTCCTGCCCTCTAATACCACCAATGGCAGTTGAGATTCTTTCGGCCTTTACAGGCAGTAAATTGCCACAGTGCTCAAGTGTATGAACTAATTTCATGGGATCTTTAGACGTTAGTACGTCTAGTGTAGATTTAAAATAGGCTTTCTGATGATCTGTAAGTGTTGAAATGGGAACTTTTCTAGAGGCTAAGACCTGTTGATTAAAAGGTGGACTAATTAGGGACCATTACATTCGATTGAAAACTGTTAAAAAGGCACGCAACTGGCATTGATTGTCTGTTAACTTGGCCGGCTTTAGGCTTGGTAGAGAAATGACAAAGGTTAAACATGATATCGGAATCAGGATCACAATGTACTTCAGCTTTCCATTGACTTGAGCGGATTTCAATCCAATATGCCTCTTTGTCAGTGTAGTTACTCAGATACCAAAGTCCTATTAATGATTGAAACCATGATCAGGGTTCTAAAGCAATAACTGGGTTGATTACTTGACGTTACGATCTAGAAAAAAGAGCGAACCTTTACTCCTGAGAATTCGAGCTTGAAAAGCAGCTTAAAAACGTCAAAGACAATGTTGGCAGTTGGAATCAAACAGGGACCGTTCAACTGTTAGTCGAGGGAATGATGATTACAGACCTGGTAGAAAGCTTAGGCCAAGAGTACGCTTAATTTTTAATGCAGCAGCCCAGCTTATAGCCGCTGCACCGTCTGTCATAATTGCTTCATCATTCCTTTTATCTTTCAGTATTTCTACCACCGTTTTCGAAACCTCTATACAGTAGGACTTTTCCACCCAGTGTCGTAATGAGGACTCATAGATATCAATATAAAACTCGAATGTAATTTTTGTGTCTTTGATGGAGGATAACTGATTGCTATTCCAGACTTGCATAGAAGTAGTACTAGGTAGTCCTATAGGATCGAAAAGAGCCCATGTGTAACGCTGACCAGTGTAGCAGGATTTAACTACCTTATGGGCTCCTTGAATCGCAGCTGAAAGGTTAGAAGAACGGGTGTGATAAGATTAGGTATTAAATCAGCCATAGGTTTTACAAGTTTAGTCTGGCCAGCGAATGAACAAGATAAAGACCATACAAGGAAGGTAATCCAGTTTTAGCTTTTGTGCAATTTGTTCCATTAAAGGTTTACTTATTCTTAAAGAGTTGGAAGATATGTCTGGCACGCGTCGAATGTGCTGAGGCTTAAAAGTAATACTGGGACTGGTGGTTGAAAGCGCCAGTTGTAATCGAGCGTTCTGTATGAAATAAAAGCCAAGATAAAGAGAGGAGATGAGATGCAATTAACCGGAAAATAAAGCAATGCCTTAATCCATTTCTGACAAAGTAGGCAAGAGAGCGGCGTTACAAACAAATTTTGAAAGCTTCATTGAGCGGTTCAATTCCAATGGAACTTGCTGTTCAATCAAATTCATTATTTTCAGGGGCTTGGAAAAAGTCAAGGGCGATGAGAAAAGCCAAACGGAAGACTTGAGGTTAGAAAATGAAAATAATTATGAGCTAAACATTCCACGCTACACTGAATTTTCTCATGCTTGATTTGGGTCTTGATTTTTGAAAAATGTCACTGACTTCTTTGATAAAAGCAGCACGATATAACCTTCCGGCTAATCTAATTGGTCTATTAAAAAATTGCCATACCAGTTTTCCTAGGCCCTTTGTACGGCCTGTTTGTTGAATTGCAAATAAAAAGGTTTCGGCCATATGAACATGGATAAAACAATCTGAGCCATAAGTTCTGAGAAGTTCATTAGAGCTAATGACGCGTGGTGGCTGGGGTTTGAGGACTATTTGTCGCTGATTCTGGTGTGCAACCATACGAATTGCAAAGCGAATCTGACCAGATTGAAGGAGTTGAGAGATGGGTGAAAGAGACGCTGGGCCTGATTTCATATCATGCTTGATTTGATCTATGATACTTGATATGCAAGGGTCATAATCGTCCTCCACGACGCGCCCGGGGACTAGCCTGCTGAGGTCTAAGGTCCTAGGGTCAGGGGGGAGATTAGTTGAAAGTGCCTTGAGCTGATCTTCGAGTGGCCAAGAAAAAACAGATCGAGCAACCTCCCAAGTTATCAGACTGTTATCGAGCCTAGACAACTTGGTGTCAACCTGATCCAAAAACAATTTAGTGCCTGAAAAAACGAAGCTAGTATTGATCAGATTACTGGAGTTTAATTCAAGATGAATCCAAAACTCCAACCGACAATAGAGGCCATCGGGAAGCCGGACAGGATAACCAGATGTTGTAGTTTGGGATTCCTCTTGGATTGATTGAGTCTTGGGTTTCTTGGGCTCAGAGATCTCGATTGATTCTCCCTTTCTTTTCAATCCACCTGAAAGACTTTGCTTTTCAATCTTGTTAAGGAGGGCAAAATGCTCCACAATTGTGGAAGTGCCTAAGCTTTCTTGCTGCATAACAAACTTGTGATGAAAACTGATTTAGGATGGTGACATATAAAACCACACAAAGAATAAGGATGGCGTTTGGGCTTCTCAATACTGATTTTTGAGATTAATCAAAACCAGAATACAGTACCGAAACGCACGATCAAGAAAATTCAATCAGAAAAAAGCCACATAAAGAATTAAAACCAAATCAGATTGAATGACAAACTAACATATGGTATCTCTCGTCCTAGTCAAAACTGTTGAACGTCGCCCTCGGAGCCTAGAATGAACGTCATGGAGGGAGTCAAGCTTCAATTGGCCTCAATTTTCGAATCAGCCTCACAAGAAAGCTTCAAATTCAGAAGAATCTGAACTGAAAAATTGAAATCTAATCAAGTGGGAATCAAGGAAGATCAATTTGCTCATTACCTACTTCCGCAAAAATTGAAGCGAATCGATTATGGCTTTTTAATCTGTAAAACCTACCGGTGCCACCACTCACCACTGTATCATCGATTGATTCTGTAAATCTCTCATGAAATCAATTTTAAATATAATTTTAATTCAGGGCTGGCTCGTTGGCTAGTCCCGACAGTTCGGACTAACCAAAAAGCCCATTATCCAAATGTTACCGAATAGTTAACATGCTTGAATATCCTTTGGGCAGGTATCTACCTGTGTCCATTAAAAAAATTAGGCTACATCCTAATTAATAATGTTGAGATCTAGTCATCTGTGATGATGTGGCTTAAGGCTGCCTCCCGTGGTTTTTTGGGGGCCATTTGCCTAACCCGCCCCCGGTCCCTGTCCAAGCATGGGGAAAAAAGTTCGAGAACTTTCCAAGTTCCCGCACCCCTATGTTTCAGCCCGGCAGGGAAGTTTGGGACCATAAAGGTCCAGCTTTTTCCCCCCTGGAGGTACCTCCTTAGCGCAATTTCTCTTGTTTTTCTAACATGTCTCTCTCTCCCTCCATTGCTTGTCCTTAAACCAATATCTTCTATTTCTTTTCCATCCAGCTCCACTCCTCTCTTGCAAACAAGATTGACCTTTTTTTTAATTTTCCTCCCTATTTGTTCATCCTATGTCATCAGCTACTCCTTTGCACTTACCATCTACTACTTCTTGCTTATCCACCCCCAGTGAGTTTGAACAAACCACTCAAACCACTCAAGCTTCAAGTGATGCTACCACCACTTCCAAACAATCTTGGGTTTGGCTATACTTCTCTGAAGTCAATGACCAAATCATTGAGTGCAATGTTATCAATTGTTTTGGAAAAAGCTGTCATAAGAAATTAAAGCATGATTGAACTGGAAGCACCAAGGCCATGACCCAGCATCTCAACAGCCTGCATCACTTCCACAGGCCAGAGATCAATTCAGGAACCCAAAAGACAATGATCAATCAATTTGTACAGAATTGTAACAGCAAAAAGGTATGCATTCAATTCAAATACCAGCTATCAGATCAATCACTAACTTTCTCTTCTTTTACAGGTACTTTCTTTGGAAACTCTGAAGACTGCTCTTGTCTGCTTCATTGCAGATTGTGATCTCCTTTTATTTATCACCAAGTCCAGCTCTCTTCATCAGCTCCTTGAGCTGTGTAATCCATTGGTTCTTGATATCCTTGTTTGAAGAACAGCACTAACTGGACACCTATCCAACGTGTTTTACTTTCATCAAGAACATATATAAAAAACAATCATCAAGAGTAGAACTTTTTTTTCCTTCACCACTGACCTTTGGACCAGTCTGAATATGAAAGCCTTTATGGCAATAACTGCTCATTTTATTGATTCTGATTATAAGCTTAAATCAGTTCTCTTGCTCCTTACCAAGATTGAAGGTGAGTTTTTTTTCTCCATTTGTTCCAGTGGCTGAATATCTCATTCATGCAGGTGACCACTCTGGTATCTCACTTGCAAGCCATTTTAAAATAATCCTCCACCACTATGAACTTGAATTTTTTTTGATTTGTATTACAACCAATAATGCCTCAGCAAACCATTGCATGGCTCAAGAGATTGAACACTTAATACCATCTTTCTCTGCATCCAACTATGCAATTGGATGCATGGCACACACAATCCATCTGTCTGCACATGATGGTCTGAATGCTCTTGCTCAATCACAACCTCTCCCATCCGACCAAGAGGCTGGTGGCAATAATTCAGGCCAAATGGCCATAAGTAACTTGGTAGATGAGCCAGATGGACAGAATACTCAGTACAATTCAATCATCAATAACCTCAGTAAGATTGCATCATATATATGGCAAAGCCCTCAGAGGCGTGAAAAATTTATTCATACAGTCAACCTCATCTATAAAGAAGGCCAAACAACCAAAGCAACTACCCTTTTGACAAATGTTTGCACCCATTGGAATTTGACTTACAATATGTTGGAATGATTTCTATCCCTGCAAGATGCATGCATCCAATTTTGCAGTACTGACAACATGAAAGCTTATCGCCTTACCCATCTTGAATGGGAGAAGGTCTCAATAATGGTAAATTTCCTGCAGCCCCTTTATGAAACAACCCATATTATTTGTGGCTCAGCTTATCCCACAATCAATGAGATGCTACCATTATATATATCACTTATCAAACAAATACAGCAGGAAAATTATTTTCATTTCTTGTAACAGTATCATGGCAACAATTCTGATGACTTTTTTTGAAAGGCTTGTGATCAGTACAATGTCACACCAATCAAGCCTGCCACAATTTCAATGACCTGTAAGCTGTCAAAGTATCTGAAGCAACTATTTCTTAAAACACCTGTTATATGTGCCTTGATTCTTGACCCCCGATTCAAACTTCAATTCTTCACAAATAATCAAACAACACTATCTCATTTTGGAACTTTGTTGGCCAAGCTTTCAGCCATTTTTGATGAGTAAGCAAGAAAACATGTTACCTCTGAGAACCTCAACAGTAATACAACCAATAGTGACAATGCAGTCCCTGTCAGCATTGGCATGGGGCTGTTTGATGATATGTACTCTTTGGTGTCATCTGAGGAAAGAAACTTTGAAAAAAAAATCCAACAATTCTTTTCTGAGCCACCAGAGCCCAAAGAGACCAACATCCTTCTCTTTTGGAAATCAAGAGGTAAAATTTTTCCCACTCTTGCTCATATGGCACAGAAATATCTTTCCATCCCAGCAACAAGTGCCCTGTCTGAACAGGTCTTTTAATGTGGTAGAAAGATACTTACATACCACCATGCTTCACTCTCAAGCATGCATGTTGAGCAATTGGCATGTGTCAAGGATTTGTCCCGCACTTTTGGGCCAATATATTCTCACAAATGACCTTTTTCCCTAATCTTTATGCTCATTGAATATCCTATTTTTTTCTTTCTATTACCTTATTACTTTGAATGAGAATTGTAACTGCAAGATGAATTCTTTGGTTCCCATTGGTGGTCCAAGCCCCATCCTGTACCCCGCTCAAATGGGGTTTGAACTTAAGCTTGAGGCAAAATAATGAGCCCCATGACCTGATCCTGTAGAGGTATTCCCTTGGGTTCTTTGGGAAGTCTTCAGGCCGGGGGCTTCCCCTAGGCTGTATTATTGTTTTATTCTAAGAAATTACTTTTCAATTACTAATGTCATATATTGAAACTAGATATATGCTAATTACAATAAAACTTGTTTTATTTAGATCTCCCCATTGGGTAGTGTACCTGATTTTTCAAATAATAATATAAACTATTAGTTAGTAAAGGATACAAAGAAGTTAATGAAGAGATCTCCCCTGAGGAGATTTGTTATTAAATTTTGTTCAAGGGTTAAATATACAAAAATATGTTATTTCGATTTATTTCTATAATCTGTTAGGTCTAATCTTGGTACAAGCATAATCTAGTTTGTATTGCGGAGAGACAAAACTCCCCACCATAACATATTTTAACAAAAATGTATAATAGAATCAGTAATATGTCTCAAAGAAATATGACCCAAGCTCATTGTCATGATGTCAGCCAATTGCTCCTTGATGGTTACCCAATTTAATGTTATTTTGCCTCTCACAATATACGCATTGATTACATTGAACTCCCTTGTCAAATGACAAGTTTGCTTGCGGCTGATGGAATCTGTTTCAATAACTATTTCAGTCTTGTTATCTGACATCAAGGTGGAAATAGGGGTCCGCATGATAGGTGCAAGGACATGAGAAATCCACAAGCATGCCTTGGCAGCAAAAGATAAAGCCAAGTATTTGGACTGAGCCATTGACACAGAAACCATTGTCTGCCATTTTGATTGCCATGCTATAGGGTTGTCCCTGTGAAATAAGATGAAGCCATGTGTTGATCTGTTGGTGTCAACACAACAGCAGATTGATGTCTCTGTTTGTCTCAAGATGAAAATTCCTTCATTTGGGGTAAACTGAAGATAACCTATTAGATGGAGAAGCACATCCCAGGTAGCTAGAGTTGGGCCCAATGAGAAGAAAGGCAAATAGTTGATGGCATAAGATATATCTGGCCAGGAACCTTTTGCAATGAAAATCAGCCTTCCAATTTTTTTAAAGTATTCTTTATCCATTGATTGGCCTTTAAAAGTCTCCAGCACACACTTTTCCGGAAAGGGTGAACAAGCCGTGAGGTTGCTTGCATTAACTTCCAAGAATTTAGAAATCAGGTCAGGTTGGTTAAACTTGAACCCATTAGCCATCACTGTTATAGAAATCCCAACAAGGCCGTTGATACCTTCATCCAAATTTGAGGAAATGAAAGCCATAATTTCTGCTGGAAAATTAAGGTAGTATGTACTAGTATCTTCCTGGTTAACAGTGAATCCAATACCTTTCATAATTTTCATGCAAGTGCATCCACCAGCATCGAGTGGCCTGCTTTGTGCCATACAAAGCTTTCTTAAGCTTCAGCCCAGAATGAGGAAGCAATTTCAAACCTTGAGGGGGCCATGCATATACAGGCTTGTCAATCATGCTGTTGAGAAAGGCAAATTTAACATCAAAAGTTCTTATCTCACAACCTTTTTGTAATTCTATTTAAAATAGAAATCATAAAGTGAATTTTGGTGTTGGTGCAAAAGCTTAATCAAAGTTTATTCCTTGTATCTGTTGAAAGCCCCAAGCAACAAATAATGCTTTAAAATGGGTTGGTTTCAATTTTTTACTAAATACTCATTTAGTGCTCAAAATAATCTCACATGGGACCTCCATCAGAGTGTCCCTTATTGTTGAGACTTTAGAAACATCTTGTGCATTCATGCTATTGATTTAATCATTGATAGTGGCATTCCAGTCACTGGCCTCCAGAGATAAAAGTGCCATCTTGTAGTTGACGGGCACAGCATCAAGTGGATCATATGAGACATTTTCCAAATTCACCAAATTATCCTGCTCATCAATAGCATTAATCATTGGGTTTTCAAAGACATAAATAAGCTGTATTGACATCATACAGGATTCTGCCATGGAATCATTCCACCAGAAACAATGTTCATCAAACTTGACACTAGCTCCTTTGATAATTTGACCTTTATCAGGGATCCAAAATAACCATCCCTTCAAGTCAGGTGCTTTGCCAAGATTGTAGCAACAGTTGCTCATTCAGGCAGATCTTTCCTAAACAAGTGATCATATATATACCCCCATGCACTGAGGACACATAAAGGAACCAAAGACAGTTTCTTTTTTGGAACAATCTCATAAGGAGTAGTAATGTCATCAGAAGGAAGTGTTCAGTTAAAAATCCAAGCAGCATGGCAGAAATCATAGGGCCATAGCTCCTTAGGTAAATGTGAAGAAATTAGTATTGTCCTAGAAATTTCCAAAATTGATCAATTTTTTCATTCAATCTGTCAATTTTGTTGATTCTTGTAGGGGATTGAAGTCTCATGGATAATTTCACATTCATGAAGAAAGGCAGTTAAGAAAGTGTTTCTAAATTAAGTACCATTATCTGTCCTCAAAACTTAATACTGAAACCAGTCACATTAACAAATTTGATCATCCATAGGCATAGTTGATGTTTGTCTTTGGCTTTATCAGAAAGAGGTATAACAGCAGCCAGCCAAGAAAAGTGATCTTGAATAATCAAGACATAATTTTTTGAATCAAAACTAAGATGGAGAGGACCCATAAGGTGCACAAAAATAACATCTTCAGTTTGTGCAATAATTTGACAAGAAGAATAGTGAGATGGTCAATATTCACTTTTAGAGAGCAAAAAAGGGATACAAAACTTCATGTCATTTAAGGATAGGGGGGAAATGCCACCAGAAGCTATAAATCTAATGAAAAATTTAATATTTAAAATAGATAAATGGCCCAAATGCTGGTGCCACAGGTAGCTATTATCAAGAGAAATGAGGGAAGGACCAGTGAGGTAGTTAATTGAAGGGGGGTTTTCAGAGGCATTCACAGGCTTGAGAGGTATTTTAGGTTCGTGAGATAAAGAGAGAGAGGAAGAAACCAACAATTGTTGCAGAGGAAGGTTTTAAAAAAAATATCATTTTGCTTTAACACAAAATTTCCATGAGAAAAGGAGACCAGTTTTTGTTGACAAATCAGTTTACCAATGGAGAGAGCAATACCGCCAACGGCCTTGCAGTATAATACATTTCTAACAAAAATTTTTCCAGAAGGGGTTTCTTGTTGGAGTTCTCCAATTCTTTCTACACAAACCCAATTAGATGAATAGACATATAGACTCCTGTCAGTAGGCCTGTAAGGTGTGGATATGAAACTTTGATTAAAAATCAAGTACTTTTCCTGTCCTCAAAACTTGTATAAGGTAAAAATCAATTAAAAATAGTATGAAATATTATTTTTAAGAGAAAACACGCCAATTTTATTGTTTATAACTTTATTAGTATAAAACAATAATATTATAAAAATTTATTGTTTTACCAACAATAAAAATTTATCCAAAAAATACTCTACAAGAGATATTTTAAGGCTACAAAAGAAATTTCTTCAAGAGCAATTTCAATTGGAATTAATTGAGAAAAGAACTGCAAGCAATTAATTAAAGAACAAAGTCTTTAAAGAGAATATTAAAGAGAATACACGCCCAAAAGTGACCAGAGTGAATTTGGAAACAAAGTGACAAAGTTTACAGTGATGACAGATGCTTTAATTCACTTTTGGGGTGGTTCAGGGGTAAAAATGATTATAAGAGTTACAAACAATGATTATAATGATTTTTTCACGTGGTTAAAAGGATTAAAATGATTTAAAAGTGGTGGTTGGAATCTTTGATTGATTGGTTTAACAGTTTTAAACTAATTAATAAAAGGAAAAGATTCTAACATGAAGAGAAAAGTGGGGCAAAGAAGACATTCTTTTATAGCCATCAATTCTCTTACTCCAAAAGTAAAATTTACTCTTTTCAGTCGTGAAAAACAGTCTGACAACAGAAAAGCCAATTATGGCATCATTGAACCCTGGTTTAGACCAAAAAGGGCTGGTTTAAGCCATTTTTAGCCATTTTTAGCCATTTTAGACCCTTAAATCAGCCATTACTATAGCAATACCAGGCCTAGAGCCTTCAAAACACGTCAGAATGTGTGTCAGAGGCGTAGAAACCAGTTAAAACTGTTTTTATTATGATTGTTTCATCTTAAGGGTAGTTTTACCCTCTTGGCAACAGCTAAAACTACCCCAGTTGGTATCAAAACCTCATCATCAATTGAGTCCACAGACCCTGTAACTTAATTCCAGGCCAAAAGTGATGAACTTTTGCATGAATTTTGACATCCCACGCCTGTCAGCAAGGATTTCGGGGGTCTAGCTCCCCCTTAGAGCTGGAGTTCCTTTTCCCCCCCAAATTTAATCTTTCCAATTTATTTTTCCTTTAATTCCTCATCATGTATTATACTTATAATTTACATATGTAATTCAATTCAATTGTACAGTACAATACATTAATAATTGACACCTCATATGTAAATCAAAGTTCACTTATGTAATACACGCGCACATTTTGACATTTCAATTGAATTCAATTGAAAATACTTCAATTCCTCATAACTTCTAAACTAAACACAACACCTCAATTTTAACACAAAAATTGATGGTTAACACCACATGTGGTGTGAATTAAATTAAGGTTTTGAGGATTTTCAACTTTTGTATTGAAAATACTAAAAACTTAATTTAAGCTTATTTAGAGTTGAGTTACAAGAATTTCACTCAGAGGTGACCCCACCTGATTTTTTATGAGGAATCCAATGGTGAAATAAATTTTATATGTTTATTTATTGGATAAAAAGTTATAATAAATTTTATTTAACTTTTTTCCAAATTTATTTATTTTTCACAATTTTGTTAAAGTTTCATTTTTACTTAATTTTTTCAAGTATAAATGTAATTTTATATTTACAAAATTTAATGTATTTTTTATTTTTAAATTATAATTAATTTTTTATTTTTAATATAATTTTATATTTATATTTTGATTTTTATTTTAATAATATAAATAAATTTATTTTATTTATATTAATATGTTATTTTTTATATTTGTGGTCTTTTGGGTATATGAAATTACCTCTAAGGCTCACATTCCCTCCCCCTAAAAAGAATATTACTTTGTAATATTGGTGTTTCTAGTGTGTCTGAATCTCCTCAGGAGTTTGGTAGCTTCTGGTATATCTTTTTCTTCTAACCATTCATCTTCACAAGTTGGGTCACTGTACCTAACAAGGTATTCCCTTACTTTCTTGGTTCTTAATTTCCTTTCTTTAAGAACTTTGGTTATTTTCTTAGTACCAGATGTCTCAATAGGAGGTATAACTTGGGGAACCTTATTCCTCAAGGGAAATTTCTCAGCATCACTAGATTTATATGGTTTTATCAAGCTCACTGGAAATGTAGGGTGCTTATTGCTAAGTTCTTCAGATAACTCTACTTCAACAGCATTTTCTCCATGGAGGGCCTTAATCACAAAAGGTCCTGCAAAGGAGTCTTTCAACTTTTTACATCCTTTGATGTTATTGAAGTTAGTGGTGGATACAAGAACTAGGTCCCCCACTTTGAAATCTGGAGTTGCATGTGATTTATCCCATTTATCTTTAGCATATGCAAAAGAGTCCTCCATGCATCTCACTGCATGCTTTCTAGCTTTGTCTAGCATTCCTTTGAAGCTAGCAGCTGTGGGATGTATTTCAATTAAGTCTTTCCTCAAGGAATCTTGGGGTAACTTGGGGTTCCATCCTTTTTCTAGAATAGCAGGAGTCTGATTGGTGCTGGCATGGATTGATGTTTTATATGCTAATTCCAGTGCTGGCAACAGAGTACACCAATCATGGGTAAATCCATCACAATCTTTGAATTCAAGGCCATATGCACAAAATCTTCTCACCATGTCCTCTAAGGTTTGGATCATCCTTTCAGCCAGGCCATCAGTTTGTGGGTGGTAGGCTGTAGAGAAAGACAGTTTAGTGCCAAATAATTGGTGAAGATTTGTCCATAGTGCTGAAGTGAATTTGGGATCTCTATCACTGATGATATTTGTAAATATCCCAGTCCATGACACTACTCTATTCCATATCAGAAGAGCTGTATCCATGGCTGTATCATCTTTGTGACATGGTAAAAAGATTGGAGTTTTACTGAATCTGTCCACAATTACTAGGCAAGCATTATAGCTCCTGTCACCTCCTGGTGGTAGGCCAGTTACCCAATCCATATGGACAATTTCCCAAGGTCTGTTTGGTTCTTGGATTTTCATCATATTTCCAAGTCTTTTGCCAGTGGATTTATTTGCCTTTTGGCATCTGTCACAGGTTTTGCAATACTCTGCAACATCTTTTTGCCACATTGGCCACCATATGCAGGTCTTCACTTTCTCTCTTGTTCTGTCTTCAGAAAGATGTCCTGAAAAGGGACTATCATGGCATTCTTTCAGTACAAGATTGATTAATGACCTGTCTACAACTGTCATGACACATGTGTGCTTGGTTCTGTGGTAAATTATACCATCCAGTAGGTGAAATCTTCCTTCATTATAAGATTTCCTCCATACTTCATCCAAGGCATGTATTAGAGAGTTGTCTTTACAGTCTTTGTTAAGTAATTGGCATAAGATGCTACAATTCTTATCTTGAGTGTAACTATTTCTGACTTCTTCAAAGAAGGTGGTGTTCAAGTCTGTAACACTTATTCCTTCTATTGGAATTTGTGGTGAAGCTTCTTCTGGAACATAAGCAGGATTATCAATGTTATTTGGTAATGGCCATCTGCTTAGTCCATCTGCATTCTTATGAATATTCCCATCCTTATGAACAATAGTCATATTGCCTCTGTATTCTTGTATGGCTATTTGCCATCTGAGCATGTGTCTGTTAGGTGTTTTCATGTTCAAAAGTGATTTCACAGCTGTACAATCTGTTATTACTTCAAAAACACATCCCTCTAAGAAATAGTTCAATTTCTCTAAGGCCCAGACAAGGCATAGACATTCCATTTGACTTGCTCCATATCTGGCTTCAGTTGGTTTGATTTGCCTGGATATGAAACATATTGGTCCTTCTACAGGTTTGTCATTTATGATCTGAACTTGGTGAAGTGCAGCACCTAGTCCATCCCCTGATGCATCAATATACAGTTTGAAAGGTAATTTAAAGTCTGGCATCAGTAAGAGTGGAGCAGTGGTCAATGCTTCTCTTAGAGATTCAAAAGCTTTGACTCTGTCAACAGTCATTTCAAATACTGTGTCTTTGTCACACAACTTATAAAGTGGTCTTGCTATGGATGCAAAGTCTTTAATGTGTTGCCTGTAATATCCTGCAAAACCTAAGAATGACTGAATTTCCTTCTTATTCTGAGGCATGGGTTTTAACAATACTGCTGCAACTTTATTTTTATCAATTCCAAGGGACAAACCAGATACAACATGTCCTAGTGCCTTAAGTTCTTTAAATCCAAAATGACATTTTTTCAAGGAGATTTTCATGTTTACTGATTGGATTTTTGTCAAAACTCTTGATAATCTGTACATGTGCTCCTCCCAAGTCTTTGAACAGATAATAATGTCATCAATGTAAATGATTAACCATCCCTCTGAGAGTTCTTCAGGGAAGATTTCATTCATCATTCTTTGGAAGTGTGAAGGTGCATTTTTGATACCAAAGGGCATCCTTAAGTATTCATACACTCCACAATGAACAATAATTCTCAAGTATTTTCTTGCTCTTGGTGTTACCACATTTTGATGGAATCCTTTAAGGGCATCCATAGTGGTTATATACACTGCTTGAGATATTTGAGTAAGGGCAATTTGGATTTTTGGTATTGGGTATCTGTCTGGAACAGTGTAAGTGTTCAGAGCTCTAAAGTCCCCAACCATTCTGGATTTTCCATTATGCCACGCCACTATGACTGGTGTAGTTATTTCTACTTCCTCATTGTGGCCTACTTTTCTTATTACACCAAGGTCTAGAAGTTCTTTGATATGAATTTCTAGAGCTTCTCTTGATTTTGGACTTGCTGGATAAGCAGGTCTTCTCAGGAGTGGTGGATAAGGTCTCTCAATGTTAAGAATGATGTCAACTTCATGACCAATAATTGCTCCCAGAGGTTCTTTGTCTGTAGCAAATGCTCCTTTGTGGTCATACAAAAGGGAAGAAA
Organism: Austropuccinia psidii; assembly: GCA_023105745.1. NCBI lineage: Eukaryota > Fungi > Basidiomycota > Pucciniomycetes > Pucciniales > Sphaerophragmiaceae > Austropuccinia > Austropuccinia psidii. The sequence continues at coordinate 19,424,582 of JALGQZ010000014.1, read as the reverse complement.
GTTCATTTTCTTGTTTATCAGTCAGATGAAGGCTTATCTCAGCCTCATTTAACTGTTCAGACTTGAATTTTTCTAACTCTAAGTTGACTGGTGATACTTTGTTTACTGTAATTTGTCTTTTAAATGGTAAAAAGGCAAATTTCTGGCGCTTATTGTCCCCAATTGTAAAGTATCTGTCTTTGTTATTATGTAAATCTATCCCATACATGATCAAATAGTCATTTCCCAATATAAAATGGGTACTAGAGCAATTTTCCATAACAACAAATTCAACTGTGATCCTTAAATTCCCATTTATGTGTGGGAATATGACATTGGTCTCAAAGATTCCCAATGCTTTCATTGGGTTACTTGCACTGTTGAATTTTATACCATCAATTGGTAACAATTGGTCTTCAAAATTTGGCACACAAGTTTTAAGAAAGGATTTTCCAACACAAGAGCAGAAGGCTCCTGGGTCAAGCAAAAGTTTGGTGGGCTTGTTGTCAATTACCACTTCTGTTATACAGGAGTTACCAGCTGTATAACCTTTTCCTCTGTTTGGTTTTGTCTTCATAAGTTGTGCATCTTGAACTTTTGATAAATCAACTTGACCATTGCTCAATTGTGGTAAGTGGGAATAAGATTCCATGATGTCAAAAGTGGCATTGATATTTTCTATATCTTTTGAAGATTCAGAAAATATGGATGACTTATCATCTGAATTGTCTTCAATTATGTCTTCTTTTTCAACATCTGGTTCCTTTTCAATGTCAATTTCATTGATTTTCCCCCCCTTTGGACATGTATTGGCTAAATGGGTGGTGCCTTGGCAAATATGGCATTTTCTGACTGTATCTGCAGATTTATATTTAATATTACCAGAATTTTCTTTGGGGTTTTTGTCCACAGAATCTTTCCAAGGTGTATTAAACCTTGTTTTGAGATTCACCCTACTAGAACCAATTTTGGTTCTGGTGGTTACTTCTTCTAGTATATTAATAATATCTTCTGCTGAAGATTGTTCAGTAGTCCTGCTTTTGACAGCATGCTCTAAGTCACCTCCACATTGTCTCAGAATTTTTCTATGGATCATAAACTCTGACATGTCAGGATATAATGCTGTTAATCTGTCCTTTTGTTGGCAAAACCATGGTAAAGCTCTGTCTTTATCAGCATTAAATTTGGCAGATTCAAAGGCTGTTTCAACTTTAAACCTCCAAGCATCATTTGCCCATTTGTTGATGATTTGGGTTTTCCACCAAGTCCAACTCTGGTGTCCATGTGCTTGTCTTATTTTGATGTACCATCTGTGAGCTGATCTGGTAAACAAGGTGTTAAACCTGGCTGTTACCAATCTGTCTGGTAATTCAAAATCCTCTTTGATCATGTCAATACCTCTAATGAATTCCATATGGTCATACTCTCCTTCACCACTGAAGTGAGGCCATTCTTTAAGTTTTGGAACTTCTTTCAAGAGTGCTTGGCCCATTGATGGTTCCAAGTTATGAAAAGAAGTGGATAATTCATTTTTTAATTGTGAATTATCAGGATCCAATACTTGTGGATTTGGAATTCTTGTGCCCTCATTTTGATTTAGAGGTGTAGACATTCTTGGTAAGGTGTTCAGTAATTGTTCAATGTCATTCATTTTACTGTTGCTACACCTTTGGGAATTTCTGTATTCATGCTGGAAGCTTTGTATTAAATTTATTACTTCAATTTTATACATGTCTTCCTTATGTGTCAGTTCTTGCCATAACTCTGTCTGTCTTGTATTATCAGCAGTGACTTGATTCAATTTCATTGATAATTTTGATACTTCTTCTTGTGAAGCATAAAAACACTTTTTCAAGGCAATGGTATATGTCTTTACTTCAGTAAATGAATTTGAAATGTCATCAAGGACTTTCTTGTTATCTGTTTTGATAATATTTATGGCTTGTTTAATTCTTGATTCAATTATGTCATCAATATTGAATTTAGAATATTTATCTGTTAATTATTTAATAATGGCAGATTGTTCATTTATTTTATTGTTAGAAGAATTATCATTATTAGAATTTTTAATTGTTCTTAAAACTTTTTCAAAACACATAAGTGTTTCATTAATTTGGCACAGACTCAGGTTGTTTGTTTTAATGTTGTTACAAATGGTGTCATTTTTATCAGAAAGATGTTTTTTCACGTCATTTATAGCATTATACAACTCTGGGATGGAATCAAATATGTCAGAAATCATTTCTGGAACCTTAATCTGGCTTCCTCCTTCTTCTGTAATTCCATCATGGTTCTGGCCATCTGAAATACATTTTCCATGGCATCCTGCTGAATCTTTGGGATTCTGTAGCCCTGGCTGTAAGGTTTTGGGGCTGGTGCCTTCCCTTTGCCCTTGTTTGGAGTTTGTGGCTGCTTTTTCACGTTGGAATTGCTGCTGCTGGCCACTGGGGCTGTTTTTGGCACTGGTTTGGGTGGTGGAGGGTTGTTTTTCCTCCATTCTAGTGTCAAAAGCATCATGTTTTTCTTCTCCATTAATGGATGCCATCCATTGAGCAATTTGCAAGTGTTGGGATGGCCCAAGAATTTTCTTACTGTCAGGTAAGAATTCATGCAATTCTTCCACAGGTCTGCAAGGATCTGGTACTCTTTGAATTGAAGTGCATTGTTGTACGCACTGTGGCTGGCTTTGTATATGTCCACAGAGGCTTGTTGTGGCGGTGTCAGCTCTTTTTGAAGGTAAAATGGTATTATCAGCTTCAGAATGACCCATTTTAGTTGTTTGGAAGTCATCAACTGACCCTTTTCCTTCTGTACCTGGTTGGCCTCTACCATAATCACGTCTATTACCTTTTTGGGAGCTGCTTGAGGGGTTGTAGCTGGCTCCTGACCTGGTTGAAGGCATAATTATGGTTAAAAAAAAGGCTTAAAATAGTATTTTTACGTCAAAAACTTACTATTGGCCAAATTTTTAGCTTTCTGAAGGGTATTACTTATGTCCAAGTTAATCAATTCAGAAGATATTGGTTCAGGCTGGTTATTTTGAGTCACAATAACAGTACTGGCAGGGATAATGCTGGTTACTGTTGAGGCTGTTTCAATGTTTTCTTGTCTTACCACGTTGTCAGACACTAAAATTAATGAAAAAGCCAATTAATTAAGTAAAAAAAGGTTATTTCAAAAAAGAAATAAAAATATAAGCCTCACTTATAATATGAAAAAAAGTTATTTTTTATGGATTTTTTGAATTATAAGTATTTTTTATATGTTTTTAAATTTTTCAATATAAGAAAAAAGATTGAAAAAGAGTAAAAAAATATGTCACAGGTAAAATATCACGGCTGGGCCCCCAAATGTAAGGTGTGGATATGAAACTTTGATTAAAAATCAAGTACTTTTCCCGTCCTCAAAATTTGTATAAGGTAAAAATCAATTAAAAATAGTATGAAATATTATTTTTAAGAGAAAACACGCCAATTTTATTTTTTATAGCTTTATTAGTATAAAACAATAATATTATAAAAATTTATTGTTTTACCAACAATAAAAATTTATCCAAAAAATACTCTACAAGAGATATTTTAAGGCTACAAAAGAAATTTCTTCAAGAGCAATTTCAATTGGAATTAATCGAGCAAAGAACTGCAAGCAATTAATTAAAGAACAAAGTCTTTAAAAAGAATATTAAAGAGAATACACGCCCAAAAGTGACCAGAGTGAATTTGGAAACAAAGTGACAAAGTTTACAGTGATGACAGATGCTTTAATTCACTTTTGGGGTGGTTCAGGGGTAAAAATGATTATAAGAGTTACAAACAATGATTATAATGATTTTTTCACGTGGTTAAAAGGATTAAAATGATTTAAAAGTGGTGGTTGGAATCTTTGATTGATTGGTTTAACAGTTTTAAACTAATTAATAAAAGGAAAAGATTCTAACATGAAGAGAAAAGTGGGGCAAAGAAGACATTCTTTTATAGCCATCAATTCTCTTACTCCAAAAGTAAAATTTACTCTTTTCAGTCGTGAAAAACAGTCTGACAACAGAAAAGCCAATTATGGCATCATTGAACCCTGGTTTAGACCAAAAAGGGCTGGTTTAAGCCATTTTTAGCCATTTTTAGCCATTTTAGACCCTTAAATCAGCCATTACTATAGCAATACCAGGCCTAGAGCCTTCAAAACACGTCAGAATGTGTGTCAGAGGCGTAGAAACCAGTTAAAACTGTTTTTATTATGATTGTTTCATCTTAAGGGTAGTTTTACCCTCTTGGCAACAGCTAAAACTACCCCAGTTGGTATCAAAACCTCATCATCAATTGAGTCCACAGACCCTGTAACTTAATTCCAGGCCAAAAGTGATGAACTTTTGCATGAATTTTGACATCCCACGCCTGTCAGCAAGGATTTCGGGGGTCTAGCTCCCCCTTAGAGCTGGAGTTCCTTTTTCCCCCCAAATTTAATCTTTCCAATTTATTTTTCCTTTAATTCCTCATCATGTATTATACTTATAATTTACATATGTAATTCAATTCAATTGTACAGTACAATACAGTAATAATTGACACCTCATATGTAAATCAAAGTTCACTTATGTAATACACGCGCACATTTTGACATTTCAATTGAATTCAATTGAAAATACTTCAATTCCTCATAACTTCTAAACTAAACACAACACCTCAATTTTAACACAAAAATTGATGGTTAACACCACATGTGGTGTGAATTAAATTGAGGTTTTGAGGATTTTCAACTTTTGTATTGAAAATACTAAAAACTTAATTTAAGCTTATTTAGAGTTGAGTTACAAGAATTTCACTCAGAGGTGACCCCACCTGATTTTTTATGAGGAATCCAATGGTGAAATAAATTTTATATGTTTATTTATTGGATAAAAAGTTATAATAAATTTTATTTAACTTTTTTCCAAATTTATTTATTTTTTCACAATTTTGTTAAAGTTTCATTTTTACTTAATTTATCAAGTATAAATGTAATTTTATATTTACAAAATTTAATGTATTTTTTATTTTTAAATTATAATTAATTTTTTACTTTTAATGTAATTTTATATTTATATTTTGATTTTTATTTTAATAATATAAATAAATTTATTTTATTTATATTAATATGTTATTTTTTATATTTGTGGTCTTTTGGGTATATGAAATTACCTCTAAGGCTCACAAGGCCAATTATTAACAAAGAGGAAAATGTCTCCTACAACCAAATGAGTGGCACCTGAATCCAACAGAGCTTCAGTGCTTTCAAACATAGGGATAACACCAATTGGAGCCACAGATGCAGGGCACTGTGAAGATTGAGCTCAAGCAACAAAACCCCTTTTTCTAGCAGGGAAATCAGGTGCCCAATGACCCAATTTGCTAACATGAAAGCATGGATTTCTTGGTGTCAACCATTTCTTCCTCTACTTTTCAGAGCATGAAATAATAGGAGATGATGTGCCAAAGGATTTATTTCCGGATGAGCTTGCTTGAGGAGGTGTATTCAATTGGTCCTCAACTGCTGAGATTTTTTAATTTGGTGCAAGAAGTGATTCCACCAAGTTGTAGGTATGCTGAGAGGCATGAGCTTGGGATCCTTTGCCCATTCTCAAATTTTCTTGAATATATACCTCTGTTTAGGGGAACTGCATATGTGCAAGCACAAGTCCCTTATGCAACAAAAAAGGGATTTTCCTTGAATAGGAGGTGGTAATAGATATTGGAAAGGTGCTTCATTGGGTGGCTCAGGTGAGGGTTCCTGTCACAACCATGGCAATTCACCCTCTTGAACCTCAATATGGCATAGCCATGCCATATCCAATTTAAGGCAATTTGGCCATATCCATAATCATTGGCCAAATTTGCCATTTCATTCTTTTATGGCCTTTATGGTCATTTCATCCTCTGGGGCCAACCTGGACCCTTCATCATCATCAGGCCTTTCATGGCCAGGTTTTGCTTTTGGGAATTATCTTTTAATTTACAGTCAACAGGGAAAATACAGCCCAAAAGCCTGTATTTGGCTTTTTAAGCTTAAAATACAGATTTGCACATTTTGCACATTTTAGGCCATTTTCCCATGTATTATGGGAAATATGCCCAAATGGACTAATATGGCTATTTGAGGCTTAATTTCCAGATTTGCTCATTTTGAGAAAATACAGTTTTAAATATGTATTAACTGTTTTTGGCAAAAAACACCTAAAGGAAATCTTTCACCTTTGAAGCCACTCAAAACCCAATTTTCACTTATATCTTCCTGCCATCAATCCAAAAGACCTTTGGCCATTTCCACCCTCCCATCACCAAAAGTTTCATAAATGGGGTTATACACCATTATGCATTTTTTTTCACCAGAAATCTAATGGTGCCAATATCAAATGGTTATTTCAACTTTTTATCAGGTCATCAAGGCACATCATCCAGAGGATTCATCAAGGCTCAAAATTTTTTTGTCAATCTCAGATACCAATGACGCCATCAAGCAATCATTGGTTATTCTCATTCACAGTATTCCTCCAGGGGAATACTGGCAGTTCATTCTCAAGGGATATTCAAGAGGCAGTTCCAAAACAATTTACCAAGGGTCAGTGCTCCATAAATCCACCTTGGAAACCACATTCATTAAATACAGTCTGGATTCATCAAGACCTATATTTTAAATAATGAACCATGGAAATTTCATTCAACCCAGTTCATTTCCCAATTTGGCAGGGTATACACTTCATCAAGCAGTCAATTCAGCTTCAAGGATTCAATACAGATCAGCTGTCAGCCTGAAGGAGTCAAGCTCTCAACTTTTCACATTTACCAGCCTCCTTTGAGCCTGGAGGGTTTTTCCCCCAGTTAATTAATATATTTTTATTATATTTTATCTTTATTTATCTTATCATTTTTGTCAAGTGAATACTGATATTATCAAGTCATTCATTTAACACCTCTTTCTTTTTCTTTCTTTGCCTGTCAATGGATATTTGGTGGTCATATCCTTACTAATTCCATTGTTCATTTTGGCAGGTTGAAAAAGTGATTAAGGACTTACTTGGTTGGCTCTTTGGCCATTTGGCTTCTCATTTCTCTTATTGCATCTCATATTTGTACTTGCATTTTTCTTAGAGAAATTCAATTCTTTATTTTTATTTTATTTATTCTTTTGGAGTCTTCCAAGTGAGTTCCCTGTTTTCTGAGTGCCAGGAAACTCTTTTTTTACACTAGAGCCCCTGTGACAGCTCCAAAAACAAAGGTTGAATACCAATTTTTTGGGTTTCAATGGACAACTTGTTCAATGAATGCTGATGACCAGGGGGGATATTGTGCAATTTGTTAAGTGTGCTGAAAAAATCTGTTCCAATAAATGTTTCACCATTGCAGTCAGCTAATATTGGGTCATGAAACCACATCTATACTGGTCAAAGGAAAAATGTACATTTATTTGGTGAAATATCGGAATAATTCTCATGGTCCTGTTCACTAAGGGATTGATGGTAAGTTTGGAGATAATGATCAAAGAATTTGTAATCCTCCTCTTTTAGAGCCCTGATTTTATCAAGGAATGCCTTAGACACAAGGAATAAAACATGACAGGCACATAAATTATATTGATCATGTTTTGGCCATTGCAAACCTAATATTAGAATGGAGGAAATTTATAACAAGATTATCATACATGCATCAGAGAATAGCCAAATCCCTTCACAAAAGGGTATCATGGTTACCCCATCAAAATGGGCTTTGTAAGCATAATAATTGTATTATAGATTATAAATAGAATCTATGAGAATCCTAGTAAACCTCATTGGCTCTTATTCTTTCTTCTACCTTACCACCATCAGTTGTGCTCCTTCTTATTGTAATTGTCACCTAGCTCACTTATAAGGTATTGAAATACGTTTGCATTCAGATAATCTTATAGTTCATGGGCCCAGAAGCGCTGTCTGGATCTGCAGCACAGAAAAATGGCATACCAATATTATCTGATGACAAATACTTTGACTGGGAAGCTTCTGTGAGCCTGTGAGGTATATATAACATACCCATAAGGCCACAAATGATTTTATAAAAAGTTAATTTTATCTTAAACAGACTTTTTAGTTGAAATTAAAATAAAAAATAACAAAAAATAAGTATAATTTTTTTTTGGATAAAAAAAGTTATAAATATTATGTCATTTTTGGATTCTACACCAAAAATCACCTAGGGTACATCCATAAGGTGTTATACCCAAAAACACTTATTTCTTGTGTTATTAGAAGATTTAAGAATCTCACAGTACTAATGTAACTTTCTTAAATTTTTTTTAAAATTGTTAAATTTAAGCTTAAATAAGCTTAAATTTGAAGTTGCATAAGGTTAATGCAAACTTACCAAAATTTTAGTTAAAATTGAGGTGTGGTGTATATTTACTGAATTGGATAAGGATTTGCCATACAGAATGGAAATCCTGCATGAGCTCAATTTAAAAGGGTTTAAAGCCATGGTATGGATTTAAATAAATAAAAGGGCAAAATCCACGCAAAAAGGTGGGACAAAGGAAAAAGACCAAATAGAGCTGGGGTACCCAACTTTTTGGATCTTCAATGATTCAATTAAGGTTGTCCACCTGTATTGGAGGATTTTCAACCTTATTTAAACTTTAAGATTAGACTTTGATCCAACCTTAAGGTTTAAACTGGTTTTATCCCAATTTGGACAGGAATTTCAAGCTGCCAAAGGGTAAATCCCAATATGCAGGCTTGAAATCAAGGTTTTAAGAACTTTCAAAGCTTAATCAAGCTCAAAAATTTAAAGTTACAAGCATCAAAACCTTATCAAAAGCTAAGGTTTGGTGTGTATTGCTATTTTACGTGGAAAAATAGCAATAACTTCAAAAATTCATTAAAAATCCAAATCTTAATGGATTTGCTTGAAATTTTCACACAGGTTACAATTTAATATTACCTACATATAAATCAAGTTTTAATTATCTTTTATAAATAAATTTCCTGCGTAATTAGCCTGGAAATTTACTCTTTTAATTAAGCTCAAAGAAAATTATGATTTCTTTAAAAATTAATTAAAAATTGAGTTTAAGAGATTTCTGCTTGAAACTCTAATTTTAAGTTGTTCATGTGATGAAATTTAATATAAATAAGTTTATTCATATTGAAAAACTAGTTTAAATGAGGATTAAAGTTACATGGAGTTAAGAATAACACTGGTAACTTTAAATTGGAATTAAAAACAAGTTTCCTTAAGTTAAGACCTTTGTTTTTAAGTATGGTTTTTCAGTTTTGACCTGAGAACGCCCTCTATATTCATTATGAATCATGAGAGCTGCTCTGAAGACATAAAAAGAGTCTTTTCATCACTGTTTTTGTTCATCATTCATTATCAATCCAATCATATTAGAAATTTAAACAGGTAAAGTTTTATTATTTATAAAATATTATTATTAAAGTAATTCTTAAGTTATTTTACTCTTTATTAATTGTAAATTAAAGAATTGAAATCATAGAATTCAGATTATTGTTGTAATCATCAATAATATATTTTATATTATAAAATTATCATCTTAAATATCTTTTAAAATACACAAATTCCTCTTAAAAACTCTTTAATCTTAAATTTTATTATAAAAAGTTGTTTTATCTTTAAAATTATTGATTTTAGGCGTGTTTTTAACTTATAATCATTATTTAATAGAATAACTGTTGTTTGACTTGTTGTGTTAAATAAATATTATAAGTAAGTTTTTCTCTAAAATTCTATATCTTTTTTATCTAGCATTAGTTTTTTTATATAGAATTTTTTATTCTATAAGAATTATTTCTGCACAGTGTGTGTTATAATTCTTTTATAAATAATATTTTTATTATTTATAAGTGGTTAATATGCATATTTCCATGTGTAATTGTCTCATTAAGAGCTTTACACTTCTTATTGTTATAACTGTCAGTGACTATAACAATAATAGAATAATTATAATTTATTATAATTATAATTATTATTTTTTATTATTATATTTTTATAATAATGATTAACTTTATTTTTTTCATATAATTATTTTTAATAATTCTATTTAAATTTGTGGTTATAATATTTTGTTATATTATATATTTCTACTGAGGACAGTCATAGTACTCTTGATTTTGCTACTATTATCAAGAGTTTCATAGACAAACCTTACAGCTTCCATAAGGGCATCTTCCCTGTACATTGGTTTCCTAGATTATAATGACAGAGATTCTATCACTCCATCAGAAAGCTCTTCAGAACTTCCAGCTAAATAAAAAGAACTATCACAGAAAGCAGCTGGAATACTATTCCAATCCTTTGAACAAAACAACTGTGGTAAATTTTTGAGCAGGTCCAATGAAAAGAGTGCTAAGCTACTATACAAAAGCATTGAGTCTTACTATTAATCAAATAGAAGAGAGAATAAAGCAATAGTATTCTGAAATCTCCTTGCTATGACATGCAAAGACAAAGAATTATAGAAGTTCATCAGAAAAATTTGCATAAAACTCATGCATCTAAACCCAGTCGGGATTAAGGTTGGAAAACCACCAACTAGTGTGGATATATGTGATGAGCTCCTAGAACAAATAATACCAAGAAAGCTATCTAGTGGTTATGAAAACCTAAAAAGAATCATCTAAAAACAAAAAACCAGTAGATACTGCAAAAATAGAGGTAAAAATTGATGAATATATTCAAGATTATTCAAATTAGGAAAAAAATTCCTCTACAATTAGGTCAGAGAGAACTTTCAAAACTCAAAATTATTTCAAAAATGGGGTTTTCAACCCATTTAAAAATCACTCTGGAGAAGAATGCCAAGAGTTGCATCTTGATGCTGGAGCCAAGAAAAGGTTTAAAAACAAAAACTGGACTGAAAATAATAAGACTGGAAATAAAGCTAATTGATCAGCTCACAAAACACCCTCAGTATTTGAAGAAGAAGACACATCTTCAAATGAAACATAAAAAGTTAAATACTATAGAGCCTATGTTACTAAAGGCAAGGAATCAATGACTCTGCCTTGAGTCATATGGTAGGAGATGCTGCAGCATTTTAATTGTACAAAAGAAAAAATGATGTCAGTTGGAACTGCTGACAGTTCACATACTTCAGTCATTGGCCATGGAATGGTAAAATTCAGATCAAGTGACTCTGAATTTAAGCTACATTGCCTTCATGTTCCAATAATCAAGGAAACTCTCACCAGAATGGGAAAACTATGGGACAAGGGTTTTTCTATCACTCAGAGAAAAAAAATCTTAGTTGTTAAGGGGAACTCTATTCTGATGGAGGGGGAGGTGAAAGACAACATGTTTCAGCTCAACATTAACATTATAACCCCAAAATTTAAGAACTCAGCCAGAAAAGCAATATCAACTGAAGTCTTACACAATAGAGCTGGTCAACCTGGAAAAAAACCCCTAAAGGAGCTGTTTTCACATGTCAAAAGTATCCTGTTCTGTGAAGCCTGTGCCCTGGTAAAGTCACACAGACTACCATTCAAAGTAAAACTACTTCACGCACCATACATTGGTCATACTGTTAACTCTGACTTATTGGGCAGAATAACACCTCCAAGTCTCGGAGGAAGAAATTACTATCTTAAACTGACTTGTGATTACAATAAATATAAAATTGTATACATAATTAAAACCAAATAAGATGCATATGGTGTAATCAAAGACTACCTTTATGAAGTCAAGAAGAAGCACAACACCTCCATTCATGTGTTGGCCAATGACAATGGAGGAGAGTATCTTTCAAATAAAATTCAAAAACTTATTAAAGATAGAGGAATAAGAATTATGTTTACTTATCCATATACCCCTCAGCAAAACCCAATTTCTGAAAGAGGAAACAACAAGTGAAAAGGCAAAATAGATATTGTTTAAGTCTAATCTACCAGCTAATTATTGGGGGGAAGCAGTCATACCTAGTGTTTTAATGAAAAAATTACTCCCTTGTATATGATAAATAATCAGTTGTCTTATTTTTTGTGGCACAAAAGAGAGTTCAACCTTAAACACCTCAGAACTTTTGTGTGCTTATGTTATGTCAATATACCTAAAGCTCTCCGAGATGGGAAATTTGCTGCAGCTTCAAAAAGGGGAATATTCTTGGGTTATGATGTGAATGTCCCTCATAATTAGAGAATAATTCTGAATAATGGAAAAATTACAAGGAGTAATGATGTGGTTTTTGATGAAAATTTATTCCCTGGTGAAATTAATTAACGAGCTGGAGCTTCAAGTAATATGATTACTGAGAATTAAAGATCTCATGAAGAAAAAAGAGAGGAAATTTCAGAAAACAGTAAAAAACCACCAGAAGAAGGCATTGAACCAGCTGAAATCAATTCAGTTGAAGCTATAAGCCTGAAAAAGGGTCCCAATTGACCTGGCTGGGATATCAAACTGACTATTAATAAAGCACGCAAGAACATCTCTTCAAATATTGATGAGTCAAAAATTCTAACAAACCATCAAGGAGAAACTATAGCCAAAATCTCTCAGGTTTCCCATGATCCAAAGTCATGGAAAGATTCATTAAGAGAACCTTATCAACAAGAATGGATAAAGGCCCTAAACAACAAATTAAATAACCTTCACTCAAGAAGCATAGATGAGGAAACAACTCTTTAAAAAGGCATCAAATCTGTTGGCTTCTCTATAAAATTTAAGAGGAATTTTGACCACAAAGGGAGAATTAATAAAAAACAAGGTACAAGTTTGTGCTCAAGGGTTTACACAAGAGTATGGAGTAGATTATGACAACACATACTATCCAATAGGTAAATTCAGAACCCTCAGAGGACTTTTAACCATCGCAATTATAAAAGACCTGGAAATACATCATATGGAGGCAGAAGATGATTTCCCAAATCCTACTCTTGATGAAAAGATCTATATACAAATTCATCCTTTTGTCCCAAATTACAATACCAGAAAAGTATGGAGGCTCAAGAAACCTTTATATGGGCTCAAACAAGCCTCCAGGTACTTGTATCTGGAAATCTCTAAATTATTTGAATAAATAAATATTTTCACAAGAAAAGCAGACCCTTTCTTGTTTACCACAGTGACATCAGAATGGGAATGCTGCAATGAGTTCAAGTTATCAATCTTGAAATTAAAACAATATATATTTAGAACCAGTAAATAATAATACTAAAGTAGAAAACAGTCAGTCACTAAAGCTGGTGTACTTTAAATAAACAACAGAAAGTACCCGATTAACTCAGATAAATTTTTTAAAACACTACTATACAAATTTTGTAACAAAACACACAACAAACTCTAATAATGTTTCAATTTGTGATTAGTGAACTGGACTACTTGATACTTAATAAGTGGATGTATGTAAATACCTTTATGACCCCTAAGCCTTGTTGGTAGAGTAATTTTGATGTGTAAGGTTATGATATATGTATGTTATACATGACAGATAACAAAGGATTTAAGTGACAGTAATAAAATCAATAGAAAAGATGAAGAGAAAAATGTTTTCAATATTCTACAGTAAAAGAGAGACTTTAAATAATCTCATCAACCTCTCATAACAGTGGAGAGAACTCTAGTATCTAAAAATTTGATTGATCATACATTGATCCTTGAGATCTCTGCTAAAACTGCTTAAGCTATTAGAGTTATACTGATGAATGTTAATTTACCCATACTTAACCGTTTCTTGTTCCTCCGTCCCAGCATTAGCCTCAAAAAGAGGTTCTTTTCTCAACACCCCTCTGAGCTCCTTGAGAGGTATTTGTGGATACACCGTAATTAGTTTCTGAAAACCTAAGGATTTTGTCAATATATCAGCTAGCATATCTTCTGTGCCAAATTTCACAATTGTCATATTTTTCTTGATTACAATAGCTCTGAGGTATTGATAGCGTATTTCAATATGCTTAGCGTTTGTATCAAGTGCTGCCTGTTTTGCAATGGTGGTTGTGCCAGAATGATCATTAAAAAGTATAGGTTTGCGTCTTCTAAACCCATTTCTATGAGGATAAATGATATCAAACATAATTGTTTAGCACATATATTCATGGTGATGAACTTGGCCTTGGTAGTAGATTGCACCACCGCGGTTTGTTTTTTACTTAACCAAGATGTTGGATTGCCATAAACTGAGGTTAGTACACCAGAGATTGACTTCCTGTCAGTTCTGTCATTAGCATCATTAGCATCAGCCCATCCTTCCAGAATAGTGTTTTTCATTTCTGTCTGATTTGTGAATATTAACGATAAGAGTAATGTAGCTTTAAGGTTTCTCATAAGGTTTTTGCTTGCTGTCCAATGATTAATGGTGGGTTTAACTGAATAAAATTAAAGTTTATTTACCATGTACATTAGTCAGGACAAGTGTGTTGTTCTAAGTAGTTCAGAGTACCAATAGCATGTTGAAAAGAAGTTATATCAACTAATTCCCCTTTGTCATCTATTTCTGTAAAGAAATTCCCGTTACTTGGTTCTTTTACACCCCTTCTGTAAACCATGCAGGAGTCTTTTAATCAAGTCTGCTTGAATCATTACCAAAGAACCATAATCATGCCAGGCTAACATATGTCCTAAGTGTTGGGTGGGGTATTTCTTGCACTTTATAGTAAGTTCCTTCCCAATTTGTGTGAGGAAATCTTGAATTACTGATTCCTTTTTCCTTATGAGAAATCCGTCATCTACATGGACATGTAGGATCAATGACAATGTATTGTTAAGGAATAAAGAATCATTGGATGTTGATTTATGCAGTACAAATTTTTCCAATATGCTAACAAATTTTAGTTTCCACATTCAAGGGGCTTGCTTCATTCCATACAATGATTTTTTAAGTTTAAATACCCTAACCTTCTTTTCCTTTTGTTTCAAACCCTTTCACCTGTTTTATTTAAACAATGGTATCCATATCACCATGGAGAAACACCATTTCAACTTACAACTGATAGGGGATATATTGTTTGTTCACAATCAATGATATCATTACCTTGAAGCTTTTGTTCCTTACTACTGAGGCCCAGGTATCAAAATAATGTAGTAGGTCGTCCTGGTGGTTGCCTTATATCTATATACTTCATCATATTCATTGTGAACCTTTGAGATATGTCCACATACCCAAAAAGGTCACAACAAATGTTTAAAATAATTATACATTAAAAATAATTATCTTAAAACTACAAAATTGCCATAAATATGCATAAAACTTGGTTCAACTTAAAACCAATGAATAAACATGTGAAATAAATTATACCATTGGATTCCCCATGGTAAAATACACATATACCACTTTTATGGCATATCTGTAAAGTCAATATTTAATGAGTTATAAGTAATAATACCTTATAAAAAACATAAATCCTTAATTATTGCAAATACCAATGAAACAACATGTAAAATAAATGGTACCATTGGATTCTCCATAAATCTCCACACATAAAACAATTAAGAAGCTAATCTCCCAAGTCAATACTTAAGGAGTTAAGCTGAATATATGCACTTTTGTGGTCAATGCATATATTCAAGGATTTTAGCTAATATCTTTTGAATAATTAATGATAGAGTGATGAACTAAAAAATAAAGTCATCACGTAATTACTGTAGGAATACAGAAATGAACTTTATTTCACAAGTTATAAACAAGGTTAAAACCTGTAAGGGATTATTGATTAAAATCAATAGAGCTGTTGACCACTTTGTTGTGAAAGTGGTCCAAACTTAAAGAAAAGTAGACAGTTGGATTCTACTAGCTCATTCGTGAAGAATGATGTATTTTTTATTATAATATCCAAGGTATAGCCCCTTGAAATCATGGTTTGAAGTATAAAATATTAAATTTCAACAGAAAAGATGAGTTACAAGAAAAATCATCAAAAATAAAGTTTTGATTATGTAATTGAAATCTTTTTTGCAGAATAATACAGCTATGCCAAGCTATTAGAATTCACTCTCTGAATTGCTGTAGCGTGTAAAACTTAAAAGTTATCAAGGATCAAAGTTTGAGCTTAATTTGATCACTCACTGTAACTTTAAATTAAGTTTAACAGTCAGATGAGTGACAGAATTGGTGAATACTGTTAGTTTATGATTAAAACTAATAAAATACACGAGTTTTGGTGTTCTGCCAAGCCTTGACGTCATCAAACTCAGAGTTACAGTGATAACTCTAAATAATGGCGTAATAATGAGATAAGATGGTTTGATCATGATGTAATCATCCCCAAACCTTAAAATATTAATCAATTCCAGTGGATATGACCAGTGCATGTCTAATAGAAGCCTGCTGGACTCTAGGAGGAAGGAATTTAATATAAATAGAGCTCTTTTTACTCTATTTCCCCCTCAGACGCTTACAAAACATTAAATCATTGAATAAAAAGGTAAATTCTTTATTCTTTATATATAAAACTTTTATATTATTAAAGACAAAAGGTAATCTTATAATAATCTTCATCTTTGACGTGATTATTGCAATTATTAAATTGTTTTGTTTAAATCTCTCTTAAAAACCTCAATTCCATGTAAAATCAAGAAAATTTGCAATTTCTCTTAAATTTTATTGTAATTACAATTTAAATAAGCTGTATTTACATTTCTAGGCATAAAATTATCCAAAAGTATTATATCAAGCATTAAAAGTAGGTTATTTCTCTTATTATAATAATTTTTCTCTATTATTACTTTAATAATTCTGTAATTAATATAAATAGTATTTATATTAATTTATAGCTTTAATATTAGTAATATTATTGTTTTTAATTGTTTTTTATTAATAAAAACAATCTTTTACACCTTTATTATTTGTTGGTAACAATAATAAAGTGCTTTTAAATTTATTAATTATCTTATATTAATATATTTATTTATTATATTATTTTTTTTATAATATAAATTATATTATTATATTTATTTAATAATCTAATTATTTTACGCCATAATTATAATAATTCTTTCTTATTATAATTATTTTTATTTTATTTATTGCATTTATAAGGACATTCATAATACAATAAGTAAAATATTAGTAATTTTTACTTATTGTTTCATAGTCAAACCTTACATTTGGGGGCCTGGCCGGATATTTACTCTAAAAGACCTTTAAGAAGATTCTAATTGGGTTTATCCAATAATAAATTATATAATAATCTTATATTTGATTAATTTTAAAAGCTATTGAGGCATTTGTAAAGCAATTGTACTGTCTTACACATGGTTTTTCACATCCTTAGACTTGCAAAAACTTTCTTTGAGTGACTCTAGTGAGATATGTTATAAATCAAAAATAATTTTATATTATAAATTAAGTTTAAACAGAATCATATTCATTTTTATTTTCTTCTTTAAAAAGAAAAAATATTAAAAAACAATAAAAAAGTTATTTTATCCATTTTAATTTCATTTCTTTAATTATTTTCACTTTTTAAAGATATAAAAGCAATTTTTATGTGGAAAATTGCCATATCTTACCAAAAATAACACTTCTTATATAAAATACTTATATTTATTTGTATCTTTTAGTGTTTGAAGACAATCCAACAGAGGACAACCAAGCCACTGTTGAAAGATTGGTGGAAGAAACTTGTGCAAGTTCTCCAACACCAATTGTCACTAAGAAAAAGAAAGCTAAGAAATTAGACTTTCCAGGACCCACCATGCAGGACTCTGAAGGTGAGTACCTCATTCATAAATTGCCATAAGAAGAATTCCTCTTCTGAAATCCTCTTATTTTCTTATTTTTCTTAAATCATGACTACCAGAAGAGGATCCCAATACTCCATCCAATCAGATGGAGCTGGACTCAGAGGTAGGATTGATTTCTCAAAAGGGAAAAGGAAGGGCAATATCCCCAGTGGAACAGAATCCACACAAGGAAGTGCCTTATCCCACAGGCAAGTCCCAGAAATGCCCATTATATCTGAGCCAGAGTTAGAACTAAGTATGAGTAACTCAAACAGGTACAAATCACATTCAGAGGGCTCAGATAGACATTTACATGAGCCAGTACAAACAGTACTACATGATGTACAGGGAAAAAGATTGAGAAATGTTGCCCCAAATACACCAAGGAGTGATGAACTCCTGGCACATCCTCAAAACGTTCCTCAAAGAGGAGGAAATAGTGAAATACTCCAATGGATGGAATCCACTATCATCCAAGCCTCAAATCAAGAAGATCAAACAGTACCATGCCAAAAAGAAAGAGCAAGAAAGGAAGAAGCCCCAGTAGCTTCTACCCGCAAGCCTCAAGTCAACCAACCTCCCCAAGAAGGGAGGAAGAACAAGAAAAAGAATTGGAGGAAACCATATTACCCAAGCTACAGGATCCCAAAAATCCAAAAAGATTCCATGGACAATATCTTCAACATGGCCAGAACCTTGATGGAATTCCAAGACAAAGAGGAGCAAAGAATGAGACAACCCCATTTCCCAAAGAAATAACCTTGTCTCCTGATGTTGTTAATACTTGAACAGAGCTTAAAAATAGTATTTTACCTCTTAAAGACATTAAAAATAGCTTATTATCTTTCCAAGAAATAAATAATAGCTTATCATCTTTAACAAAACTTGTTGTACAAAATAAAAAAGAAATTGATAACATAAAATTTATGATTGAAAATAATAAGCCAAGAGTATTAATTGATAATACTCAGAAATGAATACAAGGACAACAAGAGTTGTACAAATACATAAGTGATATCAAAGAAAAAACTTTGACAATCAATTATGACATGAGTATTGATAATCTTACAGAAAAATTAAACAAATTAAGCATTTCTGTAGAAAAGTTTGAAGAAAAGACTTCATCACACCAAAAATTACTTTTGGACCATGTGGAAAAAAGTGATTAAGCAAAAATGCATCTGAAAGATGACATTCAAAGTGAAATAAGGCTTATCACTGAAAAAATGGATAAAATTAATGAGGCTAACTCAAATATGCCAAAGTTATCAACCCCATTTTCTCACATAAGAAACCCTGTTAAACCAAAAGAGGAATTAACAAATCCATTCATAACAGACTTAAGTCACCAAGACAATAACCAAGTCTTAATGAAGGAAGCACCTCAATTAAAAGAATGGCCAACATTCACACGAGAAGGTGAATATGACCACATGTCATTTATCAAGACAATTGACATGCTACAAGAAGATTATGCCATACCACATGAATTAATTACTGCAAGATTACATTCACTGTTTGAAAAATCTGCAAGAAGATGGTATTATGGCATAAGACAAACAAATGGAAAAAATACCTGGTCTTGGTGGAAACAAGAAATAATCACCAAGTGGGCTAATGATGCCTGGAGGTACAAGATAGAGAATGCATTTGAAAATTCTTTCTTTGACCCAGACAAAGACAAACCTTTAACTTGGTTCTTAAAACAAGCTGAAAGACTCAATGCATTGTACCCAGAAATGTCACAAAAGAGTTTGCACATGAAAATACTTAAGAAATGTGGAGGAGAGCTAGAAAATTCCCTGAGAAGCAGGTGTATAGAACCATGCTCCACAGAAGAGTATATCAATGCACTAGAGGACATAGTGACAAGAACAAAAATTGGCAGAACTTGGAAGAAATTGGACATTAAAAGTCCAAACAAGCCATTTATCAAAAAAGATAAATCAAAAGAAGCTTTCAAGCCCAATACATCCAACAATAATGAGAAAAGAAAATGCCATAAATGGGGAGGTATTGGACACTTAGCCAATAACTGCCTCAAAAAGGCAAAGATTAATGAAATTGTGGAAACAGAAAACCACAATGACAAAGAGGAGGAATCTGACTCTGAAAAAGAAACAGAAGAGTCAGAAAGTTCTGAAAGTGATGAAATTAATATAATTAATTCACAAATTAATAATATTGATATATTCTATGAAGTACTAGATGTTAACTCAAAATTACCACAAGTTGGAACATCTGACACAAACCTGACAAATATACAAGATGCCAAAATGTACAGAACCAAACCTGCAAAAGGAATGGGATATACAGCTGGAAAATCAAGTATAAGTACTGTTATGGTTGATAACAAAGAAGGAAAAGTGAACTTGGATACAGGAGAAGATTGCACCTGTGTTGGTAAAGGTTATTTAAAAACCATTGTCCCAGACTGGCAAGAAAAACTTATTCCAATACAAGGTGTCAAATTTAGTAGTGCAAGTGAGAGCATGAAGCCCCTTGGAATAATTGATTTAACACTAATTTTTCCTCACCCCTCACAATGTGTCATAATTAAAGTAGAGTTTGTAGTAATGGACAGCTGTACTAGTAATCACTTCATACTTGGAAATGACTACTTATCAATTTATGGTATAGATATCTCTAACCAAAAAGACAGATATTTTACCATAGGAGATAACAAAAGACAAAAGTTTGGCTTCTTAAATAACAAAGAACAAATCACAGTTATTAAGAATGAAGAGAAAAGTCCAGAAAAGGACCTTTTTATATCTGAAAAACTCAAAGAGGCAGAATTCAATCAAGAATTAACAGAAAAAATGAAAGAAAAATTGATTGACCTCTTATTTAAGTACAAAAATGCCTTTGCAACTGACAAGGAGCCACTAGGTGCCATAATTGGGCATGAGGTGGATATAATTCTTAATGTGGAAAAGTCTTACCAACCCTTACTAAGGAGACCTGTTTACCCAGCTATTCCAAGGGCTAGAGAAGCCTTGGAGGCACACATTAAAGAATTAATTGACCTTGGAGTATTAAGAAAAGTGGGACATAATGAACAGGTAGAGGTCACTACACCTGTCATTATAACTTGGCATAATGGAAAATCAAGAATGGTAGGAGACTTCAGAGCCCTGAACACCTATACCATTCCAGACAGATATCCAATACCCAGAATCCATGAGACATTGACACAATTATCACAAGCTAAGTTCATTACAGCCATTGTGGCCTTAAAAGGCTTTCATCAAAATGTCTTAACAGACAATGCCAAGAAACTACTGAGGAGAATAGTCCACTGTGGGATTTTTGAATACTTAAGAATGCCATTTGGCATAAAAAATGCACCTTCCCATTATCAAAGGATGATGAACACCATATTTCCTGAAGAACTATCAGAAGGATGTTTAATTATCTATATTGATGATGTCATAGCTTGCTCAGAAACTTGGGAAAATCACCTTACAAGACTAGAAAGGGTACTACAAAAAATAGTGCAAGTGAATATGAAAATTTCCTTGAAAAAGTGTCATTTTTCATACAGTGAACTAAAAGAACTAGGACATGTTGTATCTGGACTTAGTCTAGGCATAGACAAAAATAAAGTAGCAGCAGTACTACTTAAGCCAATGCCTCAAACCAAAAAATAAATGCAATCATTTGTAGGATTTGCTGGTTACTATAGAAAGCATATAAAGGACTTTGCAAAAATTGCCAAATCCTTTTATAAGGTATGTGATCAACAAAAAGTCTATGAAATGACAGAAGAAAGAGTCAAGTCATATGAAGAATTGAAAAATTCCTTAACAAATGCCCCATTTCTTCTAATGCCAGATTGGAAACTACCCTTCACACTTTACATTGATGCTTGTGGAGAAGGACTAGGTGCTGCACTACACCAGACACAAATTATAAATGATAAACCAGTGGAAGGACCAATTTGTTTTATTCCAAGACAAATAAAGCCAACAGAAGCAAGATATGGAGCAAGCCAAATGGAATACCTCTGCTTAGTGTGGGCTTTAGAAAAATTACATTATTACTTGGATGGAACAGTATTTGATGTGATTACAGACTGTAATACTGTAAAATCTCTATTAAATGTGAAAACTCCAGATAGACATATGCTGAGATGGCAAATTGCTATCCAAGAGTACAGAGGAAATATGACTATTGTTCATAAATCTGGCAATATTCATAAAAATGCAGATGGTCTTAGCAGATGGGCTCTAGCAAATACCCCTGACAATCCAGCATGGGTACCACAGGAAGAGCACCATATAGAAGGAATATGTGTTACAGACATTGGGACAGAATTCTTTAACCAAGTTAAAGAAAGCTATAAGATAGACAAGAATTGCCATATCTTAAGCCAACTTCTAATGAAAGACTGCAAAGATCCATCACTTTCATCAAAATTAGATGAAACATGGAAAAAGGCATATGATGAAGGAAGATTCCACCTCCTTGATGGAATCCTTTACCATAGAACAAAACACACATGTGTTATGGCCTTAACAGATAGAACCCTGATAAACACTATTTTACATGAGTGTCATGATAGTGTTGCAGCTGGACATCTTGCAGAAGATAGAACACTAGAAAGGGTGAAAACCTGCTCTTGGTGGCTAAATTGGAAGAAAGATGTTTTAGAATACTGCCAAACCTGTGACAGATGTCAAAAATCCAACAGAGCCACAGGAAAGAAATTTGGAATGATGATCAAAATACAAGAACAAAAATCCCCTTGGGAAATAGTTCATATGGATTGGGTAACAGCATTACCTCCAGGAGGAGACAGAAGCTATAATGCATGCCTAGTCTTAGTTGACAGGTATAGCAAAACTCCCATGTTCCTACCATGTCACAAAGATGACACAGCTATGGACACAGCCATAATGATATGGAATAAAGTTATTAGCCATACAGGCTTATTCCAGAATATTAAAAGTGACAGAGACCCAAAATTCACTTCAGCATTATGGACAAACCTCCATAACTTGTTTGGGACAAAATTATCATTCTCAGCTACTTACCATCCTCAAACTGATGTTTTAGCCAATGCATAGCTTTTTGAAAATTCGTCGAATTTTAAGGGTCATCGAATATTCAATATCGAATTTCTGTCATGACCGAATATTCAGAATCGAATTTCACCTACCTTCGAATATTCAAAATCGAATGTTCAAATATTCGAATATTCAAAAGCGAATTTTGAATTTTGGGACTTTGGTAAAACCATAAAAACCCATTGGCCCTTAAGGTTTTTTGCCATAAATTATTAAATACACATAAAAAACACTATGGGCTCCTTATTTATGAAATAAATGGAATTCTTATTCCATAACACAATTTATGGTATTTTTAATTCCATTCAAGCCATTAATTTTATGTATGCATTTTTTATTCCATTAATTTCATTTATATTATTGATGATACCATTAATATTACTTATGAAATTGTTGAGGCTATTCATGTTACTTATGGAATTTTTTCATGAAATTCATGAGATTTCTGGCATTTTAACAATCATTCAACCCAAGAAGTTTCAAAAAAATATAGGCTTTTTGTTTTTGATTCTTAAGATTGAATTGATTTTTTAAAAATAATTATGATTATTTATTTCAAAAATAGAATTTGAACAGAAAGGATCATTTATTTCAAAAGTAGAATTCAAACAGTAATTAATTAAAATGAATTATATTTTCATTAATTTTCATTTTATAATTAATTTTGTTTAATTTTCATTAATTATATTTCATTATATTTGAAATATACTTAATTTTTATTAATTATCATTAATTATAATTAATTTTAATTAATTTTAATTAATTTTAATTAATTTTAATTAATTATAATTAATTTTAATTAATTATAATTAATTTTAATTAATTTTAATTAATTATAATTCATTTTAATTAATTATAATTAATTTTAATTAATTATATTTAATTTTAATTAATTATAATTAATTTTAATTAATTATAATTAATTATAATTAATTTTAATGAATTATCATTAAATCTCATTAATTATAATTGATTTTAATTAATTATTATTAATTGTCATTCATGATAATTAATTTTGATTAATTATCATTAATTGTTATTATTTATAATCAATTTGACCTCAGTTATAATTAATTTCCATTAAATTGATTATAATTAATGAAAATTAATTAAAATTAACTATAATTAATAGCAATTAATGACAATTAATTAAAATCAATTATAATCAATGACATTTAATGATAATTAAATAAAATTAATTAAAATTAATTATAATTAATTTTAATTAATTTTCATCAATTAATGTTAATTATTATTAATTATAATTAACAATAATTATATAAAATTCATTATAATTAATTATAATTAATAATAATTATTATTAGTTCTAATTAATTATAATTAATAATTAATTATAATTAATTTTAATTAATAATTAATTATTAATTAATTATAGTTTATTTTAATTAATTATAATTAATTAGAATGAAAATTTCTTTTGAATTAATTTTAATTTTGATTATATTTAATTTTAATTAATTATAATTAATTAATTAAAATTAATTATTCAATTAATTAAAGTAAATTATAAATAATTTTAATTAGTTTCAATTAATTATGATTAATTCCAATTAATAATTAATTAATAACTAATTATGGTTAATTTTAATTAATAGCAATTAATGAAAATTAATTAAAATTAACTATAATTAATAGCAATTAATGATAGCTAATTAAAATCAATTATAATCAATGACATTTAATGATAATTAAATAAAATTAATTATAATTAATTATAATTAATTTTAATTAATTTTCATCAATTAATATTAATTATTATTAATTATAATTAACAATAATTAAATAAAATTCATTATAATTAATTATAATTAATAATAATTATTATTAGTTCTAATTAATTATAATTAATAATTAATTATAATTAATTTTAATTAATAATTAATTATAATTAATTTTAATTAATAATTAATTATTAATTAATTATATTTTATTTCAATTAATTATAATTAATTAGAATTATAATTTCTTTTGAATTAATTTTAATTTTTGATTATATTTAATTTTAATTAATTATAATTAATTAATTAAAATCAATTATAATTAATGAAATTTAATGATAATTAAATAAAATTAATTAAAATTAATTATAATTAATTTTAATTAATTTTCATCAATTAATATTAATTATTATTAATTATAATTAACAATAATTATATAAAATTCATTATAATTAATTATAAGTAATAATAATTATTATTAGTTCTAATTAATTATAATTAATAATTAATTATAATTAATTTCAATTAATAATTGATTATTAATTAATTATAGTTTATTTTAATTAATTATAATTAATTAGAATTATAATTTCTTTTGAATTAATTTCAATTTTGATTATATTTAATTTTAATTAATTATAATTAATTTTCTACATTTAATATTAATTATAATTAAGGAAAATTATTTAAAATGAATTATAAATAATTATAATTAGTGTCAATTAATTATAATTCATAATTAATTAATAAATAATTATGGTTAATTTTTAATTAATTATATAATTAATATTATAATTTACTTTAATTAATTATATAATTAATTAAAGTAAATTATAAATTATTTTCAATTAATTATAATTAATTCCAATTAATAATTAATCAATGATTAAATATAGTTAATTTTAATTAATTATAAGTACTCTTAATTATAAATAATTTTAATTATAATTTATTTTAATTAATTATAATTAATTAAAATTCATTATAATTAATTATAATTAAGGAAAATTATTTAAAAATTAAAATTAATTATAAATAATTATAATTAGTTTCAGTTAATAATTACTTATTCGTGGTTCCTTTTTTTATTTATGTCTTACAATTTTAATTATTTTTAATTATAAATAATTTTAATTAATTATAGTTAATTAAAATTCATTATAATTAATTATACTTAAGGAAAATAAATTATAATTAAAATTATTTATAATTAGTTTTAGTTAATAATTACTTATTCGTGGTTGCTTTTTTAATTTATGTCTTACAATTAATAAATGTGAATATTTTTTTGAATCATTTATTTATTAATCAAACAATTTTTAGCAGCACTTTACAAAAATCGGGCAGCAATTCCCCCAAAGCTAAGAATTATAAATAAATACAAAAACAAGTCATGGTGTGGGCCCCCACCATGACTGGACAAAAAATAAAAGAAAGAGTTTTATTATAATAGAGGAGAAAATGTCTTTGTTTAAGATGTTGACTTCATCTAATGTTATAGTGGTGTTTCACTCTTTATTGTGCTGGGCACTTTCAAAAGAGGCACCGGCCCTATTGGCCTGGACAGCTCCTCTTTTGTGGATCAGATGACCCAAGCCCTCAGGTTATTAGTCTCCACAAAATGTTACAGCCTCAAGCAGCCTCTATGTGTGTGCACCCACATAGAGAGGCGAAGCCTTAAGCAACATTTCGCTTTGACCAAGTCCGCTGAGGGCTGCCTTGTGGAAGGATTGGTTTGAATAATTCATTGTTTGACGACTTGAGGGGTTTTTTGTATTCAGTCAACTGTTAGCAATTCTGAATCAAAAAAGGCCACAAAAGCAAATTAACATGGAAAAAATAAAAATAAACAGAAAAAGCAAAGCGGACCAGTGAATTTAAATACAAGTATTGAGTCACACAGAAATACACCAAACCCAGCAGCTTTAAAAGTTTCAAGAGAAGTCGATGAAGACAAACGATTGCAGTTTGCAGATGAAGATGATACACCAGGTGAGTTAGATGATATTGGATTGGCGTTTGAATGAGTGAATGAAGATTTTGAGGAAGAAGTAGGTGATTCAAATGGTTGAAATAGAGGAAAAGAATGAGATGGACGATTAAGAGGTGAGTGGGGTTGATTACGATTACAGAGAATTATCTTTATTGAGCTTGGAATTTGAGGTAACCTGATTTAAATTAGGAACAAGTGAAATGAATCAAATGAGTGAGCTGAGATGATAGAAATGCAAGTTATTAAAAGAAAATATGTACTAACTTCATCAACATAACCAATCAAAACGTCAGTGTCCAAATTTAAATGCTGAGTTGTTAAGACCAATCGATGAATCACAATTTTAGCTTGATTAGAAGGGTTTGAGATGGAGATTTCAAGAGGGTTGGAAAAATCCGAATGAGGTCTTGGTTTTAAATGCTTCTAAGGTGATCGTAGGTGGATTGATAGGTGTGAGAGATGGATGATATAATATTGGATTGGAATTTGAATTAGTGAATGAAGATTTGGAGGAAGAAGTAGGTGATTCAAACGGTTGAAATAGAGGAAAAGAATGAGATGGATGATTAAGAGGTGAGTGGGGTTGATTACGAGTACAGGATATTGAATTAGATTTATGTATCACTACATTAGGGTATGTAGTGATACATAATAAAATATTTGCATGACTATGTATATGAGAATGAATAATAATAAAAAATCAAGAATCACGCAAAAATGAAGAAATATAAAATAAATAAATAAAAAGAATCTATAATAAGAATAAATAATAAAGAAAATATAAAATATAAGTAATAAAAATAAATAATACAATTAATTTCCATTAATTATAATTAATTTGATAATTTTAATTTTCATTAGTTAGAATTAATTATAATTTCAATGATTAATTTTAATTAGTTATAATTTCATTTATCATAATTAATTTTTTTTACAATTAATTTTAATTAAATATATTGAATTTTCAATAATTATAATTAATTTTAATGAATTATAATGAATTTTCAATAATTATAATTAATTTTCATTTATAATTAATTTTCAATAATTATAATGAATTATAATTAATTTTCAATAATTATAATTAATTTTCATCAATTATAATTATTTTTTATTAATTATAATTTTTCATTAATTATAATTATAAAAAATTAATAATAATTATTTTTCATTAAATACAAATTTTTTATTAATTATAATTAATTTTCATTAATTATAAATTATAAAAAATTAATAATTATTATTTTTCATTAATAACAATTATTTTTTATTAATTATAATTATAAAAAATTAATAATAATCATTTTTCATTAATTATAATTATAAAAAATTAATAATAATCATTTTTCATTAATTATAATTATAAAAAATTAATAATAATTATTTTACATTAATTATAATTATAAAAAATTAATAATAATTATTTTTCATTAATTATAATTATAAAAAATTAATAATTATTATTTTTCATTAATTATAATTCATTTGCATTAATTATAATTAATTTGAACTAATTATAATTGTTTTTCATTAATCATAATTCATTTGAATTAATTTCAATTATTTTTCATTAATTATAATTATAAAAAATTAATTATAATTACATTTTAATTAATTATAATTGCAAAAAATTAATAATAATTATTTTTCATTAATTATAATTCATTTGCATTAATTATAATTAATTTGAACTAATTATAATTGTTTTTCATTAATCATAATTCATTTTAATTAATTCATTTTAATTAATTATGAATAATTTTCATTAATTATAATTATAAAAAATTATTAATAATTATTTTTCATTAATTATAATTCATTTTCATTAATTATAATTAATTATAATTATAAAAAATTATTCATAATTATTTTTCATTAATTATAATTGTTTTTCATTATTCATAATTCATTTGAATTAATCTTAATTATTTTTCATTAATTATAATTAATTAATTTTAATTAATTCATTTTAATTAATTATAATTATTTCTCATTAATCACAACTAATTAAATCTTCATTAATTATAATTAATTTGCATTTTATAATGAAAAATTATTATGGTTAAATTAATTATAATTATCTTTCATTAATTAAAAATTACTACTCTCTGCCAAATGAACACCTTTATCAGTAACATTCTTGAACTTTCCCAGTCCCTGATTATACTTGTTATAAGCCAAAGCTAATTTATTTGCAATCTGGCATGATAATGCCAGCCTAGTATTGCTTTCAAATCCCTTTTCCACAAAATTCCTCAATGTTTGGTGTCCATGCTCCCTTGGTTGCCAAATTATCTCATAAACCCCATGTCCCTTTGAGAAATCTATTCCACATTTATAGCTTGGAAACACAAAAGGCCCTCCTTTAACCCCAAATGATTCTTTGTTTTTGACTAAATCAAATTTTTCTAATTCTACTGGCATCCATATTCCATAGGAATAATTTGAGAAATCTTCATCCTTGTGATAATTATTATGAAAGTCCCCAAAGGTAAATGTCATATTGCTTGAAAATTGATGAGACTTGATGGACTCTTGATGTGTCATTTCTCCAAAGCTACTAGCTCCAATGGATTTCATTTGTCTGTGGGATTCTTCAAAAGCCTTGTTTGCAATTAATTGAAACCTGTTGCCTACAAATAAGTCTATTGATTTTACCTCCTCATTCATTTCATTGTATTTCACTCTATTCTGTGGGACTTTGAGGTCAATTTTGATGGGTTTGTATCTTCCAAATGCCTCCTTGTCTTGAGATTTCCGCCATCCATCAGCTATCATTTTGCCACCTTGGGTTCCATGACCAGTGATATTCCCATATACACTAGATGCCTTCTTCAGCAAATGTGCCACCTGCTGGAAATTTTGAATCAAGTCCAAATTGAATTCTTCTTCAAAGGATGTGAATGTAACAATGGCGACAATATTGTGTTTTGTGGAAGAGTCAACAAAAATGAAATTATTTGCACCAAAAAGTTTGAAATTATGAAAAGCTAATTGATTTTGACTAATAAAAAATTCATTGCTAAATATTATTGGTACTTCAAGGTCTCTGACTTCATGGTAATAATAATCTTGTTGATTTGACATAACATTATCAATAATATTGCTTCTGTTTTTATCTTTTCTTTGTCTATCTTTCAATCTTTTTTGAATTAAGTAGTTATTTCTATGTGAGTGAGAATTATTTCTATTATCCATTGAAATTATTAATGAAATGATGATATAAAATACTTGAAATTGGTGGAGAAAAGGCCTCCTTTTATCCTAAAATGTAGTGGAATGGCCCTCTAGACCATCCACGTAGAGGAAGTGAAAATTTTTTCACTTCAGAGTACTGGCTTGTGGTTTTCATAAGGCCTGTATACTTTGTATTGAGCTCAGATGTGGTTTTGAAACCACATCTGGGCTATTTTCACCAATACAGGGTGAAAATTTTCATCTGGGGACCACATAGCCTGATTCTGACGTGTATTACACATAGAATGCTGTACAGAACATGTATGGAACCCCAGTATTGAATGAACTATGGGGTATTGAAGTATAAAATTTCTTCTTCATCTTTTTGACACCTCATAATCATAGTTGTGGGATATTATTCCACAATAAGGCTGTATGTGCCAAACTGTGGGATTTTCACTTTAAAACTGCCATAACTTTGTCAGTTTTTGAGATATCAACCTAAAAATTGGATCAGGGTGTAGCCCTGAATGTGTTCTACACAATGGTACCTCATTTGATATGGCTATCATTAAGTATGGCAAAGTTATGCCATGTACTAGTTTTTTTGTACATATGCATGGTTTGGAAAAAAACTGTATGGAGCTTGTTTGCACCATAACTTTTGTTCTACATGAGGTATGGGGAAATGAATGGATTAATCAGATAGCCCTGATTGTGCTCTTTCCAAAAAGACCCCACTTTAGGTATCCCACACTAAAAACATAGAATCTAGATGAGAGGTGAAGATTTTATTCACCCTTATTTGACCTTATTTTGGCCATAAGTCCTGTCATACTGGTGCTAGCTCAGTTTGGCTTGTAACATTGGATAGTACTGACCTAGAGCTTCAAGTTCAATATCCATTTTATGGGGTTAACCCTAACCATCTGGATTTTAGATGAGAGGTGGAAGATAAGTTTTATGTTCAGCAACCTCTTTGACAAGGAATAACAAAGTTATTCCTTGTCCTTTGATGATGGGACTTGTATAATTGGAAAGTGGTGAGTTTCATCTCTCTTTATTTTAATACCTTTTGAGCTAATTTGTCTCAGCTCCATCTTTTGGTTATATCTTGGCTTTACCATTGGTTTATTGTATTTCCCTGTCATGCCTTTGCTCTGGTTTTGAGTCATGGATTAATTTTAGTTAATTTTAATTAATTTTGATTAATTTTAATCAATTTTAATTAATGCTAATGAATTTTAATTAATATTAGTTAATTTTAATTAATTTTAATTAATTTTAATTAATTTTAATTAATTTTAATTAATTTTAATTAATTTTAATTAATTTTAATTAATTCTAATTAATTTTAATTAATTTTAATTAATTTTAATTAATTTTAATTAATTTTAATTAATTTTAATTAGTTTTAATTAATTTTAATTAATTTTAATTAATTTTAATTAATTTTAATCAATTTTAATTAATTTTAATTAATTTTAATTAATTTTAATTAATTTTAATTAATTTTAATTAATTTTAATTAATTTTAATTAATTTTAATTAATTTTAATTAATTTTAATTAATTTTAATTAATTTTAATTAATTTTAATTAATTTTAATTAATTTTAATTAATTTTAATTAATTTTAATTAATTTTAATTAATTTTAATTAATTTTAATTAATTTTAATTAATTTTAATTAATTTTAATTAATTTTAATTAATTTTAATTAATTTTAATTAATTTTAATTAATTTTAATTAATTTTAATTAATTTTAATTAATTTTAATTAATTTTAATTAATTTTAATTAATTTTAATTAATTTTAATTAATTTTAATTAATTTTAATTAATTTTAATTAATTTTAATTAATTTTAATTAATTTTAATTAATTTTAATTAATTTTAATTAATTTTAATTAATTTTAATTAATTTTAATTAATTTTAATTAATTTTAATTAATTTTAATTAATTTTAATTAATTTTAATTAATTTTAATTAATTTTAATTAATTTTAATTAATTTTAATTAATTTTAATTAATTTTAATTAATTTTAATTAATTTTAATTAATTTTAATTAATTTTAATTAATTTTAATTAATTTTAATTAATTTTAATTAATTTTAATTAATTTTAATTAATTTTAATTAATTTTAATTAATTTTAATTAATTTTAATTAATTTTAATTAATTTTAATTAATTTTAATTAATTTTAATTAATTTTAATTAATTTTAATTAATTTTAATTAATTTTAATTAATTTTAATTAATTTTAATTAATTTTAATTAATTTTAATTAATTTTAATTAATTTTAATTAATTTTAATTAATTTTAATTAATTTTAATTAATTTTAATTAATTTTAATTAATTTTAATTAATTTTAATTAATTTTAATTAATTTTAATTAATTTTAATTAATTTTAATTAATTTTAATTAATTTTAATTAATTTTAATTAATTTTAATTAATTTTAATTAATTTTAATTAATTTTAATTAATTTTAATTAATTTTAATTAATTTTAATTAATTTTAATTAATTTTAATTAATTTTAATTAATTTTAATTAATTTTAATTAATTTTAATTAATTTTAATTAATTTTAATTAATTTTAATTAATTTTAATTAATTTTAATTAATTTTAATTAATTTTAATTAATTTTAATTAATTTTAATTAATTTTAATTAATTTTAATTAATTTTAATTAATTTTAATTAATTTTAATTAATTTTAATTAATTTTAATTAATTTTAATTAATTTTAATTAATTTTAATTAATTTTAATTAATTTTAATTAATTTTAATTAATTTTAATTAATTTTAATTAATTTTAATTAATTTTAATTAATTTTAATTAATTTTAATTAATTTTAATTAATTTTAATTAATTTTAATTAATTTTAATTAATTTTAATTAATTTTAATTAATTTTAATTAATTTTAATTAATTTTAATTAATTTTAATTAATTTTAATTAATTTTAATTAATTTTAATTAATTTTAATTAATTTTAATTAATTTTAATTAATTTTAATTAATTTTAATTAATTTTAATTAATTTTAATTAATTTTAATTAATTTTAATTAATTTTAATTAATTTTAATTAATTTTAATTAATTTTAATTAATTTTAATTAATTTTAATTAATTTTAATTAATTTTAATTAATTTTAATTAATTTTAATTAATTTTAATTAATTTTAATTAATTTTAATTAATTTTAATTAATTTTAATTAATTTTAATTAATTTTAATTAATTTTAATTAATTTTAATTAATTTTAATTAATTTTAATTAATTTTAATTAATTTTAATTAATTTTAATTAATTTTAATTAATTTTAATTAATTTTAATTAATTTTAATTAATTTTAATTAATTTTAATTAATTTTAATTAATTTTAATTAATTTTAATTAATTTTAATTAATTTTAATTAATTTTAATTAATTTTAATTAATTTTAATTAATTTTAATTAATTTTAATTAATTTTAATTAATTTTAATTAATTTTAATTAATTTTAATTAATTTTAATTAATTTTAATTAATTTTAATTAATTTTAATTAATTTTAATTAATTTTAATTAATTTTAATTAATTTTAATTAATTTTAATTAATTTTAATTAATTTTAATTAATTTTAATTAATTTTAATTAATTTTAATTAATTTTAATTAATTTTAATTAATTTTAATTAATTTTAATTAATTTTAATTAATTTTAATTAATTTTAATTAATTTTAATTAATTTTAATTAATTTTAATTAATTTTAATTAATTTTAATTAATTTTAATTAATTTTAATTAATTTTAATTAATTTTAATTAATTTTAATTAATTTTAATTAATTTTAATTAATTTTAATTAATTTTAATTAATTTTAATTAATTTTAATTAATTTTAATTAATTTTAATTAATTTTAATTAATTTTAATTAATTTTAATTAATTTTAATTAATTTTAATTAATTTTAATTAATTTTAATTAATTTTAATTAATTTTAATTAATTTTAATTAATTTTAATTAATTTTAATTAATTTTAATTAATTTTAATTAATTTTAATTAATTTTAATTAATTTTAATTAATTTTAATTAATTTTAATTAATTTTAATTAATTTTAATTAATTTTAATTAATTTTAATTAATTTTAATTAATTTTAATTAATTTTAATTAATTTTAATTAATTTTAATTAATTTTAATTAATTTTAATTAATTTTAATTAATTTTAATTAATTTTAATTAATTTTAATTAATTTTAATTAATTTTAATTAATTTTAATTAATTTTAATTAATTTTAATTAATTTTAATTAATTTTAATTAATTTTAATTAATTTTAATTAATTTTAATTAATTTTAATTAATTTTAATTAATTTTAATTAATTTTAATTAATTTAATTAATTTTAATTAATTTTAATTAATTTTAATTAATTTTAATTAATTTTAATTAATTTTAATTAATTTTAATTAATTTTAATTAATTTTAATTAATTTTAATTAATTTTAATTAATTTTAATTAATTTTAATTAATTTTAATTAATTTTAATTAATTTTAATTAATTTTAATTAATTTTAATTAATTTTAATTAATTTTAATTAATTTTAATTAATTTTAATTAATTTTAATTAATTTTAATTAATTTTAATTAATTTTAATTAATTTTAATTAATTTTAATTAATTTTAATTAATTTGGATTAATTTTGATTAATTTTAATTAATTTCAATTAATTTTAATTAATTTTGATTAATGTTAATTAATTTTAATTAATTTTGATTAATGTTAATTAATTTTAATTAATTTTAGTTAATTTTAATTAATTTTGATTAATTTTAAGTAATTTTAATTAATTTGGATTAATTTTGATTAATTTTAATTAATTTCAATTAATTTTAATTAATTTTGATTAATGTTAATTAATTTTGATTAATGTTAATTAATTTTAATCAATTTTAATTAATTTTAATTAATTTTAGTTAATTTTAATTAATTTTGATTAATTTTAAGTAATTTTAAGTAATTTTAATTAATTTTAATGAATTTTGATTAATTTTAATTAACCTTAATTAATTTCCATTTATATTAATTAGAATAAATTCAAAATACTCATAATTAATTTGGGTTATTGGTAAACCCACATAACCAATTTGGGAAAAACATACAAGCCCTTATGTGGACATGCCATAAATTGTTAGAATTATCTAATTATTTAGAAAGAGAATAAGGGTTTTTTTCTAATTAAAATTTAGCTAAAAAAACTACCTGTATTGAGAAAAGCCCAATTTATGGCATTGTTTGTTCCATAAATGGCATAAATGCCATTCTTGATGCCACTTATGGCATTGTTAATTCCATAAATGGAATAAATGGCATGATTTATTCCAACAGTAGCATAAGTGTCATTGTTGATGCCATAACTGGCATCAAAAATGATATTGGAATTCCATGAGTAATGTCATAAATGCAATTTCTATGTCATTATTGATGCCATTTATGGTGAATTTAATTCTATAAATGGCCATTTTAGATCATTCTTGATGCCATAGATATACTACTAACACCATTTATGGCATGGTTCTTCTGTGGTTGATGCCATAAATAGCATTTCTCACTTCTTTTAATTAATGAATTATATTGATAAATCATTTTTTCAACCAAAATTTGAGATTTTCGTTTCGAATTTTAATTTGGAGGTTTCAAAATTCGAATTCCTTTGTTTTTCATAAATTTTTCTTCGAATTTTTGGGTTTTCATTTTGTGGTTCAAAAATTCGAATTCGAATTCGAATTTTTCGAATAGTGAAAATCAAATTTTTCGAATAGCTATGCCTTGGTTTTAGCAGAAAGAATGATACAAACCTTGGAGGACATGATCAGAAGATTCTGTGCTTATGGACTGGAATTCAAAGATTCTGATGGTTCTACCCATGATTGGTGTACACTAATAACAGCCCTTGAACTGGCATATAAAACATCAATCCATTCTTCTACCGGCAAAACACCAGCAATGCTAGAAAAAGGCTGGAATCCAAGACTTCCTTATGATACGCTAAAAAAGGACTTAGTGGATATGCATCCAACAGCAAGAAGTTTTAAGATAATGCTTGACAAAGCAAGACACCATGCAAACAGATGTATGCAGGATTCTTTCAAATATGCAAAAGAAAGATGGGATAAAAGTCATAAACCACCTGACTTCAAAATAGGAGACTTGGTCCTAGTATCAACCCTTAATTTCAATAACATAAAAGGTCCAAAGAAATTGAAAGATTCCTTTTCAGGACCATTTATGATAAAAGGACTCCATGGACCCAATGCTGTGCAATTGGAACTCACAGGTGAATTAATGAACAAACACACAACTTTCCCTGTAGGTCTGATAAAACCTTACAGCTCAAGTGACAAGGAGTTATTTCCACTAAGAAATAAACCCCCACTTGAAATTCCCCCCTTAGAAGCAGGAGAAGAAAAGAAAATTATAAAAGTCCTTAAAGAAAGAAGGACAAAAAACAAAAAAGAAATAGAATACCTTGTAAGGTATAGAAATTCAACTCAAGAAGATGAATGGCTACTTGAGAAAGATATAACAAATGCTGATAAACTACTAAGAAGGTTCAGACATGAAAGAAAACCTAAAGAATAGAAAAGTTAAGCATTATTGAGCTTCAAGACTAACAAAGTCTATTGAAGAGGTAGGATAGTGGATGATACCCTAATTACACATATCAGATTGTGGTACAATCCTTTTTGGTGGTAGGGAATGTGAGCCTTTGAGATATGACCACATACCCAAAAAGGTCACAAGAAATATTTAAAGTAATTATACATTAAAAATAATTATCGTAAAGCTACAAAGTTGCCATAAATAAGCATAAAACTTGGTTTAACTTAAAAACCAATGAATAAGCATGTGAAATGAATTATACCATTGGATTCCCCATGGTAAAATACACATATACCACTTTTATGGCATATCTGTAAAGTCAATATTTAATGAGTTATAAGTAATAATACCTTATAAAAAACATAAATCATTAATTATTTAAAATACCAATGAAACAACATTTAAAATAAATGACACCATTGAATTCTCCATAAAAGTCCACACATAAAACGATTAAGAAGCTAATCTCCAAAGTTAATACTTAAGGAGTTAGGCTGAATATATGCACTTTTGTGGTCAATGCATATATTCAAGGATTTTAGCTAGTATCTTTTGAACTATGCCTGATAGAATGATGAACCAAAAATAAAGTAATCACGTAATTACTGTAGTAATACAGAAATGAACTTTATCTCACAAGTTATAAACAAGGTTAAAACCTGTAAGGGATTATTAATTAAAATCAATAGAGCTGTTGACCACTTTGTTGTGAAAGTGGTCCAAACTTAAAAAAAGTAGACAGCTGGATTCTACTAGTTCATTAGTGAGGAATGATGTCTTTTTTTATTATTATATTCAAGGTATAGCCCCTTGAAATCATGGTTTGAAGTTTAAAATGTTAAATTTCAACAGAAAAGATGAGTTACAAGAAAAATCATCAAAAATAGAGTTTTGATGATGTAACTAAATTCTCTTGGCAGTATAATACGGTTATGCCAAGCTAGAATAATTCACTCTCTGAATTGCTGTAGCATGTAAAACTTAAAAGTTATTAAGGATCAAAGTTTGAGCTTAATTTGATCATTTATGATCACTCACTGTAACTTTAAATTAAGTTTAACAGTCATATGAGTGATAGAATAGGTGAATACTGTTAGTTTATGATTGAAACTAATAAAATCCACGAATTTTGGGGTTCTGCCAAGCCTTGACGTCATCAAACTTAGAGTTACAGTGATAACTCCAAATAATGGCGTAATAATGAGATAAGATGGTTTGATCATGATGTAATCATCACCAAACCTTAAAATCTTGATACATTCAAGTGGATACGATCAGTGCACATCTACTAGAAGCCTTTTGGACTCTAGGAGGAAGGAATTAAAGATAAATAGAGCTCTTTTTACTTTATTTCCCCCTCAGATGCTTACAAAACATTAAATGATACAATAAAAAGGTAAATTCTTTATTCTTTATATATAAAACTTTTATATTATTAAGGAAAAAAGGTAATCTTATAATAATCTTCATCTTTGACGTGATTATTGCAATTATTTAATTGTTTTGTTTAAATCTCTCTTAAAAACCTCAATTCCATGTAAAATCAAGAAAATTTGTAATTTCTCTTAGCTTTTATTGTAATTACAATTTAAATAAGTTGTATTTACATTTCTAGGCATAACATTATCCAAAATTATTATATTAAGCATTAAAAGTAGGTTATTTCTCTTATTATAATAATTTTTCTCTATTATTACTTTAATAATTCTATAATTAATATAAATAGTATTTATATTAATTTATAGCTTTAATATTAGTAATATTATTGTTATTAATTGTTTTTTATTAATAGAAAACAATTTTTTACGCCTTTATTATTTGTTTGTAGCAATAATAAAGTGCTTTTAAATATATTAATTATCTTATATTAATATATTTATCTATTATATTATTTTTTTATAATATAAATTATATTATTATATTTATTTAATGATATAATTATTTTATGCCATAATTATAATAATCCTTTATTATTATAATTATTTTTATTTTATTTATTGCATTTATAAGGACATTCATAGTACAATAAGTAAAATATCAGTAATTTTTACTTATTGTTTCATAGTCAAACCTTACATTCATTTTGTTTTCTAGTAAATTGCCACATTCCTCCTATTAGCTTGTACTTAGGGTAAGGAACTAGCTCCCTAGTGTTATGACTCATAAACAACTCAAATTCATCTGTCATCAATTTCTCCCAGTGCTCACGCTCCACTGGGTCTGATGTGGCCTTGGAATAGGGTACCACATCAGCTAACATGTACCAATATGGTTTCTTGGTTATTCTATGACCTTCCAATATGTTTCTTTCATCAATCTGATTGGAGATGTTTCTCGGAGCCTCACTGTAGTAGGGTATGTATTTATAATTTTTGTACTGTCTTTCTGCTGCTCAAACAGATTTTTACTGAGTTGTTTCTTTATTATTGTTCTCAAGAGTAATGACTAGTTTTTGATGACTCTCAGATGGTGCTACCAATGTGGGTAATCTTGTAATTGGTTGACACACACATCTGCCTTATTTTACTTGAGGAAGTTAAAAATCTTGACTAATTCTTATTTTCTTGGATTCGTCATTGTAAAAATGCATCCCATCTGAATAATTCTCATATTTCAATGCCTTGAGGCTCTCACCTCTAGTATTTGGCTTTGAGGTTGAGCTTCATACGTGTACAGTGGTTTTCATTCCAAAAAGTATCAGAGAATTCAGCTCAATACCTGGGTAAATATGTTCATTGTTTTCTTCAAGAAGTTTCTGTGGTTAGTTCATATTTATAGGCTTGTAAGGTAATAAATTTAACAGTAGAGAACTGTTTTTTGCTGCCTCAACCCATAGCAAAACAGGAATCTTTGATTGTGCAAGTAAACAACACATTTCTGATAGAAAAGTCTAATTAAAAAATTCTGCTACACTGTTGGTCTGTGGGACCTCAGGAGGTCTTTATTCTAAGAGGATTCCCTTTTTAAAAAGAAATTCCCAGAAGGCGTTTGAGTCAAGTTCTCCCCCTCTGTCTGTATGAACAAAGGCGGACGTAATATTTACCTTGTTTAATTCATTGATGTATGCTGTCAGATTAGCCTTGGCCTTGTTTTTGTGGTTCATGAAGTAGATTCAATCATACCTACTGTAATTGTTGATAATTACAAGTACATATTCAATTCCTTGATCAGTGGCTGATTGTATCTCTAGAGTATCAATGTGTAAACAATGAAAGGCTGACTTTGAGAATGGTAGAGCACATGTATGAGGCCATTTTTTTATTTTAGCTGCTTGACATACTTCACAATCTCTAGATGACATGAGGTTTACCTTGATTTGGCTTTTATCTAACAGGTGCCTCAGATAATTATCACTAGGATTACCTAGGATAGCATTCCAGTCTTTTTCATTACCATTTGTAAAAAATATCTTACTGGCTTCTAATTTTCTTAAAAAAAGATTTACTTCTATTTTAAATGTTGCTACTATTGTTTTTTCCTCCTTAAGTAAAAAACAGTTATTCTTAATTACTGGCCTGATATCGTGATCCAGTAGTTGTGACACTGAGAGCTGGTTTACCGGTCTGCTAGGTGCATAATACACTGGGATTATCTTGATGCCTTTGAAAAACAGAGTTTCTTGATGGGTTATAGGGAAAGTGCTTCTGTACATGTTGATTCTGTGGTTTATTACTATGGGATTGCTTAAGTATTTAAGATATTTTACCACTGACTTTCCTGCACCAGAATCAAGATATATTCTGTTTCCATTGTTTACAGCAAATAATATTTCTTCCTTAACTATGAATGTATCAGAGTCTGAGCTGATGGTTTTATTTCTGGTTTCAGTTGTAAGGTGTACAGACTGAGTTTTTTTGAGGCTTGAAGTTTTTCCAAAATCTTCTCTAAATTTTCTATTCTCTTGTCTGCATCACTCTTGTTTTTTGTCAAGGGCATTTGGTAAGGTTTTTTTCCATTTCTTTGCCTCTGATCATCCCATTTACTCTTTTGAGTTGGCTTGTTGGATGGAACAACAAGCAATTCTTGCTCATTAGGTTGGCATCTTGAATGTTCAATTTCAACTCAATTTATAACATCAGCTGTAGTGAAAGGCTTAATGTCATAAAGGGTCTGTATTAGCCCAGTCAACTCTTTATCTCCACTTAAGCTTTGTATGAATGTGGCAGCTAATAACTTTGGTGGGAGTGCTGCTTCCAGTTCTTTATCTTCTGTAATTGAGCTGTATTGTGCACATAGCTTCTGAAAAGTATATATATTTGATTGTAGAGAGGATTCAGGTTTGTATTTTGAAGATATTAATTAATAGAACATTTCACAAAGAGTAACTATTGATTTTTTTCCACAAATCTTCCCTAATGCCTTCCAGGTGTTGTAAAATGAAGTTTTATTGCCTAAAAGGCTCCCTTGAGTTCAGTGCTTACACAACCCCATAACAAAGTTAGTGCACTGCTATTATTCTGCCTTAACTTTGAGGAAATTTTTGCTTCCTCTGAGGGTGGCAGGAGCAGGTCATTGTATCATCTGGCTGTAAGGTAATTTTCCATTTGACAGCTCCACTGAACCCAGTTGTTGGTGTCCAGTTTTATCATTTTTGTTTTAATGATAATTTCTTCATCAGAAAGGTTGACTATTGAAATTTCTATTCCAGTTCCAGTACTCATAGCCATATCTATGAAAATGTGTTCTATTTCTGGTTCTACATTGAGGTTACTCTCTAACTAACTCTTGCTACCATGCAATGAGTTCATTTTATTAATCTTTAAATTATGACAATATATATTTAGAACCAGTAAATAATAACACTAAAGTAGAAGACATTCAGTCACTAAAGCTGGTGTACTTTAAACAAACAACAGAAGGTACCTGATTAACTAAGATAGATTTTTTAAAACACTACTATACAAATTTTGTAACAAAACACACAACAGACTCTGAGAATAGTGTAATTTGTGATTAGTGACCCAGACTACTTGATACTTAATAAGTGGATGTATGTAAATACCTTTATGACCCCTAAGCCTTGTTGGTAGAGTAATGTTGATGTGTAAGGTTATGATATACATATTTTATATATGAAAGATAGAAAAGTATTTAACTGGAAGCAATAAAAGTAAGAGAAATGATTAAGAAAAGAATGCTTTCAATATTCTACAGTAAAAGAGAGACCTCAAATACTCTCATTGAACTCTCAAAACAGTGGAGAGAGCTCTAGTATCTAAAGATGTGATTGATTATCAATTGATCCTTGAGATCTATGCTAAAAATGTTTAAGATATTAGACTTATACCAATGAATGTTAATTTACCCATACTTAACTTTTTCTTGTTACTTCGTCCCAGAATTAGCCTTGAAAGGAGGTCCTTTTCTCAACAAATGCTACATACACATCTGTGTGGATGCACTCACCATAGTCTCAAAATTCAAAAGTATAATCAAGTAATGATTTGAAATGGAAGACTTAGGTCTGGAATTGTAAATCCTTGGGATAGATATTTCATGTGATAGACCTACAAAGCTGTTGAGCTTATCTCGAAAACCATAAATTATTAATTTACTGAAAGAGTATAATATTTCTGATTTCAAACCAGTTTTTACTCCTATGATACCAAATATTGGCCTTCAAAAAGTATCTTCAGACAAAATAAATGCTTTCAATTCATTAAACATTAATTATCACAGAGAAATTGGTAAAATCAGTTATCTACATGTGGCCACACAAGGTGACTTCCCAGCTTTCTCAATTACTGGAACAACCAGGAATGCCCCATTGGTTAGCCTTCAATAATCTACTGCAATACTTTAAAGGCTCCTCCTCCTTATCACTTGTACTTGGTGGTCATTCACTCAATCTAATTGCCTACACTGATTTCGATTATTCCAACTGCAAGGATACACAACAATTAGTAACTGGCTACATGACCACAATTGGAATTGCTTGTATCTATTGGAAAAGTAAAAAACAAGCAACAGTATCAAGTTCCTCTTGTGAGGCTGAATACAAGGATCAGTTTGAGGGTATGAAAGATCTGATTTGGACAGCGGTCCTTTTGAAGGACGTAAATGTAGTAAGTACTTACCCTTTGAAACTGAAAGGGGAAAATAAAGGAGCAATGGTACTAGCGCACAATACTAAATTAAGTGAGAAAACTAAACACTTTGACACTGTGTTACACTGGAATCAGTAGATGATACAACTAGGAAAAGTTGACATTACAAATATCACAACTAAAGAAATTCCAGCCAATGGACTAAAAAAGTCCCTACCCCAACCGGCGCATGAGAAATTTGTGAAGAACTGGGTTTAATCTTCCAATGAGGGAGGGGGGGTCTTAGAATAGAGGAAATCTATAACATTATTATCATACACGCATCATAAAATAGCCAAATCCCTTCACAAAAGGGTATTATGGTTACCCCATCAAAATGGGCTTTTTAACCATAATAATTGTATTATATATTATAAAAAGAGTCAATGAGAATCCTAGTAAACCTCATTGTCTCTTATCCTTTCTTCCACTTTAACACATCAGGTGTGCTCCTGCTTATTTTTGTCGCCACTTAGCTCAATTA
Organism: Austropuccinia psidii; assembly: GCA_023105745.1. Taxonomy (NCBI): domain Eukaryota; kingdom Fungi; phylum Basidiomycota; class Pucciniomycetes; order Pucciniales; family Sphaerophragmiaceae; genus Austropuccinia; species Austropuccinia psidii. Next base: position 19,381,710 of record JALGQZ010000014.1, on the reverse strand, counting down.
TAAGGTATTGAAATACCTTTTCCATTGAATTCAAATGCCTGAGGGTTGACCCATTGGATTATGATTGCAAAGTAGGATTTATTGCAATCCTTAGTTGTCCAAAAGTCAAGCGCAGCACAAATAAACTGACCTTGGGGTAATCTCTTAAGCTCACCAAGGAAGCTGGCTTTTGCAGAATAGTACATACTATTTGCTAAGTCCGGGACCTTCTTGCACATGGGCCATTGGAAGGAAGGTGCTATTTCAGATAGTAATTGTCTGAGAATACCATTTTCAAATACACTAAAAGGTAATTCTTTCTTTATGAGGCCTAATACAATTTTGTTTTGGTATCATTCCTAAAATTTCATGATGTCCTGATTGTTTTCCCTTGGATCAATTGCGCCTGGGCTTTTCATAGACTAAGCATTGTGACAACCTTTACAAGCAGATTGGTTCTTGTTTAGATTGGAAGAATTAGGCCTTGCAATATTAATTTGGTAAGTGCAGTAATTGCACTCGTAGATATAGCAATATTCTTGTTGGTCCACACCCCAGGTGCCTTTATCTGAAATCAACTACATGAAGAGTTAAGTTAGTTGGTGTAATCTTGAGTTAACACAAAATAAAAGGATATGAAATATTACCTTAAAATAGCTTTAAACTGAAGAGAAATTAGTTTTCTCAGGCAAGACGCTGTCATGCACCCCCTTAGGACTGTCATCAGAATCGTTCCCTGATGATTGGAGGTCTTTGTCCATTTTGGTAGTCCACTGACTAGGACCACTGTTGGTGCCAACAAAGGATTGGTTGAGGCCCAAAGATGTCATGCTTGAAGAGGCTGAACTAGGAGTAGGAGCCATATGCTGTCATATTGAGTTCAAAGATTTCACCTGGAAAATCCAATCACCACTCAAAAAAGTTCTCTGACCCTTTGGACGGCCAGAGGTGTCCTGAGGCCATCCAGGTGTCATGCTTGGAGGAACCTGCAGTCCAATTATGGTTATACAGAAAGAGAGGTAAGGTCTATTTGGAGACTTCAATGGACAGTTGGGTAATGGATTATAAGGTGTAAGAGGTGGTATTTGGGACTCTTCACCAGTTCCAATGGCTGAAGTGCCTTGAGAAGGGGCTTGGACAAGATCCTGATTGCATGGTAAGAGCTGCGAGAGAATCTGGTCAGTACTATAATGTGAGAACCAGCTCATTTTATATGCTAGAGAAGGACTGCAAAAAATTATGATAGGTGAGGGGAAAACCACAGTGGAGTCATGGGTTGTATACCACAGCAGACAGATCTTGAAGGAGCCATTTTTGTGAGATTATCCCTTAGGGTGCGGTGTGTATTTGCCAACAAGCCATGAATAGTCTGTGGTAGATCTTGAATGGTTCCTATTGGTCAAAACCCTGTAGGGTGTGTTCCAAAAGTTATTGTTGTAAGTGTGAGGGAGCGACAGAAGAGAGTGAGCAGGTAAATAATAATATAAGATTTCAAAGGCATGAAAAATGAGGAGAGAAGATTTCACAGAGTCCAAGTTCCAAATCTTAGAGTTGTTCAGGAGTGAGTGTTGGCTCCTCCTAATGAGTATTTGGTGTATATGCAGTATTGACTGCATACTGCATAACTTACACCGCGCAATGACCCAGTTGCAGTGGATATGGACATTGTGACATGTAAGTACCTGTACAGTCTCTGATTGACTGACGTGGTGTATTACTGCTTGCTTGTACTGTGTCTAAAGTCTAAGGCAGAGAGGTGTCAGGTTTTGTCCTCTCTTTGTCTTTGCTTAATCCAATTTGGGTTAAGGAAAGAGTGTAGAGGGTATATTCTCTATGTCTTTATTACTCAGTAGCTGTGATCCCTTATATGTTTTGGGAGTGAGGGCTCACTTGTGGCTTTGGTTGTCGTGAGGTATATCGTGCTGTCATGCCAACATCCCCCCACGACATCAAAACTTAACAATCGTGCAATTATTTAAAACTGTATTCAGGGAAAGAAAAAAAAGATAAAAATAAAGAGGAAAAGAAAAAAAAATCCTTTAGGTCTTTCCCCTTTCCGTGCCAAATAGTACCAGGCACATCAAAGGTTGATGTGACACCAAACCCAATGCCTTGTTCAGGGCGTCAGCCCTCATTTCAGTGGTAGGGACCCATTCCAGTGTCGCAGTACCGTCCCTGAGAATTTGGTTTGTGATGAAGAATTCTCTGTCAGAGTGCTTCATCTATTTGTTGGAAGATGAGTCCGTTTCAATTTGTCTGGTGGATGTGTTGTTGCAAAGAATTTGTAATGGAACACATGTTCCCGGCATATCATCCAGTAGATTCTTCATCCACTTACAATGTCTAGCTGCTATCCCAAGAGCCATGAACTCAGCACGGCAGCTGGAGGCGGCCACTGTTACCAGTTGCTTGGAACACCAAGCTATGCTGCAGCTGTTTACTTGAGCAAGGGAACCATGTGTAGACCTCAAAAATTCACCTCCTTAACTGCCATCTGAAAACACATCCAGTTGTGGTTCCTTTTTCCGTGGTTCAGGACATAGGCTCAAAGATCTTGTGTTATGCACGTACCCTAGTAGGTGCTGGAGACACTTCCAGTGATCTGCCCCTGGTCTAGAAGCATGCCTGGCCAGTAAGTTCACAGTGTAAGCGATGTCTGGTGAAGTGCCTGTGGCGGCGTAAGACAGAGCCCCTACAGTGCCAATATAATCCTTAGCATGAGTCGTCTTGGCGTTGGTGGGTAAGGTGACTAGGTTGCATTTGGCGGGGAGGGGCAGTTTGGTTGATGGTGTGCCATCCCATGAGCTCTCAACAATCGATTTTATTAGTTGTTGCTGGCTGAGCTTGTAGCCACCACCCATTTCCAGGATATTGATACCTACAATAGAATTAACATTTTCTTCCCATTTTAGCTTAAAGGACTTACCCAGTTCCTTGCGTAGCTGGAGCAGCAGTCCTTCATCTGCTGCAGCAATGATACCATTGTCCACATGAAGCCATATCATGGCCTTTCGTGATTTGTGCATATATAGGCTTTTGTCCAAATTGCTGGCTGAGTAGCCAAGCATTTCACGACTTGCTTCCACACACTGCCACCAACAATAACCGGCTTGTTTTGTTCTGTCCAAAGCTTTGTGAAGCTTGCAACCAAAGCTAGGGGGCACATGTAGCCCATCAGGAGGCCTATCCCATATATTGTTGTCTATCTCAACGTTTGGATAGGCAGCAACATAGTAAAATATGTCAATGTACCAGTTTCTTACCCCAGATATTGTTAACGTCAGTCATAGTGAGGTGAAATTTGCAGTTGGTGAAAAAGTCTGGTTGTATTTGCCATCCACCTGTACATTTCCATGTGTGATGTATCTGGCCTTGAATCAAGCAGTTGTATTTCCTTTCCCAGGCTTCTTTACAAATACCCAACCACCCCCCAAAACATTAGTGTCTTTTGGTAGACGAAGAATATGATACACACCCATGTCTTCCATGTTGCGCAGCTCAGTTCGGATCATGTCCTACCATTGTAGCTTCTCAGGTGAAGAGATTGCTTTTTTGAAACTCTTTCGGGTAAGTATGCTTGGAGTCGTTGTCAAAAGATCTGCTACAATCTTGTCCTGTGATTTGACAGTCACCTAGTGATAAGCTGTTTACCGCGAAAGAGATGTCCATTTTCCCAGCTTTTTTGCATTTTTCAGGCGTCCATGGAAGGGACCATCTCCTAATTGTGTTGCACATATCACTAGATGTTGGGAAATTTGCCCATGCAGAGGTCAGGAATTCTTTGGTCTGTGGAATGTAGAATAATCAACCTTTACTGTTGTTTAAGAACATCATGACACAACCCTCCACAGCACGGCAATTGATTTTTTGCCTCTTCTCTCGAGGTATGTGCACATATGCCAGTTTGCCAAAGAGTTGTATTTGATTGTAGCAGGGTTCCTTGTTAAGGAATAATTCTATCGGGGTGTTTCTACCTGTGCATGAATTAGGGAGCAGGTTTTGAAGATGGGCGGCCCACATGAATGCAAAACCCCAAAACTGCATTGGAAGGCCCGATTCATGCAGAAAGGTCCTACCCATGTCCGCTATTGATTGGTTGTAATGCTCAATTGATCCATTCTGTTTGTGGTAGTAAGGGAGGCTCTTTTCATGTGTTATGCCACAGAGCTGGTACCAGGCCTCTATAGCATTGTTGCAAAACTCACCGCCATTGTAACTGCAGAAACTCTTGACTTTCTTGCCTGTCTTTGTTTCCCAAGTTGCTAGTACATGAAATAGTATAGTACTGGAATCAGATTTTCTTGTTATTATGTGGCACTCACCGTAGGATGATCCACTGTCTCTGATTGTTAATGCATAACTTCCATTGTGTGGAGCTGCTTCATCAAATTTCCCCATCAAGTCGGCAGTGATGGTGTCCAGGGGGGATAATGACTGGCGACGGCTTTGAAGGTGGCTCTGGAACATGCTCTTGGCAATGTAGCAGTGTTGGCAGGACCAAAATTTGCTGTTAAGGCTCCCTCCTGTCTCCTTTCTGAATTTCTGTTGTATGAAGCGTTTCAATCGTTTGAAGCCTGTGTCCAAAGGCGGAATGCAACAGGTCAGTTAAGCTAGAAGATGGTTGAATAGGTACGTTACCAGCAGGGTGGACAGGGGCTGTGAGTGTTGTAGTGAGGATTGTCAGGTCTCCTGATATTGTACCTGAATCAGCATGGTCTCAGAAGATATGGTCAGTTAGCGGATCTTTTTGTTCTAACACATCAATTTCTTGTGTGTTCTAAATTAGATATGGTATCATATTCAATTTCAACATGGAGGAACAAAGGGTGGCTTGGAGCATGGGAACGTCATAAGCATTGCCATTGGAAGAGAGTCCCCCCCTGCATGTATCAGAGCAGCAGGGGAGATGAGAATACAAGATGCATCAGATAAGAAGAAAACCCCGTTCACAATTACTGTCTTGTTGTTCTTGCCTTTGAAAACTAGTGAGCCTATCCCCTCTATGTAGCTCCCATGCCCTGTGCATTTTGTAGTGACAAGTAGGGGAATAGGCTTTGTCAGTTTGCAATAGTGGCACAAAGCTGATTGATCACCAGTCAAAGAATGGCTTGCGTCTGAGTCACATACTGCATTTCCGATTAAGTTCTCAGAGTGACTTATGTCAGTAGACAGAACTGTCACATCAGGTCCTTTGGCCCCCATCTCAATAAAGCCTGCCTGCACTGCTGAAGACTTGTATTGGGGTTGATATAGGTTGGGCTGCTTTGATGGTTGTGGTTGTTGAATTGGTGTGGTATTGGTGGCACACAGCTGCATTGTTGAAGGGGCAATAATCAGGTAGTATGCCTGCAAAGTAGTTGTATTCTGGTTTTGTTCTTGTGACTTCCCCACATTCCTTGGGCAGTTTCTTGCAAAATGCCCTTGTTGTTTACAAAGGTGGAAAGTGCCTTAAATCATCACCTGCAAAGCTTCTGGATTGATTGAGCCTTTGAAAAAACCATTGTTGCCCATTTCCACTGTGTTGTTGGTGTTGGAAACATGTAGCTTCTGGAATGTGAGCAGCTTTGTCTTGTCTGGAGTCTGCATCTTCTTCTGTGACTTGACCTGCCAGATAGATGACTTGATTGAAGAAATAACTTGTCCGACATTGGGTGACTGGCTGTATGTTAATGCAATTTCCTCCAGCTTACCATGACCAAATTACTGATAAAAGGTTGATTGCATGTTGTGTGTTGCAACAGGATTCCCATCATATGATGCTCTCTAAAAGATCTATGCATGTGTTTGAAATTTCATACCTTGCTCAACAATTGGTCAACAAGCACTGTTGCACTCTCTCCATCTTCCATCTGTAAGGAAAAGAGGTTTGTCCACAAAAGTACTTGAGAAGCACAAGTCAATATGTGGTAGTGCAACTTAAGATGTTCATAGATAGCAGAGCACAGATGGATACAAATGATACTCTTACGAATTGTATATGAGATGGAGTGTGTTACTATGGATCAACATATTTTTCCCCATATGTAGTGCACCCAGTAGTTGCCATGAGATACTCTGGGTTGTCCAAAAAATCATCAAACAGCATTGCCATGTGGTCTTCCCAATTGGAGAAATTTGAACCATCAAACTTTAGCTTCATTTTGGGAGTGATGGTATTGATTGCTTGAGTAATGGCCGTCTGCAGGTGGTGGGGATCATATTCCTGGTCTATAATGGCCTCAGGATTGTCTGTTCTCTTTGTCTCAGTTACAAATGGGTCATTCAAAGTCCCCTTTGACCTTCCATGCCAGAGTAATGGGAAGGTAGGTGGTAATGTTGGTGTAGGGGTATCAGTCATAGATGTGATTGTGAAGTATAAATGAAGTAAAATAAGAATAATAATAACATGTCGTGTGTCCGAGAGAGGGAGGGAGAAGAGAAAGAAAATAATGCCTTTTAATTGAGTTTATAGTATAGAGAGAGAAGAAAGGAGAGAAAAAAAATATGGAGATTGGCCCATAACCTGTAGAGGGTATATTCTCTATGTCTTTATTACTCAGTAGCTGTGAGCCCTTATATGTTCCAGGAGTGAGGGCTCACTTGTGGTTTTGGTTGTTGTGAGGTGTATTGTGCTGTCATGCCAACAAAGAGAAGAGAGGTCGCGCCTCAGGTCTTAAATAATCTATTTACAAGCGTGCCGCAGCAAGTATTATTTGTTTCCTTGTTAGGTTTCAACACTGTGCAGTCTACGCACTGCAATTCCATCATTAGGGGGCTTCATTCCTTGAATGATTGGCAAATTTAAAAAATGTCTGTTTTGCAATTTTTCTGAGCTGTGGCTTGCAGCAAAATGAGCCATCAAATCCAATCTCATCTTTCGTTGGTTCTGACCATTTTTGACCAATTGGTGCCCAACTTTGCGCCACAGAAGTACACTGTGCAGGCACACTTGATTCAAAATATCTTCCTTAGGATTGTTTTTGCTTTCATTGCAGTTTATTCGAAAAAAAATCAATTTCTTAACCCAAAAGGGCGAGAAAAAGCATATTTCTTCTACTTGTTCCAGCCAGTTCCAACACTGGAAATCAGACATCAAATCAGTCTTCAATTTTCATGACTGATTTCTAAAATCAGATCAACTGATTTCGAACAAAAAAAATCAAAATTAGTAAAGGAATGAAGCCCCTTATTACCTGCTTCCAAGGACCGCCAATTTTCGTGCTCATAACGCCTTACTTCTTAGAGTTTCTAGTTTTCAGGTTCTCAGATTCTTCCGATGTACAGTACTTTGCAGTCGTTGTGTTGAGGTGTGGCCCCTAGCCAGTATAAACCCTCGATGTTTCCTACCGAACATTACTAATGACGCTGTCCGAGCGATAGCACTCAAAAGCAAACCAAAAAATCTGTATCGATGCCTCATAAGTCATGCTGCTTGATGGCTTGAGCTCGTGAGGTGCCGGGCGGCCCAAGAGCTAGACGTTTGCCGTCGCCAGGCTTGGTGCGTCGCCAAGGGTGCGGCTGATCTGTTGTGGTATTTTATTGGCAGATTAGGATGGCCCAATTTTCGTCCTTGGGCACTCAAGCTCCGACGTCTCCGTCTTGCGTCTTCCTTTGCTTGCGTGAATTTTCTCTGGGTCCTTATGAGTAATGAGTGCACCATTCGCTGGGTGACGTCTGCACGCCATTGTCATAGACAACTCAGCTGAGTATTGAAGCGCCCAACTGGATGGCCTGTCAGGACAGACTTCCCCAGTTCAAGCCACACCTGATGATCATTTCTAAATCAACATATATGATGATGCAGCTGGATTGTCGGCCTGAGGCACATTGAACAAGCCTTGTTCATTATCTTGTTTTCCGCCTCCACCCCCTGTGCGCCTCATCTTGACTGTACATGTGTAGCAGTGTGATGGTATGATGCTACAAAAAAGGAACATTGTTTCACCATCGACAGGACCATAACCTGTCTTTTCGAAGTCCAGTCTCTTTGAGTTTCCTCCAAATTTCACTCACTTAAGCCACCTCCTCCCCGGAATTATGACATACTTGCAGTCCGCTAATGCTCTTTTCATCTGCATTCTCCTCTGCCTGAGATGTCATGTCCGCTCGTCGCCTACTTTCGTCGATGATGGCGGTCGACTTGCAAGAGGATTCGCTCATTTTATGGGGAAAGGCCATGACACCAATACCCAAAGCGCAGCCAATGGATTAGAAAATACAAAGTTGCTAAGTGGTAATGGACCTCATTCAAAGTTTTACGATCCTACCGGATCTACTTGGTCGAAAGTGTCTCAGCCTCATAAACTACCCAATTCATTATCCCCAACGTTGAAAAATCCAAAAGTGTTAACTCCTGTGAAACCGGCTGGTATATTATCAGTTATCTTTTTTTGGAAAAACCACAACTGACTTCAGTCGCTTTGCCAATCAATCCCCAAAAAATCTCCAAAAGAGTTTACCCCTCAGGAATTACAAGACATTAAGGACTTTTTATTTCACTTTTACAGACCTTTTATCTTTTATGGACGTAAGTCACATTTTAAATTAAACAACAAAAAAAATTGGGTGAAATGTAGGCACTAGTATCAACAGATACAAAACTACTTCTAGCGCACTGAAGTCAACCCTTCTGTCTATTCCTTTTAAAATTAATCAAAGAACTTCACACCAGGCCGAGTTACATTAAAGATGTCACAGATTTCGAGACAAGATGGAATATAGCACCTGTCGACGGGAAATTGAAGTTGCTGGATTATCTTTTTGCAGCTTTGAATGACAGATCCATTCAGCGCTCAACCGGAGAATTAGAAATATGGGCAAAGTTCTTGGCCCATTTAATGCAAGTAGAAAATTGGAGCCAGGTACAAAATATCAAGGTGGAAGTTAAAATGCAATTTGATTTGCTAAATCTAATCATTGAAAACTCAAAATACAAAGCAAATTCACCTGAGCGAACATCTCTGGAATCTTTCAAGTCACTCGAACGTACCTTGTTTCAAAGACTTGAACATTCAATATCTTCGTGGATAGAAAATTCTGAGTGGAACTGGACACCCTGGGCAAGGCGTGAGTCTCATGATTCTTGCCAAGTATCTTTTGTCGACGCTTGAGTGAGTTCCTGAACCTTCTTGCACCCTCATAGAATTATTGGATGTCGAGGAAAACTTACTCATGACACCAGGTGAATATCATTTCCAAATCGCGCACTCAAAAAGTCTATGCAGGAGTTCATAAAGTCTTTTTTTAGAGAAATCACAGGCAATTAAAGTAAAGCTTATGGAAGACAATCATATTGGCAAGCTTTTTACTGAGCTGTCAACGCACTCCGGAGTTGATGGGGCTCAAAAGAAATTTGAGGAAGCTTTCAACAAGGTTTTCACATTAGCACAAGATACCACACTCGCATTAAAAAGTGATGTGGAAATCACATTACCGAAGGAAAATATGAATTGGGCTAGGGCGGAGGAGAGGACCGCTGCAACCACAGCAACAGTGTATGCTTATCAATCCATTCGAAACAAAAACGGACTAATGCTAACTCCAGCGCAAGAAGAGTATGTGGAGGAGAGATTGCATGCCACCATAAGCGATCCATCTTCGGAAGCTGTTTTCTTACATCCACATTACCTAAGACTTGTCATAGTTTATTACGCTAAAAACCCCACATCATCTGGTCTTGCTCACATAAAACATGCTTAAATACTTGACAAACATATGCGCATCTTTGCCAAACGATGTTACACGAAATCTATCATTAACACGAGCTATTGGTCACACATATTGATCGAAAAAGGAATAGAGGCATACAGGTTTTGACTACATTCGTGATGCTGATATGAAGAACAAGCTGAGCATAACAAAGAGATTTTCTTTTATCACAGAAGTGCTGAAATTTTTTGATTTTATACTTTGAGTTTTCTGATTCAAACAGAAAACACTCACAGTGTGATATAATTATTCCTGGCGAATTCGATTCTATGAACAAGAACAAAAATTCAATTTGTTTTTTAAACTATTAAATTTTTGAAAGACAAATCTTTGGTTTATTGTAATAAAGTAAAGGCATTTGTTTATTTATTCATTTATTTTGAAATGGAACAACCTTTCCAAAAAATATATATAGGTATGTTAAGCTGTTACAAATGTCAAATTAAAAAGTGATTTGATTTTGACTTAAAGCTGAGTTAGACTCAGATTGTATATGTGTCGAACAAATGTTATAAGATATTTAAATGTGAAACCAAACATAGGTTACATTGAAATTATTTTGATAAGAAAAAGACAACCCCTGAAAGATACTAAAAGCTAACAAGAAAATAAATATATAATAATTTTATAATTCAATAGTCCAACAAATCCTAAATATAATATACTGAGATGTTTCAATATTTTTAAAATTTATGAAAAATACTCTGTTTTTGAATTGGGAGTTCTATTATTTTTTTAAATTTCATTCGAATGTTTCAGCTTTAACTACTTCAATTCTGAGGTAAACACAGTTTGTATATGATTCAAATTAATGTTCAAGGTAATTTATATTCAAAACAAACAATAGCTTGCATTAAGAATATCTTTGAAAGGCAAAAAAACACCTGCAAAATACTGAAAGCTGAGAAGAAAAAAGGAATATATAATAATTTGATAGTTTGATAATTGAATATTCAAACAAAGATTGGAGATGATATATCAAACTTGTCAATATTTTGTGAAAAAAAAGAAAACATAATCTAATTTTAAGTTAAGATCTATATTTATATTTTGGAATTTTAATCAAATTTTACAACATTAACTGTATGATTAAACTTTTGGTTTATTTTTATATCTTTTCACCATAAAATTAAGCAAAGAAGGTGTGAGCCTTTGGGATATGACCACATATCCAAAAAGGTCACAAAATAACTTTAAAATAATTATTCTAATAATAAGACTTGAAAATATCATCTTAAAATAAAAACAAATGCCATAAATAGGCATAAATTCTTGATTACCTCACAGTTCAATGAATAAAAATTTGGAATAAATTGCATCATTAGATTCTTCATGGTAAAATATACATATAACATTTATTATGTCATATCTTTAAAGATGATACTTAATGTGTAATAAGCAAAAATGCCATAAAAAGGCATAAATTATTGCTTATATCAGATAACGATTTAAAAACATGTGAAAAAAACTGTACCATTGGATTACCCATGAAAAACTACACATATAACATATCTATGTCATATCTGTAAATTCAAGACTTAAGGAAATAACCTGAATATATGCACTTTTATGATCAGGGCATATATTCATTGTTTTTAGCTCATATCTCTTGAGATATAAATGATAGAGAGTTGAACCAAAAAGAAAAGTACAAATTAACTACTGAAAAAATACAGATATAAACTTTGTTTGACAAGCTATAAACAAGGTTATAGCTTGTAGGGGTTTAATGAACAAAACTGTTATAGCTGTTGACCACTTTGTTGTGAAAGTTGTCCAAGCTTAAAAAATATGGATATCCAGATTCTAATATCTCATACATGAATAATGTTATAATTTTTTATCATTATACTCCAGGTATAACCCCTCAAAATAATGGTTTGAAATTTAAAATAGTGAATTTTAACAGAAAAGATGAGTTACAAGAAAAATCATCAAAAATGAAGTTTTGATGATGTAATGAAATTCTCTTGGAATTTTATCAATGAAATTCAAAGCTATCATAATTAACTCCCTCAATGACTGTAGAGTGAATAAATCAAAAGTTATTAATGATCAAAGTTTAAGATTAAAATTGATCATTTATGATCACTCACTGTAATCTTAAGTTAAGTTTGACAGTCATTTAAGTGGTAAAAGTGGCCAATACTAGTTTTTTATGATTAAAAATAAGAAAAAACCACAAAGTTTGGGATTCTGCCAAGCCTATGATCTCAGCAGACTTAAAGTTACAGTGATAACTCTAAATAATGGCATAATAATGAGATAAGATGTTTTAATTATGATGTAAGCATCATTAAACCTTAAAATAATGATAAATTGCAGTGAATAACATCAGTAAATTTCTACTAGAAGCCTTCTGGACTGTAGGAAGGAGTATTTTACTATATATAGAGCTCTTTTTACCTATATTTCCCACTCAGATGCATCAAAAACATTAAATTAATAAATCAAAAGGTGATAACTTTATTCTTATATATAATTATATTATAATATCAAATACTAAAGTTCATCTTTATTATAATCATCAATATTGATGTGATTAAAACATTATTTAATTGTTTTTGTTAAATTTCTCTCTTAAAATATTTAATTCCTTGTAAAATCAAGAATGTTTGTAATATCTTCATTTTTTCTTGTAAATAAAATTTGAATAAGTTTTATTTACATTATTTTGGAATAAATTTATTCAAAATTATTATATTAAGTGTTGAAAGTAGGTTATTTTCTCTTTTCATAATGATTTCTCTCTATTATTATTTTTAAGAATTCTTCTATTAATATAAATACTATTTGTATCAATTCAAAACTTTAATATTGGTAACATTATTTTGATAAATTTTTGTTTAACATTAAGTAACAACTTTTTACTCCTTCATTATTTTTTTGTAACAATAATAAAGTCCCATAAATATATTAATTGATTATTAAATATGAACATATTTCTTTTCATTATAATATTTTTTATAATACAATTTATATTATTTTATTTATTTAATAATATCAATATTTTATGCCAAAATTGTAATAATTTTTTATCTTATTCTTTAAATTCATGAGGAAATTCATAGTACAATAAGTAAAATATTGATAATATTTACTTATTGTTTCATAGTCAAACCATGCAGAAGGGAATTAGAAAGAAATTATAGAAAGACAAATTTAACAAGGTGAAAATGATTAAAAGACCATTAAACCAAAAATAATACAAAAAAACATAAAAAAAAAAAACTCAAAAAATTAAAAAAGATAAAAAAACACAGAAAAAATAAAATACAATCACAATTAAATACAAAAAATAAAAAAAAATTTATTAGACAAAAAGATGAAGAATTAAAAAGTGAAGATAAAAAAATAGGCAAATTCTAAATCTTATCAAATTAGATAAAAGGATCAGATGTTGATTTTAAGTTAAACAACATTTGGTTATTTTAGCTTAGAAAAAGTATTTCTATACTAAATTGTATAATTTTATATGATATCATCTCATATTGAGGTCCCATTAAATTCCCTCAAAACTGATTATTTCTGTTAAAATATTAGATAATTTTTTATTTATATTTGGAAATATATTCTGCTTAATGTTTTACCAAGGATGATTCACATTGTAAGCTCTTAAGCTTAATGTCTTAATTTGTTAATTTATATGGTCACTGTAGCTTAAGCATACTTTGAATTTAGACCATCAACCTTTGAGCTAAATTAATGTTAATCTGATTGTATTTCTAATCCTGTTCTTAATTTTGAGTAAATAACCACTCTGGTGATATGAATTAGGATATTTGAATGGAATAAATATACAAGTTCTTATTTGGTATAAAATTAAATAAACGTAATTATTCATATTTCTGAATATTTATCTATAAATGATAATGATAATATCACTAATTCTTATTATTCAGGAAATATAGTATTACTTACCACCACTCAAGCAATATAAAAGGATAACTACCCAACTGGAAATAATATTATTTTCAAAATATTGATACTGTAAAACAAATTAAAAATTTATTTAAAAAAGATAAATAACTGATAATAATAATAAAAATTAGTTGATCAAATATTGTTATCAATAAAGATCTGTACCAGGAAAATCTATAGTAATGTATGAGTTTAAATCTTCATAAACACAAAAATTTATTTCTTCATTTATCATAAAAATATAATTACTTTAACAATCTTTGATAAAGGCTTAATTGATTTATCCAAGCTAAAAAATTTAATGAAGGGTGTTGGTAAAAAAATGTAAGCCCTTATGTGTTTTTACCAATTTATGGCCAAAACATGTAATTTTATGGTAAAAATACCTAATTGGCCTATTTTTTCAAAAAAATAATAATACTCAGCCTTAGTTATGAGAATTTTTTTTCCAAAATGAGATGTGAAGATCCCCAAATTTTTAAAAAAGCTTTTTCTTTTTGCCAAATTGGTCCAATTTTGGCTATTTTTAAAGAAATTCATTGAAAATCTTACTACTTATTAATTTATATATCTTTTTCTAAAATAAATGGAAGATCCTTGAGAATCAAAACCAAGAAAAACAAAATTTTGGGATTTTTTTTTGGTGGGACAATTGTAGGCCCAAAAAGTGCTTTTTTTTATGTTTTTTTGTTAATTTTTATAGGTAAATTGAAAATTAAATTTATGAAATAAATGGAATTGAAAAATTTAATTTATGGCCCTAGTGGAAGTAAATATGCCATTTACAGAATCGAAATTTCAATAACTCACATCAACAATGACATAATGATGTCATAAATGGAATATGCAGTGACATAAATGGCATCAAAAGTGCCATAAGAATTCTATAAATTGCATTAACAGTGAAATTTATACCATTGATGGAATTATTCAAATTGCTGTAAATAGCATCAACAAAAGAACAAAAATGTCATTTATGGCATTGAAAGTGCCCTAAATGGCACCAAAAATGGTATAAAAATGGCATAAAAATTCCATTAATGCCATCAAAAATGGCACAAAAATTCTATAAATGAGATCAACAATGGCATTGAAATGCCATAAATGTGGTTTTACCCAATACAGGTGATTTTTAGAGAAATTTAAATTGAAAACACCCCTTATGTGTTTTTAACCAAAACATATGTGTTTTTACCCAATTTTTTATGTGGGTTTACCAACACCGTTCAATAAAACACATTTAGTATATATATTTCCAGTGAGTTACATTATATTATACATTTCTGCAGGATAATGAGATTTTTGGCTTCTTTGGAGGTTTTTTTTCTCTTAAAAGAAATTCTTTCATGTTTCCAAAAGGGCCAATAATTATCAAGATACCCAAATTGTTATTAATGAATTGATAATTGGAAGGTTTTTTTTAAGTTACATTAGTTTTCAAATGACAATATTTTCAAAGCACTATTTTCTAAAATTATGGGGCCAAGACAGGTTTACTATCAGTTGAATTTTACTTTGGTTATAAATTAAATAAATTGATGTTAGTTTTGAGAATTTAGAATCTCTCATAACAGATAATGTAGGTTTTTAACATTATTGTTCAGCTTTTCTAGTGATATGATGAGAATTCTTAAAGGGTTTACCATTTAAAGAACATTCTTTGTCTTTATCTCTCATTTATCAAAGATTCATTTTATTGAATGAAATCATAGGATATTTCAATATTTGAACTATAAATATATTCTAAAAGAGAATGAAAATTTTTACTCATGGGTTAATTTTAGGGGAGTGATATTTCCACAAATCCACCTCAGATTTATGCCTATGCCTATGTATAGAAATTTTGTTTCAGCTACACCTTAATGCCTTTCATGGATGTAGTTTTCTCAATCCACTCATCAAGGTGATTACTAAGTCCACACCAGATGGGTGGTTGATCTCAGACATTTGAGGACAAATTTCACAATGAAAAACAAAATTCATTTTCTATATACCAGTAATCTGTATGAATTTTCAGAATAATATGATTGATGAGGAATATACTCTTCTTCCATTTGGTGCAGACTGATGTGAATGTTCCCTGGGACACTGTGGTGGCAATCCAGGAAGCGGTAGTTTGCCTATCTCATTTTCATTGACAATGGTGAGTATCCAATGATTCCCATTTATACAACCTAGGGAAATTGAGTGCATAATTGACATCACACATGGACTTCAGAGGGTTGGAAAGAACATCTATGGCTGGTAGTTCTTCCAATATGGATGGAAAAATATAAATGGGCACTTATATTTATTTTTCAATATGGGGCCATGATCCCATTAACTTAACCAGTTTTTCATTTTGGTCATAGTTGTAGCCCCAATATTATCTCTTATCTTATTCATTTCCACTTCTCCTCCCAATATTTTCTTTTAATAATTAAAATTAATGTCAATTTGTCCTATCAAATCTTGTCATACTTCTTACCAGCTCTTTGCCTCTTGTGGGCTTGAAAGTAATGATCCCTTTGCCACTGCAAGAAACCCCCAATTCCCATATGCAGGCAATTTAAAAATCTTATTAATAAGCTTGTGCATTAATGGTGGCTGTATCTTATCAATATAGAGAGTTCAAGAAAAAGTGTTTATTTTTCACTGATTCATTTTCATACCAAAATTGATCCACTACTCACTGGCTTGTCCAACAAATTCCAGTAATTTTGGGGTCTCAATTTTATTTCCAATTTTCTTATATCATTTAATAATTTGAATTTTCTTTTTGTGGTAGTTTTGTAATCTTGGATTTGCTCTTTTCTCATAAATAAGCACTTTTCCCCTCATATATTGAGCTTTGGGACCAATAGTAGCTCTGTGCATCTTTTGTGGTGATTGAGGATATCCTGCTCAATTTAAAACTTGGATGGAAGTGTTTTGGTAGACTTTATCCTTTTTCTTTTTAGCTATGGCCTACCATATTAAATAAAAGATTCTCTAGGGTGAAAAATCTTAATGACTGTGCTTTGAAAGCTAAATAACTCATGAGTTTCCTTGACCGATTTTCTCTGAAATGGTAGTTAAAGTTCATCAACTTCCTTTTAAATCTTTTCTTTTTTTGTTTCAAATTCCATTGTGAATTAGAAAAAACGTCCTGTTCAGAATTATTTTGGCATGAATAAGATTCAAAATATCAGAAATTAAATGGGTCCTACTTCAAGAGGATTGTAAAGAAGATTACATTGTGGATGTAAATCTCCACTTCCAATGTAGCCTTTATTATTAAGAGGATCCTCAATTTCATGTGAGAAAGGAATCCTCATGCCATTCATAAGTGTATTGGAGAATTGTTGAACATTTGGTTGGTGTTTGAGATGAAAAAATTGTTCTCCAATAATTTCTATTGATTCTATTGATATGGTACCAAGTAGCTTCTTTAAAGTTGGGAAGAATCAGTGTATTTGAAGACTCCTTTTTATCACATAGTATTGTGGATTTGTTTCAATTGAATAAAAATTTCTGTTTTGAAAGTTTGGAATACTGTAGAAAGCTCTCCATCAGAGTTATTAATCAACTATTTTATGTAGGAGTGTGAAGATTAAACACAAGAGCTGGCTTTCCCAAGCAGTGAAAAATCTTTTCTTGAATGGGAGTAGGTTTTTTGAGATATATTCCCATCCACCTGAGTAATAATCTGAATTTTCTTGGATTTTTTCTAAATTTTTATCATACTCTTCAGCCGACTTGGAGCTTACCATTAAACTCAAGGATGTGACACAATGATGGAAATAACCCTCTTGGACCTCCATGTGGCATATCAATGCCATATCCATTATTCCTTGGCCAAATTGGTTATCTTCACTCTTTTGGCCTTTTATGGCCAATTCACCATCTGAGGCCAACCTGGGCCTTCCTGGCCAATTTTGAGTATTTCCAAGGAAACAGGGGAAAGACAGCCCAAAAGCCTGTATTTTTCTTTTTAAGCTTTGAATACAGTTTTGTGCAATTTGTGAACTTGTGCACATTTATCCCTTTTATGCCATTTTACCATGTAATATGGGAGATATCCCCAAATGGCCATATCAAACCAGGGCAAATTTTGCGTTAATTGTTGGCAATCAACTTCACATTGCACTGCGGTCAGTATAAAATCTTGCTTAAGTTGCATTAGTGTCACATTATAGTCACTGGATTCTGTGGTTCACATCACGTCTGTGTCAAGACAAGATGAATTGTCACATGTGTCGCATGAGAATGTCACTCAAAGCCCAAACCCATTGCAACACTATTTGCAAGGCTCAGGTAGTTACACCTCATGGTGCAAGGCAGCAGTTTGACATGATCATATTTGTGCATGAGAAGACTTCAGCCCCACTTCCTGATCATCTCACCCCTTTACCATGTCTACTCTCATACATGAATTGGCTTCCGCGTCCCTGCCTAATCCTCTCCGACCCTTAGCATGCTTATGCGCCCACATTGCCCTCCAGATGTGACTCAGACACTGCCCTCACCACTGCTTATGCTTCCACACCCCCTCTGCTTAACATGCTAATTCTCCCATGGCGCCCTCAAGATATTCCTCCAGCGCCACCCTTACCCCATCTTATGCCTTCTCACAGCCGCCTAATCCTCTCCACTGCTTACCATCCTTACACTTGTGTAGTGCCCTCCAAAAATGCCTCGGACGCCACCCTCACACCATCCTAATCCTCAATTCCACCTACCATCCTTAAGCTCCTGCAGAACCCTCAAGATGACACTACAATGCCACCCCCCATCTCTGCCCTCACCACTCCTTACACTTCCACACCCCTGCCTCATCTTCTCAGCTGCTTACAATCTTTACTCTCCTGCAGGGCCCTCAAGATATGCCTCTGACGCCACTCTCAACCCCCCTTACACCTCCCCTGACCCACCTAATCCTCTCTGCTGCTTACCATACTTACACTCATGTATTAGATTCATAGGGTATGATGGCTTGTTGGTGTACATGATGAACACAATCACAGAAATATGCTGAGTGGCCTTCTCTGCCAACAGGTTCTGGGGGGAAATTGGTGGGGATATTAAGAATGTTGTGGTTAGGGTTTAAATAATGAGGCTCACAAATTAAAACCTAATAAGTGGAATATTTAAAACCCAAATTTTATCTGCTGTTTTTGCAAAGAAATCATCTTATTTCATATCATTCAAATGGAACACTGTCAGGATGATACTATGATAAAGGCATAACTAGGCTAATTACAACTTTAACTGTGTATGTGACACGGCAGAAAATAATTAAAAAAGATTTTATAAGGGTTTATAATAAAATAAAAGGGTTCTACTATTTAAGAAATAGTGGTGGTGAGCACTATTGAGAACCCTGGGTGCAGGCTTTATCTGTTGGATTACAATAATAAAGTCTACAATAATTAAAGATTATAATTATACCTGATTATTTAACCAAGAGTAAAACTGTTTTGGACAGTTTACTACGTAGGTTATTCAAGAGCAGGATGAGGAAACAATTCTGGCAGTGAAAAGCCTCCTTTTTATCCTGAAATGGGGTGGAAAGGGTGCTAGACCTTTCCACGTAGAGGAAGTGAAGATTTTTTCACTCTCTAGTACTGGCTTGTGGTTTTCAAACAGCCTGTATAACCTGTATTGGGCTCAGATGTGGTTTTGAAACCACATCTGGGCAGTTTTCACCAATACAGGGTGAAAATTTTCATCTGGGGACCTCACAGCCTGATTCTGACGTGCATGACACGTAGAATGCTGTACAGAAGCTGTATGGGACACCAGTATTGACTGACATATGAGGTATTGAAGTAAAAACATGCTTCTTCGTCTATTTGACACCTCATATTCATGATTATGGGGTGTTATCCCATGGTAAGGCTGTATATGACAGCAGGTGGGATTTTGACCTTAAAATGGTTGTAACTCTGTCAGTTTTTGAGATATCAAGCTCAAAGTTGGTTCATTGAATAGCTCTATATGAGCTCTACACAATGGTACCCAACTTGACATGGCTATCATTAAATATGACAAAGCTATCCCATGTACAAGTATTTTTGTACATTGGGGTGGTTTGGGCAAAAAGCTGTATTGAGCTTGTTTGGCCAATAACTTCTGTTGTAGCTAGGTTATGAGGAAATGGATGGCACCATCAGATAGCCCTGATTGTGCTCTTTCCAAAAAGACCCCACTTTAAGTATCTCACACTAAAACTGTAAAAGTTAGATGAGAGGTGAATGTTTTGTTCACCCTTATTTGATCTGAATTTGACCATAACTCAAGTAATACTGGTGCTAGCTCAGTTTGGCTGGTACCATTGGATAGCCCTGGCTTAGAGCTTCATTTTGAGTACCCATTTGATGGGGTTAAGCCTCTCCTTCTAGATTTTAGATGAGAGGTGAAAATTAAGGTTTATGCTCAGCAATAACTTTGAGCAGGAATAACTTTGTTATTTCTTGTCCTATGGAGATGGGACTTATATTTTCAGGAAGGGGTGAGTTTCCTCTTTCTTTTGATACCTTTTGAGCTAATTTGGCTCAGCTCCATGTTTTGGTCGTATTTTGGCTATACCATTGGTTTATGGTATTTTGGCTGTCATGCTTGTGCTCTGGTTTTGAGTCATAGGCTGACATACCCTCCCTCTAAAAAAGGCTCATCATTGATGAGACTGTTCAGTCCTCCTAGAGGCTCTGAATCTCCTTAAATGGAGGTTCCCATCTGGTATGGCATCCTCTGCCAACCATTTGTCTTTGTCAGCTGTCTGGTTCTTGAATCTGACTAGATATTGTCTCTGATCCTTCCCATTAAGTCTGATTTTTCT
This sequence comes from Austropuccinia psidii, assembly GCA_023105745.1. Taxonomy (NCBI): domain Eukaryota; kingdom Fungi; phylum Basidiomycota; class Pucciniomycetes; order Pucciniales; family Sphaerophragmiaceae; genus Austropuccinia; species Austropuccinia psidii. The sequence continues at coordinate 19,361,324 of JALGQZ010000014.1, read as the reverse complement.
GGCCCTGATGACTTTACCCACAGGTCCAGGAGAGTCTTCCACTTCCACTATTTCTGGTGGAGTGGTGTTCTTCTTCCTGGAGGGGAATTTATCTTCCTCTGTTTGGAAGTAGGGTTTGACCAGGCTCACTGGAAAGACTGGGTGTTTCCTAGAAAACTCCTCAGTGAGCTTGACCTCTACTGCATTCTTCCCTATCAACCTAATGATAGTGAAGGGCCCTACAAATGAGTCTCTCATTTTCTTGGGTCCTTTGAGATTGTTAAAGTTCAGTGTAGACACTAACACCTGGTCCCCTTCCTTGAAGTCAGGTTCCATATGTGATTTGTCCCACCTCTGCTTATTATACTCTTTGGCCTCAGCTATGAATTTGGCAGCAGTATCACAGGCTTTCTTCCACATATCATGGAAGTCTTTGGCTGTGGGGTGGATGGTCAGAAGATTTTTCTTCAAGTGATCCACAGGTAACAGGGGATTCCACCCTTTCTCTACCAGTGCAGGTGTTTTTCCTGTGGTAGAGTGCTGGCTTGTATTATAAGCCAGTTGGACTGCTGGTAAGAGGGTGGCCCAATCATGGGTATATCCCTCATGGTCCTTGTATTCCATGCCATAGGCACAGAACCTCCTGAGGATGTCCTCCATTGTTTGGATCATCCTCTCAGCTAGGCCATCTGTTTGTGGATGGTAAGCTGTGGAAAAAGCAAGCTTGGTGCCTAGCATGTCATATAAATTGGTCCAAAATTCAGATGTGAATTTTGGGTCCCTATCACTAATTATGATCTTAGGGACTCCACAGGTGGATATGATGTTATTCCAAAATAACAGAGCAGTGTCCATGGCTGTGTCCTCTTTATGGCATGGTAGACATCTCATGCTCTTGCTGAACCTATCAACTATGATTAGGCAGGCATTGTAGTTTTCTTTGCCTCCTGGGACAAGTCCTGTGACCCAGTCCATGTTGATGGTTTCCCATGGGTGTTTGGGTTCTTCTATGTGTTGAAGTAACCCATATTTCTTCCCATGTTTTCTATTTGCCTTTTGGCATTTTTCACAAGTGTTGATGTATTCACTCAACTCTTGCTCCCACTTGGGCCACCAAGCTGTGCTTGCTACCCTCTCTTTAGTCCTGTCCTCACTCATGTGTCCCATGTAGGGGCAGTCATGGCATTCCTGAAGGATTAAAGAGATGTGGTCTCTGTCTATCACTGTGAGTGCACTGGTGTGCTTTTCTCTGTGATAAATCAGGCCATCTATAAGGAAGAATTTATTGTACTTATAGGCCCTCAACCAGGGTTCCTCCAGCTGGGTTTCCAGTTCTGGGCTCCTGTATTTTTGTTGAAGGAGTTGGAGTAGTATGCTACACTGTTTGTGTTTGGCATAAGATTTCAGTACTGCATTGAAAAATTCATTGTGCAGTTCTGAGGAACTTATTCCCAGTATGGGGGTTTCTGTCCCTTCTGAATCAGTGTTTCCACTGTCAAGGGTACCACTCCCTGGTGCCCATTCAGAGAATCTGAAGTTTTTCTTCCTATTTATTTCCATAAAATGGATAGGAATTTTTGCAGCAACTTCAGGGTCATAAGCTGGATTGCTTTTGACATTGTCCAGTGGCCATCTGCTAAGGCCATCTGCATTGGTATGGCTTTTACCTTCCTTGTATATGATGGTCATGTTCCCTCTATACTCCTGGATAGCTATTTGCCATCTCAGCATGTGTCTATTAGTAGTCTTCATGTTTAGTAAAGACTTCAAGGCTGTGCAGTCTGTATAGACTTCAAAGACTGCACCCTCCAAGTAATAATGGAGTTTTTCTAGAGCCCAGACTAGACATAGACATTCTGTCTGGGTGGCCCCATACCTGGCTTCTGAATCTTTCAGCTGCCTGGAGATGTAACATATTACACCTTCTATTGGTTCACCATCCACAATTTGCCTTTGGTGAAGGGCTGCTCCTAGGCCTTGACTGCATGCTGCATCTATATATAACTTGAATGGTAGTTCAAAGTCAGGTAAGATGAGCACAGGTGCATTAGTGAGTTCATATTTTATCCTCTCATATGCATCCCTTCTTTCCTTGGTAATTTCAAAAACTACATCCTTTGAGCATAACTTGTATAAACTACTAGTTATGTGGGCAAAGTTTTTGATGTGGCCTCTATAGTAGCTGGCAAATCCAAGGAAGGATTGCATCTCTTTGATGTTCTTTGGTACTGGCTTTTGCAATACTGCTGCTACTTTGTTCTGGTCAATTGCCAGACTAAGGCCTGAGACTTTGTGTCCTAGAGCTAGTAGCTCTTGTTGGCCAAAATTACACTTTTTGAGTGAAATTTTCAGATTAATGGGTGTACATTTACTTAGCACTCTGTCTATGTATTGTACATGGTCTTCCCATGTCTCTGAGTATATAATGATATCATCAATATATACTACCATCCAGCCTTCCATTATTTCTTCTTGAAATATGGTGTCCATCATCCTTTGGAAGTGGGCTGGTGCATTCTTGATGCCAAATGGCATCCTGGTGTACTCATATATGCCCATATGGCATATAATTCTGAGTAATTTCATGGAGTTTGGTTTAACTCCATTTTGGTGGAAGCCCTTCATACAATACATCTTAGTTATGTATTTGGCTTTGGCCAATTTATCTAAGGCATGAGGTATCCTTGGTATAGGATACCTGTCTGCTTTAGTGTAGTTGTTCAGGGCTCTGAAGTCTCCACACAATCTAGACTTGCCATCATGCCAGGTGATCAGGACAGGAGTGGTGATTTCCACTATTTCATTATGTCCAATCTTCCTGATGACATCCATGTCCAGGAGTTCATTGATGTGTTTCTCAATCTCTTTCCTGGTCTCCAGACATGCTGGGTAAGGAGGTCTCCTTAACATGGGTGGGTAAGGCCTTTCCACATCCAGATATAGTTCTATATCATGGCCTTTGATCTTGCCTAATGGTTCTTCACCAATGGCAAATGCTGGTCTATTCTTCCTCAGCATCTTCAGTAAACTTAGCTTTTGTTTACTGGTGAGGGTAGTGCTAAACTGTCCCTCTCTGAATTCTTTCAGAAGTTCTTCCAGTGGGTCCTGAGAAGATATCTGGTATATATCAAGAGAAAATTTCTTTTCCTTGTTAGTACCAATGGTAATATGCCTATTTTTACTATTGTAAATATCTATGCCATACATCCTCTGATAATCTGTTCCCAGTAAAAACCCTTGGATGTGGGCATCTTCAAGCACTACAAACTCTGGGTTGAGTCTGATATTACCTTTTCTGTGGGGTATAATTATGTCTTTGATAATTGTCCCAATAGAGGTCATCTTTCCAGATGCACTCTTAAAGTTCTTTGCCCTGGTGGGCAAGAGTTCTTTTTCCCAGTTTGGGAAGTGGTTATCCAGATAATTTCTGGCCACTATGGAGAAGTGTGCTCCACTGTCAATGATCAGTGGATGCTGAGCATTGTCAATACATACAGTCATTTTTGTGGCTGTTCCATGTATATATGCCATTCCTTTGGTTGGTGTAACCAGGAATGTTTGTGCATCTTGTGTATGTTTACACAAGTTCTTGTTGGCAGTGTCTTGTGGCATGCCTGCTTCCAACTGTATATCCTGGATTTCTAGTGGGGGTTCCTCTTGGTATTCCACTAGAAATTCCTCTCTTGGGTCTTGATCCTCATCAGATGGTTCTCTAATGGCATCACCCATAGAGTCTGATTCAGAATCCTCTGTTGGAGGTTCTTCTTCAGGGACTTTTTCTATAGCATAGACTTTCTTCTTTGCTTTTGGACAGTTGTTGGCATAGTGGTCTGTTGAACCACAATTGTGACAAGAATTCTTCTTCTTTGCCACTTCTGCCACTCTTTCTCTGGGTTTGTCTTTAAACTCCACCCTGAAAGGTTGTTTCTCTTTGAAACTACTGCTTCTATATGGGGTGAATTTCCCTATATTAGTCCTTTTCCTTATGTCTTGTAAGGTATTGGCTATATCATCTAGAGTGCAATTTTGGTTGCATCTGCACTTTACTTCATGCTCTAGTTCTCCTGGAAGTTGTGTCAGAAGTTTATGATTCCTCATTTGAATGTTCATTTGAGGATCAATGGCTATAAGTCTTTTAGACTGTCTAAGACACCACTCATATGGATCTTTGTCCACAGAGTATTTGTCATTTTCAAATGACATGGTCTTTTGCCATATCCAAGTTCCATTACTGTACTTTTGGATTATTTGACTCTTCCACCATGGCCAATTTCTTCTGCCATGGATTTCTTTCATTTCAGTGTACCATATACTTGCATGACCTTTAAATGCAGTATTCAGTCTAGCAGTAATCCAGTAATCTGGTATGCTTGGTACATCAATGAAGAGTCCATCAATATAATCTATGAGTTCCATATTATCATATTCTCCTGATCCAGAGAATTTGGGCCAGCTTGAGGCCTCAGGAAGCTGTTTCAAGGCTTCCTTCTCTGAATAAGACATGCCATCTCCATCCTGGTATTGTGATGGAGATCTTGCCTTATTCAACAACATGGCATCTGGTTTGATGTCATCTGGTTGATATGGATTCTCCATAGCTTGGCCTTGTGGTTGGGGCTTTAAGCTATGGTAGGCATCAAACAATTTGTTGATGTCTTGGTTCAGACACTCCCTGTCCCTGCTACTATGGTGTTGTTCTTCAGAGACTTGATTCAGTCTCTTGTTGGTTTCTTCAGAGGCTTTGCTCAGTTGAGCATATCCTTCCTGAAGGTTTTTAACTATCTGCTCCAATGAGGCTTGAGTTTTTCTCATCCTCTCTTGGGCAGCTGCAAATTCTGTAGCCTGCTTTGCAGATTGCTCAGCATATTGGGACATTTGTAACCACAGTGTGTCACTGTTGATGTTACTCTCAGATGTGATAATGTTATTTTCAGTCTGAGTGGGGGTAATTTTTCTATTACTAGGACTACTGATTCTAGAGTGGTTTACAACTACTTCTGGTTCTTGTGTACTTCTTTTACCAAATCTAACAGCTTCTGGATCATGGGGTCTGACTCTTTCCTCCTCTGGTTGAAGGAGGCTTTGTTCTTGCCCTTGTTGCCTTGTCTTCTCCTGGAAACTTCCTGGAATTGTGAAGAATGGTGACTCTTGGCCACTGATCTGCTGGTTTCTGAATGGTGTGAAGCCACTGGAGAGCTGATTTGGCATGCTCCTTGTGAACCTGAGGGAATCTGAGTAGGCCCTGTCTGGGTTAACTGTTCTTCTATAGCTTGGATAGTGGCTTGATTCTCCCTTATCCTCTGTGCCCTTGCCTCCAGGAGTCTGTGCTGCCTGGTAGGATTCCAACCCTTGGTGATTACCATAAGGTCTTTGAAGTCTATCTCTTTGAGACAGATCTTCTGGCAACTTGATCCCAGTTCTGCCCAGTGAGTTGCTAGGTTGAACCTCTTGTTGTCCATGCTCCATTGAAACAAATCTTTGAGGAGTTGGTGGATTTGAAGAACTTGATCCATATCCTTCCAGTCCTCTGGTTTGAGGTTTCTGTTGAATTGGAGTGTGAATGGCAAGGTTGATATTATATCCCTCATTGTTTTGCCATCCACCACTGTGTCCAATGTGTCTTCTTTCAGGTCTTCTGGTTCTAGACATTCCTGCTCTATCCTCTGGCTGGTTCCTTTGGAAGCCAAGGTCTCTGAGGTATGCAGGGGACATATAAGTGTTTGCAAGCAGTCAAAAACTTTATGTTCTTAGGGTATTTACCTTTGAATGTGCCTTGTACAAATTTGTTATCTGCTGATTTGGGCAGTTTGCCTTTGGAGGTTACAACTGGGTTAATAATTGTAATCTTCCCTGTACAAGTGGTTAAGGTTGGTTTACCTTGTATTGAAGCAGAGTTTCGTGGTTTTCTACTCCTCTGAGTGGCTATTGGTGTCCACTTCTTGGCTGTAATGAGGCCTTCACTAAGCCTTTTTCCTTTACCCTTGCTGCCCTCTGGTTCTGAGGGTGTCACTGGTGTGTTGGCCTGTGACTGGGTTTCAAGTGGGATGTAGTTTTCTTCCACTGAATCAAAACAGGAAAAAGAGGGCTTATGTCAGTTAAGACTTCTTAAATGGCTGGTTTTGCACGTCTAAGAATGGCCTCTGGGCTTGTATATTATTACAGTATGCCCTTGTATAATGACAATGTAATTGAATTAACAATTTCACGTCAAAAATACAGCTTATGGTGTCCTGTCACACTGTTTGTGTGTCAGTATCCCTCAGATACACTTGTGGTTTGCAAGTGTATTCTGTAAAAGTGGTGTGTATACAAGTGTTATTGAATTAACAATACACTTGACCACGCCTCAACTGATGGTTTTTCAGTCAGAGGTGTCCTTATTCAGTCAAGAATACAGGACTTTATTAGTGGCTTATGTGTTTTTATATGCAAAACACGCCAAAAATAATAAATTACTGTGGGTATTAACCACGTAAAAATACTCTTATAATATGAGTATATATAAAAAAAAAGGTAAAATATATAAAATATATATTTTTAAACAGAAATTACGCCTAAAAATGATAAAACAATGTGTTAATAAGTCATGAAAAAGAGAAAAGACTTACTTGTAAGGTCCAAAAAAGGTCAAAAAACACGGCCAGGCCCCCAAAATGTCAGGATGATACTATGATAAAGGTATAACTAGGCTAATAACAACTTTAACTGTGTATGTGACACGGAAGAAAATGATTAAAAAAGATTTTATAAGGGTTTATAATAAAATAAAAGGGTTCTACTATTTAAGAAATAGTGGTGGTGAGCGCTATTGAGAACCCTGGGTGCAGGCTTTATCTGTTGGATTACAAAAATAAAGTCTACAATAATTAAAGATTATAATTATACCTGATTATTTAACCAAGAGTAAAACTGTTTTGGACAGTTTACTACGTAGGTTATTCAAGAGCAGGATGAGGAAACAATTCTGGCAGTGAAAAGCCTCCTTTTTATCCTGAAATGGGGTGGAAAGGGTGCTAGACCTTTCCACGTAGAGGAAGTGAAGATTTTTTCACTCTCTAGTACTGGCTTGTGGTTTGCAAACAGCCTGTATAACCTGTATTGGGCTCAGATGTGGTTTTGAAACCACATCTGGGCAGTTTTCACCAATACAGGGTGAAAATTTTCATCTGGGGACCTCACAGCCTGATTCTGACGTGTATGACGCGTAGAATGCTGTACAGAAGCTGTATGGGACCCCAGTATTGACTGACATATGAGGTATTGAAGTAAAAACATGCTTCTTTGTCTATTTGACACCTCATATTCATGATTATGGGGTGTTATCCCATGGTAAGGCTGTATATGACAGCAGGTGGGATTTTGACCTTAAAATGGTTGTAACTCTGTCAGTTTTTGAGATATCAAGCTCAAAGTTGGTTCATTGAATAGCTCTATATGAGCTCTACACAATGGTACCCAACTTGACATGGCTATCATTAAATATGACAAAGTTATCCCATGTACAAGTATTTTTGTACATTGGGGTGGTTTGGGCAAAAAGCTGTATTGAGCTTGTTTGGCCAATAACTTCTGTTGTAGTTAAGTTATGAGGAAATGGATGGCACCATCAGATAGCCCTGATTGTGCTCTTTCCAAAAAGACCCCACTTTAAGTATCTCACACTAAAACTGTAAAAGTTAGATGAGAGGTGAATGTTTTGTTCACCCTTATTTGATCTGAATTTGACCATAACTCAAGTAATACTGGTGCTAGCTCAGTTTGGCTGGTACCATTGGATAGCCCTGGCTTAGAGCTTCATTTTGAGTACCCATTTGATGGGGTTAAGCCTCTCCTTCTAGATTTTAGATGAGAGGTGAGAATTAAGGTTTATGCTCAGCAATAACTTTGAGCAGGAATAACTTTGTTATTTCTTGTCCTATGGAGATGGGACTTATATTTTCAGGAAGAGGTGATTTTCCTCTTTCTTTTGATACCTTTTGAACTAATTTGGCTCAGTTCCATGTTTTGGTGGTATTTTGGCTATACCATTGGTTTATGGTATTTTGGCTGTCATGCTTGTGCTCTGGTTTTGAGTCACAGGCTGACAAACACTTTGCTTAGTCCTTACCTCATGAGCATTGAATAGTTCAAAAGTTGACTTTAGTAGGTTTATCACTGGTAAGCTTTATTCAATTTCTCACAGGGAAGTGATTTCATTTGAATGATATGAAATAATCTGCAACACATTACCTCCTTTAATTTCCTGACAAATAATATTTTGCAAATCCATTACAAGTTCAATAGATATTGATGGAAGGCTCCAAGGCTGTTGATGGGCAGGTTTCTTTTGGTCAGCTTGTGTCTCTAAAATGTCTTTTTTCTAGAAGATTCACTAGCTATTGAGCTGATTTAAATTTAACTTCTTTCAAACTTTACAAAATTCTCCAATATTGATATTACCTAAAAAAGAATCAATTATCTTAAGCTTATTTTACTTCCACCACTTTTAGAACTCCCACCTTTTTTCATCAATTTTGATTTTTTTTTCAAAGAATTTCAATCAAGTTATCCATCAACCCATCACCATCTATTTACTCAATGAAATACCTCCACTATGCCCCAAACCCCAGGAAATTCAACTGAATTCAATGAACTACAAATTTCAGCCCCAGAGAGTGGAAGTGAAATTTCTGATATGGTCAGTAGTCATGAATTAGGCATTGAAGTAGAGAGACTGGCACATGAAAGTAATCTAAATCCACCAGTTCTTCCAGAATGTGAGCATATATTTATCCTGAATATTTGTAGTTGTCACAACCACAAGTAATCACCCCCTCAATGGGTGTTGCAGCAGTTCCAACCTGAACCCAAGTCATGGTAAATTGGCCAATTGTACTCTTTTGGTGCTCTATGGCCTCTTGGCCATAACCCCCTTCCACTGGCCAAATATGGCCCCAGGCCATATCCTGCCTTCATTGGCCAATTCCCCACCTCACCAACCCCCAGGACATTATCCTTGTTTTTGGGCCTGGGGGTCTTTTCAGTATTCTGGGGGCCTATGGCCCAACCCTTCATTTTAGGGGGGTTTGGGCCATTTAGCCCCCCTACAGTCTCTACAGCCCATGGTCCGTGGGACTGTTAGGCCCCTTTTGGCCCAATTCCAATGAGGCCAAAAGGGGACAAGAGGGCAGCTCAGCAGCCCCCAAAATAAAAGTGGGCCCACTTGAACCAGTTTTTGACCCCAAATGGCCAAAAAACACCTTAGGACCCAAATTGGCCATAAATCAGTCCATGGCCTCTGGAAACAATCAGCACCAAGAAAGGATTCCCTGCCAGTTCAGGGGAAGACTTCCCTCCCTTCAATGCACTCCGTACTCAAGGACCAGAAGTGGTGCATATATGGTATAAGATACCATTATGCACCATTTTTGCTCAGAAATCCAATGGTGAAACTTTCAGGACCCAATTACCTGATTCCAAATCAAGTCCCAAATCCATCACCAATTTCAAAGAAGGACTTTTCAGCTATTCAGTCTGGCAATTCCCTGGCGGCTACCAGAAGACCATTCAAGGACCCCAACCACCTGGCCCTGCAGGAGTTGGGCTGTCAATTCTCACCAGGACTATTCTTAGGGCAATTCCCATAGGTAATCAATCATTTCATTCATTGTCAAGGTATCAAGTAATCAGAATCCCTTGGACAACTCAATTGGTCCATACAGATAGTAATCAAGCAACCTGTATGGCCTTGGCCCAATTGGGCCAATTCATATTCCACTGTGGGAATTCAGTCCCACATTTCATTTCTCAAGATGGCCAGAACTGTATTGGCCCAATTCAGACAATACAGCCGGGTGAATCACCTTCCAGGATCAGCCTTTCAGCTTTTCACATATACTGGCCACCTTTCATCACCTGGGGACTTTTTCCCCAGTTAATTAATATATTGGATTTATTTTTATCCCCATTTTCTTTTGCCTTATTAAAGTAAATACTGATAATCTTAATTCAGTCATTTGCACCTTTATTCTTTGCCTGTCAGTGGATATTGGTGGTAATATCCTTTATTAATTCCATTGTTCTTTCTGGCAGGTTGAAACAGTGAATTGAGGATTCATTTGGTTGGCTCTTTGGCTTTTGGCTTCTTATCATCCTGGCCATTGGCTTCCTTTTCTTTTATCTTTTGGCATACACGGCTTTACCTTTTATTCTTCTTTAAAGAAATATATTCTTCTATTACTTTATTCTTTTGGAGCCCTCCAAGTGAGTTCTTGATTCCTGAGTGCCAGGACACTCTTGCTTCCATAAGAGCCCCTGTGACAGTAATCTCTCCAAACCTGATAGTTTTGTCATAGCCTTTAATTAAGCTCAGCCTCCAAGCTCTCAGAAACCAAATTTTAAAAGCTATGAGAAGGAAAAGACTGTTAAACCTTGTGCACCAACAGAAGATGTTGGGCAAGATGATGTAATTTTCAGTGGGGAGGTTGAAATTATATCCAAAGAGCAATTTGACCCAAACATTGCTCAAACAATCCCAAGGCTGGAAAAAATTCAAAATAATAGTAAAATTCCTGATTATGTATATAAAAAGATTGTTGAAGCAATGAGCCTCCTCAAGATTGATTTGAACAGTAATTCCATTGCTAATTCAATACAAAAATGTTAAAAATGGCTGCTTACAATATATGGGCAGGTGTGGAGATGGGGGAATATCTACCTGAAGGATTTCAAGTGGTGATTGGAGTTCCAGGAGAAGGGTTAGGAAAAAGACCAAATACAAATTCCACCAAAAAAACAAACAAAAAACACTGTACCTTTGAAGCGGAAAAACATTCCCGGGATCAAGGTGATGACATGATCAATGTTGAAGTAGACCATATTGATAATGAAACTCCGCTTACTAAAAGCCCCCCATACTCAATGAAATAATTCATGATGAAACCCCTACTTCCTCTCCTCAAAAAATTCAAGCTTTTCAAGAAACAGAGACAATTAAACATGATAAAATGGGTCAAAATATGACTGACATAATGCCTGACCCTGAGCACAAAGTCTCATCCCCTTCTAATTTTCAGGGAATATTCTTATCCCACATTGAAGAGTTTGGAGAAATTTTTAATTATCATTCCAATATTACTCAACAATCATGGAAAAGGGGACTTGATAATATCAATGGGACAAATTACCAAAAAATGATGCTGATACATTGCTGCCTGTTGGTATCAAGGTGATCAGTAACCAAGAGCTTAAAATGTCAGCATGGCTTGAGGAGCTTGAGATTTCAGGTGATTTTTATCTTTGTGAATGATACATTATCATTTGTCTGATGACTTACGCAAGATGAATTGCAATATATATAGGATTAGCTTTTTTTAAGGCGAAAGAAACAGAAGCGTTTTTTAATAATAACATTTGGAATCTCAAGTTGATGAAGGAATCAGCAAAAGCTGCAGATAATCTCCCAAAATGTGAACACTTCTTTTTTACCCCTCCAATCCAATTGAACACTTTTGGGCAAATGTTACCATCAGTTTAGTCTCATACAATGTCATTTCACCCAAACCATTTGTGACACCAACCACAAATGCAACCAATCCTCTTTGACTCAAACGGGGAGCAGTTTGATACCTTTCCTCCTGCTTGATTAAATCAAAGAAATGTGCAACACAGCTTAGCATTGAAGGTGGTGGGCCTGACAATGAGCTATTGAAAAAGATGCACAAGAACCTGGAGGATCTAATGGATACAGTTATCCACTTGATGATTGTGTACAACATGGTACGTGCACATACAAAGGTTGGAGTCTATGGAATGAAAGGAAAACTCACAAGCTCAAAAGAAATGAGTCCATCAAAGATCTTTTGGTGTGTCACAAGAATCTTGGAATAAATCAAATTTGCTAAGGTATATTAGCGGCATTCTGTGTGGCGGGGGTTTGTGGTTGGATGGTATTCTCCAATGACTGGAGAACAAGCTCAGTGAAAGGGGATTTATCACTCATTTACATTTCAAAAAGACTCTCAGAGGGTAAAAATCTAGTGGAGCCTGGGTGGCTATGCACTAATAAGTATATATATAATTTACTGAATAAGAGTTTCTTCTCATCAGAGTCTTTTAGCCCCACTGTACCTCTTAGATTTTAATTTGCACAATTCTTGGTATTAGACTTTGGTGATGCCTGGGTGGAGAAGCGTGGCCTTGGTTCAAGTGATGAGGTCACATTGACTGTAACCAGGTCAGCTAAACTTACAACCAGGATTGACCTGTTTTAGATTAGCTTTATATCAGATAGATTGTAATTTAATTTCAGAAAGTGATTTATGAATTTAATAATTGTGACTACCTATCCTACTACTTCCCGGATGCCTCAGTAAGAATTCCAAAGAACTACCTCTGTATGGAGGCATGCCTCTGTACACCATTGAAAAGACTCCAACAAGATGCCAACTGAGTCAGGCAGCTTTTCCCGCAATTAGCACACGCAGGGGCATTTCAGGAAGTGGGGTTTATCATTTCCCCCCAGCTCATAATAGGCCAAATGGCACAGGTTCTTTCAAGAGAACTAGGATGATGAGGGATATGCAGCGGAGTGCATATTGCATTTGCACGTTCTTGCAATATTTCACATGGTTGGATTTGAAACTCATTGAATGGGAACATCAATATATCAAACTGAATAATGCAGTATCCACTGAATTTTTTTAGGATCAGGTACTTGAGATCTCCAATTTGCAAAAGTCAGATCTAATCTTTCTTTTTTAGTGGCAAATAGAAAATGTTCATCAACCAAAATCAAATTTAGGTGAAATTAATAATTCAAACAATGGTCACTAATCCTTTGGTTTCATTTCATTTTCCTGTGCAAGCATGACATTGACAAAAAAAGGAAAGGAGCATAAAAGGGAACTTGCAGGAAAGGATTGGGGTGAGGAAGGAAAGTGTGAGGAGCTCACTTATTCTCACTGTATATATAGATATATATATATGCTTTGGCATCAATGTGGCTTCCTCATTGGGCCCCATGACAGAACATTGGCTTTAGTTGGTTTAGATTGAGCCAATGCCATGTGGGCTCCAACAGGGAAGTCAAAGATGTGTTCCAAATAAAGCTCATTGGTAATTGGGCATCATTCTGGATTCAAAAGGCCTTAGCTTCAAATGGGAGGAAGCAGTATCTGATATCTTGTCTGCTTCAACAAAAAGTGATCCCTCAACCACTTGGGAATAGTGGGACATCCCCGAAGACAAATGAGGCCAAAATTTCCCAAAAGAATAAGTTTTTGTCATCCAATTGACCAACAGCACAAATATCAATGCCAGTATCAGACAATATGACCACAAGTGAGATTTTGAGGGTTGTGGATGTCAATCAGATCAAACAAATTCACTTTGGCCATGTGGCAATTTTATCTTCAACCGGATTACTCATTGCCCTTGTCAAAATTCAGACCATTCAAAACAATGAGTGAAGTCAAGGTCAATCAATGGGATGAATTATCACAATTCTTATTTTGTGAAAAAAAATTCACCAACCCAATTGCAACAAATGGGGCATTACTGGAGGGATTTATGTTCACAATTGGGTGGCACAAATGTAGCATGAAGAAAGAACAATTTGGGATTTACACAAGCCTTTGGAGAATTGAATACGCAAAAGATGAATGGCAGAACCAAGGCGCAAATTTTAGCTTGGTAGGTTCCATTCTAGGTCAATCCTTACAATATGTTGGGGATTAATTATTTCAAAAAATTCAAACTTGCTACAAGACATTGGGGGTTCCATCCTTTAATCAAGTAAACTATGAAGCAAATATTTCCGCAAATCAGGGGGAATTTGAGTTTTCTTCTGCACTCAATTTCACCATGAACGGATTCAAAAACTCACCTCATGTTGATAAGGATGCATTGTTGTATCACAAGGGAAAATTTTGTGTAAATCATTGGAAATTTACTTCATGTCAAGCAGGATAAAAGTAAAGCTCACATCAAGAAAACTCAAGCAAATGTCAAGCACATATCACACTATGGTCTTACACCAAATCCTGTGACATCAAAGTTCCTCATCACCTGAGCCTCCTGAAACCATCCCAAGGTTGGTAAAAATTACACAAGACCCGCCTGTTTTCACACACACATCAAAGAGCCCCTTCAGACAGTCTTCATGTAGAGAAGGGGTGTGTGACTTCCCAGGTCATCCATGAAAGGACTCCGCCTTAGTGGGTGACACTGGTGGAGCCCGCCGCACAATACCACGGGTGCATGGGTGTGACACATGCACACAAAGGAAAAGCATGTGAGAGCCTAATGGCAAGTGGCATTGACCATTTGCGGGGGGTGCAGGTGCAGTGGCAGGGGCGGGTGCGGGTCTGTAAGTGTGAGACATGCGCAAGAAGCCAAGAGCATGTGCAGATGTAATTTTCTGAAACCTACCTGCACAAATCACTCATTAGGGCATGTGACCAGATCTATGCAGCTTACAAATATACAAACTCTCATGGACACAATGTAATGCTGAGGCCCACTTGGATGATGGGCCTATTCCCCTTCCAATGTGATGATGGTGCAATTGTGTCATTTTAGATCCTGTGATGTGTGTGTGTGGGTCATTTGATAATTGCAATTGACTTACTCACACTGCACCCAATGTCAACACAGTAAGTCCTTTGTGGCCATGTGAACTAATGGGCTTTGCTTGTTACAATGACATTTCACTGTCACCAAATCTTGAGGAAGTTATTTCTATAGCAAAATTCCTAATGAATCTGAGAGATTTGCATTTTTGTGTCACTATATTTTCAGCAAAAAGTGGAGACTAAATATCATGAAATAATGGTTTTAGCATCACAAGCAGCCCATATGAAATCACTTTGTTATCATACAATACACAGTGACCTTCTATTTCTTCTTCATATATAATCAAGTGTCCATCATCAAAACCAACAGCTTTATAAATATTGAGATGCGGCCAATCTGGTAAGAAAGTCCCTAAGATCATAAAGTTATTGTTCAGCATGCAGTATGGCTCAGAGACTTTAAAGATGCTATTAATAATATCAAATTGTCATTATTTACCCCTCAGAAAACAGATAACACTTTTGCTGACATTTTTGGATTCAGTTGAAGATATATTCTTCCCAATATTAATGTTTGAAGCTGGAAAATACCAAGGTGAGACAATCCTTGAAGTGGGATGACTTGTGGATTGTATGTTAGTGTCTAAGATGATCCATTTAACTATTTCCCTTGTTGAATGAAAATACTTTAATTAATCAACCAGGAAATCATAATTTTGTTGGTCATGGCAGGAGGGTGTGTTCTATTCTTGGTGATTTAATGGGGCAGGCAGCTGTGATTTAAAAAGTTGTTTCATTTTGCCTGGGATGGATGGGGATTTCAGCAGAACAGAAAGGTTGGAACATCAAAAGATATGTTGAAGTAAGGTTTTATCTATATCATCTATTCAGAGCTGCAAGAAGTTAGTCTTATTCAGTTCATTTATTCAATAAATGTGAATATATTTCTCTTATTAATTAACGTAAATATTTTGTTATTTGTTGGCATATTTGAAAATACTCCAATCAAGAGCTCATAACACATGTGGCTGAGACTTGTTCTGGGCCCCAACATTGGGAGAGTTCTGGAATATGATCAGAAAAATAATGATCTAGTTTACTTTTCTGTTTTGGGAACAGGTGTTGATTGGGAAGGCGGAATATTTTCCAATGTTCAGAAAATGCAGTCGCATCATCCATTGAAACAGTCCAGCTTGTGGAAATGTTTATAGCACTAATCAAATGGAATGTATTCTTGGTTAGTTCATTTGCAAGCTCTTCTGATTGACCCATTTTTCTTTGAGTGTTTGGGGAATGGTGTTCATCTAATGACATCTGTTTACTTAGTATTAAAAATGGAATATAGACCTTGTATAAGAGAACCCATTCAGCGGCTTTTAAACTACCATGTGAGGGGGATCCCATTTTGTGGGGTACTCTGGTCCATGATGAGGGAGTTATGGTATCAGATATGATGTGTTGGAGATGCTCCAGAGCCTCACCCTTGATCTGGTGATCACTCAGTGAACTGATATCCAATTCAGAGGGGATGTAATCCGCATCAAATGACGGAATCTCTGAAGAACCACTAGATGGATGTTGTCTGTGAGGGTTGCGCATTGGGAGGTAATTTTTTTGGGTAGAAGTAGTGGGGAGTGAATCATTTATTATTTTTGCTTCCTCTCTTCTCAGGGAGTGGGCCTCTCTCAATGTGATTTGATCAAGAGAGCCAGTGGAGGTCATGGAATCTGAGTCTGAACTGTTGGTGTCATTGGAATTGCTTCGGGATCTGAAGTAAACTTTTGATTCGGACTCTGGAATGCACAATTTGAAAGCTTCATGATCCTTCAAAATTCCAAGTATTAAATTATGAATTATGTCAAGATTAACCATTCTTGTTGCATCCCAATATGGAAGGTCTTCAAAAAGTGAATATTGCACTCCATACTCAGGGAAAACTGCTTGTCTTTGTTGTGGGGATGCCCAAAGCCATTTTGCAATTGTTGATTTATGATTTTGGTATGAGTGTGTGTAGTGAAATTGAGGACCAATTTCTTCAATTTGAGCTTTGTGAATAGTGCAAAAATTACAAAAGTGGATTCCTGAATGAGAAATAAATCCAGTAAGCTTTCACATTGAAACCACATCTGAAACGGACATGAGGATGGCAACACAGATAAAGGAACCTGAAGGACCTGTTGAGGTGGGTGAAAAATGGTAACCTTGCCATAGCTCTTTGAGCTCCTTGATGAGTGGCATTAATAGGTAATTCAATTGAAGGGCAGTTGGCTCCTTTGGACCAGGGATGATTCCTGCAACATAGACATTCTCTGGATTCAATATTTCACTTGGGGGGAGATTAAGACAAATAAGAATCATAGGTCCAATTCTGGCCAACTGAGTTGACTTTCCATGTGCATTAAACCAGTCCACATACATGGAGAAGGCCAATGAACCGGGAATGGACATGAATGGGGAGTCATTGATCTTTCTAGTGCCAGTGAAGCGTCTCCAGACAAATCCATCCCAGATGTCACATTTGGGGGGGACCTTTGGGAATTTGGGATTGTTGATGTTGATGCAGAACTTCCATAATTCCAGCCCGCTGGAGAAATCTGGCAAGCCAATTTTTGAATGGTTGATAAATGAAATTCTTTGTTGGAATAAATTTTTGTTTCATGTTGGTTGTGTTTTGGGTGCGGGGTTCAAATGAATAGATGAATTTGCCTAATGATTGTGCGCAAGGGGCATCATGATCATTTGGGTCATTATGGCATTGACAGTGGGGTTTGTCAGCTGTGACAGATTCAGTAAGGCCATTAAGAAAGAAACATTGAGGACAACATGTATAGTTCTGAATCACTGGCTCCAATTGGAGATTTTCAAATATGGTACTGAGATCTTGAGGTATATGGAATGTAGGAATGGGATGACCATCTGAGCTTGAGATACTGGACTTGATCAGCAGGTTCAGGGGGGGTTGAGAATGCATGAAGCCCTGCGGGGTATATTATAACTTAATTATAGAATGGCAGATATAATTATTCCAGGGTCTTGTGGGAGAAGTTTTGGACTTCCACTGTATGGTTTCTGTGCAGTTGAGTTGAGACCTGGTGGTGTAGAGAATGTGCTTTGGGTCAATTGAGAATGATTGGCTGGAAAGATTTGATCCAATAGAATTTGTGGGAACTCAGATCCTGATGCAGAAGTAGGGATTTTTGGAAGAGATTTGGGTGCAATGGCTTATTTGAGCTTTTCAATGTTCTGTTTATATTGGAAAGGTGTGAAGGCAACTCCCTGCCTACACCCCTCAGAGGAAGAGTATGTTTGAGTTGAGCAGTGTTGACACCTGCATATATGCATTGAGGAATAGTAGGGGGTTGAGATTGTTGTGGGAATTGTGAATAAGCCTGGTTTGTTTATAAATATCTATGGTTGATATGCAAGCTCTTAGGAGTGTTATTAATTGGGAAAAAGTTGAGTCATTATTTATGAAGGGGGATATGATTTGAGCCAGTGGAGGATTTTATCCTATTTTTAATGGTGGCTTAGCTTCAGGGGATAGAATGTAATTTATCACATCTTGATAGTGAATTAGCTGGGAGTGTACTTGGGTAAAATTCCATGCTGCTCAATGCTCATACATATTCTAGTTTATTTACACATGGTGATACTGCGGGGTTGACCCTTGAGGGGCATTCCATTAGTGATGTGTCAAAATTAAATCGAGGGTATTAACATTTAGACCATGAATGCTGGCACGCCATCATACATGGCTTAAACTATATTACAGACATAATGATATAAGTCTATCACATAAGCATTTGGAGTGGAGCTAAAGTCTTGGTATTTGGTTTGAGTGCAGCAGGCTTTTGATGGGTTGAAATGTGATTTGGATTGTCTTGCCTTTCTTGGAAAGGTGATGTCTCTTTTGTGGGTAAATCCTTCATGAATATACCCTTGTACAGATATAGAATGCTGGGGAATTTTGATGCATATATTGACAGTTTGGATAATTCACACAATGCAACAATGGGAAGGGGTAAATGTTCATTGAATCTGATTACTTATTGATTATGGGTCCCCTTTGAGATTAAGGAAATATCACATTATATGCTGATAGGCTGTGCAGTGTGGTTTCCAACAAAATTGGAGGAGCTCAAGAGTAGACGGGGAGAATTCTCCTAAAAATAGTCTTATTAGACTTCCACAAGAGACTTGGCTCCCACTATTGATAGAATATCTCCATTATAAATTTAAAAAGCTTTCATCTCATATCACTCTATTTTATCATATATTGAGCTGTTTTATAAAGTAGAAAATATTACTGTAGTTTTTTTAGCCCGTATGTCATCTTCCAAGCCACATAAATCCCATTCAGGTTCTGTTCATGACTCAGATAGTGAATCTAGCATAGAATATGTTCAAACACAGTCACCAATGAGTCCCAACATTCCACTCACTACCCCTATTGCATCCTCAATGAATGTATCAGGTCTCAACATTGATGTGGGAAATCTGACGGCTCCAACTTCAAGCACTTGGTCAATCCCAAATATTTCTGTCACTCCAATTCCCCCAAATCCCACTAATACACAAATTCATTTGTCTTAGGGGCAAGGAAGCACACCTGAAATCTCATCAAAGGCTAATCCCCAATCAAAATTTCCATGTGACTTCCTTAATCCTGGTTGGAATCCAGTCACATCCCAGGAACCCTTTGGGCAAAGTAAACAGACAACCCTCAATATTCCATCAGGATCTCAGGTTCATGTGGGCCATGAAAAGCGAGTTGATGGGGGGAAGCAAAAAAGACCATTTGAAAATGCTACTTGCAGTGGTCTGTCATAGGAAAATCCGGAATTGACGCTTCATCAAAGTAAGTCATTTTGATGTTGGAGTATAAAATTTTTCACAATTTGATATGTTTGTTTCAGGGGTTAGATAGGGAACCTATAGGCAAGTCAGTCCAATCTCAGGAGCCAATCAAAGATTGTGTGTATGACCAGTCTTTATTATTTTTTTGATGTGTTAACTAATGTTTTGGGTGGCAGGTGATGAGATTTATGCATCTTTGCCTCTGGTCCATAAAGAAAAAGTCACTGGACGTCATCGTCTATATGCCTCCAAACCAAGAACAGCTCATGCCAGTTCATCAAGAGAAAAAATAGTGGATGATGAGGATGAGAACATGTCTCCCAATCACAGTGAAACAAATGATGAACCAAGGAGGGAAAATTTCATGGTGCATGAGGAGGGCACTCAGTCAAATAGTGAGTTCAACCACCCTCAAATGCCCCTTGCCCAGAGTATTCTTGAGCAGTCCAAGATCAGACAGAAAAGGAACCAGGCTTGCAAAGCTCACAATGTGGCAAAAAGTGCAAGGTAGAAGGAGCAACAAACATGTCTGAAAGCAGAACTTCCAGAAAATTTCCATGGGATGAGATTGACTGTACATGCCCATTTCCTGTTCCTACTCAAAGTGAGGGATAAGGATTTTTCCTCACTACCAGCACAACCTACCACAGAAGAGCATGAAATTGTGATTCAAGTTTCTGGTCATCTGGGATCTGTCCCTGAGGATGTTTTCAATGATCCATAAACACAGGTTCAGTCTCGGGGTTTCCAAAGCTACTGCAAAAATGAGCTCCATAAGGTAGGAAAAAAGAAATTAACTTGGGACTGGGAGAGCTCGTGGCAACATCCGTTAAATGATTTGATGTCTATAGTGTTTTACTGTACCTTCTGTCTTGCACTTTTAGGAACCAAGTATAATCATTACTGTTGGAACAAGGATCATAATAACTGTGGGTTTGTGGCAGCTTTAATGGAGCAATATTTCACTTATTTTAAAAGTGAATGGAAGTCTATTCAAAGGATGCAGAGTATTTGGTAAAAAAGAAGGAGAATAAAAAGCTTGCAGAGATTTGTCAAAGCGTTAGTTATTGTATCTCTTCTTCATTGTGAAGTATATCTGATGATAATCTAATTGATTATTTGAAGACCTGTGAGCACCGTCATGAATGGTGTGATATGGCTAAATTTCCCATTATAGCATCACAATTCAATGAGCCTCGAGTATGCCCAGATACTGAGGAGGTAGTGGAAAATGGATGTCAAGTTTACCACAGAGTGGGATTATGCTGGAACTCATGCTTATTTAATGAGTTGGTATTAAAAATTGATAGAGACATAGAGTTTTGTAATTGGATTGAAAAAAAGCGTAAAACACCTATTGATACATTACCAGAAATTAGATTGATAGAGGATGGTGATATTACTGAAGGGCTATCTTTTTGGGTCTTTGATCAATATTGGCTCAAATGTTGTAGTAAGATGCAGACTGATTCCCTCAAGATACTTGAAATTCCAGTTATTAGAGCAAGTGGGGATGCTCTGCAATAACTTAGTAAGATAAATGTATAGCACAGTTACACATTAACATGTTGTTAATTATTAGTGCGGGTGTAATACAATCTGATTATTATTTCTTAAATATGCAAAAACTTTCTAAATAAGCTAGAGTATAAACAATATGAATTAGAATGTATCACTGTCTCTCTCATAGATAATACTCTATTGCTCATTTTCAATGAGGAAATATTGAAGAAGTTTGATGCAGCTCATGGTGTTCAGCATTGTGGACCTGTGATGGGGTGAAAAGGAGTTATCAGCTTTGTCACACACAAATTGGATAATATCAAGAAGGCTCATGCAGTTAATGAGTTCTTCTTTTCTTGGACCTATTGGTGATTGGAATGAGAGATTCCCATAAAGAAAGATTTCAGAATAGTAATACAATCAGGGACAGAGATAAGCTTGAAAGGTAACTTCCGCATGTTGACCTCTACTGAATGACCTTCACAGGTTGTTGTTGGCCAATACAATGGAGTCAATCAATAGCCTAAGCCTCAATGGATGGGCGCCAATTGGGCTCCTGGAAAGGTGGATGTCAGAGTCCAAAAATTGGGGGTCCCCTCACCATTAAATAGACAATCTCAGCGCAAGTTATGTTGAGGCCAGTTCGAGCTGCACCTTCTCCTGCACTCGTGCTGTAATTGTTCCATCAATTTGTGCTGAAAGGATAGAGTGATGGGCAAGTGCAATACCAATTATACCATAAAAAAAGGTCAGATGGATGCATATTAGAATTAACTCACAAATCAAGAAATTGGGTCCATTGGGTGTAAACCACTGATTTGGTTGGACCAAACTTTGATTGTTTGTTCTTAAGTAAGCCTTTTAGGAGGTGTGCAATTTCACAACTCATCATGCATGTTTCCAAACGCGCAATAGTTTGGGTGATTGGTGAGGAGTTATCCTGAGCGCTCCTGCCCTCATGGTATTCCAAATTTGCATTGGCCATACTGTTAAGCATTATATGATGGTTACAACATATTCCAAGCTTATTAATATCTATGAAATATTCTCCTGGTACTTTTCTTTTGGATGATAGGAATTCTTTGTATAATGTGGAATATTCTTGCTGCATTGTTGGGTTAAGTGGGCACAGTTCATAGTGATGGCTAATAGTGGGGAGGGATTGGAGATGCATGGTTTTGGTGCGGCGCAAGCTTAAATGCCACAATGCAAAATGAAAAATATCATTGCTACTTTTGGAAATACTATTCAGGATTAATGGTGACCAGTTATCTTGATTTGAGCTCCGGGGTTGGGTGATGAATGATATTATGCCCAAAAGGTCATAAATGGTGTTGTGAATAGGTTTTCCCGTTAAACATATTCAACGGGATGATAGGAGGCTATTGATGGCACAGTGAGTGGCAGTTTATTGAGAGAAAATATAGCTATAAGATTGGGGGAGGGTTATTGGATATAATTGGTAATTTCAATTATTAAGATATCAGACACTCACTGTGCTTCATCCAAAATTATACAATGCCAATTGATTTTGAAAATGCATGATGTAGAGGTATTGGTTTGTTTAAATTCCTGGGTGATAGTATTGTAAGATGTTGGCCTTGGATGATCAGTGACAAGTGGGGCCATGGTAGATTTTGGCTTTCAACACTCCAGCCTGAGCATGCTTGGATATTCCTGATTGCCAGTTGGTGATTAAGCAAGGTGGGCATGGAGCGTTGGGGGTTTGTAATGAGCCGCTCCTTGGAGGTACCAATTAGTGCAATGGCCTGAATGGTTTTACTTAATCCCATATCATCCGCAACCAGTCCTCCAAGAGGGGTATTGGTTAAAAAAATTTGAAGTATCTGAAGACCTTGTTTGTAATTATGTGCCTGGCATTAAAGGTGGAGCCAGGGGGTGAGGTTGCCCAAAGGTTACAGGCGGATTGTACATTGGGAACTTATCAATTCCAGAGGAAAGTTAGTCCAATTTTTTGATGAGGGAGTAGGGGGGTTTTAATCATGGGAAGGTCTGATCTACTGGGTAATTGGATCAGTTTTTGCTTGGAAGTCAATCAAAATAGAGCAGGATATGAGGGTGGCATTGATTTGGAGGCAGGGAATGTGGGAGTAAAAAGTTGACATTGACTATGAGTATTACAGTCATATTATTTAGGAATTTTAAGCTTGAAGTCTTGTTTTGAAAAACTTTCAATGATGAATAGAATGTTTGGATACCATGTGAAGAACATCAACACTAGATTGGGTTTCTGAGATGAGGAAGGATCATTGGGATCAGTCATAAATAGTCCCTCAACAAATAATTTTTGAGTAGGATTAAATTGGCAATTTTCAATCCATGCCCCACCAGGACCACAGTGCATGAACGTTTGTGGTGCCCCAAGGAATGGTATCAACATTTTGGAAAGGGTTCCAGGGAGAGAGCAAATAGTATGCTGGTGATTGGGGAGAAATACCAATATGTTGTGTTGATTGTGCCATAGGATAATCCAAGAATCTAAGTGGGAATTATCAATTTGTGAGGTTATATCACTATTTATTTGAATACAAATATTAATCATCCCAATGCAAAGTGGTTGTGAAGGGGTTGACATTATGACTATTATGAATTATTTGGGGACAGTGGAAAATAATATGCTTAGGAAGGGTTAGCTAAAGGGAATGAAGACAAATAAGCGCAGGTGGGGAACTTATATGAGAGGAAGCAATGGGCTCAAAGGGGGATGGCCTGTGGTTACATGCATAGTTGTTAGGAAGATGGGCCTCTTGGAGTTCTAATTTTCATATCCAATTTGGGGAATATATCAAGGTAAGGTGGAAATAATGTGGGTGCACCAATATGAATTCTGGATCTGCCGCATATTACACAAGGATGGGTAGACCAAGGTTCACATTAACATATCCAAAAATGGGTGGGTTTTAGCAACTTCTTGTACAGTGGCATATTAGAGGCATGTGGCTATGTTTGCTGGTGTGACAGTGAAAAGTACTGCATGTTCCCCAGGTTAATTATTGTACAGTGACCTACTGGGCAATGGTGGTGGTTGAAAGGAAGTTTTCACTGTGAGGTTCTTTTTGTGTGGGAAGGGAAGGTATGTAAAGTGGTGTGCCACCAAACATGAGTTTGGTTTTGCGCAAACGTTCTTGTGGACTGATTCCTACTGGGACTCCTGGGGGGAATGTGTGACTTGATCAAAGGGGGCACTGGCTGTGAGCTGTGATCCTCTTACACATTCACCCCAATTACTTTGGAGGCTGTTATAATCCACCCAGATTGGCATCAGGAATTTTCCCTCACACATGTGAGAATCTCTGGAGGAATAGGCCACCCACCCAAGGTAATTTTTGGCTGGAAGACAGGCACCAAAGATTCCATGGTGTGTGTGAAAATTCTGGGCATATGACCTGCAGTGGCCAATCCCCGTGCAAAAATATCCAGCCTCAGGGATCATAGGCAGGGGTTATGCTAATGAGTATGAGTCTCAAGCAAATTCACACTAATTTTCCTCAGGTTTCTGCCCGCAAGTGGGCCACCTGCGCAGGAAAATAGCTGGTTGGCAGACAGGCAGTAAAAGGGCATCTAGGCATGTGAAAATTTCCCGCATATGAAAGTGTGTGGCAGCGCAACAATGTGCGGGCGTGAAAATCATAAGCGGGCACCACTCATAGTTTGCCCTGACCTCTGCACCGGAGTGAATCCACCGTTTGCATATGACCCAAATCATTACTCATCCCAATATGCACCCCTTATGATAACCTCAAATACACCAGCATCTGTGCGGTAGTTAGGTGGAGCTCTCCAACAAGGTGCATCAA
The DNA here is from genome assembly GCA_023105745.1 of Austropuccinia psidii. NCBI lineage: Eukaryota > Fungi > Basidiomycota > Pucciniomycetes > Pucciniales > Sphaerophragmiaceae > Austropuccinia > Austropuccinia psidii. The sequence goes on along the minus strand of JALGQZ010000014.1, from coordinate 19,336,615 downwards.
AGGGATTTATTTGAGAAATTTGACTCAATGGCTTGGCATGATTGCATGTTCCATTCTTGTACAGCTTTTGCTCTGCTCTGCAGCATACATGTACAAAGGTGTACGTACTAAAATGTTGGATGTACAAATTAGGATGGTGTAATACTACTTCAGCCCACATGCATACTGCCAATGGGTATCCACCTTCCGATTGTTTGCATAGGTATAGCTCATGTGCTACATGATCAGTATGGTGACTCATCTGAGTTGCACACGCCAGCTCAGCATGTCATTGTCAAAAGCTCACTACAAAAGATTTCTGGAATTCCATGATCAGAGAACTTTTCACAATAGTTGATTGGAAAGCCCACTTCTGTGCATTTTACCTAAGCGCATGAAATGCTCACCCTGGCCAAGATGTCTTCCGACGTTGTAAAAAATTCTCAGGCTGAATGCTTACAAAGATGAAATAGCAATTGCTCAGCAGGGATGCATTTGATATTGCTAAATCAATAGCTCAACAGCTGTGCAATTCAAATTTTCAGCCACTGAGAATTTCAATTATCACCAAAAAACAGACCTGCACAATGGGTCAACCCAAGCTCATCCTGTATTCACTTGTCATACAGCCTCCTGACCCTTTTTTCACACTCTATCACCTGGCCATGAGGCTGGTATGCAGGCCATGGTTACCTGTGACCAAATGCCCTACGTCCTTTTCTGCATGGGGCATTTGTGGATTGCACTCACTGTGCACATTCAAAAATACCCTCAAAAAAGCACTCCTGGGCAATTGGGTGGCTATTTAAGGTAGAAAAGGGGATCTGACTGAGTCTTAAAATTCAATCAATAGAAATACTCAGCCAGAACCCAATTGCTCCTCTGCCTCACACGGGCATTTCCCTTCTCATTTGCAGCCAATGCTGTGACTGAGCTTTCATTTTGCCAACACGCCTTGAAGCTGAGACTTTGTTGTGTGCTGCGACACCTGCGATTGGCTCAGATTTACCATGGCATAAAAGACCATCTTTCCCAACACTCCCTTCACTTTTTTTCTCACCCGCTCCAATTTTTTCCAGTTCACATGCTCTTCTCGTTCCTGTGCGTATTCCCCTTGGTCTTCCTCTCTTTCCACTAATTTCTATTGCACCAACCTAACCACCACCCTTCCTCCCCTTACCCTGTTTTTTTGCCAATTATACTTTCAAAAACCCCCTTCTATCTACATTGTGTGTCATATTCTCCATTTAACAGCTTTTTCCACATTATTTTCCGGTCTTGGTACTAAATCTTCATCATGACTTTCTTCCAAACTTTGAAACACCTCACCCTAGAGCTTTCATATTATTTTGATCACATTTCAAATTTTCAATTCATTGTATGTCTTCCTTTTTACTTCACATGTTACTTTCTATATGGATACATACATAATTTGTATTTATTTTAGATGTCGTGTGTCAGGTTTGACTATGAAACAATAAGTAAAAATTACTAATATTTTACTTATTGTACTCTGAATGTCCTTATAAATGGAATAAATAAGATAAAAATAATCATAATAAAGAATTATTACAATCGGGGCGTAAAAATAATTATATTATTGAATAAATTTAATAATATAATTTATATTATGAAAAAATAATATAATAAATAAATATATTAATATTTGATAATTAATATATTCAAAAGCTCTTTATTATTGTTAAAAACAAATAATAGAGGCGTAAAAAATTGGTTTTTATCAATAAAAAACAATTAATAACTAAAGTATTACTAATATTAAAGTTATATATTAATATTAATACTATTTATATTAATGGAAGAATTATTAATAGTAATGATAGAGAGAAATTATTATAATAAGAGAAAATAACATACTTTTGACGCTTAATATAATAATTTTTGTAGAATTTACACCAAATAATGTAAATACAACTTATTCAAATTGTATTGACAAATAAAAATAAAATAAATTACAAATTTTCTTGATTTTCCTTGGAAATAGAATTTTTTAAGAGATTTATAACAAAACAAGAGTACAATTGAAGTAATCATGCCAAAAATGATGATTATAATAAAGATAACTTTTGGTCTTTGATAATATAAGAGATTTATATATAAAGAGTAAAATATTTTACTTTTGTTTTGAATTTTTGAATTTTTTTGATGTGTCTGAGGGGAAAATAGAGTAAAAAGAGTTCTGTTTATAGTAAATACCTCCTTCTAGAGTCCAGTAGGCTTCTAGTAGACGTGTACTGATGGTATCCACTGGAAATGATCAGTTTTTTAAGGTTGGGTGATGATTAGGTGATGATCAAACCATCTTATCTCATTATTAAGCCATTATTTAGAGTTATCACTATAACTCTAGGTTTGATGACATCATGGGCTTGGCAGAAGCCTAAGCTTTGTGTATTTTATTATTATTAATCATAATCTAATAGTATTCACCAGTTTTATCAATTTTAGAACTGTTAAACTAAAATTGAGATTACAGTGAGTGATCATGAATGATCAATTTTAAGCTTACACTTTGATCATTAGTAGCTCTTACGTTATACACGATACAGTTATTCTGAGAGTGACATCTAATATCTTGGCATGTCCTTATTAAACTTCCAAGAGAATCTCATCACATAATCAAAACTCTATTTTTGATGATTTTTCTTGTAACTCATCTTTTCTGTCAAAATTCAATATTTTAAACTTAAAACCTTGATTTCAAGGGTTTATACCTTGATTATTATAATCAAAATTACATCATTTTTCACATATGAGGTAGTAGAATTTGACTATTTACTTTTCTTCAATTTTGGACCACTTTCACAACAGCATGGCCAACAGCTCCAGTGATTTTGTTCAATAATCCCTTGCAAGTTATACCTTGTTTATAATGTGTAAAATAAAGTTTTTATCTGTTTTCGTACAGTAATTATGTGGTGAATTTATATTTGGTGTAACTCTCTATCATATATATTTCAAGAGATATTAGCTAAAAACTAGGAATATATGCATTGACCAAAAAAGTGCATATATTTGGCTTAATTCCTTAAATATTGACTTTAGAGAATTTTCATACAATTTTTTATGTGAATTATTTCATGGGGAATCCAATGGTAAAGTTTCTTTCACATGTTTCTGAGTTACATAAGATTTTATGTCTTTTTTAGGGTATTATTACTTATTCCTCAGTAATTATTGACTTTTCAGATATGCCATAAAAATGAAATATGTGTATTTTACCATGTGGATACTAATGGTGTAATTAACCTCACAATTTTCCTCATTAGATTCTGAGTTGATTCAGATTTTGTATCTATTTATGGTATTTTCACTAGTTTTAAGATAATTATTATAAGTATAATTATTATAGAATTTTTCTTGTGACCTTAATGGATATGTGGTCATATCTCAAAGGCGCACATTATGATAATTTCTCTCTATTATTACTATTAATAATTCTTCCATTAATATAAGTAGGATTCATATTAATATATAACTTTAATATTTGTAAGGTTTGACTATGAAACAATAAGTAAAAATTACTAATATTTTACTTATTGTACTATGAATGTCCTTATAAATGAAATAAATAAGATAAAAAATAATTATAATAATAAAGAATTATTATAATTATGGCGTAAAAATAATCATATTATTAATAAAATATAATAATATAATAAAATAAATATATTAATATAAAATAATTAATATATTTAAAAGAACTTTATTATTGTTACAAACAAATAATAAAGGCATAGAAAATTGTTTTTTATTAATAAAAAACAATTAATAACAATAATATTACCAATATTAAAGCTATAAATTAATATAAATACTATTTATATTAATTAAGGAATTATTAAAATAATAATAAAGAGGAAATTATTATAATAAGAGATAAATACCTACTTTTAACACTTAATATAATAATTTTGTAATATTTTATGCCAAAAAATATAAATACAACCTTTTCAAATTGTATTTACAATAAAAATAAAGAAAAATTACTAATATTCTTGATTTTTACGTGGAAATGAGTTTTTTAGAGAGATTTTTAGCAAAAACAATTAAATAAATGATTTAATCATGTCAAAATAGATGATTATAACAAGGTGGTCTTTGGTCTTTAATGATATAATAGTTTTATATATAAAGAATAAAGAAATTACCTTTGATTTAATTGATTTAATGTTTTTGATGCGTCTGAGGGGAAAAAAGAGCAAAAAAAGCTCTATTTATAGTAAATACCTCCCTCCTAGAGTTCAACAGGCTTCTAGTAGACGTGTACTGATCATATCCACTGGAATTGATCAATATTTTAAGGTTTGAGGATGATTACATCATGATCAGACCATATTACATCATTATTACACCATTATTTAGAGTTATCACTATAACTCTAAGTTTGATGACATCAGAGGCTTGGAAGAACCCCAAATTTCGTGTATTTTATTAGTTTTAATCATAAAATAATAGTATTCACCAATTGTATCACTCATATGACTGTTAAACTTAATTTAAGGTTACAGTAGGTGATCATAACTGCTCAATTTAAGCTCAAACTTTGATCTTTAATAACTTTTAAGTTTTACACGCTACAGCAGTTCAGAGAGTTAATTCTGATAGGCTGAAATAACCTTATTATTCTGCCAAGAGCTTTTTATTACATCATCCAAACTCTAATCTTGATGATTTTTCTTGTAACTCATCTTTTCTGTTGAAATTCAATATTTTAAACTTCAAATCATGATTTCAGGGGGTTATACCCTGAATTTAATAATAAAAATTACATCATTCTTCACGAATGAGCTAGTAGAATCCAACTGTGTAATTTATTTTAAGTTTGGACCACTTTCACAACATAGTGGTCAACAGCTCTGTTGATTTTTATCAATATTTCATCATAGGTTTTAACCTTGTTTATAAATTTTAAAATAAAGCTCATATATGTGTTCTTACAGTAATTACGTGGTAACTTTATTTTTGGTTCATCCCACTATCTTGTATAGATTAAGAGATATTAGCTATGATCCTTGAATATATGCGTTGACCAAAAAAAGTGCATATATTCAGGTTAATTCCTTAAGTATTAACTTTGGTAATTAGCTCATTAATTGTTTTATGTGTGGATTTTCATCGGGAATTAAATCGTACAATTTATTTCACATGTTGCTTCATTGGTTCTGGAAATAAATAAGGATTTATGGTTTTTATAAGGTATTATTCCTTATAACTCATTAAATATTGGTTTTACAGATATGCCATAAAAATGGTATATGTGTATTTTACAATGGGGAATCCAATGGTATAGTTTATTTCACATGTTGACTCATTGGTTTTTGAGTTAAACCAATTTTTGTACTAATTTATGGTATTTTTGTATTTTTGAAGTAATTATTTTTAATGTATAATTATTCTAAAAGACCAAAGGTAATCTCATTATAATCATCATCCTTGACATGATTATTGCAATTATCTAATTTTTCGTTTAAATTTCTCTTAAAAACCTCTATTCCACGTAAAATCAAGAAAAACTGTAATTTCTCTTAATTTCTATTGTAACTACAATTTAAATAAGTTGTATTTACATTCTCAGGCGTAAAATTATCCAAAATTATTATATTAAGCATTAAAAGTAGGTTATTTCTCTATTATTACTTCAATAATTCTATAATTAATTTAAATAGTATTTATATTAATTTATAACTTTAATATTAGTAATATTATTGTTATTAATTGTTTTTTATTAATAAAAAACAATTTTTTATGCCTTTATTATTTGTTGGTAACAATAATAAAGTGCTTTTAAATATATTAATTATCTTATATTAATATATTTATTTATTATATCATTTTTTTATAAGATAAATGATACTATTATAATTATTTAATAATATAATTATTTTACGCCATAATTATAATAATTCTTTATCATTATAATTATTTTTTATCTTATTTATTTCATTTATAAGGAAATTCATAGTACAAGAAGTAAAATATTAGTAATTTTTACTTATTGTTTCATAGTCAAACCTTACATTTGGGGGCCTGGCCGTGAGATTTACTCTAAAATACCTTTAAGAAGATTCTAATTGGGTTTATCCAATAATAAATTAAAATTATAATCATAAAATTATATAATAATTCTATATTTATTGATTTTAAATACTATTGAGGCATTTGGAAAGCAATTGTACTGTCTTACATGTGGTTTTTAACATCCTTACACTTGCAAGAACTTTCTTTGAGTGACTCTAGTAATTAGAAAAGATATTTTATAAATTAAAAATAATTTTGTATCATAATTTAATTTTATAAAAGAATCATACTCATTCTTTTATTTTATTCTTTAAAAATAAAAATATAAAAAACAAAAATTTTAAATAAAAAACCAATAAAAAAAATAAATTATTTTTTATTCATTTTGATTTCATTTATTTATTTATTTTCATTTTTTAAGATATAAAAGCAATTTTTACGTGGAAAATTGCCATATCTTACCAAAAATAACACTTTTTATATAAAGACTTATATTTATTTGTCTTTTTTAGTTTTTGAAGACAATCCAACAGAGGACAACCAAACCATTGTTGAAAGATTGGTGGAAGAAACTTGTCAAAGTTCTCCAACACCAATAATCACTAAGAAAAAGAAAGCTAAGAAATTAGACTTTCCAGGACCCACCATTCAGGACTCTGTAGGTGAGTACCTCATTTATAAATTGCCATGAAAAGAATTCCTGTTCTGAAATCCTCTTATTTCTTATTTTTCTTAAAATATGACTACCAGAAAAGGCTCCCAATACTCCATCCGATCAGATGGAGCTGGACTCAGAGGTAGAATTGATTCCTCAAAAGGGAAAAGGAAGGGCAATATCCCCAGTGGAACAGAAACCACACAAGTAAGTGCCTTATCCCAAAGGCAAGTCCCAGAAATGCCCATGATATCTGAACCAGAGTTGGAACTAAGTATGAGTGACTCAAACAGGTACAAATCACATTCAGAGGGCTCAAATAGACATTTACATGAGCCAGTACAATCAGTACTACACAGTGTACAAAGACAAGGACTGGGAAATGTTGCCCCAAATACACCAAGGATTGATGAACTCCTTGCACATCCTGAAAAAGTTCCTCAAAGGGGAGGAAATACTGAGATACTCCAATGTATGGAATCCACTATCATCCAAACCTCAAATCCAAAAGATCAAGGAGTACCATGCCAAAAAGAAGGAGGCAACCAAGGAAGAAGCCCCAGCAGCTTCTACCAGAAAGTCCCAAGCCAACCCACTTCCCCAAGAAGGGAAGAAGAACTGGAGAAAACCATATTCCCCAAGCTACAGGATTACAAAAATACAAAAGGATTCCATGGAAAATGTATTCAACATGGCCAGAAACTTGATGAAATTCAAGGACAAGGAAGAACAAAGAATGAGACAACCTCATTTCCCAAAGAAATAACCTTGTCCAAAGATGTTGTAAATACTTTAACAGAAATTAAAAATAGTATATTACCTCTAAAACAAATTAAAAACAGTTTATTATCAGTACAAGAAATAAACAACAACTTATCCTCTTTAACAAAAATTGTTGTACAAAATAAAAAAGAAATTGACAACATTAAGTTTATTATTGAAAATAATAAAACAAAGATTTTGATTGATAAGACTCAAAAATCAATACAAGGACAACAAGAACTGTATAAATACATAAAAGATATCAAAGATAAAACTTTGACAGTCAGTTATGATGTGCGTATTGACAATCTTACAGAAAAATTAAACAAACAAAGTATTTCTGTAGAAGAATTTGAAGAAAAGACTTCATCACACCAAAAATTACTTTTGGACCATGTGGAAAAGAGGGATGAAGCAAGAATGCATCTGAAAGATGACATTCAAAGTGAAATAAGGCTTATTACTGAAAAAATGGATAAAATTAATGAGGCTAACTCAAATATGCCAAAGTTATCAACCCCATTTTCTCACATAAGAAGCCCTGTGAGACCAAAAGAGGAATTAACAAATCCATTCATAACAGACTTAAGTCACCAAGACAAAAACCAATTCTTAATTAAGGAAGCACCTCAATTAAAAGAATGGCCAACATTCACAGGAGAAGGTGAATATGACCACATGTCATTTATCAAGACAATTGACATTCTACAAGAAGATTATGCCATACCAGATGAATTAATTACTACAATATTACATTCATGGTTTGAAAAATCTGCAAAAAGATAGTATTATGGCATAAGACAAACAAATGGAAAAAATACCTGGTCTTGGTGGAAACAAGAAATAATCACTAAGTGGGCCAATGATGCCTGGAGGTACAAGATTGAGAATGCATTTGAAAATTCTTTCTTTGACCCAGACAAAGACAAACCTTTAACTTGGTTCTTAAAACAAGCTGAAAGACTCAATGCATTGTACCCAGAAATGTCACAAAAAATGGTGCACATGAAAATACTTAAGAAATGTGGAAGAGAGCTAGAACATGCCCTAAGAAGCAGGTGTATAGAACCATGCTCCACAGAAGAGTATATCAATGCACTAGAGGACATATTAACAAGAACAAAAATTGGCAGAAATTGGAAGAAATTGTACATTAAAAGTCCAAATAAGCCATTTATCAAAAAAGATAAATCAAAAGAAGCTTTCGAGCCCAATACATCCAACAATAATGAGCAAAGAAAATGCCATATATGTGGGAGTATTGGACACTTAGCCAATAACTGCCTCAGAAAGGCAAAAATTAATGAAATTGTGGATACAGAAAACCACAATGACAAAGAACAGGAATCTGACTCTGAAAAAGAAACAGAAGAGTCAGAAAGCTCTGAAAGTGATGAAATTAACATAATTAATGCACAAATTAATAATATTGATATAATTTATGAAGTATTAGATGTTAACGCAAACTTACCACAAGTTTTAACATCTGACACAAACCTGACAAATATAAAATATGCCAAAATGTACAGAACCAAACCTGCTAAAGGAATGGGATATACAGCAGGAAAATCAAGTCTAAGTATTTTTATGGTTGATAACCAAGAAGGAAAAGTGAACTTGGATAGAGAAGCATATTGTACCTGTGTTTGTAAAAGTTCTTTAAAAACCATTGTTCCAGATTGGCAAGAAAAGCTTATGCCAATACAAGGTGTCAAATTTAGTAGTGGCAGTGAGAGCATGAAGCCCCTTGGAATAATTGATTGAACACTAATTTTTACTCACCCCTCACAATGTGTCAGAATTAAAGTAGAGTTTGTAGTAATGGACAACTGTACTAGTAATCACTTCATACTTGGAAATGACTACTTACCAATTTATGGTATAGATATCTCTAACTAAAAAGATAGATATTTTACCATAGGAGACAACGAAAGACAAAAGTTTGGCTTCTTAAATAACAAAAACAAGTTACAGCTATTAAGAATGAAGAGAAAAGTCCAGAAAAGGAACCTTTTATATCTGAACAACTCAAAGAGGCAGAATTCAATGAAGAATTAACAGAAAAAATGAAAGAAAAATTGATTTACCTCTTATTTAAGTACAAAAATTCCTTTTCAACTGACAAAGAGCCACTAGGTGCCATAATTGGGCATGAGGTGGATATAATTCTTAATGTGGAAAAGCCTTACCCACCTTTACTAAGGAGACCTGCTTACCCAGCTAGTCCAAGGGCTAGAGAATCCTTGGAGGTACATATTAAAGAATTAATGGACCTTGGAGTATTAAGAAAAGTAGGGCATAATGAACAGGTAGAGGTCACTACACCTGTCATTATAACTTGGCATAATGGAAAATCAAGAATGGTAGGAGACTTCAGAGCCCTGAACACATATACCATTCCAGACAGATATCCAATACCCACAATCCATCAGACATTGACACAATTGTCACAAGCTAAGTTTATTACAGCCATGGATGCCTTAAAGGGCTTTCATCAAATGTCTTAACAGAAGATGCCAAGAAACTACTGAGGATAATAGTTCACTGTGGGATCTTTGAATACTTAAGAATGCCATTTGGCATAAAAAATGCACCTTCCCATTATCAAAAGATGATGAATACCATATTTCCTGAGGAATTATCAGAAGGATGGTTAATTATCTATATTGATGATATCATAGTTTTCTCAGAAACGTGGGAAAATTACCTTACAAGACTAGAAAGGGTGCTACAAAAAAGGTGCAAGTGAATATGAAAATTTCCTTGAAAAATGTCATTTTGCATACAGTGAACTAAACGCACTAGGACATGTTGTATCTGGACTTAGTATAAGCATAGCCAAGAATAAAGTAGCAGAAGTACTACTTAAACCAATGCCTCAAACCAAAAAATAAATGCAATCATTTCTATGATTTGCTGGTTACTACAGACAGAATATAAAGGACTTTGCAAAAATTGCCAAATCCTTGTATAAACTATGTGATCAACAAACAGTCTATGAAATGACAGAAGAAAGAGCCAAGGCATATAAAGAATTGAAAAATTCCTTAAAAAATGCCCCATTTCTTCTAATGCCAGATTGGAAACTACCCTTCAAACTTTACATTGATGCTTGTGGAGAAGGACTAGGTGCTGCACTACACCAGACACAAATTATCAATGATGAACCAGTGGAAGGACCAATTTGTTTTAATTCAAGACAGATAAAGCTAATGAAAGCAAGATATGGAGCAAGCCAGATGGAATGCCTCTGCTTAGTGTGGGCTTTAGAAAAACTACATTATTACTTGGATGGAACAGTATTTGATGTGATTACAGATTGTAATGCTGTAAAATCTCTATTAAATATGAAAACTCCAAATAGACACATGCTGAGATGTCAAATTGCTATCCAGGAATATAGAGTAAATATTACTATTGTTCATATATCTGGTAATATTCATAAAAATGCAGATGGTCTTAGCAGATGGGCTCTAGCAAATACCCCTGACAATCCAGAATGGGTACCACAGGAAGAGCACCATATAGAAGGAATATGTGTTACAGACATTGGCACAAAATTCTTCAACCAAGCTAAAGAAAGCTATAAGATAGACAAGAATTTCCATATCTTCAGCCAACTTCTAATGAAAGACTGCAAAGATCCATCACTTTCATCAAGATTAGATGAAACATGGAAAAAGGCATATGATGAAGGAAGATTCCGCCTCCTTGATGGAATCCTTTACCATAGAACAAAACACACATGTGTTATGGCCTTAACAGATAGAACCCTGATAAACACTATTTTACATGAGTGTCATGATAGTGTTGCAGCTGGACATCTTTCAGAAGACAGAACACTAGAAAGGGTGAAAACCTGCTCTTGGTGGCCAAATTGGAAGAAAAATATTGCAGAATACTTCCAAACCTGTGACAGATTTCAAAAATCTAACAGATCCACAGGAAAGAAATTTGGAATTCTGATCCAAATCCAAGAACCAAAATCCCCTTGGGAAATAGTTCATATGGATTGGGTAACAGCATTACCTCCAGGAGGAGACAGAAGCTATAATGCATGCCTAGTATTAGTTGACCAGTATAGCAAAACTCCCATGTTACTACCATGTCACAAAGATGACACAGCTATGGACACAGCCATAATGATATGGAATAAAGTTATTAGCCATACAGGCTTATTCCGGAATATTATAAGTGACAGAGACCCAAAATTCACTTCAGTATTATGGACAAATCTCCATAACTTGTTTGGGACAAAGTTATCATTCTCAACAGCTTACCATCCTCAAACTGATGGTTTAGCAGAAAGAATGATACAAACCTTGGAGGAAATGATCAGAAGATTCTGTGCCTATGGACTAGAATTCAAAGATTCTGATGGTTTTACCCATTATTAGTGTACACTGAAACCAACTCTTGAGCTGGCATATAAAACATCAATCCATTCTTCCACTGGCAAAACACCAGCAAGGCTATAAAAAGGTTGGGATCCAAGACTTCTTTATGATACCCTCAAAAAGGACTTAGTGGATATACATCCAACAGCAAGCAGCTTTAATATAATGATTGACAAAGCAAGACACCATTCAAACATTTGTATGCAAGATTCTTTCAAATATGCAAAGGAAAGATGGGATAAAAGTCATAAACCACCTGAATTCAAAATAGGAGACTTGGTCCTAGTATCAACCCTTAATTTCAATATCATAAAAGGTCCAAAGAAATTGAAATATTCCTTTACAGGACCATTTATGATAAAGGCACTTCATGGACCCAATGCTGTGCAATTGGAACTGACAGGTGAATTAATTAACAAACACCCAACTTTCCCTGTAAGTCTTGTAAAACCTTACAGCTCAAGCTACAAGGAATTATTTCCACTAAGAAATAAACCCTCACTTGAAATTCCCCCCTTGGAAGAAGGAGAAGAAAAGAAAATTGTAAAAGTCCTTAAAGAAAGAAGGACAAGAAACAAAAAAGAAAGAGAATACCTTGTAATGTATAGAAATTCAACTTAAGAAGATGAATTGCTACTTGAGAAAGATCTAACAAATGCTGATAAACTACTGAGAAGGCTCAGACATGAAAGAAAACCTAAAGAATAGAAAAGTTAAGCATTATTGAGCTTCAATACTAACAAAGTCCATTGAAGAGGTAGGGAAGTGGATGATACCCTAATTACACATATCAGATTGTGGTACAATATTTTTTGGTGGTAGGGAATGTGAACCTTTGAGATATGACCACATACCCAAAAAGATCACAAGAAATATTTAAAATAATTGTACATTAAAAAGGATTACCTTAAAACTACAAAAATGCCATAAATAGGCATAAGACTTGGTTTAACTTAAAAGCCAATCAATAAAAATTTGAAATAAATTATACCATTGGATTTCCCATGGTAAAATACACATATACCATTTTTATGGAATATCTATAAAGTCCATATTTAATGCGTTATTAGTAATAATACCTTATAAAAAACATAAATCCTTAATTATTTCAAATACCAATGAAGCAACATGTGAAATAAATGGTACCATTGGATTCTCCATAAAGGCCCACACATAAAACAATTACAAAGCTAATCTCCAAAGTCAATACTTAAGGAGTTAAGCTGAATATATGCACTTTTTTGGTCAGTGCACATATTCAAGGAGTTTAGCTAATATCTTTTAAAATATGAATCATAGAGTGATGAACAAAAAATAAATTCATCACGTAATTACTGTAGGAATACAGAAATGGACTTTATTTCACAAGTTATAAACAAGGTTGAAACCTGTAAGGGATTATTGATTAAAATCAATAGAGCTGTTGATCACTTTGTTGTGAAAGTGGTCCAAACTTAAAAATAGGTAGACAGTCATATTTCACTAGTTCATTCGTGAATAATGACGTAATTTTTATTATAAAATTCAGGGTATAACCCCTTGAAATCATGGTTTAAGCTTAAAATATTAAATTTCGACAGAAAAGATGAGTTACAAGGAAAATCATCAAAAATAGGGTTTTGATGATGTAATGAAATGCTATTGAAAAAATAATAGAGTTATTCCAAGCTATTAGAATTCACTCTCTGAATTGCTGTAGCGTGTAAAAATTAAAAGTTATTAAGGATCAAAGTTTGAGCTTAATTTGATCATTTATGATCACTCACTGTAAACCTTAAATTAAGTTTAACAGTCATATTAGTGATAAAATTGCTGAATACTGTTAGTTTATAATTAGAACTAATAAATTCCACGAATTTTGGGGTTCTTCCAAGCCTTGACGTCATCAAAACCTAGAGTTATAGTGATAACTCTAAATAATGGTGTAATAATGAGATAAGATGGTTTGATCATGATGTAATCATCACCAAACCTTAAAATATTGATCAATTCCAGTGGATATGATTGGTACACGTCTACTAGAAGCCTGTTGGACTCTAGGAGGAAGGAATTTAATATAAATAGAGCTCTTTTTACTCTATTTCCCCCTCAGACACTGACAAAACATTAAATCATTAAATAAAAACGCAATTTCTTTATTCTTTATATATGAAACTTTTATATTATTAAAGACCAAAGGTAAGCTTACTATAATCATCATCCTTGACGTGATTACTGCAATTATTTAAGTGTTTTGTTTAAATTTTTCTTAAAAACCTCTATTCCTCATAAAATCAAGAAAAAATTGTAATTTCTCTTAATTTCTATTGTAACTACAATTTAAATAAGTTGTATTTACATTCTTAGGCGTAAAATTATCCAAGATTATTATATTAAGCATTAAAAGTAGGTTTTTTCTCTATTATTACTTTAGCAATTCTATAATTAATATAAATAGTATTTATATCAATTTATAACCTTAATATTAGTAATATTATTGTTATTAATTGTTTTTTATTAATAAAAAACAATTTTTTACGCCTTCATTATTTGTTGGTAGCAATAATAAAGTGCTTTTAAATATATTAATTATCTTATGTTATTATATTTATTTGATAATATAATTATTTTACACCATAATTATAATGATTCTTTATCATTAAAATTATTTTTATCTCAGTTGTTGCATTCATAAGGACATTCATAGTACAATAAGTAAAATATTAGTAATTTTTACTTATTGTTTCATAGTCAAACCTTACACAAGTAGTCATATCCAAGTATAAAGTGGTAACTAGTGAAGTTGTCCATTACTAAAAACTCTGCTTTCAATCTGATACATTGTGAAGGATGAGAAAAAATGAGTGTTAAGTCAATTATTCCAAGGGGCTTCATGCTTTCACTTGCACTACTAAGTTTCACTCCTTGTATTGGTATAAGTTTCTCTTCCCAACGTGGTACATTGTTTTTAAATAGCTTTTAACAACACAAGTACAATATGCTCCTATATCCAAGCTCACTTTTTCCTCTTAGCTTTCTACCATGAAAATACTTCTATTGATTTTCCAGCTGTATATCCCATCCCTTTTTCTGGTTTGGTTCTATACAATTTGGCATCTTGTATGTTTGTCAGGCTTGTATCAGATGTTCCAACTTGTGGTAAATTTGAATTGAAAGCCAGTTCTTCATATATTAAATCAATATTATTAATTTGTGCATTAATTATATTCATTTCATCACTTTCAGAAGTTTCTGATTCTTCAGTTTCCTTTGAAGAATCAGATTCTTCTTCTTTATCATTGTGGTCCTCTGTTTCCACAATTTCATTGATTCTTGCTTTTTTAATGTAATTATTGGCTACGTGTCCAATACCTCCACATTTGTGGCACTTTCTTTGCTCATTACTGTTAGACATATTGGGTTTGAAAGTTTCTCTTGGTTTATCTTTTTTGATAAATGGTTTATCTGAAATTTTAATTTCCAATTCCTTCCAAGTTCTGCCAATTTTTGTCCTTGTGACTATTTCTTCTAGTGCACTTATATATTCTTCTGTGTAGCATGGTTCTATACACCTGCTTCTCAGGGCATGTTCCAACTCTCCTCTGCATTTATTAAGTACCTTCATGTGTACCATTTTTTGTGACATTTCTGGGTATAGTAAATTTAATCTTTCAACTTGTTTTACAAACCAAGTCAAGGGTTTATCCTTGTCTGGGTCAGAGAAGGAATTTTCAAATACATTCTCTATTTTGTACCTCCAGGCATCATTGCCCCACTTGGTGATTATTTCTTGTTTCCACCAAGACCAGGTATTTTTGCCATTTGCCCGCCTTATGCCATAATTCCATCTTTTTTGCAGATTTCTCAAGCAGTGAGTATAATCTGGAAGTGATTAATTCATCTGGTATGGAATAATATTCTTGTAGCATGTCAATTGTTTTAATTAATGACATATGGTCATATTCACCTTCTCCTGTTAATGTTGGCCATTCTTATAATTGAAGTGCTTCCTTCATTAAGACTTGGTTATTGTCTTTATGACTTAAGTCTGTTATTAATTGATTTGTTATTTCCTCTTTTGGTTTAACAGGACTTCGTATGTGAGAAAATGGGGTTGATAACTTTGGCATATTTAAGTTAGCCTCAATTATTTTATCCATTTTCTCAGTAATAAGTCTTATTTCACTTTGAATGTCATCTTTCAGATTAATTCTTGCTTCATCACTTTTTTCCACATGGTCTAGAAGTAATTTTTGGTGTGATAAAGTCTTTTCTTCAAATTTTTCTACAGAAATACTTAATTTGTTTAATTTTTCTGTAAGATTATCAAAATTCACGTCATAATTGATTGTCAAAGTTTTATCTTTGATATATTTTATATATCTATACAATTCCTGTTTTCCTTGTATTAATTTTTGAGTATTATCAATTAAAACCTTTGGTTTATTATTTTCAACAATAAATTTAATGTTATCAATTTCTTTTTTATTTTGTACAACAATTTTTGTTAAATATAATGAATTATTATTTATTTCTTGTAGGGATAATAAACTGTTGTTAACTTCTTTAATAGATAAAATACTATTTTTGATTTCTGTTAGGGTATACAAAACATCTGGATACAAAGTTATTTTGTTGGGAAATGAGGTTGTCTCATTCTTTGTTCCTCCTTGTCCTTGAATTCCATAAATGTTCTGGCCATGTTGGAGACATTGTCCATGGCATCTTTTTGGATTTTTGAAATCCTGTAACTTGGGGAATATGGTTCTCTCAAGTTCTTTTTCTTATTCTTGCCTTATTGGGGCTTTCTGGTAGGAGCTACTGGGGCTTATTCCTTGGTTTCCTCCTTCTTTTTGGCATGGTATTCATTGATATTTTTGATTTGAGGTTTTGATGGTAGTGGATTCCATCCATTGGAGTATCTCACTATTTCCTCCTCTTTGAGGGATTTTTTGAGGATGTGCCAGGAGTTAATCACTCCTTGGTGTATATGTGGCAACATTCCCCAATCCTTGTCCTTGTACACTGTGTAGTAATGCTTGTACTGGCTCATGTAAATGTCTATTTGAGCCCTCTGAATGTGATTTGTACCTATTTGAGTCATCAATAATTAGTTCCAACTCTGGTTCAGATATTACGGGCATTTCTGGTACTTGCCTTTGGGATAAGGCACTTTCTTGTGTGGATTCTGTTCCACTGGGGATATTGCCCTTTCTTTTCCCTTTTGAGGGATCAGTTCTACCTCTGAGTCCAGCTCCATCTGATTGGATGGAGTATTGGGAACCTCTTCTGGTAGTCATAATTTAAGAAATAACAAAAAAAAGATTCAAGGACAAGAATTTCTTTTTATGGAAATTCATAAAGGAGGTACCCACCTTCAGAGTCCTGAATAGTGGGTTCTGGACAGTCTAATTTCTTAGCTTTCTTTTTCTTAATGACAATTGGTGTGGGGAAACTTGGGAAAGTTTCTTCCAACAATCTTTCAACAGTGGTCTGATTGTCCTCTTCTGGATTGTCTTCAAACACTAAAAAGACAAATAAATATAAGTCTTTTATATAAAAAGTGTTCTTTTTGGTAAGATATGGCACTTTTCCATGTAAAAAATTGCTTTTGTATCTTTTAATAAGTGAAATGAATAAGGAAATGAAAAATTGAATAAAGTAACTTTTTTTATTGGTTTTTAATATTTTAATATTTTTATTTTAAAAGAATAGAATAAGAAAGGAAGATAATTCTTTTATGAAATTAATTTCAATTTATAAAATATCTTTTTTAATCACTAGATTCACACAAAAGTCTAAGGATGTGAAAATCCACATGCAAGACAGTACAATTGCTTTCCAAATGCCTCAATAGCTTTAAAATCAATAAAAATAAAATTATTATATGATTTTATGATTATAATTATAATTTATTATTCGATAAACCCAATTAGAATCTTTTTAAAGGTCTTTTTAAGTAAATATCACAGCCAGGCCCCCAAATGCAAGGTTTGACTATGTAACAACAAATAAAAATTACTAATATTTTACTTATTGTACTCGGAATCTCCTTATAAATAAAATAAATAAGATAAAAATAATTATTATAATTATGGTGTAAAAAGTAATTATATTATTAATTAAATATAATAATATAATTTATATTATGAAAAAATAATATAATAAATAGATATATCAATATTTTATAGTTAATATATTTAAAAACACTTTATTATTGTTACCAATAAATAATAAAGGTGTAAAAAATTGTCTTTGATTAAAAAAAACAATTAATAACTATAATATTACTAATATCAAAGCTATATATTAATGTAAATACTACTTATATTAATTGAAGAACTATTCATAGTAATAATAGAGAGAAATTATTATAATAAGAGAAAATAATCTACTTTTGATGTTTAATATTATAATTTTGGAATGTTTTATGCCAAATAATGTAAATATAACTTAGTTAAATTTTATTTCCAAAGAAAAATAAAAGAAATTACAAATTGTTTTGATTTTACATGGAAATAACATTTTTAAAATAATTATAGCAAGACAACTAAACAATTGAAGTAATCACATCAAAAATGATGATTATGATAAATATTACCTTTGTTCTTTGATAATATAAGATATCTATATATAAAGAATACATATTTTACCTTTTAATTTAATTTTTTAATTGTTTTGAAGCATCTAAGGGGAAAATAGAGTAAAAATAGCTCTATTTATAGTAAATAACTCCCTTCTAGAGTCCAGTAGGCTTCTAGTAGACGTGTACTGATTTTATTCACCATAAATGATCAGTATTTCAAGGTTTAGTGATGATTACATCATGATCAAAGCATCTTATCTCATTATTACACCATTATTTAGAGTTATTACTATAACTTTGAGTTTGATGAGATCATAGGCTTGGAAGAAGCCTACACTTTGTGGATTTTATTAGTATTAATCATAATCTGATAGTATTCACCAGCTTTATCACTTATATAACCGTTAAGCTTAAAATAGGATTACAGTAAGTGATCATAAATGATCAATTTTAAGCTTAAACTTTGATCATTAATGAATTTCAAGTTATACATGCTACAGCTATTTTTAGAGTGAATTCTGATAGCTTGGCATGTCCTCATTAAATTTCCAAGGGAATTTCATTACATCATCAAAAAAATATTTTTGATGATTTTTCTTGTACCCCATCTTTTCTGTCAAAATTCAACATTTTAAACTTCAAACCTTGATCTCAAGGGGTTATAGGTTGAATATTATGATAAAGATTACATAATTGCTCACATATGAACTAGTTGAATCTGAATATCTACTTTTTTTATGTTTGGACCACTTTCACAACAAAGTGGTCAACAGCTCTAGTAATTTTGTTCAATAAACCCTTACAAGTTATAACCTTGTTTATAGCTTCTCAAATAAAGATCCTATCTGTGTTCTTACAGTAATTATGTGGTGAATCTATTTTGATTTAACTCTCTATCATTTATATTTCAAGAGATATTAGCCAAAAACCATGAATATATGCATTGACCAAAAAAGTGCATATATTCAGCTTAATTCCTTAATTATTGACTTTGAAGAGCTTCCATGAGAATTCTTTGTGTTTAGCCTTCATGGGGAATCCAATGGTGCAATTTATTTCACATTTTCTTTCATTGGTTTCTGAGTTAAATAAGATTCTATGTCTATTTTAGGGTATTATTACTTATTATTCAGTAATTATTGACTTTACAGATATGCCATAAAAATGATAGATGTGTATTTTACCATGAGGAATCTAATGATGTAATTTATTTTACATTTCTACTCATTAGAGTATGAGTTAATTCACAGTTTGTACCTATTTATGGCATTTTCACTAGTTTTAAGATAATTATTATGAGTATAATTATTATAAAGTTTTTCATGTGACCATTTGGGATATGTGGTCATATCTCAAAGGCTCACAAAACATAAACTATGATATGCATGAGAATTGAGCAGCATGGCATTTTACCGAAGTAAACCCCTAACCAATTCCCCCATCCAGCTGATAAATTTTACACTTTATTGCCTGTGACTCAGCCACCATTACAAATGGGATAAAATCCTCAGCTGGCTCAGATAATCTCCCCCTTCATAAATAATCACTTAATTTTTGTTCCCAATTAATAACACTCCTAAGCACTTGCCCATAAACCATAGATATTTATAAACAAACCAACCTTATTCATAAATCCCACAACAATGTTCACCTTCTGCTATTCCTCAATGCATATATGCATGTGTCAACACTGAACAACTCAAACACCCTCTTCCCCTGAGTGTGATAGACAGGGAGTTACCTTCACGCCTTTCCAATATAAACAGAACATTAAATAGCTCAAATCAGCCATTGCACCCAAATCTCTTCCAAACATTCCTACTTCTGCATCAGGATCTGAGTTCCCAGATATTCTATTGAATCAAATTTTCCCAGCTGATTATTCTCAATTGACCCAAAGCACATTCTCCACACCACCGGGTTTCACTTTGACTACACCGAAACCATACAGTGGCAGTCCAAACCTTCCCCCACAAGACCTTGGAAGGATTATATCTGCCATTCTATCATTAAGGTATAATATACCTCACAGGGCTTCACACATTCTCAACCAATGCATAGCTTTCCAAAAATTTGTCAAATTTTAAGGGTCATCAAATTTCCAGAATGACCAAATATTCAGAATTGAATTTGAGCTACCTTCAAATATTTGAAATCAAATGTTCATATTTTTGAATATTCAAAACCAAATTTTGAATTGTGTTTTTTGGAAAGAATTAAAAAAATCATTACATGAACACTTTCATTTATATATATTTAAAGTAAATTTTTTCTCATGTATTGATTCTAAGCCATTTTGCTCCTTTGGTATAAGCCCATTAGCCCTTAAGTATTTTGTCCATAAGTTATTAGATACACATAAAAAGTACTATGGGCCCCTTGTTGATGAAGTAAATGGAATTCTTATTCCATAAATGGTGCTGTGAATGCAATTTATGGTATTGTTAATTCCCTTCATGCCATTAATTTTATTTATGCATTTTTGATTCCATTATCTTCATTTATATCATTGATGATACCATTCATGTTACTTATGGAATTTTCGATACCATTCATGTTACTTATGGAATTTTTTATGTCATTCATTCCATTTATGGCATTTTTCATGTAATTCTTGTGATTTATGGCATTGTAACAATTATTAAACCCAAGAAGTTTCACAAAAATATAGGCTTCTTGTTTTTGATTCTTAATATTGAATCTTTTTTAAAAAAATAATGAGGAAATTCATAAGTGGGAAGTTTTTTTTGAAAGAAATTGGAAGAGAAATTTTTCAAAAGACAATACTAAAAAACACAATGGAATAAATATGGGTAAATAAAATTGACAAATTCCTCAAAACATGAGGATTTTTTAAAAAAAAGATATCACTTACATGTTTTAACAAAAAAATATGTGTTATCTTATATTCTCATTTATAAGAATAAGTATTCTATGTGAAAATTTAGATAATCATTTTATATATAGTTCATATAATAGCAAATGTTTAATATTATCATTCAATGATATTAAACTCGACTACATTAGAGTATTGACATTGTCATGAAAAATTCAAAATGAATAACTTTGGCCATACAACATTGCAAAGAAATACACCTAACAAAAATTCAGGTTGCTACTATGAAAGCCAAATTATATAAAAATAAATATTCTTCACCATCATAATCTTGTAAACAGAGGAAATCAAGTTAAAATATATGTGCTAATTATTCATTTCAAAAATAGAGTTTGAACAGAAAGGATTATTTATTCCAAAAATATAATTGTGAGTTTTTGAAAGCAAATTATTATATCACTTAAATTGTAATTAAAGCAATTTCTAAATAATGAACTTCTGAGTAATAGAATCAATATAAAATGACTAATATGATAAGAAAAAATATTTTAATTTGCATAATTTTTGGATCAATTAAATTTTTTGTGGTATAATTTCAAGAGAAAATAAGTTAACAAGTAAAAATAAAAAATTGAATTATTGAATATTATCATACCAAGCATGCATACTTTCATAAGTCCCATTATTTAACCAAGATCATAAACACATATTTGCCTCCACAGAATCACATGCAATTGATGTGCGTTTGTTAGTAATCAAGTTACCAGCTTCTGAAAATACACGTTCACTAGGTGCTGAGGTTGCAGGTATTCCAAGGTAATCTCTTGCAATTTTGGATAATATTGGAAGACTATTTTTGTGGCTCTTCCACCATACAAGAATGGATATTGAATAATGTGGTGAATTAGTTTGTAAATATTCAATAATTTAATTAGTTTTATTTTTTTGTTTGGAAGTTCTTTCTTCAAAAGGATGCAATTGCTTCAAATTAGTCAAAGTGGTTTTTGAAGCTTGAGGTTCTTGTGAAAATTTTATTGCATATTAAGAAGAATATTCAGCATATACTTCTTTGAGATGCTTGAGTGCTTCATCCTTATATCTCATTGTATTGGTATCACTGTTTCTTTTGTCTTCTTACAACAAATCATGCTGAGTAAACCAGGTAAGCTTGAATCTTGGGTCAAGAATCAAGCACATTGCACAGAAATTTGATCTCATGTTGTAATAACTTTCAAACTTTGAATATTCTTGATCAGCTGCATCAAATAGTTGGGATTCTCTTGATACTTCATTTTCTGTTTTTTGGAATGTTTCAAGAAGGAGTTTGTACCAAGGCATTACTAATCCATGTGAAGGATAAGAATCACCTTGAACTTCATCAGTTGCAGTGGCAAATACCTTTAGAAATTCAGATATTTGTTGAAAAAAATTCCAGTCATCTTCCAAAAAAACCTCCTGGATAGTTATAAAGGAATTAAGTGAGATTTATATTTCAGAAAGATAATCAAGTAGGGAGATGTACAAGGCATATATCATGATTAATTTCAGCTTTTTCAATTGCATGGGAAATAGTTTTCTGTTTTTTACTACTAAACATTTTTTGGCTTGAGCTGTTAAAGTGATTTGTTTTTTGTTTTGATGTTTGAGACTTATTGTACTCATAATTGAAATCATCAAAATAGACCTTCTTATTCAATGCTGAGCAAAGCATTGAATATTTTGACTTCCATCCAGTGGCATTTTCAGCCATTGGCTGTTTTTGTGGCTCCTTTTTTCACAAATTCATTTGAAGTATT
The DNA here is from genome assembly GCA_023105745.1 of Austropuccinia psidii. Classification (NCBI taxonomy): domain Eukaryota; kingdom Fungi; phylum Basidiomycota; class Pucciniomycetes; order Pucciniales; family Sphaerophragmiaceae; genus Austropuccinia; species Austropuccinia psidii. Next base: position 19,313,583 of record JALGQZ010000014.1, on the reverse strand, counting down.
CATATGAGGTGTTTGATCAAAGTATTAAATGAGCCACCTTCTTAAGCTCATCAATTGATCCAACAAGCTCCTTTAAAGAATGCTTTGCAGCTAAATTAAGAATATGTGCAAAACATCAAATATGTGAGTCAAAACCTTTCAGAAAATGATTCTTAACAGCAAGATCCATAAATGTTGTATTTGATGAAGAATTATCTAATGTTATGGCCATGATTTGATTGCCAATTTATTAGAAATCCAAACTATACAAATCATTTGAAAAATTGTATAAATCACTTTCAGCTTCTGAGGATGAATCACTTGAGGGATCTATTTGAATTGCATCATGCTTTTATCCCCTTGGGTTTTTAGAGGGTTCAATAACAAAATGATTAAGCATATACACAATTTTTGTGTATATGTTTTTGCCAGTATGATATTCAGTGAACTTTGAAAATCCAATGATTGAAGCGAATGGTTTCCAATCAGTTGATATGTAATGAGCTGTGAGAGTAATATATGACATTCCACCTGGACCAGACCAAATGTCAGTAGAAAATGAGAACCGTGGTGCTTGTGAATCAATAGAGGTAAATATATGTTCTTTATTGTTCATAAACTTTTTCTTGATTCTTTTGGAAATGGCTGTTTCAGAGATTAATTTGATGTCCTTGTTGAGGGTACAAATGAGCTTTTGAAATGACTTGGATTTAACTAAAGCATATTATTGTTGATCTTGAATTATGAATCTGACTATATCATCAGTAAAATGATTGTGTGAATGGAAATTCATAATTTTTATTATGCTTCCATGCGTGTTTGATAAATTACTTTGTCCTTTGTTTTTCTTTTCTGAAATTGCTTCAGCCCATATTTCCTTATGAAATGCTTTTAGATGAGAGACCAGGTTTGGCTTGGTTCCTTCATTACACTTAATTTTCTTTGAGTATCCATCAACTAAGCATAACTGGTATCCATTCCTTTCTTGGAAAAAGTAACATTGTGTGATTTGACTTTGGTTCACTTTGGAGTTTGAAGAGTGGTTTTTTGGGCAAGATGGTGAAATTTGACTTGCGGATTCATTGGGATTTATTAGGGAGCTTATTTGACTGATATTACATATTTTATAAAGATTGTTTGGTTAAAATTAATATTAATTTCAAGAAATTGAATAGAAAAACAAATTGGTCATGGCCAAGCCATGTAAAATAATTAGGGTTAGAATTTATTTAATGTGAAAATTTATTAATTATGCATAAATTTGCATGAAATGTAATATGAATGATTAACAAATCACTATTACAATGAAATAATTTAATAACAATTCATTGATTTTTTATTATTCATTGTTTGATTACTTAATATTTACTTTTAATTGCTCTAAATAAAGCAGAAATTCCAGAAATAAAGAATAAAACTTAAATAAAAGAACATAAATATAAAATAATAATAGGTTTAAGTCTAAAATAAGCATAGTATTAATACTTGATGTGATTATGGAAAGTCCCTTACAATAATATTGAATTTTATTAGATAACTTTGAAATATATATAAAGCTAAATATTAAAATTCAAAAAATATAATATAATGAAATTAAAAATAGGAATAAAGGAAAAAATCAATTAAGAATAAAATACCAATAAAATCACTTTACAATGGAATTAAATTCAAATCAAAATGAAAGAAATAATCAAATCTTAAATAGAAATAAAAATTAATAATACAATGGAAATAAAATAAAAGAAAAAATATTGAAAAATATAATTAAATGAACTTACAACAAAAATATATGCAAAAGAAAAAGAAAATTCAAGAAATATAAGATAGATATATCATAAATTTTCAAAATAATATATAATTTAAATTATATTAAAGATTATACAGCCAAAAAAAATACTTAAATATCAAGTACTAAAACAATTAATTCAAGATATACTCAAAACAACTGATGATTCAAATAACACAAATCCAATCAATACTCAGTTATAAGAAGAAATATTTTCATAATTTAATAATTAATTGTTGTATTATTTCCATTATATTTGTTATGGTTTTTATTTTTTATTTTTTATTTTTTATTTCTTTATTTATCATTATTGAAGGATATATATTATATTCATATTTCTATGATGACTTATTCATTGCACTTATCAATTCCAAATGATGGATGAGTTTAAATATAGCTTATTGATGAATCACCATTATAATTGAATAATTTAATAATGGTTCATTATTGGTTTCTTGATTATATTTGATTTATTTAGTGGTTATTTATTATTTATTCATTTAATTATTAGTTCCTCCCTTTTTTTGGATTTTTATTTTTTATTTTATGTTTTTTATTATTTATGGGTTAATTTGTTATCTCATTTTATTATTTATTTATATTTATATTGGTTGTTTTTCATTTTATAGTAATGTTTTGTGGATTATTCCTTTATTAGTTATGTGTTTTTCATTTTGATTTATTATATATTATTTTTGGATTAAATATACTTTATTCCATTTAGTTATTGATTCATATTTTTATGATTACTGATTTATTTAAGCTAAGACATATAAGTAAATCATTCATTTGAATATAACAAATTTAATTTATCTAGTTACTTATTATTTATGCACTTATAATTATACTTCATTCAAAATAATTTAAATTAAAAAAAATTAAGATGTGTTAAAATTAGTTAATCAAAATTTGTTGAAGTTAATTAAAAATGGGTATTAATTGAGCATTTTCAAATAATCAATCAATCCTAATTAAGATTATATTTACTAGAAATTTATACAGTTCCAACAAATAAAATAAAATAAAATAAAAAATTCAACATTAATTTGAATTTAATTAAGTCAACACTGATGAAAAGTAATTTTAACTAATTAGAACTGGTTACACTTAATGACAATGTGGTTTTTAGCTTTTATCATTTCCTTATTACTTACTTTTTTGTTTGTTTTATTATCTGTTCATTTTTACTCTTTATTGGTTAATTTGCTGTTTTTGGTTTTCCATATTTATTTATTCTTTATAAATGAGTTATTTGTATTTCAAACTCTTTGTTATTATTAATTAATTTATTATATCTTCATTCTTAATTTATTATTTATCTTTTTTTGATTAATTATCTTATTAAGTTGTAATATATTATATATTTATATAATTTCCAATGTTTATTATTATTTATTATTTTTGATTGAGTATTACTTATCAATCTAAGATTCGTTTATTGAATTTGTTAATTACTTATTTGTTTATTAGCCAAGCTCTCATTATTTGGTGTTTCTTCCTTTATCAATGTCTTATAATAAATAAATCAAAATATCTTTTTGATTTGTTTATGTATTAATTAATCAATTTGTAGCAGTGACTTACAAAAATTGGGCAGCAATTCCCCCAAAGCTAACATTCATAAATAAATAAAAAACCTAGTCATGGTGTGGGCCCCCACCATGACTTGACAAAGATCAAATGTACAAAGTTTATTAAAAACAAAGAGAAAATGTCTTTGTTTAAGATGTTGACTTCATCTAATGTTATAGTGGTGTTTCACCCTTTATTGTGGCAGGCACTTTTGAAAGAGGCACCAGCCCTATTGGCCTGGACAGCTCCTCTTTTGTGGATTGGTTGACCCAATCCCTCAATTTATCAGTTGCCACATGGTTTTACAGCCTCAAGCCATCTCTATTAATGTTCACCCACATAGAGAGGCAAAGCCTTAAGAAACACCCTGCTTTGACCAAGTCCACTGAGGGCTTCCAGAATATGTTTTGCAGCAAGAAAGTGTTTGGAAAGGGCTGAATCCAGGTGAGGTTAAATTGAAACTTTGAGAATTATGATGATTAGCTACTAGATTTAAGAGCTTGAGAGTTTGATTTGAGTGAGTTTTGATTAGATTGAATGAGATTAAAGTTTAAATGAAATTTACAGTGATTGGTATTACTAATCCAACCACTATTACTAGTTTCACCACAAGTTGAAATTGAGGAGTTTCTACTTCTGATACAATATCAAGAATGAGCTTCTGAAGGAGAAGAGGGTGAATTAAAAACTGTAATTGAATGATTTTAAATGATTTTAATATGATTTAGTTGATAAGAATTGATGGTCTGATGATTTTGTAAAGGATGGAAGTTTTGAATGATTGTTTAGATTTTCTCTTTGATTTTGATGTTGAATACAAATGAGTCTTAAGCTTTTCATTGAACTAAAAAAAAGATGAGGAGGAAAGAATGATGAGTAATATAATCAAATTGATTTTTCCAAGGAATTATCAAAAAAAGGGGAAGGAAATACATATGCTTCAGCTCTTCCTACACTTTCAGCAAAGAGGGCTGTGAGTGATTTACGCATATCTAAGCTTTCTACAGAAAAGCTTAAGATATGATCTGCAGCAATTTGAGTGGTTGATGATTTTTTGAACGAAGATTATGATTTATTTGATGATTGAAAGAGTTAGAAGTTTGAGATTTAATGAATGAATCCCAACGTAAAGGGAAACATAAGATTGAATTTCTAACAAATAGTTTAGCTTGATCAGGTAGTGCTCCAGCTGCATATTTTGATACTACGTCAACGGCTTTTCTGATTGTTTCTACAACTTCTTTTTTATTGTCTAGTTGATGATTAGATTTATCAATTGAGATTAAGTTAGAATTAGAAGCATTTTGATGGATGTTTAAGGAAGTTATGAAAGTTCTTAATAATATGATTTGATGTTCTAACTGAGCTGTTGCATAATTTTAAATTAAATTGATACAAATTTAATGATTTTAAGGTTAAGATTTAAAAGACGAGATGATTATAGATACCTGTAACCACTCTAAGCAATATTTTAAGCTTTTCATACTTTCTTGACTAAAAGCGGCACCTATTCCACCTGTTGTCATAAAAGCTTCTACCAAGATATTTTTCCAACAACTTCAACCATTATTATTAACTTTAATCAATTTCTGGGTATTAGAAGCTAATGGGGTATTTAGATTTGAATGAATTGAATAGTTATGATTAAGGATTGAGTGATCAGAATAAAATTAATGAGGAGAATGAGATTTGCAATGATGATTGATATCAATTTGATGATCAAGTTGATAAACATTTTTAGGAGTGGGATGATGATGATGAAGATTTTGAGTAGGAGATTGAATTTTAATAAATTGACCTAAACAATCTAGGGCAGCACCTGCATATTTATCGATTTGAGAAGTTCTATCATGACCGACTTTTGAGACTACTCTTCCTGATAATGAGATGACAGATGATTCGACTAAATCTACACAATACTATAGTAGTCAATGCAATAAAAAAGGAATTTAGAATTTGAATAATTGATTAAAATTAATGAATGAATGATACTAACTTTTACTACGCTACTTATACCTTTACCAGTTTAATAAGCTTTTAGTATGCCACTTAGGATTGACATTATACCTACTTTTTGAAATTTGCTTTGATCCGGCTGGTTCAAATTTATTTGATAATTATTGATTGATTTTGAGTTTCTGAAAAAGAATAATTTGAAGATAAAGAAGCAGAAGAAGGAATTAAAATATAATTTTGAGATTGTAAAGTGTTGAGTAAAGGTTTCATGATGAATTGAATCGAAATTGGGAGTTGATCTTCCCATTAAATTAGTTTGATGATTGGATTGGATGGAGTGGATTGGATTTATTTGAATTTAATGCATGGATGAGCTTTTAGCATGATCAATTAATTAAGTGGTTGGGGTGAAATTGAATTGAAAATCACTTTAGAAAATTTTAAAATTTTAAAAAATTGATTTTTTGAAGAAATAAGCTGGCAAGAAAATGGTACGTAGCCAGAGGTTAAAAACGGCTACATACCCTAATGTAGTGATAAATGATAATGCATATGCCTAACACAGATGCATAATAAAAATGAATAATTAAATCTTCAATATTAAAAAAATAATAATTTTATCATTAAAAAATAGTAATTATCAAAAATTAAAAATAATCCAAGTATTAAATAAATAATGAATTTATCTTTGAAAAGAAAGAATAAAAGTAATTATTAAAAATGAAAACCAAAATTAGTGATGAATAACTCATAAGCAATAAATAATAAGTAAGACATAAAAAATGACAAATTCAATGAAGAATAGACTGTGATAATTAAATGAAACAAAGGAGTAATTAACAGTTAAACCTCATAAATACATGAATAATAGTTAAATAGTATAACTTAACAACTTAAAAAATAATATTAAATAATGAAAGCTGAAAATAAATAAGAAGAATTAATCATAAATATAAAAAAACATAAATTATCAAATATGAATCATAAAAAATAAATTATAAGAAATTAAAAAAAAGTAATTCATAAGATATAAATAATATCAAATGGATCATAAATGATTTAAATACAAAGGTAAATGATCAATGAATAAATAAAAAAATTAAAAAAGAAAACAACAGGCAATAAAGAACTATATAATAATAACTAAATAGCTATTTACTCATATAAATTATGAATGGATTTATAAAATCTCAATGATTCAATTTTAAATATTCAAAAGTGGCTCATGAACAACAAAAAAATGATAAATGAAAATAAATAAATAAAACATAAGAATTGCATCAAAAATAATAAAATTAAAGAATTTAATGAATAATGAAATTCTTTATTTATCATCAACATTTAAAAACAAATGTTAACACAGAAGCAATAATCAACATAATAGAGATAATCAACATGACAAAATCACAAACTTCAAGTATGTATTACTTATTTCAGTTTATCAAAATCAATTTTGTGAAATAGTATGAATCAAATTAAATAAGATTAAATTATATTCCATTCACTTCAATTTATATAATTAATCTTCATTATGATTAATTCCTTTTGATTATAATCAATAACTATTGCTTTTGATTAATTAAGATTGTATATAATAAGTCGCCATTGAGCTCAATTAATTAAGTCTGATAATAATGAATTAAAATTGATATTGATTAATTCAACTTCATTCTACTCAATGTTTATTGATTAGAACTATTTAATACTGACTATAATCAATTATACTTAATTGGAATTATTTTAAATTAATTGTAATTGACTATCTTGTATAAAATAAATTTTAATAATTGACAATTATTTATAATTATTCATCATTAATGCGATATGAATTTAAATTATTTCTTAATAATTTTTATCAATTTAAAGATAATGTGATTGAATTTTAAATGAACCAAGTAATTTTTTAATTTATCTGAACTACATTTAATACTATTTCATTAATGTTACCTTTTATTTAGTCTTTATCAATTTGAATCAAGTTGAAGACCTTTTCCTTTTTAATTTAGTCTCTTCAATTTATATAGCTTTGCCATAAAAAATTGCAAATAATAATGATTACTACTCACTTAAGAAATTGCAAATATATCATAATAGGACTTCCTTCTTTATTCATGCATATCAGTGACATTTCTGCATTATTTTCAATGCTTACTTTTATGCTTTACATTTTCACTCCTCAAAAGCTGTAACACATGGGAACAGTAGACATTTTCCCAGATAATGAGAATAAACCACATATAATCATGAGTTTGATTTCTAGGTTAAATAATAAGACACTCTAGACAAATTAGCTTGAGTAATATCAATTACTACTCTCTCCCAAATGAACACCTTTATCAGTAAAATTTTTGAACTTTCCCAATCCCTTATTATACTTGCTATAAGCCAAAGATAATTTACTTGCAATATGGCATGATGATTCCAGCCTAGTATTGTTTTCAAATCTCTTTTCCACAAAATTCCTCAATGTTTGGTGTCCATGCTCCCTTGGTTGCCAAATTATCTCATAAACACTATGTACCTTTGAGAAATCTATTCCATATTTGTAGCTTGGAAACACAAAAGACCCTCCTTTAACCCCATGTACTTCTTTGTTTTTGACCAAATTAAATTTTTCTAATTCTACTGGAATCCATATTCCATAGGAATAATTTGAGAAATCTTCATCCTTGTGATAATTATTATTAAAGTCCCCAAAGGTAAAAGTCATATTGCTTGAAAATTGATGAGAATTGATGGACCCTTGATGTGTGATTGCTCCAAAGCTACTGGCACCAATGGATTCCAATTTTCTGTTGGATTCTTTAAAATCCTTGTTTGCAATTAATCTAAACCTGTTTCCTACAAATAAATCTATTGATTTTACCTCCTCATTCATTTCATTATATTTGACTCTATTCTCTGGGACTTTGAGGTCAATTTTGATGGGTTTTTATCTTCCAAATGCCTCTTTGTCTTGAGATTTTCTCCATCCATCAGCTATCATTTTATCCCCTTGAGCTCCATGACCAGTTATATTGCCATACATACTAGAGGCCTTCTTCAGCCAATGCACCACCTTCTAAAAATCTTCAATCAAGTTCAAATTGAATTCATCTTCAAAGGAGGTGAATGTAACAATGGCAACAATATTGTGCTTTGTGGAAGAGTCAACAAAAATAAAACTATTTCCACCAAAAAGTTTTAAATTATGAAAAGCTAATTGATTCTGACTAGTAAGAAAATCATGGCTAAAAATATTTGGTACTTTGAGATCTCTGACTTCATGGTAATAATAATCTTTTCTATTTGACATAGCATTATCAATAATATTGCCTCTGTTTTTATTCTTTCTTTGTCTATCTTTCAATCTTTTTTGAACCAAATAATTATTTCTATGTGATTCGGAATTATTTCTATTATTCATTGAAATTATTAGTGAGCTTATGATATAAAATACTTGAAATGTTTTAATAACTATTTAAATGATAGGTTGAACGATCTTCTGGATAGCAAGAAAAGGCTCTATTCATCTTGAAAAGATAATTCCTTTGAAAATGATGTGAGAAACTCATTATTTTTGTGAAAAAATATTTTTTCATTAACTAGCACTAATTGGAATAAATTTAATTCAAATTAAATTAATTACCATTATTTGGAATGACTTTGGATTAATTTGAAATAATTCCAATTGAGTTAATTTAAATCATTTTATTTTCAATTAATCTATATTAAATTGAGTTGAAATTATTTTAATGTAACTCAATTGAAATTAATCTGAATTAATTCAATTCAAATTACATACATTTGAATTAATTTAATACAAATTAAATGAATCTGATTGAATCAATTCAAATTGACTCATGTCAAATTAATATTTATTGAATTAACTCAAATTAATTTGATTCCAATGAATTCAATTAGATTAATTTGAATCAATGTAATCAATTCAATTGAAATTAAAATTAATTAATTAAATTAAATTGAAATTCAATTGAATTAATTAAATTAAATTGAAATTCAATTGAATTAATTAAATTGAATTGAAATTCAATTGAATTAATTAAATTAAATTGAATTGAAATTTAATTGAATTAATTAAATTAAATGGAAATTTAATTTAATTAATTAAATTAAATTGAAATTTAATTGAATTAATTAAATTAAATTGAAATTTAATTGAATTAATTAAATTAAATTGAAATTTAATTGAATTAATAAAATAAATTGAAATTTAATTGAATTAATTAAATTAAAGGGTATTGGTAAAAACACGTAAGAGCTTACGTGTTTTGGCCATAATTTGGTAAAAACACGTAAGTTTTTAGTAAAAACACGTAAGGGGTGCCCTGGGCCCATTTTTAATTAAAAATGAAACACCATTGGGCCTGTATTGGGCCAAAACATGCCCAAAAGAGGTTTTTTCCCCACAAAACCTCTCTAACTCCAAATTGTTTCAGATTTTTTTGCCCAGCCCCCCCCCAAAAAAACAAACAAGCTCAAACACCCCAATAATCCACATTATCCCCACCCCAAACCATTGTTTTTTTTTTGGAAAAACAGCATTATCAAAGCCATTTTGCAAAGCTTTTCACACTTTTTTTTCTTTTTTTCCCCCAAAGACTGCATTTTCCACCACAACAACCTGCTTTCAAGCATCTCAATTTTCAATTTTTTACCATCCCTCATCAATTAATCCCACATTTAAACCACTTTCTGTCACTCTTAACCACTTCTGTTCATTTTTCACACCTTTTTTCACCTCTTTTTCACATTTCGAAAGGTTCTTACCCCATTCCAAATCCCCCAATTTTCCCTTTTTTTTACTTTTATACATAATTTTCATTAAAAAAATGCTTCAACCCCCCACTGAAGGTGAATTTCAGACCCTTGAGCTTCTTTGGCAACATGTGCATAATGTTGCCAGGGCTCAGGGGTATGCTGTGTCCACCTTGAGGTCCAATATGACCCACAACCAAATTGAAATATGTTGTGACAGGTCTGGAACCCCAAATCCCAACAAAAGCCCCTCCAAAACAGTCACCTCAAGAAAGCTTGACTGTCCTTTTAGACTTTATGCCAGGAAATATGCCAAGAGTACCACTTGGACTCTTAAATTCAAAAATCCTGAACATAGCCATGATGCCACTGAAAATATCATGGCACATCCTGCTTTCAGGAAATTCAATGAGCAAGAAACATCCCAAATTGCTCAAATGTCTGAATCACTGCTCATGCCAAGGCAAATTCAGGCCCAATTATGCAGCCAGAGGGAGTCTGACAGGCCTGTAATCCTTCAAGACATTTATAACCAAGTCAAGAAAATCAAGAAAGACAAACTGCAAGGCAGAAGGCCCATTGATGCTCTTATTGACACTCTCAAAGAAGAAAATTTTGTTTGGTCCTCTGCAAGGGATTCTGAGGGACACATTACCTCCTTGTTTTTTACTCACCCCCTGGCCATAAAACTTCTTCATGGCTTTCCTCATGTCATTCTTATGGATTGTACTTATAAAACCAATAAGTACAAAATGCCCCTTTTTCATATTTTTGGATTCAGCTCAACAAATAAGACCTTTTCTGGGGCTTTTTGTTTGATGAAGAATTAAAATGAAACTTCATATACTTGGGCATTAAATAAATACATTGAAAAGGTCCTCAACAACACCAATCTTGTTCCCCCTCCAGTTATTGTTATTGACAGGGATCTGGCCTTGAAAAACTCTATTAAGAAGCTCTTCCCAGACTCCAAAGTCATGCTATGCATTTGGCACATCAACAAGTATGTATCTGCTCATTGCATGAAGAAAATTGGTCATGGAACTGATTTTGAAAGTTTTATGGGCCTTTGGAATCAAGTAATATACTTCTTCACTTTATTTCACTTTTTTTCTTATTATTGTCTTTATTAATGAATTTGGGATTCTTTTCTCAGCTTATGTATTCACCCACTGAAAAGTCTTTCAAAGACAACTGGAAGAAGCTTCAAAAGCAAGTTAAAAATCCTGAGGTCTTGCAGTATTTGGAAAATACCTCGCTTCCTCTAGAGGAGTATTATGTGCCAGCCTGGACCAACCACCATTGCCGCCTGGGTGTGGGATCCACCTCCAGAGTTGAAGGTGCCCATGCCATGGTTAAACTTTGGCTACAAAAGTCCACTGGTACTCTCCTGGAGGTAGTCAGGGCACTCCACATGGCATTCAGAAAACAATTTATTGAAATTATCAACAGAATCTCCAAAGAAATGATTGTCCATGTCAAGAATTTTCCTCCACACATCTGTGCCCTCAATGGCAAGGTGTCTCATTATGCTCTTCAGATTTCCTTTGAAAATTTCAAAACAAAATTTCCTCCAAATGAAAAATTCACCAACAAATACATCAATTATAAAGGCATTCCTTGAAAGCATAAGACCCAAAAGGCATTTGCCAAGCGCCAAAGGCTTGAATTATCAGACTTCCATACTCAATGGCATTTGAATTTGCCTGTGAGGGTTTTTGAATTTCTTCTTATTATTTTTTTTCTTATTAACTGATTTTATTTGTCATATTCTTCTCAGACTGGTTTTCAAGGTGATGATCAAAGTTTTGAAAAAGAAAGAAAGAATTAAGCCAAGAAAATATTTGAAGACATTGGGGAAGACCTGTTCCAAAGACCAATGGCAGAAATCACTCCAATACTCCAACATTTTCAAGATGTTTTGACTGGAAAAGTCCCATTTGATCAAATTCCCAAGAGTCAAGAGGATGATCAATATTATGAAGACCCTCTAGAATGCAAGAATATCCGTGGAAGACCCCAAGGAGCCAAGAATAAAAACAAAAGAGAACCTTCAAGATTTGAAATTATTGAAAGTCAATCCAAGAGAAGAGGAAGACCCCCATCAAAAGTGACCAGCACAACAACTTCAATATCCCAGTCAAATGTCCCCTCTCCAATTATGGAAGTGGACTCATCTGAAGATTCTGAAGATTCTGAGGACTCATTATCTAAATCCATCAGTTCATCAGATTCACTACCCTCAGAAACTGAATTAAATAAATCATAATTAACCCTTAGAAGGTCAAGAAGATTGGAAATTGGAAGCAAAACATCACAAAGAAAATCACACAAGCCTGCCACCAGTTTGAATATCTATGATGCAATTGACTTGACCTGTGAGCATTGTCAAAGCAACTATCACACAAGTGATGAATGCTCCAAGCTGTTTGTGAGTTTCTGATTCTTTTTAATGTAATTTTATGTTGTTTATTTTGATATTTATTCATTTTTTGGACTTATTTTATCAGATAACTGGCTCAGAAGACTTGCCCAAGTTTATATTGAAATACACCTTCAAGGCCATCAATGTCCAGGGTGATGGAAACTGTGGTTACAGAACAGTATCCCACTTCATTTACAAGACTCAAGATCAATGGGCTGATGTCAGAGGTGACTTGGCTGAAGAAATTCAACAAAATCAAGACCTTTATGAAGCCATGAACACCTTAATTCCCTCAGTATCCTCTTATTTGGAAAGAATTGAATGGTATGAAGATGTTGGCCAGGCTCCAAAAAGCAAGTGAATGTCCATGCCTGACATGGGGGATCCAATTGCAAATAAGTATAAAAGACCAGTTTTCTTTTATTCCACAGCCCAATCTTTTTCTTTTTTCCCTTATTTCTGTCCTCCAAATGATACTCCCCCATTTTCATCTGCTTCTTGAATAGTTGTGCTCATTTTGTTCCTTTGGACATCATCATTTCTAAAGTTTATCCTGTCCCCCCCATTACTGTGAACTGGGAGATTCATGCCCAACCACAAGCCCTGGGGTGGGCTGATAAATTTAAGAAACACAGAATGTTGTATTTGTCCAATCTTCCTCCCCCCTCTCAGAAAAAACCCACTATTTTGGAGGTTGATTCTGATTGAATGATTTTTGTATATACAATTTATGCCAATTATCCCCCTCCTCAGTCATATTTATTGCTTAAATCCCACCTCAGTCTCATTTTTTATCAAACTTGTGGAACTTTTGTACTTGAAAATATTCATATTACACACAAGAGAAAAAACAGTTAAAAAAACACTCATTGCGCGTTCACTTGTTGTCCCACCCAAAGAAATTTCCCAATTCATGAGCTTCTGGTTCTTTATTGTCCAGATTGAACCCTTTAATTTAAAAAAAAAATGAAGGAAATTCATAAGTGGGAAGTTATTAAATTCACCTTTTGAAAATAGGCATATTACAATGACAGGAAAAAACATTTGAAAAAAACCCCTTTTTGCGCCTTCACTTGTCCCAACCAAAAAAATTCCCAAAATTATGGGATTCTGGTGCTTTATTCTTCACATTGAACCCTTCATTTTAAAAAAAAATTAAGTAAATTCATAAGTGGGAAGAGTTTAAATGAATTTTTGAAAAAAATATGCCATTTTGGCATATTGGCCAAATTTGTGAAATTTGGCAAAAAAAAATTTTGAAAAAATTTGTGCTTATTGACATTCCAAGTCGGGAAAAATATGGCAAAAAAAATTAAAAAAATCCTCAAAACTGAGCCTGAGGAATTTTTTTTGAAAATTAAGGTCACTTACGTGTTTTTACCATAAATTGGTAAAAACACGTAAGTTTTTAGTAAAAACACGTAAGGGCTTACGTGTGTTTACCAACACCCAAATTAAATTGAAATTGAATTGAATTAAATCTATTTAATTAAAATTAAATTGAATTAATTCATTCCAATTGAAATCAAATTTAATTCAATTTGCTTAAATTTAAATTGAATTAAATCAATTTAATTAAATTTAAATTTAATTAATTAAATTCAGCTGAAATCAATTTTAATCAATTAATTCCAATTTAAATAAAATTGAATTAAATCAATTTAATTAAATTTGGATTGAATTGATTATATTCAACTGAAATCAATTGGAATCAATTCATTCCAATTGAAAACAAATTGAATCCATTCAATGCCATTAGAATGAAATTGAATTTAATTCATTACATTCAAATCAGTTGAGATCAAATCGAATTCTTTCAATTTTATTTTAGTTAAATTGAATTATTTCAGTTCAATTGAAATAAAATTGAATTCATTCAATTTCATTTTGATTTAATTTATAATAATCAATTTCAAATTGATTTAACTTTAATTAATTAAATTCATATTAAACTAATTTCAATTAATTAATTGAAAATAAATGATAATTAACTTGATATAAATGAATTCACATTCAATGCATTTGAATAAATTCATTTCAAAGTAAAAAAAATTGGATATAATCCAATTAAAATGAACTAGACTTCAACTGATTCAATGATAATAACAACCAAGTTGAATCAATTCAAAATAATTCAAATCAAATGAAAAATATTTGAAATACAAATCATTTTAATTAATTTTAAGGGTATTGGTAAATACACGTAAGCAAATTTGTAAAAACACATAAGAGCTTGCATGTTTTTCCCATCAATTTGTAAAAACACGTAAGGGGTGGTTTTTAAATGAAATATGGCTATTTATGGCAGTTCTGATGCCATTAATGTAATTTATGGCATCAACAATGCCATTTGTGGCATTACCAATGCCATTAATGACATTATCAATGCACTATTTCTGATGCCATTAATGCCATCTATGGCATTAACAGTGCCATTAATGACATGATCAATGCACTATTTCTGATGCCATTTATGGCATCAACAATGCCATTTGTGGCATTAACAACGCCATTTATGGCACTAACAGTGCCATTAATGGAATTATCAATGCAATATTTCTGATGTCATTAATTCCATTTGTGGCATTAACAATGCAATATTTCTGATTCCATTAATTCCATAAATGGCATTAACAATGCCATTAATGGTATTGCATAAATGACATTAATAATGCCACATTAACAATTCCATTAATGGCATTATCAATGAAATAAATGGCATAATGCCATAAATGGAATCTTTAATGCCATAAATGGCATTGTGGATTCCATAAATGTCATTTTTAATGCGAATGTTAAGGCCAATCATTCCATTTTTAAGGCCAATGTTAAGGCCATTAAATTCAATTTATGGCATTGTTTTAATGCCATTTAGGCCAATTGTCTGGCCATAAATGGCATCTGTATGTCATTCTTGATGCCATTTATGGCATTATTATGTCATTTGTGATGCCATTTATGGCACTTTTGACGTCATAAATTGCACTGTTAATGCCAAACATTAAAATTTAACTTCCACTCATCATAAATTACATTTTGAATCAAATTTATGTCATAAATGGCATTTTCAATTTAAATATAAACATGAACAAAAAAACATAAGGAAACAAGGACTTTTTGGGCCTACAAATGTCCTGGAAAAAAATCACAAAATGTTGGGCTTCTGGTCTTTTATTCTCAAGATTTTTCCCTTTATTTTAAAAAAAATTATGGAAATTCATAAGTGGGAACATATTTAATGAATTTTTTTGAAAAAATACGCCATTTTGCCAAATTGGCCAAAATGGAGAAATTGGGCAAAAAAAATTGAAAAAATTTGGGGACCTTCACATCCCATGTCGGAAAAAATATGGCAAAAAATTATAGAAATGCTCAAAACTGAGCCTGAGAAATTTTTATTAAAAAAATAAGTTACTTACGTGTTTTTACCATAAAATTACATGTTTTGGCCATAAATTGGTAAAAACACGTAAGGCCTTACATGTATTTACCAACACCCAATTTTGAGTAATTTTAGTTAATTTTTATGAATTTTTATTGATTTTTATTAATTTTTATTAATTTTGATTAGTTTTAATTAATTTTAATCAATTTTAATTCATTTGACTCAATTTTGATTAATTGTAATTAATTTTTGGCAGTTTTATTTCATCTTTACCAATTTTAACTAATGCTCATCAATTTTATTAATTTCAATTAGCTTGAAATAATTTCTGTCAATTTTTATTTATTTTAAATGATTTGGATTTATTGTGATTAATTTTGAATTTTAAACAATTATAATTAATTTTTACTACTTTTAACTAATTCCCATCGATTTTTTCAATTTCAATTAGCTTGAAATAATGATTATTAAGTTTGATTTATTTCAATTTATTTCAATTAACTTTAATTAATTTTAATCATTTCTAAATACTCATAGTTAATTTGGGTTATTGGTAAAGCCACATAAGTAATTTGGCAAAACATGTATGCCCTTATGTGGATTTTCCATAAATTGGTAAAATTATGTGATTATTTTGTAACACAAAATAAGGGGCATTTTCTGATTAAAGTTTAGCTAAAAAATACTTGGATTTTTAAAGTCCCAATTTATGGCATTGTTGGTTTCATAAATGGCCTAAATGTCATTGTAGATGCCATTTATGGCATAAATGGAATGATTTATACCAGAAATAGAATAAGCTCCATTGTTGATGTCATAAATGGCATCAACAATGACATTGAAATTCCATAATTAATGTCATAATTCCCATAAATTCCATAAATGGTTTTTCTATGTCATTGTTTATGCCATAAATACACTGTTAATTCCATTTATGGCATGGTTATGCTGTGGTTGATGCCATAAATGTCATTTTTCAATTATTTTAATTAATGAATTATTTTCATAAATCAGTTTTTCAACCAAAATTTGAAATTTTTTGTTTCAAATTTTGATTGGGAGGTTGAAAAATTTGAATGGATCTTTTTCTCATTAATTTTTTTCAAATTTTTTGTTTTTCATTTTGTGGTTAAAAAATTCAGTTCAAAGATGAATTATTTGAATAGTACAAATTGCATTTTTGGAATAGCCATGCATTGAAACACATGAAATCACCCAGCTTATGCCCATTTTCTTGCAGTGATGGATCATCAAAATAATATCTTCCAATTCTAAAAATTTCGGGGTTTGGTTTTTATCACCTTGTGCAGACAGCCCCCACAAGCTCGCTGTAAAATACAGAGGTCATTAATATTTGGTAGTGTAAACAGCCCCCAGAACCAGCTCCAAATGGCTGGGGTGGCTTGATCCCACTAGTGTGAAAGTCCTTATGACACCATCTCCAAAAATGTGGGTTTGGACACAAAAGGGTGTTGTGAAAACCCCCCTGAAACCATTAACAATTGGAGGGGTTCTGTTTCCAACAACCCCCCAAAACCAAATTTAAAAGCCAGGGCTTCTTCTGAAGTAGCTATTCATAACAACCCCCCAAAGCAGGCTGGAAAAGGCTATGAGGTTGTGTGCAACAGCTAGCACAAAAACCCCTTTGAAAACAGTGTTAAAAGGCTGGGGGTTTCTTGCATTAGCTAGTGCAAACAACCCCCCAAAACCAGCTGCAAAAGGCAGGGGACTGTTTTCATAAGAGTCTGTGAACAGCCCTCCAAAACAAGTAGTAATAGGCCAGGGGTTGTTCACATCAGCTATTGCAAACAACCCCCCAAAACCCACTATAAAACACCAGGGGTTGTGAACACCAGCCTCTGCAGTGTTTTTATATTTCAGGAAGGCCCTGGCGCACCAGTCAAGCAAAAAACTGAGGCATAATTGGTGGTTTCTCTCTACAATGGGAGAGCGGGGAGGCTTCCCAATGGAGGTTAGCAAGGCAAACCTCATTGCCTGCAACATGTTTGAGTTGAACCCATAACAAAGTGAGCAAGTGGTGCAGATGCAAGGCTTACCAACTAAGAGAGGAACAGTTGGATGTTGCCAGTTCATCCACAAACACTGTCCTTAACAAAAAAAATCGAGAAAATTGTTCTTATGAGTTTTTGTCAAAAAAAACTATTTTTTTACTAGTTCTTTCAAAAAAACTCTATGTGTGTGCTAGTTTTTTGGCACAAAATCTATTTGTGTACCAGTTTTTTTAAAAAACTATTTTTATACTAGTTTTTTTCAAAAAACTATAGCTGTACTAGCTTTTGTCAAAAAATATTTTTTGTGCTGGTTTTTTTCAAAAAGCCATTTTACTATTTTTTTTGGAAAAAAACTGCTTTTGTGACTAGTTTTTTCTGATTAACTGTTTGTTTACTAGTTTTTTCGGAAAACCGTTTTTTGACTAGTTTCTTCAAAAAACTATCTTTTACAATTTTTCCAATGGTCTTTTAAAAAAACTATTTTTAAATAGTTTTCCAAAAACAAGATTTAACTAGTTTTTCAAAAATGACTTTTTTAAAAGAAGGCAGTTTTCTGGAAAAAGAACAATTTTTTTCAAGGTTACTCTTTTTGGGGGGTAAAAGCTATTTTTTATCTAAGGAACCAGCTAGGATATTATCATGAAGACACTTTTTTATAATTTTAGAAGAAAAATTCATTTTGATAGGAAAGATTTCCCAAGCAACTTTTTCTTTTGAAAATGCTGTTTTATTTCTCAAAAATATAGATTTCTTTTGAAAGAAACTTTTTTCAAAAGAACTAATCTATCAGAAAAACATTATTATTTAAAAAAATATTCTTCTGTTCAAAGATGTTATTTCTTTTTGAGTAGAGCTACATTTCTCATAAAATCTATTCTTTTTTTCAAAAAAACCAAGACCTCCCAAAATACTTTATCAAAGAGTCATTTTTTGAAAAAGACCTAGTTTCTCTCAAAGCCTTTGATTTTCTTAAAACCAAATCATTTGATGTAAAACTCCAACTTTCAATCAAGAAACCAATTTCTTAGCAAAAACAACCAATTTCATTCAACTTAATAAAACCAGATCTTTCTGCTAAGTAAAGTGTTTGTTCAAAAAACTCTGAGTTTTCTGGAGAAAGGAAAAATAATTTTGAAAATGATTCTCATCATCACCCAAAGTAAAAGACTTTTCTCATCCAAAAATAACCTTTAAAAACCCTTTTTGAGTTCAAAAAAAATATGAAAATTCAGATGGAATACTAGACTATCACTGACTTTATAAAATTTGACAATTATAATGGGATTATTCAAAAAAGAAAATTTGTAGTTCTAATAGAAAAACTAACATTTAATTTCTTTGGGTCACACCTAAATGAAAAAATACTATTTATCAATCTTGCATAAACATATTAATTCACATGTGTGAAGAAGATCATATTTTGGATCAGGAAATTTCTAAGTTAGAACTTCTTTTATTTATACAATTCACCAAAAATCAGAAAAGTAATAAATTTATAGTATCTATTGAATTATTCATTGCTTCAAAACATTTGTGAAATTTGAAATTATTTCATTCTCCGGCATTCCTTGAGGGTATCACTCAGCTTACTTTCAGTGATCTTAATAATTGATCTCCTCTTCTATAGATTCAATTTGGTTCTCTTAAATCTTTGGCAAAATCTTTTTTTAGCTTCCTAAAAAAGTGTAAATATTCAATTCAGAATATTTTCAGAACAAAAAATGGATTAGCATTTATTATCTAATGGATAATTTCTTCATTTATGTCAAATACATTTTTAAATTATTCTCATGTAAGATTCCTGACCATTCTGTAAATTAAAGGAAGTCAAAGCCTACTTTTTGGAAGTCTAGACCTCTAGAATAGATCTTAGTGAAATTTGGATTTTTTGTGATGTTTACCTTTGGATGAATTTTTTATTATAATCAAGTCCTTTTATTGACAGAAATTAAAACACTGTATTTCCATCTAATAAGAATAAAACAGAAATGATAAATTGATATCATTGTAAAAAGAAAGTCACATATTAAGAACAACAAAAGTATTCCAAAGAGCTCTCCTGGTCATAATGTGTAACTGGCCAGAAAGTTACACCAAAAATGCCCTAGTGTCAGCTCATAATCAACCAATCTTTCCACATTCCCTCCCATTACCTTATCTTTCACTAAGTGGTCAGTTCTGATTATTTTTTTATGGAATCCCTTCTCATGTCATCTTTTGCTTTTTTCTAGAACATTCCTTTTCTCAGCTTGAAAAAGCCAAAAGAGCTTCAACCAGGACCTCCTATAAAGCCTCCATTGATTCAGAAAGCTCTGATGAATAAGCTAAACCTCCACCTCAAATGTCTCCTCAAGCTGGGTCTTCCCAATTCCATAATAACAAGAACAATTTCCCAATCCCACCACCAGAAAAAGTGGCTATTCTGCAGCCATACCATTTCTATTTCCCCCCTTCATCGAAATATACTTCTGAAGAAAGCAGCTCTGAGTAATATGATTAAGTCACCCATACCAAAGTCAATCCTGACAGCTTCTCAAGAAATCTTTTTAGATCATAATCCCCTATCAAAAATTCAACAACAAGAAGAGATCCTTAAATTTTGACCTCCAGACAGTAGACTCAGCCACCTTCTCATGATTACAGCAATCTGTTTTGGAAAGGCTTGAATGAATCGGCTACCTCAAATACTCCCCCAATCAATATCACTGTCAGAAAAGGACCCATCAAGGCTCCACCAAGCTCAGCTTAACCACAGGTACCACCAGCTGTGCCTCCTACCTCAGGTACTGTGTAATCAGAACCTCAAAAACCAGCTGAAGAATTTTTTTGGAATTGACTCACCCTTCAGAAGACCCTCTGAGAAGTGAGTTATCACAATTCTATTTGGAAATGATAATCAAACTGACTATTTAATCTCAGATTCTTTGAAAGTATTTACCCAAGAAGAAAGCAACAAAATTCAATATTGGGAAATATACAAAGATAAAACCAAAAGGTTTCCTGTTATTAACTTATTTTGAAATATTTTCACTTTATCATAAAGCATATCAACACTATTCTTGGTCAAAATTATGCTACCAATTCCATAAGTACATCACCATACATAAAAAGGTTGTCTGCAGGTTTTTTCAGATTCAAGACATGTAATTGATATTTTCTTTAATTAATTAAGCAGAAATAGATTTTACCGAATTATATTTTGAAAATATATACAGTAAGATAGGATTTTGTTGAAAAATGATACTGATTTTTTCACAGGAAAGGAGATAGTGCATCAAAAATCATTGGTCTGGAGCCCCAGCAATGAGAAGCCTCAAGTTCACACAATGGCTGAACTTATTTCCTACACCAAGAGGCCAGTCAAGGGAGCCTGGACCAACTTCAAAGCTGCTCTTTCTGATGCCAGAATCATTGATGCACCCTTCCTGGCTGAAGACCTCCTCCAGACACTCAACCATTTATCACCAGGATCAGATCAAGCCATTGTAGCAGTGTACCACTTCCCCAGTGCCACCAGATCATTATGAAAGCTGAAAGGTTACTCCAGATAGTGTTTGCCTCAGCTATGTCTTTAACCAACTTATAGTAACCCTCAATGCTCTTCTCTACCTCATTGTTCAAAGCAGAAGCCCCAACAATGAAGTTACTCTTCCTCGAGAGGCAAAAAGAGCTTCAAATAGCCATATGTCACTTTTTTTCTGCTTTATGAAGCCTCCTTTTTTTGGACCAGCATCAGCTTTAACCTTTACTCAAAAAAACTGATCCTATCAAATTCGGAAAGCATTTATGGCACTAGAATTTGGAAAAATAGTCATTCAAAACAAACTGAAAGAACATTTTAGATCCCTTTCATGGAGTTGACTTGGAAATACCAGGAGATATTTCATCTCAATTCTAATTGAAATGAGATTTGGAACTGATTGAACAATTGATTTGTTAAAGATTTCAAGAGTTTGCAAGTATGAATTGACATATGAAAATACTGCCTCTATCTTTATGCAAGATGTTATTTTGAATGTTGATAAATCTTATTCCAATCTACCAGTAGTTCCCTTGTTAGCTGCACATTGTGGAGGAGCTTAACATAATTAACCTCCTTTTGCCTCTACATCTTGAAATGGTTTTAATCCTTTCCAGTCTTATTTTCTTGTTTTCTAGGAAAAAAAAATTTTATTACTTATAGTATCTACTGATATTTGAATTTTATTCAATAAACACCCAATTGATTATACAAGAAATTTCATACATTATTTTTTTCATTAAGAAACAGAATTTCTGAAAACACCCCATTGCAATTTTCACTTGATTTACCAACAAGACATATTGTAAGTTAGAAATTCTAAGATAAACCTTTTAAAGTATTGAATCATATTAAAGCAAATAGAAAATTATAAGGAGTAAAGAAAGTGAATGACCTGTGATACAAAAAAGCTTTCCAGAGTTTTTACATAGCCACTATATGCATATTTAGTTCAATAACTCTATTAATAATTTTATTGTGATTATACTTTATCATTCTTAAGTGATTTTATTCCAGAAAAAATCAACGAGTAAAAATCATAATTGTATTTTTCTCTCATTTCTGATTAATTGTTCACTCCCACATTGCTCTTGAAGTGATAGAGACATTGAAAACACCTTTTATTTAAAAGCAATGCACTTTTTAGTCAAAAGAATTTATTATTTTTTGAATAAATTACTAAAAATATGCAAAAATTTTCCTTTACCCAATAATTTTTATGAAACTGTTCCAGAAATTGCACTTTCAATATAATGTTTTTCTATCAATAATTTTTAAGTTTCCTGTATTATTTCCTGAAGTAAAGATAGCGCATATTACCTGAATTTTGATATAAAACAAATAATATAAAGCTCCATTATTTTTAAGTAAAGAAGACTTTTATGCTGTTTGGGGTGAAAAATGTCAGATTGGTATTTCTGGTAATTAATATTCAGTCTGAAGGCCAGAAAAAGACATTATTGAATCTTTCATTTTCTAGAATGATACTTCTTTAATATGTTGATTTAAAACAGTATCATATTGGTGATGGAATATTGACTCATATGATACATATAACCCTCAATACATTTCCAAAAATTATTCCTTATTTAAGAATCTAACCAAATTATCTTTCCCTTTGATTCTTTATCTTTGGCATGAAACTACAGATTGAGATCCAAAATCAGTTGATACATATAATTTGAAAATTCAAATAATCTTTCTAGAAATGACATTGTACACTTCTTGGCATAAGTCTATGCTTTGCGTTAAAAATATGATATCCCTTAACCAATTTATCAAGACAAATATACTTATTGATCAAAGCAACCTGTGCGCTCATTATAAAACTGTAACATTCCATTAACAGAATTTTATATGCATATATAGATGCATGTTGAATATCCATAAAAAATGCATATAATATTAAAATCCAACTTTGAATAGTCAACAGATATATATTTGTTCACCTTATCAAAAAAGTTCTGAATTGCTTCATATTCATTTTATTTCATTATTTCTCAATTTTTTTCAAAATATTAGTAAAAGAATTTCAGCTGGCCTTTCTCATACTAAAAAAACAAGGACGTTAAATAAGTACATCTCAACTTTTTTTCCTAGTTCTGGGTCACAAATACATCTTTGTATAGTCCATTTTCTGAAGAAGATTTAAAATATGAGCCTCCACAATGGAGTAAAGCCACAATTCCCAACACAAGAGAAAATTTAAACACTAATTCTCCCACCTTTTCATATTTTTCATCAAATAACAAGATTTTTGAACTTTGAAACCAATGACCAAACTCTTTATGGTGCAAAGAAATGCACTCCTGAAAGACACAAATCTGGATTTCAAGCTGAGCTTGCATTGTATAGAATCACAATTCCAATGTTTTCTTGGAATGAGCATTCAATCACTATGTGGGATAAATTTGTGATTGCAATAATCATCCAACACTGGAGTTTTGCATTCAAGAAAGGTTCATTTTTAGAATATGCATTTGATCAAACTGCAATTCAGAATAAATCATTAATTGGAGCTCCTATTGAGAGGTGGTTAAGAAGACAAAAAGGTCAATTTATAAATCCTAGAAGAAGAACATTAAAATACAAGAAATAATTGTAGAAATATTTTTTTCTTCTCCTTCCATTGATTTTAGATATAATTAGAAGGTTTCTCATTAATGTTACATCCTTTAGCTTTTTGAAAATTTTCAAAAATTTAACACCCATCTTTATGGAAGTGAAACTTCAAATCTCCTAGTTCAATCAGTGGAATGTTGCTCCAAAATTGAAGAAGATTAAGATGGAAAATTGAATTCATTTTCTTTGAAATGGAGCGGCATTGAATGCACAAAGCATCTTCACAATTTGTACAAAAAAACTGTAAACTAAATAGTTGAAATGAAGGGGCGTAAAAAAGCCAGAAAACTCCTTGAGGCACACAGAAGCAATAATGAAAAGGATCCACCACATGATAGCATAAAATTCCCAAATCTACCATCAAATCATTATTCTAAACTTTTTGAGAGATTATTAACAAAAAATGAAAGAATATTAATAACCCCCAGGAATCCTTTCGATAATCTGGCGCAAATAGCCAATTCCATTCAATTGGGAACTTTACTATTAATAAGTTAGATCTTTCATAAATTATTCTTCTTATATTTATTTTATTGATATAAAGAGAAATAAATTAATATTTCTATTATAATATTTCCTTTTTATGGAATTACTTTACTAATAAGAATTTTTATGAAAAATGACCATTTGGCTCCCATTACCATATATTATCAATCCAATGTTTGAAATTTTCTTTCATTAAGGTATGAAAAAAGTTTTTATTATATTCAACCTCAACCTTCTTCAGTTTCGTAACTAAACAAAAAACATTGAAAAAGCCATACTATATTGGGGCTAATTATTTAATAAACTTCCTTTGAGATTAAAATCAGAATCAGAAATGGAATGACAAAGCTGTTTTTATATCATTTAGAAAACATTCTTTAAGGGTATTATAAGGAGCTTTTTCAATTAGGAAATCCTTTTTTAGGATCATCTTTGCCAATTATTCTATTTAAAACCTTGGGAAAGATGAAATTATAACAAAAATCTTCTGCCTTATGGAACAAATTTTGTATTATTAAAATCTTTATTAAAATTTATTCTTATGAATTTTCAATACAGAAAGCCTGTTTTTCAAGGAGGATGAGAAATATTCAATTTCCTAAAATTTAATAATAAAATTAATTTTTTTGAAGATTTTTTTTGGATTCAATTTTTTTTTGACTAAAAAACCTCAATTAATGTTATTCAAATTCAAAAAATACTCTATTCAGATCCAAAAATATAGTCAACCTGGCAATTTTTTCCACTTTTTTTTTTTTGTTTTGTGTATTTTTCCCTGTTTATTTATTAAGATCTATACTATTTAATTTTTTTCAAAAAAAAAAAGTATGAACAAATAGTTAACAATATTTACCACTTTTATAATAAATTTAAGGTTAACTTTGAAAGTACATATTATACTTTAATTTAACCATTTTTTTTTGGTAATTTAAGCTATAAACTTTTTGTTAAATTTAATATAGTTGAATTGAAATAAATAATTTTAAATTTTAAATTAAAATAATATTTTCTATCAATTTTTTTTTTTTTGGTCTAATTTTTAAACCAAAGAAAAAAAAAAAAAAAAAAAAAAAAAAACAACTAAAATATAAATTTTTTTTGATTTTAAAATAAACTTTTTATTATTTTAAGAAGAAAATACTTTAAATTTTTTTTTTTAAAAGAAAGTATTCAATACCTATTTTCAATTTTTTTTTTTTTTTTTTTTTTTAACTTATTTTTTTTTAAAAAAAAAATTATAATCAATAAAGATTTTTTGATTGAAAAAAAAAAAATATCTCTTTTAGAATATAAATTTCTTTATAAATTTCAATATTTAATAAAAAAAAAAAACTTTTTAATAATATAATTTTATCTAATGATCAATTAAATTTTAATCTGTGTGTATTTTTTTGTTTTTTTCATTTTATTTTATTTTAAATTATTTTATGATTTGTTTAAAAAGAACTAATAAATTTGAGTCATGGTGTTTAGCTAAGATTTCATTTGTAATTTGCTAAATTCTATGACAACTTCAATAGTTTTTTTTTTCCTTTTAAGAATAGTTTTTTTTACACTTTTCTGAAGTAATTTTTTTTGTAATTTCATTTTCAATATCCTTAGATAGTTTTGAACATTTACTTGTCTCTTGAGAGAAAAAAAAAAAAAAAAGGATTTTATTGAGTGAAAACTTAATTTGATTGGGTTAATAAAATTTTGATTATAATAAAAGAAACTCCATCTTGATTCCCTTTGATAATTCAAGTGGTTTTTTTTTTTACTTCTTCAAATTTCTTCCCTTGGTTTATAGGGATATTATCCATGATGAAAATTGAATCTTTGGGTATTGTGAATTTAAGTACAAGGAGAAAGAGTGCAAACTCATTAATTCCAACACCCTTGGTCATTTGAACATTTTCATTTAGTATCTCATAATATACAAAGCCACTTTCTGAAATTTCAGCAATTAGAGTTAATTTATTAATTCTGGGAAACAATCTGAGCACTGTAGTTTGGCCTTTTGGAAAAAATTTCAAAAGATTGAAAATAATAAAATAAAATGAAAGGGATAAACACCTGAAGGGGAATAACCAAATCCTCTTCCTGAGTGGAGATCAAATCCCAATTCATCAACAAAAACATTTTTTTCAATTAAAACAGTTGACTCTTTGAGTTAATAAACCTTCCTTTTTCCAAGATGAAGAGATTTTTCTAACCTACTTCCAAGTTATATCCAGATCACAAAAAAATATTATTAATTGACTGGCATGATGATATTTTGATTGGAAATTTCTCCTTTAAAAACTCCTTGATTTCCTTTCTTAAAACTAACTTTTCAAATAATTTCAATGAAGTAAAATAGCTCTTTTGTCATTTCAGCTGTTATTTTTCCTTCTTGTTTCTTTTATGTTTTTTTTTTTTGATTTGGATTTTCATGTAGAATTTGATAAGTATTTAATGATGGAATTTAAACTTCTTCAGAAGCTTCCCTTGGAGAAATTCACTTGTACAAAATTTTTTCTTGAACCAAACTTTGAATACAAGGGCTCACAGCTTCATTGGGATTGTGCTTTTTGTGAGTTAACTGTTAATTAAGTTTTTTGCAAATTTTTTCTAATTTAGACTGGTAAGTATGGAGAATATTATTACAAAGTTTTTCTTCATTTTTCTTTAATGTTGAGTCTAATTGAATAATTTCTGCTTCTTAAGCCTGTACTTGAGCTTAATATATATCCATTGATGAGGTAGATGGAGCTTTTTCCAAGCTTCTAATCTTTCTAAATAAAAAAAAAAAGGAATTTTTGAGCATTTTTGAGTCAAATTCTGGTCTGTTTTTTTTGAAAACAGGTAAGAGGATCTTGTTGTAAGGTTTGACTATGAAACAATAAGTAAATATTACCAATATTTTACTTATTTTACTATGAATGTCCTTATAAAATTAAAGAATAAGATAAAGAATAATTATAATTATGGTGTAAAATATTTATATTATTGAATAAATAATATAATATAATAAGAATAAATGTATTAATATTTAATAATGAATATATTTATGGTACTTTATTATTGTTTATAAAAAATAATAAAAGAATAAAAAAATTATTATTTAATAATAAAAAACAATTCATAATAATAATATTAATAATATTAAAGTCATATATCAATATAAATACTATTTATATTAATAAAATAATTATTAAAAATAATAATAAAGACAAAAATTATTTTAAAAGATGAAAATAACCTATTTTTTATACTTAATATAAAAATTTTTTTGAATTATTTTACCCCTTAAAAAATTTAAATAAATAAAATTTATTTAAATTATATTTATAAATAAATAACAAAATATAAATAATTTTTTTACAAATGTTTTAAATTTTAAATTTAATTTAAAGATTTAAAGAGAAATTTAATTAAAAAAAAAAAAACAATTTAAATTTTAGTTTAATAATGTCAAGATTAATGATTAAAATAAAGATAAACTTTATTCTATACATATATAATAGTTTGATATAAAAAGAATCAAGATTTTACCTTTGGTTTTAATATTTTAATGTTTTTGATGCATCTGAGGGGGAAATAGAGTAAAAAGAGCTCTATTTATAGTAAATTCCTCCCTTCTAAAGTCTATCAGGCTTATAGTAGATGTTTACTGATGGTATTCACTAGAATTGATAAGTATATTAAGGTTTAGTGATGATTACATCATAATTAAACCATCTTATCTCATTGTTACACCATTATTTAGAGTTATCACTGTAACTCTAAGCTTGCTGACATCATAGGCTTGAAAGAGGATTAAAATTTTTGTATTTTATTATTTTTAATCATAATAAACTAGTATTCACCAGTTTTATCACTTATATGACTTTTAAGCTTAAATTAAGATTACAGTTAGTGATCATAAGTGATCAATGTTAAGCTTGAATTTTGATCATTAATAACTTTTGATTTATAAATGCTACAGCAATTCAGAGAGTGAATTTTGATATCTTGGATTTTCATTATTCAATTTACAAGAGAATTTTATTAAATCATCAAAAACTTTATTTTTAATTATTTTTGTTATAACTCATCTTTTCTGTTGAAATTTATTATTTTAAACTTCAAATCATGATTTCAAGGGTTTATAAATTGAATATAATGATAAAATTTACATTATACTTCATTTATGAGATCTTATAATCTAAATATTCACTTTGTTTTAATTTTAAACCACTTTCATAACAAAGTGGTCAACAGCTATAATGATTTTGTTCAATAAACCCTTATAAGTTATAACCTTGTTTATATAGCTTGTCAAATAAAGTTTATATCTGTATTCCTACAGTAATTAAGTGGTAACTTTATTTTTTTCTCAACTCTATATCATTTATATTTTAAAAGATATGAGCTAGAAACTATGAATATATGCATTGATCATAAAAGTTCATATATTCAGGTTATTTACTTAAATGTTGACTTTATAGATATGACATAAATATGTTATATGTGTATTTTTCCATGGTGAATCTAATGGTGTAATTTATTTCACATTTTTATTAATTAGATTCAGAGGTAATTAAGAATTTATACCTTTTTTATGGCATTTTTATTTATTTTAAGATAATAATTTTAATTCTTATTATTAGAATAAATATTGTAAAGTTGTTTTGTAACCTTTTTTTGGATATGTGGTCATATCTCAAAGGCTCACACTTTTTGAGAAGCCAATAAATTGGCTTTTAAAGCCAGATTTGCTTACTACCAAGCAAAAAAAAACCATTGATTCTATAAAGCTTTACAGACTGCTAAGACACACCATATTTTGGTCTTTTTAGGCCAAAAATACCTTATGATATGACCTTAGGTAAAATTGGATATAGAATCCAATGGTAAAATAAAAGTATAAAATTAATTTCTCATTCAAAAATTTACTTAAAATAAATTTTTGAATTTTTAAGTGAGAAATTTTATGAGTCCTTTAGGAATATAAAATATTTCTCAGGATTTAAATTTACTCACCTTAAAATAAATAATTCTCTTTTTTAAGATAATTTTGTAAAATTAATTGATCAATTCTTTTTATTTTTATTTTTTTGATTAGTTTTGATTAATTTTGATTTAAAATATAAGAATAATAATAATAAATAAATAAAATTGTTTTTTTTTCAAAAAAAGAACCCCTAAGGTTGTAAAAAAAAGCGCAAAAAACATACTGCCTAGTGTGAATATTTTATGTTCAATACACATCCAGCATTGATTTGTGTATAGGATTAGCATAGAATCATATATTTGATAATGAAGCAATGAAAATAGACTCAAGCCACACACTTCAAGCTTGTTTATCTGGAAAGAGTACAACCAAACGAGCCCAGGGATTGAGACAAAGGAAAAAGCTAAAAAAACTGGTGCCTGATGGCTAGATGTGAGCCTTCACCAGGGCAAAGGGCACTCAACAACAATGCTTTTAAGCAAAGTACTCGCTAGCATTGGTTAGGCAGCCATCCAAATATGCCATTTCACTTTGGATTCGCTCGAGGATGCATGCCTTAATTGTTGATTTTATCAGTTGTGTGGACTATTTATAGCCAATCATTGTTTCAAATCAAAATAGATAATATATTTTGGGCAAAAGCAAAGAGATAGGTTGATGTTTTTTTAAATAAATTGGAATCACCCAAAAAAAACATGAAGACGGTCTTATTCAAACAAGAAACAATAACATGAAAACCATTGCTTGCTTTTTTATAACATTTGAACAAGTAAAGTTTATCAGAGATTACATTTGCATCTTAAGCAAAAGTCCAACCTTTAATGATTTCTTTCTCATCGTTCATTAGGAGTACATTGTTTAATTGATTAATTTCGCTACTTAAAAATTGTTTTTTGGTGGATTCTAAATTTTTCATCAATTGGGTTTGAATTCCAACGCCTTTTATACCAATTTGAGTTTCATAAGTTTTCATGCCCTCATTTTCGATAGCCGCTTTTAAGGCATTCAAATCTTTATCACTGAAATCTGGATATAAAAGAATCAAAAAAAAATTGATTAGAGCTACTGATTTTTCGACTTTTGAAATTATTTAACATAAATTTTTCATCCAGTCATACCATCTGGCATTAAGCTTATTGCACAACCACCTCCACCAGCACCAGTCAGTTTTGTCTTTAATTTAAATCGATCATCCATTGCAATCTTCTTGGCACATTCTAATTTTTCGTGACTGACGCCCAAAGCAGTTAATTGTATATGATTGGATTCGATTAATTGGCCAAATTTTTTGATCCATTGATCTCTAGTTTGGATTCCAGGTTCAAGATCTGACCCTGCCTTGATTAAATTGATTGCTTGATTTGTGATATTTTCTATTTCATTTAAAACTTCTTGAATAAAATCTGGTTCATTTTTTTTCCTTTGAGCTACATTACCTACTAGGGCTTTTGTATCCCTTGGTACTCGAGTATCGGTAATTAATAACCGGATGGCATGAAATTCTTTAATTTGTTCTATCGAATTCTTCTTAGCATCATCTGAGCCAGTTTTTTTGATGAAACAAATTGCGCCACCAAAGCTTGATACGGTATTATCCACACCGCTAGGATTTCCATGAATGATTTTTTCACCCAAAAAAGCCCAATGATTAATCGCATCAACATTTTCATGTTGAATTAGCTCACCAGTGGGAAAAGGAATATGTTGATGAGTGTAAAGCAACGAGCTAGCCAAACAAACACAAAAAGATGCTGAAGAACCTAAACCAGCACCAATAGGTAAACTTGAGCGAACGGTATAAACTTGTGATTGCCTGTTTCAGAAAAAAAAAGGTTTATTTTTTTTTGAAGGCCTATAAAATGTTTTTTGAATGAAATTGAAGGTAAGAAAATTAGATTGACCTGTTAACATTTTTAGCCAAGTTGATGTACAAGTATAAAAATGCATGACAAGCTTGAATTACACTAGACTTGTTGCTTTTATCACATGATAGAGTAAACAATAATCTTGATAAATCCTCATCAATATTCAATTGATCTTTACTATTGAGAGGTTTGACTGAAAGCCAAGGTAAATCATCCAAAGACCAACTTGCAGTAAAATCAGAGTCAGGTAAGGAGAAAGTGATTGTATTATGACTTGATGGTTCGACGAGACAATAACATCGCAAGTTAACGGCAGCGGCCATAGCCTTTTTTCCAAAGACTACTGCATGTTCTCCAAATAATATAACTTTTCCAGGTGCAGAAGCCAATAGATGAGTAGGATTATTAGCTAGGCTTGAAGTTAATTTTGCAGCTTCGACAGGACCGGGTGAATTTTGGTTTGAATTTTGATGAATGATTCCAACTTGATTTTGAGAGTTGATTAAATTAGGATGTTTGATTCGCTCATAACCGATTCCAAAGGCAGTTTCATCTACGCTTCTGATAGCACCAGCTTCGATTAAAGCAGCTTGAAGATCTTCAAGTAAATCATCACAATCTTCAATTCCCACGCAAAGTCGAATTAAATCTTCAGGTAGATTACGAGCAGCACGAACTGCAGGGTCGATAGAAGCATGACTGACGATGAAAAGAAAAAATAGAAGAAAATAAGTTTGAAGGAGTTAATTGAGAAGTAAGGGATCAAGATTGAATATAGGAGATTATTAAAGCTTACGACATTAAACAAGGCATACTTATCAAACTATTAACGCAACCAAAGCTAACGCTAATACCCCATAATCTGGTTGAACTAACGATTCTTTCACTTGTATGTTTGTCACCAGTTTCAAAGCTTAAGACGGCACCTGGACCTTTAGCTAAACGATCATGAATTTGTTTAGCTTTATGATTTTGAAGACCAGGGTAATTGACTTTAAAGCCTAATTGATTAAGATAATTAGCTACACGAATGGTAGATTGTTGTTGACGATCGAGTCGAATGGCTAATGTTTTGATACCTCTTAATAGTAAGAAGCATTCAAAAGGGGCGAGACCATTACCGACGCTATTGATGATAAAAGCTAAATGTTTAGCGATTTGATCAGAGTTACAAATCACTAGACCAGCCATGAGATCATGATGACCTGAAAGATATTTAGTAGCTGAATCATAAACTATATCGACACCAAATTCCAAAGGTTTCATTAAATAAGGAGACATCATAGTATTATCGACGACGATGAGAGCATGAGGGATTATAGCTTTAACTTGACGCGAGATTTCTTGGAGATCGACGATTTGCAGGAGTGGGTTTGTAGGACTTTCTAATAAGACTAGTTTAACTTTACTATCTTTGAATAAGAAAGGTTTTATAGAATTGATATCTGTAGTATCGAGATGATGAGTGATGATATCATTATGATTTTGAAGATAGTTTAAAAGTCTATCAGAGCCGCCATAAAGATCGTTTCCAGCAATGATTTCATCGCCGGGTTTTAAGATTCTTAGGATGATATCTAATGCACCCATACCGGAAGTGACGGCAAAGGCATGTTTAGCTGAAGAGATTTTAGCAATATGATGTTCTAAGAAGAGTCAAAAAAAACCAAGTTAAAATCCCGAAAAATTTGTTGAAATGAAAAAAAAGAACATACGAAGAAAAGTACGAGTAGGATTACCACTGCGAGAGTAATCATATTTTCCATTTAAGCCTTTAAAAGTAGCAGATTGATAGATGGGTATAGCGCTTGAACCATGCCTATCATGATGATCTGAATCAGGACTATCGATTGTAGCGCAAAGAGTTGAAAATCTATGTGATGAAAGTGGACCGACGATATTTGAAATTGAAGTGATTGAATTTGACAATGGAGATAATAAATCAGGTGAACAAGTTGAATTTGAATCGATCATTTTAAAATGAAGTTTGGGCAGATTTTAAGATTTGGAACGTTTTGAAAGGACCGATGACCTTTTTATTTTGGATTCTGGATTTTGGATTTTAGATGGAGATTTTTAACGTTGATGCTGTCAAAAGGAGATGCATTGGTTAGCTTGAAGGAAGGATGTTTGGTAAGAAGCATGCTCGGATCACTTACTCTTCTACGAATTCAAGGAGATTTATTGAGTACTTGAAGCCGATCGCATCCGATTCAGTAAAATTCGAGAAGGATTAAGAAATTTAAGAATTTGAGAAATTTGAGAATTTAAGAATTTGAGAAGTTGAAAAATTTAGAAAAATTTAGAAAATTTTGAGAATTTTGAGAATTTGAGAGTCAAAAATAATTTTCCAAGCGTCAATTCGAAAGATTTTGTGAGTGGACCCCTCAAACTTGACCACAGCCACAACCCAAACACCTCCACTTTTTATTTACAACACAAATACCACGTTTCATTTTGATTTTTTGGCGAATTTCAAACCTCAAAAGCTGGAAAATTTTGAACTCAATAAGCTCAATTTTTTACCCTCAAATTCCATATTCTTGTAAGCACTTGAATCCAAATTGGTTGAGCTGGGGGAAGACATTCCCTTGCTCAATTACTTCCATGAAAAACAAGATCTAACCAGCCACCTCATATTTACCAAAGCAGTGATCTGGCAGGCTTACCATCTCAGATGGCCCAATCATGATGAACACAGTGAGCTGTCTCAGGTAATGCAACCAGAAAGATTTCCTGGTTTCATTGGGTTTATTGATAGAAGCTTGATTCAATTATTTCAAAGGCCACCCAATGATTTAGAAGCTTATTTTGATAGAAAACACAAGTATTTACTTCAACATGTCATAGAAACTGATATATCCAAAGTATCAACTGTATTTTTGGGATAGCTACTCCATCTCAATCTGGCTTGTTTGTGATGTGAAGAATTGTTTTCAGGCCTCAAATGCTGGCCTTCCAGGCTCAGTACATGACTCAAGAGTATTTCAACATATGAATATCTACAAAACTCCAGAGTAATAATTCTCCAAAAATCAATACTCACAGGCAAATTCAGAATATTCAAGCTCAAATTATATTATTCCAGCTTGTAAGGCAAATTTGAACCAAAAACTCATTGAAGAAAGCTTAACTATTGTCTTGCTCAATCCGGGGTCTGTATTGAGAATGATGGTCTAATTTACAGAAAAATGCAATGTCAAATGAAAGGACCTGGAGATATTCAAATTTTTTTGAATTGAGTTGTTACCTGTATGATCTTACATAATTTGTTGCTATAAGTTTCTGACCAATGGCTCAAGCTGTATGATGATGAATACTGACCAAATCTGCAAATAATAAATAAAGTACAACTTAGTGGGATAGGCCCAAATCTCTGGGGAAAAAAACCATTCAAATTGTATTGGTTTAATAATATAAACTAATTATTTTGGATGAACTAGTAAATTTTTATAGTATAGTTAATTATTTTCATTTTAAAAAAACAACACAAAAGTGAAGTCATTTTTTGGTTGTTCTATGCTCCTTAAATGTAGAAGGAATTCTGACTGATTTTTTTTTTTTTTTTTTTCATTTGAAATTTTATTTTTTTCTATTAATTTTGGACTTGAATTTTCATTTTGAAAAATAAATTAAAAAAAAAAAATCTCACTCTCATAGCCTCTAGGATGAATTTTTACTCAATTTTTTTCTAGTTGTTTTTAATTTTATTTTTTTTTCAAAAAACAAAAACAAAAGAATAAGTTGTTTTTTTGGCTTGTAATCACTCTCAGTACCTCTAGTAGACCTTGTATCTTGAAATACATTTTTTATAGTTTTTCTCTTATTTTTTTTTTGATTTTTTTTTTTTAAAAAAAAGAAATAAAGCTTTTTTCTTGTTGTCACCATCAGTGTCTCTTGGAGGGGTTTTTATTGCATTTTGCTTTTTTTTAGTTAGTTTTTTCTTTTCTTAAGAAAAAGAAGGTCAGTTTTTTTTCTTGCTCTCGCTCTTAGTCTCTCTGTGAGGTGTTTTTATTAAATCTTAATATTTCTTTATATATTTTTTTCATTTTCTTAAAAAAAACAAAAAAAAAACAAAGTTTTCTTTTGCTTACTCTCACTCTCAGTAGCTTTATAAGGTATTTTTATCAAATTTTTATAAGATTTTTTTAGTTTTTTTTATTTATTATCTTACTTTATTATCCTTTTGGAAGAAATTTAACTTATTTTTTTTAGTTTAGTTATGTTTATTTTCTTTTTTTTCTTTTTATTTAAAGAAACTTCTATTTGAAATATTGTTAATCCAAGCAAATAATATAAGAAGAGGGTTTCTTAGACTATTAAAAGAAAAGAGAAAAATAAAAGTAATTAATTCTCTTTTATACTTTTTATACAGTTCAATGAAATTGAAACATATGCTTTACCTATCAGAAGCCCTATAAAATTGTGATTGTATTATACACTGAGTAGGTGCAGCTTATGGATGTTTCCCACCATAAAATGAAATATTACCAATACTTATTTTTGATTTGATCAAATTATATGATATTTAGATCTTTTCTCAAATAACCATCTTAGATAATAATGAAAACCTCACACCATCAACCTCAAAAGCCATCAAAAATTCAAATTAAAATAGTTATAATTATTCTAAATTATCTGATTTTACAATTCAAAAAGTTTCAGGAAGGAATTTTCAAAACTAAAATTGATTAGTTCAAAAAATAAACAAATCTTGTAATTTCAAGAAAAATATCATTTTCAAATAATGATGATAAATTTCAAACCATTTCTTCTAAATACACCCTTGTTTTTTCCTCAAACAAAAATTTAATTTCCATCATATATTTCTTAAAATTTTCTCAAACTCTACCAGAAGATATAATAAAATAGAAGCAGCTTTAACAGAGCTTTTTCCAAGAGCAGAAGTACTTACAGCCAATAAAATGAATAATATACTCTCAGGTAAAATGCGGCCTCTTGGATTAAATGAATAAATGAAAAATAATGAAAAAATTTGTACTTTATGAATTTAAAAGCAAGATAGAAAATTTTCAAATATTGGAATGATTGGGAACCAAATCTAGCCAGGCTAGGACTTCATTTTTCAAAAAAAGCCTTTGGACTCTTTAATTAAGAACAAAAAAATGTACAAAACAATTTCATTTAATCTTTTGAAATTAATATTTAAAATGATTTAACTCCTCAAGACTTTTCATCATCTTTAAATTTTTCCAAAAATGGATTTCCTAATAAACCACATCAAGACCTGAATTATTAAACTGTTTCAGTTGTATTGTGGATTCAATTAAATGAAATAAATGGAGCACTAAATAAAATTCAAACTGATAACATATCAAATGATAATCCTATCTTTTCTGAAAATAGCTTTAAATTTCATTTTTCTCAAATTAATGGAATATGTCAAATAATTTGGAGCTCCAAGGAGTTTACTAATTATACTTAATTCTCTATTGATACTAGTAATTATAAATTCTTGGGCCTTTCTGTGAAGGTTTCCAAAAAATTAGAATTTTTTTTCAACTTACCATGATATAAATTCTGATAATTTTTTTTCAGATTAACTTGGTTTTTTTATTATATTCTTCAAAATTTTCATCCCCACTAATATCTATTAAAGCTTGTATATACTAAATCAATCCTCACTAATAAATATTGAAATTTACACAAAATATTAAGTTAAAAAAACCTATTGATTCAAAAATAATATCAAATTCTCAATTCAAATTAATTCCTGAAATACCAAATAAAGATTTCACATATATTTCATTTGACGGTTATCAAAGTAAAAAACACATAGAGCTATTGTATTAATAAAATCAATTATTTCTTATAAAATTCCTAATTTAGTCTATTTCTGTTTCTGCGAAATTTTATTTTAGCATTGCAATTTTCAACTCATTCATTTTTGCATAATTTTGAGAATTAAATTGAAATTTCATCTTTTTTCTCTTCAAAATATTTCTGAATTTTCAATTTATTCCAATTTTTCCCTTTTTTAAATAATATTTTTATTTGTTTTTGGATTTCATCCATCTAAAGTCACTTAACTTTAACCTCTTTCTACTCTTTACACTTAATTTTCATCAAATAAAATTATTCAATCTCACTTTAATTCTATGCTATTTAAAATAATAATATCAGATAATCTCTATCTATGGATTTCAAAACTATTTATATTAACCCTAATTACATGAATTCAATACAGATGAATATTATGTCATGGAATGATTTTCATTTTTTTTGATGAAACACTATTGAGATTAAGATTCTTCAATTATCCATTCTTAATAATATTTGTATAAGGAGTTGAATATACAGGATTAAAAGACAATTCTACTTTTACTTCTTCATTTAGAGCATAATAATTAACATCCATATTGAAATTTGGATTAATTTGTGAAGTTACCTAATGGTTAGACTTCTTGCCTCCATTTTTCTTAATTCCAAAGATCTTAGAGAAATGTGGGAAATAATGAAAAAGAAGAATTAAAATCAGAATTTCCTCGTTTTTTATCCTCTTCTAATTACCCATAAAAATATATTTCATTGTTTTACTTATCATTTGGGTTCAATTGGGGGATTTGTCAATCTTTTACCCATCAATATACTTATTAATTTGAGTATTTCCTAAAAATATAGAGTAGATATCACATAAATAATCACTATGCAAATATTTACCAATCTAATTTTAATAATTAAAATTTATATTTGGTTTATTAAGAAAATATAATCAATTTTCTAATATCATGGGTAAGGTTTTGCCAGTTTTTGAGGCATTATATGAATACTCTTTTTGTTGTCATTGTCAGTAACTCCAGCCACAGTAGAGATTTAAAACTTCTTTTTCGAAGTATAAATTTTCTTGTAATTCATCTATTGGTCTTGCATATTGTTTGATTCAAGTTTAAATCAATTTTTGGATCTATTTCTTACTTCATTTTCAATCAATTGAAATACAGTTTACTTTGATCATGTCCGGAATCCAACTGAGGTCTTTCCAAAATTTTCAAAACAGGCTAAAAAATTATTATTTAATTTAATAAATCTTATTATAATAAAATATTTTCAATTTTTAATATGTGTAGAGAATTTTTAATCAGCCTTAGCTTTAATTTCAGACAACGGTTGTTTGAGTAGAATTGGATTGAACTCTGAATATATAATATCAATATGGGAAATAACCAAGAGGTGGTGTATTTTTTTATATAAATTTTAATTAATAATGAGGGTGAAAATTCCTTCTAATTAGTTCAGATCTTGAAACCTAACCTCAATTGTCTAGAAAATATCAAAATTTAATTTATATGAAAATCCATGTATTCAAAGTTAAATTGTGCATGTGATTTAGTTCCAAAAAGCTTATATATCTCAATTTTTTCTTAGTTCAAGATTCCAAATTTAATGAACTCAATAATTTTAAGAACTGAGAGGTGCTAGTAAGAGTAAATTTCATTCTCCAATTAGGGTTTGATGAATATTGTAATGATGAATTGAATATTCTATTAATAAAAGTAACAAGTTGGGCATCTTAAATTTTGATAACCCTCAAGAATTAAAATAAAACAGCCTAAAATTTGGTTTAATTAGAGAATTCACACAAAAAAAATACAAAGCCAGTGATGTTTTTGGTGAAATGAGGGTTATTCTTGCCTTTGTGTTTTTTATATCCTAGTAAAGGTTGAAGAGAATTCCATCCATTAAAGAGAAAAGGAAATATCAAGATGTATTGCAGCTGAAGCACATTAGTAAAGAGAACCTACTCCACCAATTCACTCCTTGTTTCTCACATATTCCTCATTATATCTTAATTTCTTGATTACATAATTGATGTTATGGCTGTCCTGGTTCATGGAACACTTTCCGAGAGGGAGCCAATACCAATAGTATTAATCCACATTGACTGAGGTTTCAAAATTCAGGTATTATTTTTACAACAACCCCAATCATAGAGCTGGACATAAAATGTTTGCAAAGCTCTGACTTAAGACTCTCAAAAGCCTCATTTCTTTCCACACTGACCATCCAAAAATTTACATGTAGCCAAATCAAAGAATTACCAAAAATGTGAATATAGATAATGTAAGGTTTTTCTATGAAAAAACTAGTAAAATAGGAATAATGTAATATTAATTTCCTTAAAAAATTAATATGATAAATATTATCTATTATAACCACAAGTTTTGAAATTTGTATTCACTTTAAAACTATAAAATTATTGGTTAAATGATATAATAAATTATATAAATTAAAAGATAAAATTATTTAATAATTTTATTGAGAGAATTACTATATCATAGAGATCATTTTACAAACACTATTTAACATAAGAGTATGATTTCTCTACCAGTGTCAGCCTGTGACTCAAAACCAAAGCACAAGCATGACAGCCAAAATACCATAAACCAATGGTAGAGAAAAATACCACCAAAAATGAAACTGAGGAAAGATAGCTAATAAATTGTATTAAAAGAAAGAGGAAATTAACCTCTTTACTAATATATAGCTCACATGAACATAAGAAAAATAATAACAAAGTTATAACTTCTCAAAGCAAGAACTGAGCATATAACTTAAATTTAACCTCTCATCTAAAATACAGAGAAAGATGCAGAAACCCACCAAATTAGTGTTAAAATTAGAGCTCTCAATGAGGGATATCTAATGGTACTAGCAAAATAAATCTGGAATCAAGACTACAGAAGCTATGGCCAAAATTAAGCCAAATATGAGTTAAAATAATATTCACCTCTCATCTAACCTCTACAGTTTTAGTGTGAGATACCAGAAGTGGGGTCTTTTTTGAAAGAGAACAATAAGGGCTTTCTTATTTTTCCATAAATTTTCTCATAAATCATCTAGAACAAAAATTATAGAGCAAATAAACTCCAAGCAAGATTTAAGAAAAATCCATATCTTAATAATGGGATATAAAGGTGGTATAGCTTTCCCATATGTAATGATAACCATACCAAATGAGATGCCATTGTGTAGAAATACTCTAGAGTTAAACTCTGAACCAAATGTGAGCTCATTATCTTCAAGAGCAACAAATCTCTGGCAGCTTTAAGGTTAAAATCTCACAGTTTGGTCAACACACTTTTACTGTGGGATACTATCCCATATCCTTGAGTATGAGGTGTCAATTCTATGAGGGAGTTTTTTTATCCTTCAATAACTCATAGTTTGGTCATTATGGGGTCCTCA
This sequence comes from Austropuccinia psidii, assembly GCA_023105745.1. NCBI lineage: Eukaryota > Fungi > Basidiomycota > Pucciniomycetes > Pucciniales > Sphaerophragmiaceae > Austropuccinia > Austropuccinia psidii. The sequence continues at coordinate 19,273,053 of JALGQZ010000014.1, read as the reverse complement.
TACATATTTTTTACAGAATTATACGCATCATACATGTCAGAAGAAGGCTATGTAGTCCCCAAATGAAAATTTTCACCCTGTATTGGTGAGAACTGCCCGGATGTGTTTTTAAAACCACATATTAACCCAATAAAGGGTATACAGGGTGTGTATTACCCACAAGCCTATCCTTTGGGGTGAAAGAATCTTCATTCCTCTTACATGGAAAGGATTAATGGTCCTTCCACCCAATTTCAAGGTGAAAAGGGACCTTTCTCTTCCCAAAAGAGAAATCCACATCCTGCTCTTGAATTCCTATGTAGTAAGATTTTTTACCAACAGTTATAATTTTTAAAAATAAAAATATAGCTATAATCCTAATTATTGTAGTATTTATTAAAATAATCCAATTGATAAAGCTTCACACAGGTATTTCAATCATGCTCACCACTACTATTCTCTCATAGTGAAGCCCTGAAAGCTTATTATGAATTATTTTTTACTATTATTATCAATGTCAAAGTCATAGTTAAATATGTAAATACTCCTATCATAACTTTATCACAGACTCAGTCTGACATTATGGGGCCCAGCCATGTGTTTTGCCTTATTTTTTGGACTTTTTGACATGAAAGTGGGTAATTCATCTTTAATTTATATTTAAATTCACCATTATGATTTTCTTTTAGCATTTAAAACTCTCTTAATAAAAAAAATAATATATAAAATATCATATATTATTATTTTTTCAGTGGAATATAACCATACACCACTGTTTTTTTATTTTGAATGCATTTCTGATGTGGTTAATCCTAATTTAATTACCATAGTCTTATTTTGGGTGTGTTTTTTTATATAAAAAAACAAAAACCCTTATATTATTATTTTTTATTAAAAAGAATACTTCTGTACTGTAAATAACAGCTTCAGAGGAATGGTTGGACATATTGATAATCTCAATTTTCCATTAAATAAACACTTATAAAATTATTATTTTTAATTACAAGATAATATCTGGGATATTTGGGATAGAACAATAGATCGTACATCCAAAAAGTAGTATCTTTTAAATTTAATCTATAATTTCAATAATAAATCATAATAAAAGGGTATAATATATACATATATTGTACCAGAGGACATTTAAATATTGTTTCTATGACTGATTACTCATTTGTTTCATATTATATGTTCCCAGTATGTAATTAATTCTGTTGTTATATTTACTATTGTTACCATAACATATATTTCCTCATTTAAACAAAATTACTTAAGGTTATTTTAGTTTAAGATATGTAACTACAAGAGTTAAAGAGAATCCATTATCTTTGAATTAATTCTCAGAGCTCTTACAAAAAAATATTTTTACAAATTAAAATTACTTGAATTTTATTTTAAGAAAACTAGTGCTATCAAAAACTTACTGCTGAAGTATAAATTCCAATAGTACTTCATTAAAGCACCAGTGAAGGGCCTATCAATCAAAAACAATAGTATTCTTTCCTTTTATTAGTTTATGAATTCCTAATATTTAGTCTGGAAGCCAAAAAAGAGGCACAAGCTAACACAAAAACTAATATGTCCCCTGTATGCCTCAGGAACCTTGGAATCTCAAGGAACAAGCCAGAGGAAAAACCAGGAATTTTCAGAACCAGAAGATCAGGGTCTGGAAACCATAGTGGATGGCAGGAAGCTGAGGTAAATTATACACACACTGAAATTCACCATCCAATCGAACAAGAACCTCAAAACAGAGGACTGGAAGATCTGGATAAATCTCTTCAGCTCCACTAACTCCTCAAAGATTTATTTCAATGGGGCATTGACAAAAAGAGGTTAAACCTAGCTTCAAACTGGGAAGACCTTGGGACAGGCTTTCAGAATATATTTCTCAAAGATCTTATTGTAGTCACAAAAGGTTGTAATTCAAACAGGAAGTTAAAACACCTGGAGGAAAGGGAAGCCAGGATAAGGGAGGATCAAGCCACTATCCAAGCCATAGAAGAACAAATGAACTAGACAGAGAATACTCTGATTCCTTAAGGCTCCCAAGGAGTAAACCAACCAGACTACCCAGTGGCTTCACACCACTCAAGCACCTGCAGATAAGTAGCCAAGAGTCACCATTCTGAAAAATAAAAGGTAGTTTTCAAGATAATACAAGGATAAAAGGGAAGAAAAAATACTTCTTTCAACCAGAGGCAGAAAGAGTCAGACCCGATTATTTAGAAGCTGTTGTACTTAGTGAAAGAAGTGCACAAGAGCCAGAAGTAGCTGTAAGTACTCCTGAAAGAATCAGTAGCCATAATATTATAAATAATATCCCCCTCAGAATGAAAATCATTTTGTTACACCTGAGAGTAACATTAACAGTAATGAACTGTGGTTAAAGGTGTCACAATTTTTAGAACAGAATACAAAAGGGTTTGAAAGACTCCATGAAGAGAATTCAAGGTTACAAGACGTTGAAGCCCTATAAACCAAAAGTATCCATACTCTTCATGTGAACTATACTAATATTAGTAAAGCCTCAGAAGAAACCAACAGAGTACTAAGCCAAGTCTTAGAGGAGTTATATCACTGCAAGAGAGAAAGGGAATTTCTGGATAAAGACATGAACAAATTATTCAATTTCTTCCAAAACATAAAGCCTCAAACACAGGGAAATTTTTTGGACAACACTCCATACCACCAAGAGGACATCAAACCATATTCCTTGCTGAAGAAGAAGCAAAGATCCTCATAACAATACTAAGATTAAGATAAAATGACTTTTTAAGATAATAAAGCATCAAAGAAGCTTCCAGAAGCCTCAAGTTGGACAAAACTCTCTTGTGTAGGATAATATGATGATATGGAACTCATTGATTATATTGATGGACTCTCCATTGATATTCCAATTATACAGGACTATTGGATCAAAGCCAGAATAAACACAGATTTCAAAGGAAATACTGATATTTGGTACACAGAAGTGAAAGAAATCCATTTCAGAAGAAACTGGAAATACTGGAAGAGTCAGATAATCTAGAAATACACTAATGGTACTTGGATATGGCAGAAGACCATGTCATTTGAAAATGACAAATACTCAGTGGAAAAAGATCCTTATTAGTGGTGTATTCAAAATTTCAAAAGAATCAAAGCCGTTGATACCCGTATGAAAATTCAGCTGAGGAATCAAAAACTCCTTACACAACTGCCAGGATAACTAGGGCATGCATTAAAGCACAGGTGCAACCAAAAATGAAATATAGATGAAATTGAAAACACCTTTCAAGATGTAAGGAAAAGGACAAATATAAGGAAATATTACCCACATAAAGGAAACAGATTTAGACAGAAAAATCCTTTAAGGGCTGAAAAAAAAACCCAGAGACAAGGTAGCAGAATTACTCAAGAGAAGGAAATCATTTCATAATTTTTGATTCACAGACCACTATGACAACAACTGTCCAAAGGAAAAGAAGAAAATATATGAAATTGAACAAGTACCAGAGGAAGAAGTTCAAGCAGAAGATTATGAATCTGAATCTATGGGTGATGCCATCAGAGAAAACTCTGATTATTATCAAGACCCAATAGAGGAATTCCTGGTGTAGTACCAAGAGGAAGCCCAGTTGGAAATCCAGGACATACAGTTGGAAGCAAGATTAGAAAAACACACTTCCAAGAAAAACTTGTTAAAAAATACACAAGATGCACAAAAATTCCTGATTATTCCAGCTAAAGGAATGGCATATATTAATGGAACAGCCACCAAGATGACTGTTTGTGTTGAAAATGCTCAACACCCGTTGATTATTGACAGTGGCTCAAGCTGCTAAATGGTGGCCAATGAGTATTTGAAAAAGTAATCCTAAAATTGGGAAAATCAACTCTTGCTAACCAAGGCAAAAGAATTAAAAAGTACATCAGGAAAGATGACCTCCATTGGGACCATTATCAAAGAGATAATAATACCCCATATAAAAGACAATATCAGAATCAACCCAGAGTTTTTAGTGCTTGAGGATCCTCAAATTCAAGGATTACTATTGGGAACAGACTACCAAAGGATTTATGGAAGTGAAATTTACAACAGCAAAAACAGGCATATTACCATAGGCACCAACATGGAAAAGAAATTTTCACTTGACATATACCAGATGTCTAACCAAGACCCCTTGGAAAAATTACTGAATTAATTAAAAGAGGGACAACTCAGTTCTAATATCACTAGTAATCAAAAACTTAGTTTACTAAAAACTCTGAGGAAGAACAGACCAGCTTTTTCCATAGGGGAAGAACCCTTAGGAAAGATTAGAGGCCATGATATAGAGCTATATCTGGATGTTAAAAGACCTTATCCACCCATGCTGACAAGACCTCCATACCCAGAAAGCCTATAAAATAGGAAAGAAATTGAAAAACATATCAATGAAACCCTAGATATGGACGTCATCAGAAAGATAGGACATAATAAAATAGTGGAAGTAGCCACACCTGTTATGATAACTTGGAATTAAGGCAAATCTAGATTGTGAAAAGACTTCAGAGCACTGAATAACTACACCAAGGCTGAAAGGTACTCTATACCAAAGATACCACATGCCCTAGATAAACTGGAAAAAGCCAAATACATTACCAAGATGGACTGTTTGAAAGGTTTTCACCAGAATGGAGTCAAAACAAACCCCATTAAACTTCTTGGAATCATATTCCATATGGGCATATATGAGTACACCAGGATGCCATTTGGAATAAAAAATGCACCAGTCCACTTCCAAAGGATGATGGACACAATATTTCAATAGGAAATATTGGAAGGCTGAATTGTGGTATACATTGATTATATCATGATATACTCAGAGACATTGGAGAACCATATGCAATACATAGACATAGTCTTGAGTAAGTGTGCACCCATCAATCTGAAAATTTTACTTAAGAAGTGTAATTTTGGCCAAAAGGAACTATTGGAACTAGGAAATAAATTCCCAGGCATTATATTAGCTATAGACCAAAACAAAGTAGAAGCAGTACTGCAGAAGACAGTGCCAAATAAAATCAAAGAAATGCAATATTTCCTTGTGTTTTACAGCTACTACAGAAACCACATAGCTAGTAGCTTATACAAGGTATTCTCAAAAGATGTATTTTTTGAGATTACCAAGGAGAGAAGGGATGAATATGAGAGGATCAAACATGAACTAACTAATTCACATTTTCTTATTCCACCTGACTTTGAAAGACCATTAAAGTTGTACATAGATGAAGCTTTCAGTCAATGTTTGGGAGAATCTCTGCACCAAAGACAAATTGTGGATGGTGAACCTACAGAAGGAGTAATTTTTCATATCTCCAGGAAGTGGAAAGATTCAGAATCCAGATATGGAGCAACACAGACAAAATTCTTATTTCTTGTATATGTGCTATAGAAAAACTCCATTAATATTTGGAGGGTTCAGTCTTTGGAGTATACACAGACTGTACTGCACTCAAGACTTTATTCAACATTAAGACCACTAATAGGCACATGTTGAGGTGTCAAATAGCCATCCAAGAGTATAGGGGAAATATTAAAATAATATTCAAAACAGGAAAAATCCACAATAATGCAGATGGCTTCATTAGATGGAAATTGGACAATGTCAAAAGAAATCCAGCTTATGAACCTTAAGTAGCTGCTAAAATCCCTATCTATTTAATTGAAATAGATAGGAAGAGAAACTTTAAATTCTCACAATGGGAACTAGGAATTGGTGCCCCAGATACTGAAAATATTAGTCCAGAAGAGATAGAAACATTCATATTGGGGATAAGCTCCTCTGAACTCCAAATTAATTTTTTTAATTCAGTTAACAAATCTTATAAAAAATAAAACAGTGTAGGATATTGATGTCACTCCTTCAGCAAAAGTATAGGATCCCAGAACCAGAATTCCAGTTAGAGGAACTATAAGGACAATAAATTTTTACTTATAGATGGACTACTATATCACAGAGAGAAAAAGAATAGTTCCCTCACAGTGATAGACAGAAACCATGTCTCACTGATCCTTCAAGAATGAAATCATTGCCCCTAAATGGGACACATGAGTGAATTGGACCAAAGAGAGGATAGCAAGCATGGCTTGGTGGCCTCAGTGGGAACAAGAGTTGAGTAAATAGATCAACACTTGTGAGTGATTCCAGAAGTCAGGCAAAAAGAATGGGAAAAATTATGGACTATTCCAACATATAGAGGAGCCCAAACACCCATGGGAAAGAATTAAAATGGACTGAGTAACAGACCTTGTCCCATGGGGCAAGGAAAGATACAATTCTTGGCTAGTAATAGTAGAAAGGTTTAGAAATAGTGTTAGATTACTGCCGTTCCAAAAGGAGGATACAGCTATGGACAAAGAAATTTTATTCTCAAATTCAATCATAGCTACTTGTGAAGTACCTAAGATCATAATCAGTAACAGGTACCCAAACTTAAAATCAGAATTTTGGATCAACCTATATCATATTCTTTTGACTAAACTTGTATCTTATAGATCTTACTATCCACAGGCAGATGGACTACCTAAAAAGGATCATCCAAACAATGGAAGACACCATCAGAAGATTCTGTGTCTATGGAATGGAAGATAAAGATCATGAAGGATACACCCATGATTGGGTTACACTTCTACAAGATATACAGATTTATTAAAACACCAGTCAGCACTCCACCACAGAGAGATCAACCTCACTGGTAGAGTGTCACAGGGGCTCTTATGGAAGCAAGAGGGCCTGGCACTCAGGAATCAAGAACTCACTTGGAGGGCTCCAAAAGATGATAATAAATACTATGGAATATATTTCTTAAGCAGGAAATAGAGAGAGGACAAATATGCCAAAGATAACAAAGAATAAGAAGAATGAAGCCAGAGGCCAAAATAAAAGGAAGCCAAAGCCAAGAAGCCAACCAAGTGAATCCTCAATTCACTGTTTCAACCTGCCAGAAAGAACAATGGAATTAGTAAAGGATATGACCACCAATATCCACTGACAGGCGAAGAAAGAAAGAGAAAAAGGTGCTAATGACTGACTTAAGATTATCAGTATTAACTTTAATAATGTAAAAGAAAATAAGGATAAAAATAAATCCAATATATTAATTAACTGGGGAAAAAGTCCCCAGGTGATGAAAGGTGGCCGGTATATGTGAAAAGCTGAAAGATTGATCCCGGAAGGTGGATCAATGACTGTATTGTCTGAATCGGGAAATTCAGTTCTGGCCATCTTGAAATTTGAACTGTGTGATGGAATTCACACAGTGGAATAAGAAATGGCCCAAGGCCATACAGGTTGATTGAATAAGGCCTGTACGGATGAATTGGGTTGTCCAAGGAGTATTGAATACTTGATGTCTTGACAACTCATTTAAATGATGTAATAACTCTTGAGAATTGACCTCAGAATAATCCTGAATGAATTGTACCAACCCAACTCCTGCAGATACAGGTGGTTGGGATCCTTGAATGATCTTCTGAATTGCCGCCATGGATTGCCAGACTGATGAGCTGAAAAGTCCTCCTTCGAAATGGGTGTTGGAATTATGGACCTTGAAATGGAAAGGTGGAATTGGGTCCTGAAAATGTTGCCATTGGATTGCTGAGTAAAAATGGTGCATAATGGTATATAATACCATATATGCACCAGACCTGCAATCTTGAGTACGGAGTGCATGAAGGAAAGGAAAGAATTCCCCTTAAGTTGAGGGGAAGGCTTTGCTGAGCTGATCTGGTGGTTGCCAGAGGCCATGGTGGTCCATGGCCAAAATTGGGTCCTACGGGATTTATGGCCAAAAGGGTGTCCAAGAGGGATTTGGTCATTTTTGGGTCCAAGGAAATCATGGCCAAAATTGGCTCAGGTGGGCCCAGGTTGCTGGCCCCTTTTGGCCTCATTGGATTAGGCCAAAAGGGGCCTGATTGGCCTATGGACCGTACGGACCGTAGAAGCCGTAGGGGGCCTAAATGGCCCAAAAAGGCCATGTAGGCCAAAACCCCCATAATGAAAGGGGTTGGCCAGGGGCCAATGATGATGGCTAGGGGGTCCAGAACCCCCCAGGCCCAAAATAAAAGATGAAGGCCTGGGGGTTGGTGAGGTGGAAATTGGCCAAGAAGGCCAATGATGGCAGGATATGGCCTGAGGCCATAAATGATGGTTGAGAGGGGCTATGGCGTAAAAACCATAAAACACCCAAGGGGGCCAATTCGCCATAAAGGAAATTACGTGACCAATTGGCCCCATCTGGGCTCCAGGTTGGATTGCCGCAGCCATCAAGGAGGAGGGCCAAAACTCGTGGTTGTGACAGTACCCCCCTACCTTGAATGGTGAGCTCCTGAGCACCAAGATAAGGTAGAAGCCTGTTGAGGCTATTAAGACGGATTGGACGGAGGGATTCCAGAGGTATTTGATCTTTGAAAAGAAAAATTTTGAACTGATAATAGTGTTGGCATATGAATTGAGGTTGACGTAGTCTTCTCTTGACATTTGGCTTTGAAAATGTTGAAGGATTGAATTGACGTAGAATTTTGGCATAAAGATTATAATAAAAGAAAATTGAAATGATAAAGAAAGAAAATAAAAGAAAATGAAACAAAACAGAAAAAAGAAATAAAAGAAAAATTTTGAGGGGGAGTCCAATCTTCATCACGGATTTTGAGAATTGAATTGAGAGTGGCCAGGGTACCTGGAAAAGAGATTTGATGCCAGGTGCTCACAAAGTGGCCAAGGTGATGTTTTGGACAGATTGTAGACCCCTCAGGGAAGTGCACACCGGGAGAGGAACTTACTTTTGGTAGTTGCCAATCCCGCCAGTGCCATAAAAGAAAAAACAAACTTGTTAAGGATTGAATTGAATTGGGAAACTTGGAAAAGAAGTAAAAGGGTGAATGGTCCATTTGTCCAAGTGAAAATGGCCATAATTTTGGAATTGAATGTTGAAAAGCCAGGCCAAGATCTGTGTCCAAAATTGCAAAGTGCTCACAGAGTGGCCAAGGTGATGCTTACAACAGATAAGGGTAGAATACCCCAAAACGTGCATACCAGGAGTGGGACTTACTTTTGGTAGTTCCTCTCCCCACCAAGCACCATAAATGAATCAAGCTTTTGAAGAATTGGGACCCAGCTTGTCAGGATATAAAGAATGAAAATCTTTGACAAGTTCAGGACAATTCTTGAGGTTTTCGGCTGGTTCCCAAGTGGATATTTCTGGGTCTTGACTGAAACCTTTCCATTCCACCAGATACCATAATTTTCCTTTCTTGAGCTTTGAGTCCAGTATTTGAGAGACTTCCCATTCCTCTTCTTCTTCAATGATGATTGGAGGAGGAGGCTCTTGATGCCGCTTTGGGATTGTTGATGTCTTGACTGGTTCCAAAAGAGAGATATGGAAGACTGGGTGGATGGATTTCCATTGAGATGGAAGCTTGAGGTGGTAAGCATGAGAACTGACTTTCTTCAAGATTGGAAAAGGACCCAACCATCTTTCGGATAGTTTTTTGGTGGGTCTGGTTGATTTGATGTTCTTGGAAGAAAGCCATACCATGTCACCAGGATTGAAAACAGGTGGAATTGCTCTACCTTTATCTGCATACCTCTTAAACCAGTTTATGGCGATTTCAAGTTCTCTCTTGACATCTTGCTGTACTGATTGGATTTTTGTTGATAACTTTCCAGCAGGAGTATCTTGAGTGATGTGAACTGAATCAAATTGTGGATCTCTTCCATAAACAGTGAAAAACGGTGATTGCTTGGTTGAAGAGTGATCAGAATTATTGTAGGCAAATTCAGCCAGAGGAAGCCAGGTGTTCCAATCATCTTGATGATAACTGACATACATCCGAAGATACTGTTCTAGTATCTGATTTACCCTCTCTGTTTGTCCATCAGTTTCTGGATGATAAGCAGTTGACAAGTCTCTTGAAATCTTGAGCTGCTGACAAAGATTGGTCCAAAAGGAAGAAACAAAGAGTGAACCTCTATCACTGACAATGCTTGATGGAAGGCCATGCTTTGAGAAAATATTCTTGATGAATAAATGGGCCAAATCCAGTGAAGTGATTGAAGACATTGTTGGAATAAAAACCGCCATTTTTGAGAATCTGTCCACTATGACAAGGATTGAGTCAAAGGAATTGGACAGTGGCAGTTGAGTGATGAAATCCATTGAGAGACAAATCCAAGGACCATTTGGAATTGGAAGAGGCTTGAGGAATCCAAACTTCTTATGATGAATATTCTTGTTTCTTGAACACTGTTGACAGGATGAAACATAATCCTTGATGAATTGAGTCATGCCGGACCAGTGGAAATCCCGCTTGACAAGTTTGAGAGTCTTCTCTTGGCCAGGGTGTCCAGCTAGAGGAGAATCGTGACGCTTTTGAAGAATGCTGAGCTGAATTGTGGAGTCATTTGGGACTACCACCCGATCTTTGAAGAGAAGAAGTTGGGAGGAGGAATCAAGAGAATAATCTTGGACAGATTTACCTTTACCCAAATCTTCAAGGATACTTCTGTACTGAGGATCTTGCCATACTGCCTTCTGAATTGAGTCAATCAGATTTGAAAATGACTCCACCTTGACTGCAAAGAACTTTGAGGGTTGAACTTCATCTTGCTTAATGAGTTGCTGAAAATTCATTGGATTATTGCTGATGAAATCCTCCCCCCTCTCCGGATAAACATTGTCCCAACGTGATAAAGCATCCGGAAGAGTAGCCAGGCGGCCAGGGCGGTAAGTGATTGAGAAATGAAATTCAGAAAGGAATTCAGCCCAACGGGCTTGACGGCGAGTAAGGATCTTTGATGACATAAAGTACTGAAGAGAAGAATGATCGGTGAGAACTTCAAAAGGGGAAGACAGAGAAAGAAGAAAAGCCCTCCAGCGCTGAAGAGCCCAGACTATGCCAAGGAGTTCCTTGTCATGAATCTCATAGTTAAGCTCCGCTGGAATAAGCTTGCGGCTGTCAAATGCAATGGGATGTTTTCCTGAGTCAGAGACCTGACTCAGTACAGCACCCAAGGCATAATCGGATGCATCGGTCTCTACAATGGTGGGTAGAGAAGGATTGGAGCGGTGGTAAAAGCCTCTTTGAGTTGATGAAACTGACTAAGAGCTTCCTCATTGAGGGGGAAACAGGAATCTTTCTTGGGGACACTGGTGAGTGAACTGATCTTCTTTGAATAATTCTTGATGAAACGGCGGTAAAAGTTGGCAAAGCCGAGAAAGGATTGAAGTGCCTTGAGGTTTCTTGGAGGAGGCCAATTGAGAGTCTGCTGGACTTTTGCTTGGTCCATCTTGAGGCCTTCAGCAGAAAAACATAACCAAGGTATTCAGCACTAGAAACATGAAAAAGGCATTTGGACGCCTTAGCAAAAAGATTTTTGGCCCTAATTCTGGAAAGAACAGTGGACACATGAGTGACATGCTCTTCCTCAGACTTGGAAAAGACCATAATATCGTCTAAATAAACCACAACATAAACATCAAGCAAATCTTGGAAGATATCATTGAAAAGAAGTAGGAGCATTGGTGAGCCCAAACAGCATAACCAAGTATTCATAACTGCCATATTTAGTTCTAAAACAAGTCAAATGTTCATCACCCTCCTTGATTCTGAGCAGGTTATATGCACCACGCAAATCAATCTTGGAGAAGATAGAAGAACCATTAAAGACATTGAGAAGCTGATTCATAGGCGGAACAGGATACTTGTTCTTCCTAGTAACAGAATTGAGTTTGCGGTAATCAACACACAAACGGAGGCCACCATCTTTCTTTTTGACGAAAAGAACAGGTGCTCCTGTTGAAGAGGAGCTTGGCCGGATGAAACCTTTCTCTACATTCTCTGAAATGTAGGCCCTGAGTGTATCTGACTCTTGTTTGGATAAAGAGTAGATCACCCCAACTGGAGGTAGAGACCCCTCCAGCTCGATATGATGATCACAGGCACGGTGAGGAGGAAGTTTTTCTGCTTTCACCTTGGAGAATACATCCAGATATTGGTGATAGACAGAAGGAACAACCTTCATCACGGTTTCTACTTCTTCTGGCTCTTCCTCTTCATCCCACAACTCCTCCAGGGAGTCATGATAAGATGAAGGAGGAAGGTCCATATTCCCAAATAAGAGGTGAAGTGAAGATACAGAATTATCTTCTCCAACATCTTGAATATCTTTGAAGACTTCAGCTCTAGGAGATAGTAATGACTGTGGGGAATTAAGGGAAGGAATATGGACAGAAGATGGAAATGATGGTGTTCTAGAATCACCAACCAGAGCTGCACAAGATTTGGCAGAAGAAAAGTCATTATGGACAGAATTAGAAGGATCAGAATAGTCCAAATGATCAGGATTAAAGGTGATCAGCCCTTGCCTCCAATCAATAGAAGGATTAAAATGATTGAGAAAGTCAAAGCCCAATATGAGGTCTTCTCCCTTGGGAGTATCAATGACTAAAAAGTCCCATTCAAAGCTTGGGAAGGAAGGGAGCTCAACCATATATTTAGTATGGTGAGTCACAAATAAGGAAGGGGACTCAGAGGAGTCCAAAATGATAAGAGGAATCTTCTCTGGAAGTTCTGACGTAGTCAATGAGTACTTGTGAACAAACTGCTTTGCAATAAATGAGTGTGTAGCACCAGAATCAATGAGAATACTGTGAAAAACATCAGAAAGGGAAGAAAAAACAAAAAATTTAAGAGAATTTTTGACACCAGTATTCAGAATGCACAATTGTGCTCTGGAAGGGAAACTGTGAAGACCATTGAACACAACATGATCTTCACTCAGGCTTTTCCCTGGCTGGGAAATTTGCCTGACGGTTGGGTAAGCTTGTTTTGAGGCCTTTTGAAACAGGACTCAAGACTATTCTTCCCACCACAATAGGTACAAAGACCATCTTTGATTCTTCTTTCTTTTTCAGAGTTCATGAGCTTGAAATCTTTATTCAACAAAGAAGAATGGGGCTTGTCCCGCTTTTGAGAATGAAATTTCTTCTTATGCCTTGAGCTTGAAGAAACTTGATGATGAGAAGAGTGAGACTTCAAGGCTTCAGGCTTCTTCTCTTGATGATGATTCTTCTCCTTTTGCCTCTCATGGTACCTGGTATCAAGTTCCAGGCTGACATCCATTAAGTCTTGAAGAGAATCAATATTTGAAGGATGGGAGGCTAATTGATCCAGAATTCTGGAGGCCAAGCCCTTCCTGAAATGATGAATAAGAGCCCTTTCACCCCAATCCCCGATTCTTGAAACCAAACTCCTGAAATCGGCAATATATAAAGCAACATGCCCACCTTCTTTCATCCTAAGGCCATCCAATTCTGCTTCTGCTTTTCTAACTTCATTTGGGTCTCCAAATAAAGTGAACAATTGGGATTCAAACAGTGGCCAGGAATTGAGAAGGTAACTTGAGTCTTTATTATTGAGATTGGAAAGATAAGGCTCAATCCATTTTGCAGCCCTGCCAACTAAGAATGAAGTGGCATAAAGAACCTTCTTTCTATCTTGAGAGAAGTTTGCCAGATCATTATGAAAGATGAGCTGACAAGATTGAATAAAGCTTCTGACTTTGAAGGGCTGAGTCCCATCAAAGCATTCTGGAGCCTTCATAGAGGGAGTCTTGAAGGCTGGTGGTCTTGATGGCTCAGAGGAAGAAGCTGCTTGAAGATTGGCCATAATTTGAGTCATCTGCTGCATGATGGCCAATAAAGATGGTTCGGACTGATGAGAGACAGGCTGATCAGACTGGGCTAGAGTTGGTCCTCTGGTGCCTTCAGATGCTCCCACAGGAGCAGGAGCAGCCTCAGTGCCATTAGAGTCTTCCTCTTCCACAGAATTCTCCTCCTCCTCTTCATCATCTTCACCTTGAACCTTGGGACTGGTTCTTGGAAGTCCTGGGAATCCGCCAACCACTCCTGATAATGAGATTGATATTCTTGGCCCTCTTCCTTCCTTCCTGGATGGTGCTGCTCCTTCCAAAGTGGGTCCTCTGTCCAATCTGGCCCTCAGTTGAGAAACTGCTGGGGTACCGTCAAGAGGAGCCCTTGGAGTTGGAGTCAGAACAGCTTGAGTTCTGGCCTGAGATCTGGTCTGTCTTGCAGGAGGTGAATGTTCAACTGGCATGATTCAGGAATAATAAATCAAATAAATGAAAGGAAATTCAAAATTATCTTGAAGTAAAGAATCAACAATCAAATCTTGAGGGAAAAATCAATGAATCAATTAAAGTCTTCAGGTACGTCAATCAATCAAATCAGATGAGTCTTGAAGTCAAAAATCCAAATCAATGAAAGTCTTGAGGTCAATAAAATCAATCAATCAAAATCAATGAAACCAAATCTGGCAGTAAAAATCAATCAGTCAAATGAATTCTTGAATCAAAAAAAATCAATTTATGTCAAAATCTTGATGTGAAATTCAGCAGTCAATGGAAAAAATCTTCAGGTCAATGAAATATATTGAAGTCAATATCAATTATGCCAAATCAGTCAATCAAATCAATTATCAAGTGAATTCTTCCTGAGGTCAAAATTCTTGAAGAGAAAATCAAATTTAATCCTGATATGAAGAACGTGTCTGTATAATTTGATGAATAATCTGAAAATCAAAATGACAAGACGCCTGAAATGAAGGATAAAATGAGATTGATGATTGAGATTAAGATTGAAAAGATAAACAGGAAATAGAATTTGGGTCAGCTTTCAATTTTCATAATGAAGAAATGAGTGAGAGAAAATTGAGAGGTGACGGAGAATCATTAATTTTCATAAGCATTAAAGAGTCATAATTTCTATGAATGAATGAATGAATAGAATGAAAAGAAATTATGAGTTAATTAATATAATGTCACAGGGGCTCTTATGGAAGCAAGAGGGCCTGGCACTCAGGAATCAAGAACTCACTTGGAGGGCTCCAAAAGATGATAAGAAATACTATGGAATATATTTCTTAAGCAGGAAATAGAGAGAGGACAAATATGCCAAAGATAACAAAGAATAAGAAGAATGAAGCCAGAGGCCAAAATAAAAGGAAGCCAACCAAGTGAATCCTCAATTCACTGTTTCAACCTGCCAGAAAGAACAATGGAATTAGTAAAGGATATGACCACCAATATCCACTGACAGGCAAGGAAAGAAAGAGAAAAAGGTGCTAATGACTGACTTAAGATTATCAGTATTAACTTTAATAAGGTAAAAGAAAATAAGGATAAAAATAAATCCAATATATTGATTAACTGGGGAAAAAGTCCCCAGGTGATGAAAGGTGGCCGGTATATGTGAAAAGCTGAAAGATTGATCCTGGAAGGTGGATCAATGACTGTATTGCCCGAATCGGGAAATACAGTTCTGGCCATCTTGAAATTTGAACTGTGTGATGGAATTCACACAGTGGAATAAGAAATGGCCCAATTGGGCCAAGGCCATACAGGTTGATTGAATAAGGCCTGTACGGATGAATTGGGTTGTCCAAGGAGTATTGAATACTTGATGTCTTGACAACTCATTTAAATGATGTAATACCTCTTGAGAATTGACCTCAGAATAATCCTGAATGAATTGTACCAACCCAACTCCTGCAGATACAGGTGGTTGGGATCCTTGAATGATCTTCTGAATTGCCGCCATGGATTGCCAGACTGATGAGCTGAAAAGTCCTCCTTCGAAATGGGTGTTGGAATTATGGACCTTGAAATGGAAAGGTGGAATTGGGTCCTGAAAATGTTGCCATTGGATTGCTGAGTAAAAATGGTGCATAATGGTATATAATACCATATATGCACCAGACCTGCAATCTTGAGTACGGAGTGCATGAAGGAAAGGAAAGAATTCCCCTTAAGTTGAGGGGAAGGCTTTGCTGAGCTGATCTGGTGGTTGCCAGAGGCCATTGTGGTCCATGGCCAAAATTGGGTCCTACGGGATTTATGGCCAAAAGGGTGTCCAAGAGGGATTTGGTCATTTTTGGGTCCAAGGAAATCATGGCCAAAATTGGCTCAGGTGGGCCCAATTGTGGTTTGGGGCCTAGGTGGCTGGCCCCTTTTGGCCTCATTGGATTAGGCCAAAAGGGGCCTAATTGGCCTACGGACCGTAGAAGCCGTAGGGGGCCTAAATGGCCCAAAAAGGCCATTTAGGCCAAAACCCCCATAATGAAAGGGGTTGGCCAGGGGGTCCAGAACCCCCCCAGGCCCAAAATAAAAGATGAAGGCCTGGGGGTTGGTGAGGTGGAAATTGGCCAAGAAGGCCAATGATGGCAGGATATGGCCTGAGGCCATAAATGATGGTTGAGAGGGGCTATGGCGTAAAAACCATAAAATACCCAAGGGGGCCAATTGGCCATAAAGGACATGACGTGACCAATTGGCCCCATCTGGGCTCCAGGTTGGATTGCCGCAGCCATCAAGGAGGAGGGCCAAAACTCGTGGTTGTGACATAGAGAAAGGATGGAACCCCTTATTTCTTGCTGATCAATTTAAGAAAAACCATCTGAATATCCACCCCACAAGCTAAGGACCTCGATGATATGTGGAAAAGACAGCAGAGGATAGGCTCCCCTCCAGGAACAATAGCCACACTCCACAGGGAATAGTGGGAGGAGAGGACTCCCCTGGGCCAGTAAAAAATATTATCAAGGACAGAAAGGTCAGACTCAATGGTAAAGACCATAGAAAGTACTTTGTCAGATTCAGGAACCAAACAGCTGATAAAGAAAAAGGGTTGGAAGAATATGCCATACCAGATGGTGACCTTAACCTGAGAAAGTTCAGAGCCTTGAGGAGGGCTGAAAAGTCTCATTGATGATGAGCCTTTTTTAGAAGGAGGGTATTTCAGCCTGTGACTCAAAACAAGAGCACAAGCACAACACCCAAAATACAATGAACCAATGGTAGAGCAAAATACCACAAAAAATGGAACTGAGAAAAAATATCCCACAAATTGTATTAAAAGAAAGAGGAAAACCACTTCTTTCCAAAAATATAACTCCCATAACCATAAGACAAAGAATCACAATGTTATTGCTGCTCAAAGAAAGAACTGAGCATAAAACTTAAATTTAACCTCTCATCTAAGATCCCAAGAAAGAGGAGGAACTCCATCAAATGGGTATTTAACTTGAGGCTCTCAATCAGGGCTATCCAAATCAAGCTTGCATCAAAACTACAGAAGTTATGACCAAAATTAAGCCAAATATTAGTCAACAAAATATTCACCTCTAATCTAACATATACAGTTTCAGTGTGCAATACCCAAAGTGAGGAAATTTTGGTAAGCTCAAAATTGTTAGTTTCTGATTGTGCCATCCAAATTCTCATAAATAATCTAAAACAAAAGCTATAGCAAAAATAAACTCCATATCTTAATAATGGTGCTTAAAAGTGGTATAGCTTTTTGATATCTAATGATACCCATACCAAATGAGATCACATTGTGTAGGCCTAGCGCAGGGCTATACAATGAACCAACTTTGAGCTCATTATACTTATAAAAAGAAAAGCTATGAGAGATTTAAGCTTAAAATCACACAGTTTTTTCAAAACACCTTCATTGTGGGATACTAGCCCATATCCTTGATTATGAGGTTTCAATTCTATGAAAGAGATTGGTAATACTTCAATACCTCATAGTTTGGTCAAAAGGGTATCCTTATAAATGTTCTGCAAAGAATTACACCTGTCACAGCCACTGTCCAGGGAGAAGGGTATTCAATCTTAACCCCAATCAAACTCTGCAAACCACAAGTTCATTGTGTGTAATCAGTTTCAGAAGATCTTCTTGCTGAAAAATGAATACAGTCTGGTTCATCAATACAGGTTGGATTCACAAGTCTGAAACTGTATGACGACTTAACTCCATCACACCCCTTGTACAGACCCTGTACATACATACAGGGGCTGTATTATCCAAAGAAATTCAAATCAAGATTCTTCTCAGGAAAATTCACTCTTTGGATAAGGGCTGGTGGAATATCACATATACCAGCCCCTCTTTCTCCCCAGTTAATTAATATATTTTATTAATCATTTAATAAAAATTCTTCTTATTATTTTTTGAGTATATTACTTATTGGTATTAAGTTGGTCATTGCATTTACTCACCTGTTCATTAGAGCTTTGGTAGCTGTATCCTCATGAAGCCTTCTCTTTATTTCTGATGGGTTGAAACAGTGAAATTGCACTTGTTTGTGGTTGGCTCTTTTATTATTTGCTATTATTCTTGGTTTTTGCTGATTTAGTAGACTTACTTTCATTAGAAATATTATTCTTGTTGCACTCTTAAGAATATTCATTTTTATGCCATATGAACCCTCCATAAGTGAGTTCCATTTTACTGAGTGCCAGGCCCTCTTCACTTAGAAGAGCCCTTGTGACATTATATTAATTAACTCACAATTTCTTCCTTATTTTAATTTTTTTATTCATTTCTCCGATTCATAAATTATCACTTCTAATGATTTTATATGATTTTATTATTTCTCATCAATTTTCATCTCATTCATTTTACTTATATGAAAATTGACATTTTTTCTCATTTCTTAACGATTTCTTACCTTTTAGCTTCATTATTGATTTTTCATCAATTATGAATTTCCCTTTTTCTGTCTGAATTCAGGTTTTATCAGGGTTTTATTTATTGGAATTTATTGGTGTAATTCATTTTGAAATTTGGGATTTATCATTGGAATTGGATTAATTGTTTTTTGATATTGAATTCCTCAAGAATTGATTGTTTAGCTTGTTATTGGGATTCCTCAAGAAATTAATCTCACCTCATGATTTTGATTTATTTGATTGACTTGATTTTAACCCCTCATGATACCTGATTCATCCTCAAAGATTCAATTTGATTGATTGAATTGAATTTTATTCCTCAAGATATTGACTGATTGACTGAGATCCTCAATACATAGTTGATATCAATTTTCAATTGATTGATTGATTGACTGAAATTGATTTGATACTCTTCAGGAAGCTTGATTCATTTGATTCCCAAGTTCATCAAGAATTCTCATTTTATTTGAATTTTTCAAGCCTCATTTTTTTTCTCATAGTATAATCAAGTTTTATTTTTACTTTTCAAATAATGCCTGTTCATCATAGACCTCCAGCCAAGGATACAAGATCCTAAAGAAGTCAAGTTGCTCTAAATTGTACAGCAAGGGCTCCTCTTGACCACACACCATCAGTTCATCAACTGAGTGTAAATTTGGACAGAGCAGCACCCTCCAGAAGAGGAGGTATTAAGTCAAGAAGATGAAGATTATTTTCTGGCTTGTTGGTTGGCTATGCTGGCATATCTCAAGGGACTGAAATTAGATTGGGGGAGGATTGTGTGGAAGAAGAAGGGTCTGAGGACGCTGAAGTGGCAGGTGCACCTGAAGCTTCTGAGGCTCCAAATCTATCCCATTCTAATCAACCTCTTGTCTCTCAAGCTGACTCAAATTTCCTAAAGATGATGGAGCAGATGACTAAATTAATGGGACAAATCACTAAAAAAGTTTCCCCAGCATTCAAGACTCCATCCATGAAGGAACCTAATTCTATTGAGGTACTCAATACCATAGATTGAGAGGATTTATCCAATCCTGTCAGTTATTCTTCCATAATTACCCAGAAAAATTATTCTCTGACAGGAAGAAGGTTCTTTACTCAACTTATTTTATCGCTGGTAGAGCTAGAAAATGTATTGAACCATATATCTCAAACATCTCTAATGAAGACCCATCTTATCTCCTGAATAGCTGGCAGTTTCTTAAAAACCAGTTATTCACTGTGTTTAGTGATCCCAATGAAGTAAGGAAATCTGAACAATAGCTGTACAATTTAAGAATGAAGTAAAGTGGTCATGTCTCTTTTTACATTGCTGATTTCAGAAGATTAATGTCAATAATTGGAGATTGGGGAGAAAGGGAATATATTCATTTTTATAGAAGAGGCTTTTAATCAAGCCTATTGCACCAATTTGCTTCTCACCCTGGTAATTTTGAGATTCTTCAAGAACTCATGGACATTACCTTGCAGCTAGATACCAGGTACCATTAGAGGCAGAAGGAAAAGGGTAGTCATAAAGAGAAGAATACTCCTGTAATGGGTTCCAATTCCTTCAGGCCTCCTCAAGATTCATCTTCCAAGATCCTCATCAGAAGCAGAGTAAGAAGGGGAAGAACATTCAAGTTTCTAAGTATAAGACTCCTTCTGCTCTCCTTAATAAGGACAAAAAATAAATTAGTTCTGAAAAGGAGAGGAGGATCAAAGAACGATTATGTACTTATTGTGGTGGAAAGTTCCCAATTGAATAATTCTTTAAGAGGCCTCAAAATAGGCCATGGTCATCAAGAGGCTTCCATAGCAAGCAGGGAAAAGCCTAAGTGGCAATCATCATTTGTTCAATGGCTCTAATTTATTTCCTTCAAGAGCACAATTGTTCAATCTGAATACTAGTGTCAAGAAATCATTAAAATTTCTTATTTTTTGTTCTGTCTCTGATATTCTTTATAGTATTATCATTGATTCTGGTGCTACAAACTCCTTTATTGCAAAGAGTTTTTTTTGCAAGTTCTCATTGACCAAGTCAGGCCTCCCTGAGAAGATTCCTGTTTTCATTTTGGATTCCAATGAATCCACCTCCTTTTTCATCACTCATTATACCAAGTGGGTTGTTTACTTGCCTTACTTCCCAAGCTTTGAATGGGACTTCTTTATCATATATTTCCCCAAGAGAGAAGAACTTATATTGGGCTATGATTTCCTTTATTGTTTTGATCCCATTATGTATTGGAAAAATGGATTTATCACATGTCATTTTAGTGGTATTACTTCTTCTACTAGTAATGACTTTTCCACTTCTGTAAAAAGTGTTTCTCTGGTTGGTTCACTAAAGACACCTTCCCTTCCTTCTTCTTTCCATATCCCCCCATGATTCCCTCTCAGTTATTACTTCCATCAAGAGATGAAAGATTTTGGAGAAGATGTTGATATATCTTCAATTAATCTATTTAAAGGGGATATGGACCTTCCTCCTTTATCCTTTCATGCCTCACTGGAAGGGAATTGGGATGAGGAGGAAGAGCCAGAAGAAGTTGAAGCTGTGCTGAAGGTAGTCCCTCCTGTTTATCACCAATATTTGGATGTATTCTCCAAGGTGAAAGCAGAGAAACTTCCTCCACACCATGCCTGTGATCATTATATTGAACTGGAGGGACTTCTACCCCCAGCTGGTGCTATCTACTATTTATCAAATAATGAGTCAGCAGCACTGTGGGCCTACATTTCAGAGAATTTAGAGAAACATTCCATCAGGCCAAGCTCCTCTTCAACAGAAGCACATGTCCTTTTTGTCAAGACAAAGGATGGGGGACTTTATTTGTGTGTTGACTACTGCAAACTCAATGCTGTCAGCAGTAAGAACAGGTAGCCTGTTCCTCAAATAAATAAGCTCCTTACCATCCTTAATGGTTTCAATATCTTCTCCAAGATAGATTTGCATGGTGCTCACAATCTCCTGAGAATTAAGGAGGGGGATGAGCACTTATGTAAGATGTGTCTATTAAACTGTTGATAATATTACTATAAATAAGAATTATTATGACTTTTCTTAGAAATATAATAAATAAAATTATTATAGCCCCAATTAATTAACTAATTATTTCTTTTACTTGTTATAAAATACTAGTGATTATACCCCTAAGAAGTAATTGTCTACAAGCATCAATTACAAGAAGTATTCAATAATAAAACTTCTTCATTAAAATAATACAATTATCTTTTTAAAGGATAAATATAAGGAGATTTATTGAAAGAAAACTATTACTGGAGAAAAAATTCAAGAATTAATCAAACAACTCACTAATACTCCAATAAAAAATTGAAATAAATTGGTAAAGAGATTTGACAGATAAACTGTGGACTTAAGGGATCAAAATTGCTTCATAACAATAATGCAACAATATGATAACAAATTACCATTAGAAATGGTATATTTATATGATTTAAAGTATTTCCTATTGATTTGGAAAGCTTTAAAACACTCAAAAAAAGATTTAACTAATACTTACTTGTTGGTACTAAAGGTATGATTGAATAATAAGATGATTTGGAAAAAGGAGCAAGAGGAGGCCTCTTTTAAGTCAACAACAGCTCACAGAAGAATTTCATGGAGAAATCTGAGAAACCATTCAGTGAGAAACCAATTATCCTCTTTGGATTATTTATTGTATCATCTGTTGTCATGTGAGATTATCATAATTACTTAGCTAAGTCATTCACATGACTACCAACCCATTTATGGTAAAGATATAAAAGAGTAAAAATGGTAAATATTATTTTAATTGAAAATGAAAATGAATTTCTCAAAGCTATCAATGCTATTTGAAATTTCTTCAAAGGCTGTATTTTCTGTGAATTTTTGAAGATTCAGTGTTTCACATGGAATCATCATAAATGGACTGTAAGTAAAACATTGAGTTTCAATTATGAAGTCATAATTTTTGGTGGTTTCTTTATGGATATTAACATTCTCTATTGGTACTGAGCTTTCCAGAAATATTCATCAAGAATTGTATTCTTAATGAATTTTTGAAGTTTTTACCCTATTTCTACATAGAATTACAAATAGCACAGTATAGCTGGTTACCATGAGGTAAATGAATTGATAATAGTCCAAAAGAGATTCCAATTTCTCTTTTAAGGTTTATCCATGGAAAATTACTAATAATTGAAGTTATTACAGGAGTCAGAGCTGCTCTTTACCTCCTTTTCACATCAAAATAACAGCTTATTTGCAATTTTCTTATGATTTAATGGGACTTTAACTTGGTAACCAGGTTCCCAGAAGATTTTAGTATACTAATTGGGCCATGATCAGCCATGGATCCAAGATTTAGAGCTTTTCAAGCCTCAGAGGCCTCAGAATCTGGGTACCCTGGCTCTCTTTGATATATTTTGTCCTGCTTAGCTATTTTCATGTCAAAAATGGTAATTCAGGCTTCAAGACTGATATCAACTATGGGTGTACCAAAATTTATGCAAAAATACTGTGTTTTTAAGTTCCACAAACATGAATAACACTAATCCTAGTGTATATGTAACATGGGATTTCTCACATTCCCATTATTTTGGTGTGAAATTGAGAAAAACAAGTATTTTCACAGTTCTTTTATGTGGTATTGATGATGTGGTTTTCAAGTTTTTTTCATATTAACACCTTATAGAGTTAATTTAAGTTTATTACCTCTATGAAGCTACCCTGGGCAAAATTTTGTGTAAACTCCAAATCTGTCCTTAAATCCATGTATTTACTTACTCACGAAAAGTTTATTCATTTTTCTTAAATGAAAAATGATTAATTTTGGGTATTTTCATGACTTATGGGTTATGCATAGTTCAAAATTCATTTTGATATTAATTGTGGCCTATTTAGGTATGTAAAAGATACCTCAAGGCTCACAAGTAAACTACCTTTAGAGACAAATATGGTAGTTATGAGTATTTGGTTATTCCATTTGGCTGGAATAATGCTCCTGCTTAATTAAAAAATATTTTGAATGATATCTTTGCTTATTTTTTGTATATTTTTGTAGTAGTCTACTTTGATGATATTATGGTCTTTTATAGTTCTGAGGAGGAACATGTCAAACATATGGCCTCTGTCCCCCCAAAACTGAGAGAAGATAATTTGTTTTCTAAAGACTAAAAGTGTGTATTCCATGCCTCAAGTGTGGAATACTTGGGCTATTTTGTTTCAAGTGATGGCCTTAAGATGGATTCTTCAAAAGTTCAACAAATCCTCAATTGGCCACAGCCAAAGAAAATCAAGGCTTTTAAATCTTTTCTTGTCTTTGCCAACTTTTATTGTCATTTCATTGAACATTATTCCAAAAAATTACTGCTCTCACTTCCCTTCTCAGAAAAGAGTCTCCTTTTATCTTGATTGGGGAAACTCTTAGCCAGTTTTAAATACTCAAAGAAGCCTTCACTAATGCTTCTATCCTTTATCATTTTAATCCTTTTCTACCAACTATTGTAGATACTGACATATCTGATTATGCCTTGGGTGCTGTACTGAGTCAGCCAAATGACTCAGGAAATAATCACATTGCATTTGATAGTTTCAAGCTTCTACCAGCTGCACTCAACTAGAAATTCATTACAAGGAACTCCTTGGAATAGTTTGGGCTCTCAAGTGTTGGAGAGCTTTTCTTATTTCTATTTCAAATCCTTTCAAATTATTTAAAGACCATTCCTCTTTTAAGTATTTAATTTCATCTAAAGCTCTTACTTGCCATCAAGCCCATTGGGCTGAATTTCCCTCTGAATTGCATGTCACTATGACTTACTTCCCAGGAAGGGTGGGCACTTTACCAGATGCCTTTCCATGTTGGGACAGCATGTACCTAGAGAGGGGGGTGATTCATGAGCAATAATTCTCAAAAATTTCAATGAATTCTTGAGCAACATGACATTCAAGAATCAGAATTCTTTCCAAAAAAGGCTGAAGTTTTCTCAGATTTAGTGTATCAGATTCAAAAAGGAATATGGAAAGATAGATACTATAAAGAAATACTCAAGCAATTGGAAAGAGGTGAATCAGTTTCAGATTATTCTCTTGAACCTCAAGCCAAATTGCTATTATTCAAAGATAGAGTGGTTATTCCAAGAAATAATGAAATTCAATTAAAAATTCTTCAAAATCATTATGAATTACCATTGGCTGGCCATCCTGGCCATGAGAAGACCCTCAAGCTCATCATGTGGTATTTTCAATGGGCTAAAATGAATAAAATAATCAAGGACTATGTAACCTCATTCCAGCAATTTTCAAGAAACAAGAACATTCACCATAAGAAGTTTGGATTACTCAAGCCTCTGCAAATTCCATCTGGTCCTTGGAATTCCTTATAAATGGACATTATCACTTTATTTCCCTTGTCCAAAAGCTTTGATTCAATTATAGTAGTTGTGGACATATTCTCCAAAATTGCAATCTTAATTTCAGCTTATTCAACAATCACTGACCTAGAAATATCACAAATATTCATTAAAAATGTTTTTCCAAGCATAGACTACCAGTACGTATTGTCAGTGATAGAGGTTCCTTATTTGTTTCATCATTATGGACCCAATTATGTCAGAAGCTCAAGATATCAAGAGATATTTCAACTGATTTTTACCCTGAAATAGATTGACAGACAGAGAGGGTAAATCAGATTCTAGAACAGTATCTTTGGATGTATGTCAGTGACCATAAAGATTACTGGCAAATATGGCTCCCCCTTTCTGAATTTGCCTACAATAATGCAGAACACTCATAAAGAAAAACATTCACCCTTTTTCACCATTTATGGAAGAAATCCCAGCTTTTATTTAATTCACATTTCTCAAGACACACCTTCTGGAATGCTATCAACAGAACTACAATCAGTACAGAAAGTTTTCACAAAATAATTAGAGTAATCAATAATTTTTTTAAGAATTATGCAGATATAAATAGAAAAATTCCACATGATTTCCAACCTGAAGACAAATTATTGCTAGCCTCAAAAAATATCAAGACTACAAGATCCACCAAGAAGCTCGCAGAGAGATGGTTGGGACCCTTTTAATTCTTGAAGAAAATTGGTAGCCTTTCATATCACCTTAAGTTTCCTCAACAATGGAAGTCATTTCAACCTGTTTTCCATGTGTTTTTATTACAACCAGTCAAGAAAACAACTATCCCAAACTGACATCAATTTCCACCACCACTAGTCATAGTGGAAGAGCAAGAGGAATGGGAAGTGGCTCAGGTTCTGGACTCAAAACTCAAGAGAGGTAAATATGGTATCTGGTAGAGTGGAAAGGATTCAGTGAAGAGCCATAAAGAGAAACTCGGGAACCATATTACAGCCTTACCAACTTACCAGACCTTGTCAAGTATTTCCATACTTTGTATCCTGACAAGCCTGGCCCAAATGCCTCAAGGGTTTGATTTTATGGTGCTTGGTTTGGAGTAGAAGTTATGAAAGTATGTTCCTCTCCTGGAATGAACCTTTAAGGGGGTATTCTACCCAAATTCGCTTTAAGAGTCACCCTGGCCACTTTGTGAGCACTCTTAAGCTATTTGGACAGATTCAGAAGGCCTTGCAACATGAATACTCCCAAATTTGGACCTTTCATTAAGATATGGCCAAATTACTTTTTTCTTTGTTTCTTTTCTCATTCATGCCATTAATAATTATTCAAAAAAATACTTAGATAAAGTAAATCTATCAAAAAAGATTTTCTATTCTTTTATGGTTCTTGGTGGGGAGTCAAAGTTATGAAAGTAAGTTCCATCTCCTGGTATCAATCTCTGAGGGTTTCTCCTTTTTGTAAAATACCTTGGCCACTCTGAGGACATCAAATGCTTGGCTTTATCTTTTAAGAAAATTTATGGCCAAAATCAAGTAACTAACCACAAGAAGTAAGCCTCTCAGAAGTTTCTACTTTTTCTTTCCTCTACTCTACTTTTTCTCAATTATTTCATTTGATTTATTTCTTTTACTTGTATAATTCTTGTTTATTTTATTTATTTATTAAAAAAGCAGCATCCCCTGCCATATAATTCATTGGAAGGTTCTATTTTTCATTTTTGTATTGATAAGAGTGGGGGTAAAATACAACCAAACACAAAAAAAGCCAACAAACTAGCTATCTTTACCAAGATCAGCAAAGGTTCTCTTGAGTTAATTTATCAGCTCATATTAATACCAGGAAAACTTGGAAGCCATCTCTTCAGAAGACGTACTAGAAATCATTCTATCATTAGTGTGCACAATCACCTCCCTACTATTTTCATCAACTCTTCTGAGCAACCTGGCCACAGCATCTTGACCTTAATTCACCACAGTTGGATCCTCCCTGGTAAACCTGATAGGCCAAAACTCCCTGTTTTGAAACACTTAAGCAGCTGGAAATTGAAAAGGTGACCAATCTTCTCTTCTTTTACTGGTTCTGCCCACAGGTTGTAATTGTTGAGAGGGGAGGACTGGTTATGGCCTGGGCTGTGGAATGGGGGATGGCTTCATTGGTAAAGCAAGGAGAGGCCTGGAAGTAGAGGAGGAACTGAATATGGGACTGAAGAAAGGAAATGTTGAAAGTTCTTGGGGTACTGGGAATTATTTGGCTATTAAATTTCTTTGCAGGAGGTTGAGTAGGTGAAATTCTTGAAGAGTGGCCAACTAAAGGATTTATCACCTCAACTTCTTCAATTCCTTCAGCAGATTGATTGGTTTTTGAATCAGAATTTTGTATTATTCTTTTAACCAAATATTGACTGTTGATTCTGGAGATGGGGACCTCTGAGTTGGAGTAAATTGGCCCTCAAAAATTGTTCCATCTTGCAACCTCACTCTGCCTGGATCCAGTAACTAAATTAAGTCATCAGTATCAATTCAAACAAGAAAATAAAAGAACTTAAAGCTAGAATAACCTGACGTACCATCAGAAGTAAGGGCCTCAGAGACTGGGAACTCTTTCCCAAAAGGCCCATCCTTCTTGCTCCACAAGCATCTTTTGACATTGGAAAGCAGAATTACTGGAAGCTTTCATGGCTTCTTTCCAACAAAAAAGTAATGGGACTTTGAAAAAATAGGGTTAAAGTGTTGCAAACACTGTTTAACCTTCATCAAGAACTCAGGGAAAGGTGTGTACAAGAGTTAAAATTCCTTGTACCCATCATAGGTTTGGAAGGGATCAAAGTGGCTGGAAGAAGCCATGGACCAGGGTGAGCCCAATCAACTGAAGACATAAGACCCACAAATAACAGACAGTGGTGGCACAGAAGGAGAATATTAAGCAATTTAAGCCAGTTTGTAACTCATTTCTATAGTTATGGAAGAAAAAGAGATATTTCAGTAATATATGAATATCAAATCTGGAAGTTCATAAGAGTTTTGGGGCCATAACTCCATTTATGGCGCTCTCAAGGTCCTCAATATGGGCCCCAATAAACAAGCCAGGAGCTCCCCTTCAGCTCTGGGGAAGTATCCCTTCTGTATGGTCCTGGATCACCCTCAATGGGTCCAGGCCATATGGACCAAAATCACCCTAACTGCTCCCTTGGACCCCCTGAAGCCCCAGAAAATTGGGCCCAGGGGACTCCAATAGCCCCCAATAACTGTGGACCATGGGCTGTAGGAACACAAAATGGCCAAAAACACCATAAAAGTGGCAGGACCCCAAAAGTCATTTTTGGTCCAATTTCATCAAGAACCATGGGGACAAGACCCCTTCTATCAAAATTCAAGATATGCAATAAAAGGCCCCGGAAGACCTTTTGGGTCAATTCTTGCAAGGCTACACAACCATAAATCCAAAATTCACAAAATTCCAAACCAAAGAAGTTGGCAGCCATCATTTTGGGATACAACATAAGGAAAATGAAGGAAGAAGAATTGGACAGAAATGACTCAAGACATGAATAACTCAAATAAGCTGAAATTTTACTTACTTTAAGAAGGGTTAAATTTATTAATGGAAAGAAAAGGACAAAGAAAATGAAGCAGAGGACTTTCAGGATAATGATAAAGAGGAAAGCAAAATTGAAATCAGAGAATTTTGGAAAAATGTGGGGATATGGGCATAAAACTCAACAGTGGCAGGGCATTTTGGTTTTCAGTAGCCCATCAGTTTCAAGAGAGGGATAGTGTAATAGCCACTATCCAGGTGTAAGGGTATTCAATCTGAACACTGCTCAAACTCAGAAAGCTATCAAATCCATTGTATGTAATCATTTTCTGAAAATCTTCTTGCTGAAACATGCATACAATCTGGTTCATCAATACAGCCTGTCAACACTTGGACAGGTTGGATTCACCAAAGAAAGTATTGGATTCACAATTCTGAAACTCTATGATCACTTAACTCCACCACACCCCTTGTAGAGACCCTGTACATCCATACAGGGGCTGTATTATACAAATAAATGATAATCAGGAATCCTCTCAAGAAAATTCACTCTGGAGATCAGGGCTAGTGGATTCTCACATATACCAGCCCCTATTTCTCCCCCTGGGACGTTTTCCCCTGTCAGTTAATATATTTGACTTATTATTTAATCAAAATTCTTAGTCTTATTTTTGGAGTATATTATTTATTGGTTTTAAGCTGGTCTTTGCATTTCCTCACCTGTTCAGTATAGTTGTGGTGGACATATCATTATTAAGCCTTCTCTTTCTTCCTGACAGGTTCAAAAAGTGTACTTGAACTTTTTTGTGGTTGGATCTTTTATTCTTTACTCTTATTCTTATTTGTTGCTGATTTCTTATATTTAGTTTCCTTAGAAATATAATTCTTATTGAACTCTTAAGTGTATTAATTCTTATCCCATCTGAGCCCTCCACAAGTGAGTTCCAAGATCTCTTCACTTAGAAGAGCCTCTGTGACACTACCATCATACACATCAGAAGAAGGCCATGTTGTTCCCAAGTGAAATTTTCACCCTTTATTGGTGAAAACTGACCAGATGTGGCTTTAAAGCCACATATGAGCCCAATACACAGTATACAGGGTGTGTATTAGCCACAATTCTGTCCTTGGAGGTGAAAAAAGCTTAATTCCCCCTATGTGTAAAGGATTACTGGTCCTTGACCCCAATTTCAGAATAAAAAGGGATGTTTCTCTGCCCAAAAGAGAAATCCCTATCTTGATTTAGAATTACTACATTGTAAAACTGTTTACCAATGGTTATAATCTTGGAAACTAACAAGGTATAATTATACTCTTAATCATTGTAGTCCTTATTATAAGAATCAAATTGATAAAGCTGCATCCAGGCTTTCAATAGTGCTCACACCACTATTATTCCATAGTAAATCCCTGAAATCTTATTATACATCCTTTTTTACCCTTATTATCCATGTCACAGTTATAGCTAAATTTTTAAATACTCTTATTATTACTTTATCATAGACTTAGCCAGACACCCAGAGTCCATTATAATGTAAATGGAGTTTTCACTTTGCAATAAGTTTTTATGGACTAAACAATGTTGAAAAATATAAATTTAGAAGAAAAATATTAGGGTTTTTTGATTATATAAAATCCCAAATTGAAATAATGTGGGATTAAGCACCTAAATACCACTGTAAAAAACCTAGGCTTTTAACTCATAAATCCATGTTTTGTAACTGAGTCCCTTGGTATTTTGTAAAAATCTAGGATTTCACTATTTAAAAAAGAATAAAAACTAACTCAACCACATTTCATTCCTCAATCCAAAAATTTTTTGTTACTCAAAAACCATTTTCACAGAAAAAATCTTAAATGAACTCAAAAATGATTCATAAACAAATTCATTTTATTTTTCTCTTAAGAAAATTATTTTTTATTGATTTCTCAAATTTAATCTTTGTTGAACTCAAATTTGAGAAAAAAAAATCGAACCCTCAAAAAAACATACATCTTTAAAATACAATTTCCTATTTTTCTATATAAAGTGACCCAGAGCATGTATTAATACACTTTCTGCACAGATACAAAGCGCACAATCCATACACAACTTTTCTTTGTTTTAACATCAGTATCTTTTGCTTCTTTTTTTCTGTTTTAACATTATTTCCTTTTGCTTTTTTTCACTTGTTTACCCTTCCTTTTAATTGTGATTGGATTATTTTTTTCCATGTTTTTTTCAAAAATTCTTTGTGAGTTAATCCAATATTTTTCATGTCAATTTGAAATAATTAATTTGTGTTATTTTTATGAAATATTGTTATCACCCATCCCACTGGATCCATTTTTCATTATTCTGCTTAAGAATTCCTGAATTCCTTTGAATGTACTAAATAAGTCAGATTTTAGGCATGTGGAATTACAGCCCCTAAATACAAACCATTGCATTGCACATGGTGGTTCCAGAATCGTAATTTTAAGGCACACTAAAATGCTTTTGACAAAGTGGTTCCTGTTTCATTAAATAAAAAATGGGGAGATCAAATATTATGAATAATGAATTCTGGGACAACTTGGATTTATTTATTAATCAAAATAGGCAAGACAATTTGAACAAGATTTCACAGTTTATTCCAAAATATGTCATCAATCGGATTATAAGCAAATTAAAACATGATCTTTGTGAAAGATCATGTATTAAACTCAAACGCCCTACCTGTGGAAATTGAATTTGATATAAGGCTCCACTTTTCCCAGAATCTTGGGGATTTTACTCTCCAACAATGGGCTTGAATCATTCTTTGAATTGGGAAAGAAGTTGGATCAAGTTTATGTGTTTTAAATAACTCAAGAAAACTTTTGAACCTTTGAGATATGACCAAATACCCAAAAAAGGTCACAAGAAATATTTGAAATAATTATACATTAAAAATAATTACCTTAAAGCTACAAAAATACCATAAATTGGCATAAAACTTGGTTTAACTTAAATGCCAATGAATAAACATGTGAAAGAAATTATACCATTGGATTCCCCATGGTAAGATACACATATATCATTTTTATGGCATATATGTAAAGTCAATATTTAATAAGTTATAAGTAATAATACCTTATAAAAAGCACAAATCCCTATTTATTTCAAAGACAAATGGAACAACATGTGAAATAAATGGTACCATTGGATTCTCCATAAAGGTCCACATATAAAACAATTAATAAGCTAAGCTCCGAATTCAATACTTAAAGAATTAACCTGAATATATGCACTTTTTTGGTCAATGCATATATTCAAGGATTTTAGCCAATATCTTTTGCAATATGAATGATAGAGTGATTAACCAAAAATAAAGTCATCACGTAATGACTGTAGGGATACAGAAATAAAGTTTATTTCACAAGTTATAAACAAGGTTAAAACCTGTAAGGGATTATTGATTAAAATCAACAGAGCTGTTGACCACTTTGTTGTGAAAGTGGTGCAAACTTAAAAAGAAGTAGACAGTTGGATTCTACTAGCTCATTAGTGAAGAATAATGTTTTTTTTTATTATAATATTCAAGGTATAACCCCTTGAAATCATGGTTTGAAGTTTAAAATATTAAATTTTGACAGAAAAGATGAGTTACAAGAAAAATCATCAAAAATAGAGTTTTGATGATGTAATGAAATGCTCTTGGCAGAATAATAAGGTTACTTCAAGCTATTAGAATTCACTCTCTTAATTGCTGTAGCATGTAAATATTAAAAGTTATTAAGGATCAAAGCCTGAACTTAATTTGATCATTTATGATCACTCACTGTAGCCTTAAATTAAGTTTAACAGTCATATGAGTGATACAATTGGTGAATACTGTTAGTTTATGATCAAAACTAATAAAATCCACTAATTTTGGGGTTCTTCCAAGCCTTTGACGTCATCAAACTTAGAGTTATAGTGATAACTCTAAATAATGGCGTAATAATGATGTAATATGGTTTGATCATGATGTAATCATCACCAAACCTTAAAATATTGATCAATTCCAGTGGATATGATCAGTACACGTCTACTAGAAGCCTTTTGGACTCTAGGAGGGAGGTATTTACTATAAATAGAGCTATTTTTACTCTGTTTTCCCCTCAGATGCATCAAAAACATTAAAAAGGTAATATCTTTATTCTTTATATATAAAACTTTTATATCATTAAAGACCAAAGATCATCTTATTATAATCATCAATTTTGACATGATTAAATCATTTATTTAATTGTTTTTGTTAATAATCTCTCTAAAATCTCATTTCCATGTAAAAATCAAGAATATTTGTAATTTTCTCTATTTTTTATTATAAATACAATTTGAATATGTTGTATTTACATTTTGTGGCGTAAAATATCTCAAAATTATTATATTAAGTATTAAAAGTATGTTATTTTCTCTTTATTATTACTTTAATAATTCTATAATTGATATAAATAGTATTTATATTAATTTATAACTTTAATATTGGTAACATTATTTTTATTAATAAAAAAATTTTTTTACGCATTTATTGTTTGTTTGTAACAATAATAAAGTGCCATTAAATATATTAATTATTTTATATTAATGTATGTATTTTATTATATTATGTTTTATAGTATAAATAATATTATTATATTTTTTTAATAATATAATTATTTTTACGCCATAATTATAATAATTCTTTATTATTATAATTATTTTGATCTTATTTATTTCATTTATAAGGACATTCATAGTACAATAAGTAAAATATTAGTAATTTTTACTTATTGTTTCATAGTCAAACCTTACATTTGGGGGCCTGGCCATGATATTTACTCTAAAAGACCTTTAAAAAGATTCTAATTGGGTTTATCCAATAATAAATTATATAATGATTTTATATTTATTGATTTTAAAAGCTATTGAGGCATTTGGAAAGCAATTGTACTGTCTTGCATGTGGTTTTTCACATCCTTAGACTTGCAAAAACTTTCTTTGAGTGACTCTAGTGATTAAAAAAGATATTTTATAAATTATAAATTAATTTTATATAAAGAATCATATTCATTTTATTTTATTCTTTAATAATAAAAACATAAAAAATAATAAAAATATTAAAAACCAATAAAAAAGTTATTTTATTCATCTTAATTTCATTTCTTTAATTATTTTCATTTTTTTCAATAAAAAAAAATGTAAAAGTAATTTTTACGTGGAAAATTGCCATATCTTACCAAAAATAACACTTTTATATAAAAGACTTACATTTATTTGTCTTTTTTAGTGTTTGAAGACAATCCAACAGAGGACAACCAAACCACTGTTGAAAGATTGGTGGAAGAAACTTGCCAAAGTTCTCCAACACCAATAATCACTAAGAAAAAGAAAGCCAAGAAATTGGACTTTCCAGGACCCACTATTCAGGACTCTGAAGGTGAGTACCTCATTTATAAATTGCCATAAGAAGAATTCCTGTTTTGAAATCCCCTTATTTGTTATTTTTCTTATAATATGACTACCAGAAGAGGCTCCCAATACTCCATCCAATCAGATGGAGCTGGACTCAGAGGTAGAATTGATTCCTCAAAAAGGGAAAAGGAAGGGCAATATCCCCAGTGGAACAGAATCCACACAAGGAAGTGCCTTATCCCAAAGGCAAGTCCCAGAAATGCCCATGGTATCTGAACCTGAATTGGAACTAAGTATGAGTGACTCAAACAGGTACAAATCACATTCAGAAGGATCAAATAGACATTTACATGAGCCAGTACAAACAGTACTACACAGTGTACAAGGACAAAGATTGGGAAATGTTGCCCCAAATAAACCAAGGAGTGATGAACTCCTGGCACATCCTGAAAAAGTTCCTCAAAGAGGAGGAAATAGTGAGATACTCCAATGGATGGAATCCACTATCATCCAAACCTCAAATCAAAAAGATCAAGGAGTACCATGCCAAAAAGAAGGAGGCAACCAAGGAAGAAGCCCCAGTAGCTTCTACCAGCAAGCTCCAAGCCAACCCACTTCCCCAAGAAGGGAAGAAGAACAAGAAAAAGAATTGGAGAAAACCATATTCCCCAAGCTACAGGATCCCCAAAATCCAAAAAGATGCCATGGAAAATGTATTCAACATGGCCAGAACTTTGATGGAATTCAAAGACAAAGAGGAGCAAAGAATGAGACAACCCCATTTCCCAAAGAAATAACCTTGTCTCCTGATGTTGTAAATACTTTAACAGAGCTTAAAAATAGTATTGTACCTCTTAAAGACATTAAAAATAGTTTATTATCTTTCCAAGAAATAAATAATAGCTTATTATCTTTAACAAAGCTTGTTATACAAAATAAAAAAGAAATTGATAACATAAAGCTTATGATTGAAAATAATAAACCAAAAGTATTAATTGAAAATACTCAGAAATTAATACAAGGACAACAGGAGTTGTACAAATACATGAGTGATATCAAAGAAAAAACTTTGACAATCAATTATGACGTGAGCATTGATAATCTTACAGAAAAATTAAACAAATTAAGCATTTCTGTAGAAACATTTGAAGAAAAGACTTCATCACACCAAAAATTACTTTTGGACCATGTGGAAAGGAGTGATGAAGCAAGAATGCATCTGAAAGATGACATTCAAAGTGAAATAAGGCTTATTATTGAAAAAATGGATAGAATTAATGAGGCTCACTTAAATATGCCAAAGTTATCAACACCATTTTCTCACATAAGAAGCCCTGTTAAACCTAAAGAGGAATTAAAAAATCCATTCATAACAGACTTGAGTCACCAAGACAATAACCAAGTCTTAATGAAGGAAGCACCTCAATTGAAAGAATGGCCAACATTCACAGGAGAAGGTGAATATGACCACATGTCATTTATCAAAACAATTGACATGCTGAAAGAAGATTATGCCATACCAGATGAATTAATCACTGCAAGATTACATTAATTGTTTGAAAAATCTGCAAAAAGATGGTATTATGGCATAAGGCAAACAAATGGCAAAAACACCTGGTCTTGGTGGAAACAAGAAATAACCACCAAGTGGGCTAATGATGCCTGGAGGTATAAGATAGAAAATGCATTTGAAAATTCTTTCTTTGACCCAGAAAAAGACAAACCTTTAACTTGGTTCTTAAAACAAGTTGAAAGACTGAATGCATTGTACCCACAAATGTCACAGAAAATGGTGCACATGAAAATACTTAAAAAATGTAGAGGAGAGCTAGAACATGCCCTAAGAAGCAGGTGTATAGAACCATGCTCCACAGAAGAGTATATCAATGCACTAGAAGACATATTAACAAGAACAAAAATTGGCAGAACTTGGAAGAAATTGGACATTAAAAGTCCAAATAAACCATTTATCAAAAAAGATAAATCAAAAGAATCTTTCAAACCCAATACACCCAACAATAATGAGAAAAGAAAATGCCATAAATGTGGAGGTATTGGACATTTAGCCAATAATTGCCTCAAAAAGGCAAAGATTAATGAGATTGTGGAAACAGAAAACCACAATGATAAAGAGGAGGAATATGAATCTGAAAAAGAGACAGGAGAATCAGAAAGCTCTGAAAGTGATGAAATCAACATAATTAATGCACAAATTAATAATATTGATATAATTTATGAAGTACTGGATTTTAACTCAAACTTACCACAAGTTGGGACATCTGACACAAACCTGACAAATATACAAGATGCCAAAATGTATAGAACCAAACCTGCAGGAGGAATGGGATATACAGCTGGAAAATCAAGTATAAGTATGGTTATGGTTGATAACCAAGAAGGCAAAGTTAACTTAGATACAGGAGCATATTGCACCTGTGTTGGTAAAAGTTATTTAAAAACCATTTTCCCAGACTTGCAAGAAAAACTTATGCCAATACAAGGTTTCAAATTTAGTAGTGCAAGTGAGAGCATGAAGCCCCTTGGAATAATTGATTTAACACTAATTTTTCCTCATCCCTCACAATGTGTCAGAATTAAAGTAGAGTTTGTAGTAATGGACAACTGTACTAGTGATCACTTCATACTTGGAAATGATTACTTATCAATTTATTGTATAGATATCACTGACCAAAAGGATAGATATTTCACCATAGGAGACAACAAAAGACAAAAGTTTGGCTTCTTAAATAACAAAAAACAAATCACAGTTATTAAGAATGAAGAAAAAATTCCAGAAAAGGAACTTTTTATATCTGAACAACTCAAAGAGGCAGAATTCAATCAAGAATTAACAGAAAAAATGAAAGAAAAATTGATTAACCTCTTATTTAAGTACAAAAATGTCTTTGCAACTGACAAAGAACCACTAGGTGCCATAATTGGGAATGAAGTGGATATAATTCTTAATGTGGAAAAACCTTACCCACCTTTACTAAGGAGGCCTGCTTACCCAGCTAGTCCAAGGGCTAGAGAAGCCCTGGAGTACACATTAAAGAATTAATGGACCTTGGAGTATTAAGAAAGGTAGGACATAATGAACAGGTAGAAGTCACTACACCTGTCATTATAACTTGGCACAATGGAAAATAAAGGATGGTAGGAGACTTCAGAGCCCTGAACACCTATACCATTCCAGACAGGTATCCAATACCCAGAATCCATGAGACATTGACACAATTGTCACAAGCTAAGTTCATTACAGCCATGGATACCTTAAAGGGTTTTCATCAAAATGTCTTAACAGACAATGCCAAAAAACTACTGAGGATAATAGTTCACTATGGAATTTTTGAATACTTAAGAATGACATTTGGTATAAAAAATGCACCTTCCCATTATCAAAGAATGATGAATACCATATTTCCTGAAGAATTATCAGAAGGATGGTTAATTATCTATATTGATGATATCATAGCTTGCTCAGAAACTTGGGAAAATCACCTTACAAGACTAGAAAGGGTACTACAAAAAATAGTCCAAGTGAATATGAAAATTTCCTTGAAAAAGTGTCATTTTGCATACAGTGAATTAAAAGCAATAGGACATGTTGTATCTGGACTTATTCTAGGCATAGACAAGAATAAAGTAGCAGCAGTACTACTTAAGCCAATGCCTCAAACCAAAAAAGAAATGCAATCATTTCTAGGACTTGCTGGTTACTGTAGACAGCATATAAAGGACTTTACAAAAATTGCTAAATCCTTGTACAAGCTATGCGACCAACAAACAGTCTATGAAATGACAGAAGAAAGAGTCAAGGAATATGAAGAATTGAAAAATTCCTTAACAAATTCCCCATTTCTTCTAATTCCAGATTGGAAACTACCCTTCAAACTTTACATTGATGCTTGTGGAGAAGGACTGGGTGCTGCACTACACCAGACACAAATTATCAATGATAAACCAGTAGAAGGACCAATTTGTTTTATTTCAAGACAGATAAAGCCAACAGAAGCAAGATATGGAGCAAGCCAAATGGAATGCCTCTGCTTAGTGTGGGCTTTAGAAAAAATTACATTATTACTTGGATGGAACAGTATTTGATGTGATTACAGACTGTAATGCTGTAAAATCTCTATTAAATATGAAAACTCCAAATAGACATATGCTGAGATGGCAAATTGCTATCCAAGAATATAGAGGAAATATGACTATTGTTCATAAATCTGGTAATATTCATAAAAATGCAGATGGTCTTAGCAGGTGGGCTCTAGCAAATACCCCTGACAATCCAGCATGGGTACCACAGGAAGAACACCATATAGAAGGAATATGTGTTACAGACATTGGCACATAATTCTTTAACCAAGTTAAAGAAAGCTATAAGATAGACAAAAATTGCCATATCTTAAGCCAACTTCTAATGAAAGACTGAAAAGACCCATCACTTTCATCAAAACTAGATGAAACATGGAAAAGGGCATATGATGAAGGAAGATTCCACCTCCTTGATGGAATCCTTTACCATAGAACAAAACACACATGTGTTATGGCCTTAACAGATAGAACCCTGATAAACACTATTTTACATGAGTGTCATGATAGTGTTGCAGCTGGACACCTTTCAGAAGACAGAACACTAGAGAGGGTGAAAACCTGCTCTTGGTGGCCAAATTGGAAGAAAGATGTTATAGAATACTGCCAAACCTGTGACAGATGTCAAAAAAGCCAACAGAGCCACAGGAAAGAAATTTGGAATGATGATCCAAATCCAAGAACCAAAATCTCCTTGGGAAATAGTTCATATGGATTGGGTAACAGCATTACCTCCAGGAGGAGACAGAAGCTATAATGCATGCCTAGTATTGGTTGACAGGTATAGCAAAACTCCCATGTTCCTACCATTTCATGAAGATGACACAGCTATGGACACAGCCATAATGATATGGAATAAAGTTATTAGCCATACAGGCTTATTCCAGAATATTATAAGTGACAGAGACCCAAAGTTCACTTCAGCATTATGGACAAATCTCCATAACTTGTTTGGGACAAAGTTATCATTCTCAACAGCTTACCATCCTCAAACTGATGGTTTAGCAGAAAGAATGATACAGACCTTAGAGGACATGATCAGAAGATTCTGTTCCTATGGGCTAGAATTCAAAGATTCTGATGGTTTTACCCATGATTGGTGTACACTAATACCAGCTCTTGAACTGGCATATGAAACATCAAGCCATTCCTCTACTGGAAAAACACCAGCAATGCTAGAAAAAGGTTGTAATACAAGACTTCCTTATGATACCCTCAAAAAGGACTTAGTGGATATACATCCAACAGAAAGCAGTTTTAAGACAATGCTTGGCAAGGCAAGACACCATGCAAACAGATGCATGCAAGATTCTTTCAAATATGCAAAATAAAGATGGGATAAAACTCATAAGCCACCTGATTTCAAAATAGGAGACTTGGTCCTAGTATCAAACCTTAATTTGCATAACATAAAAGGCCCAAAGAATTTGAAAGATTCCTTTGCAGGACCATTTATGATAAAAGCACTTCATGGACCCAATGCTGTGCAATTGGAACTCACATGTGAACTAATGAACAAACACCCAACTTCTCCTGTAAGTCTGATAAAACCTTACAGCTCAAGTGACAAGGAGTTATTTCCACTAAGAAATAAACCCCCACTTGAAATTCCCCCCTTGGAAGAAGGAGAGGAAAAGAAAATAGTAAAAGTCCTTAAAGAAAGAAGGACAAGAAATAAAAAAGAAAGAGAATACCTTGTAAGGT
Organism: Austropuccinia psidii; assembly: GCA_023105745.1. Classification (NCBI taxonomy): domain Eukaryota; kingdom Fungi; phylum Basidiomycota; class Pucciniomycetes; order Pucciniales; family Sphaerophragmiaceae; genus Austropuccinia; species Austropuccinia psidii. The sequence goes on along the minus strand of JALGQZ010000014.1, from coordinate 19,233,459 downwards.
ATAGAAATTCAACTCAAGAAGATGAATGGCTACTTGAGAAAGATATAACAAATGCTGATAAACTACTAAGAAGGTTCAGAAATGAAAGAAAACCTGAGAAATACAAAAGTTAAGCATTATTGAGCTTCAAGACTAACAAAGTCTATTGAAGAGGTAGGACAGTGGATGATACCCTAATTACACATATCAGATTGTGGTACAATCTTTTTTGGTGGTAGGGAATGTGAACCTTTAAGATATGACCACATACCCAAAAAGATCACAAGAAATATTTAAAATAATTGTACATTAAAAATAATTACCTTAAAGCTACAAAAATACCATAAATGGGAATAAAGCTTGGTTTAACTTAAAACACAATTAATAAACATGTAAAATAAATTATACTATTAGATTCCCCATGGTAATATACACATATATCATTTTTATGGCATATCTGTAAAGTCAATATTTAATAAGTTATAAGTAATAATACCTTATAAAAAACACAAATCCCTATTTATTTCAAAGACCGATGAAGCAACATGTGAAATAAATGGTACCATTGGATTTTCCATAAAAGTCTACATATAAAACAATTAAGAAGCTAAGCTCCAAAGGCAATACTTAAAGAATTAACCTGAATATATGCACTTTTTTGGTCAACGCATATATTCAAGGATTTTAGCCAATATCTTTTGAAATATGCATGATATAGTGATGGAAAAAAAGTCATCACTTAATTACTGTAGGAATATAGAATTGAAGTTCATTTCACAAGCTATAAGCAAGGTTAAAACCTGTAAGGGATTCTTGATTAAAATCAACAGAGCTGTTGACCACTTTGTTATGAAAGTGGTCCAAACTTAAAAAAAAGTAGACAGTTGGATTCTACTAGTTTATTCGTGAAGAATGATGTATTTTTATTATAATATTCAAGTTATAACCCCTTGATATCATGGTTTCAAGTTTAAAATATTAAATTTCAACAGACAAGATGAGTTACAAGAAAAATCATCAAAAATAGAGTTTTGATTATGTAACAAAATTCTCTTGGAAGAATAAGAAGGTTATTCCAAGCTATTAGAATTCACTCTCTGAATTTTTGTAGCGTGTCAATCTTAAAAGTTATTAAGGACCAAAGTTTGAACTTAATTTGATCATTTGTGATCACTCACTGTGTAAGGTGTGGATATGAAACTTTGATTAAAAATCAAGTACTTTTCCTGTCCTCAAAATTAGTATAAGGTAAAAATCAATTAAAAATAGTATGAAATATTATTTTTAAGAGAAAACACGCCAATTTTATTGTTTATAACTTTATTAGTATAAAACAATAATATTATAAAAATTTATTGTTTTACCAACAATAAAAATTTATCCAAAAAATACTCTACAAGAGATATTTTAAGGCTACAAAAGAAATTTCTTCAAGAGCAATTTCAATTGGAATTAATTGAGCAAAGAACTGCAAGAAATTAATTAAAGAACAAAGTCTTTAAAAAGAATATTAAAGAGAAAACACGCCCAAAAGTGACCAGAGTGAATTTGGAAACAAAGTGACAAAGTTTACAGTGATGAAAGATGCTTTAATTCACTTTTGGGGTGGTTCAGGGGTAAAAATGATTATAAGAGTTACAAACAATGATTATAATGATTTTTTCACGTGGTTAAAAGGATTAAAATGATTTAAAAGTGGTGGTTGGAATCTTTGATTGATTGGTTTAACAGTTTTAAACTAATTAATAAAAGGAAAAGATTCTAACATGAAGAGAAAAGTGGGGCAAAGAAGACATTCTTTTATAGCCATCAATTCTCTTGCTCCAAAAGTAAAATTTACTCTTGTCAGTCGTGAAAAACAGTCTGACAACAGAAAAGCCAATTATGGCATCATTGAACCCTGGTTTAGACCAAAAAGGGCTGGTTTAAGCCATTTTTAGCCATTTTTAGCCATTTTAGACCCTTAAATCAGCCATTACTATAGCAATACCAGGCCTAGAGCCTTCAAAACACGTCAGAATGTGTGTCAGAGGCGTAGAAACCAGTTAAAACTGTTTTTATTATGATTGTTTTATCTTAAGGGTAGTTTTACCCTCTTGGCAACAGCTAAAACTACCCCAGTTGGTATCAAAACCTCATCATCAATTGAGTCCACAGACCCTGTAACTCAATTCCAGGCCAAAAGTGATGAACTTTTGCGTGAATTTTGACATCCCACGCCTGTCAGCAAGGATTTTGGGGGTCTAGCTCCCCCTTAGAGCTGGAGTTCCTTTTCCCCCCCAAATTTAATCTTTCCAATTTATTTTTCCTTTAATTTCTCATCATGTATTATACTTATAATTTACATATGTAATTCAATTCAATTGTACAGTACAATACAGTAATAATTGACACCTCATATGTAAATCAAAGTTCACTTATGTAATACATGCGCACATTTTGACATTTCAATTGAATTCAATTGAAAATACTTCAATTCCTCATAACTTCTAAACTAAACACAACACCTCAATTTTAACACAAAAATTGATGGTTAACACCACATGTGGTGTGAATTCAATTAAAGTTTTGAGGATTTTCAACTTTTGTATTGAAAATACTAAAAACTTAATTTAAGCTTATTTAGAGTTGAGTTACAAGAATTTCACTCAGAGGTGACCCCACCTGATTTTTTATGAGGAATCCAATGGTGAAATAAATTTTATATGTTTATTTATTGGATAAAAAGTTATAATAAATTTTATTTAACTTTTTTCCAAATTTATTTATTTTTTCACAATTTTGTTAAAATTTCATTTTTACTTAAATTTTTCAAGTATAAATGTAATTTTATATTTACAAAATTTAATGTATTTTTATTTTTAAATTATAATTAATTTTTTATTTTTTAATATAATTTTATATTTATATTTTGATTTTTATTTTAATAATATAAATAAATTTATTTTATTTATATTAATATGTTATTTTTTATATTTGTGGTCTTTTGGGTATATGAAATTACCTCTAAGGCTCACATTCCCTCCCCCTAAAAAAGAATATTACTTTGTAATATTGGAGTTTCTAGTGTGTCTGAATCTGCTGAGGAGTTTGGTAGCTTCTGGTATATCTTTTTCTTCTAACCATTCATCTTCACAAGTTGGGTCACTGTACCTAACAAGGTATTCCCTTACTTTCTTGGTTCTTAATTTCCTTTCTTTAAGAACTTTGGTAATTTTCTTAGCACCAGATGTCTCAATAGGAGGTATAACTTGGGGAATCTTATTCCTCAAGGGAAATTTCTCAGCATCACTAGATTTATATGGCTTTATCAAGCTCACTGGAAATGTAGGGTGCTTATTGCTAAGTTCTTCAGATAACTCTACTTCAACAGCATTTTCTCCATGGAGGGCCTTAATCACAAAAGGTCCTGCAAAGGAGTCTTTCAACTTTTTACATCCTTTGATGTTATTGAAGTTAGTTGTGGATACAAGAACTAGGTCCCCCACTTTGAAATCTGGAGTTGCATGAGATTTATCCCATTTGTCTTTAGCATATGCAAAAGAGTCCTCCATGCACCTTACTGCATGCTTTCTAGCTTTGTCTAGCATTCCTTTGAAGCTAGCAGCTGTGGGATGTATTTCAATTAAGTCTTTCCTCAAGGAGTCTTGGGGTAACTTGGGGTTCCATCCTTTTTCTAGAACAGCAGGAGTCTGATTGGTACTAGCATGGATTGATGTTTTATATGCTAATTCCAGTGCTGGTAACAGAGTACACCAATCATGGGTAAATCCATCACAATCTTTGAATTCAAGGCCATATGCACAAAATCTTCTCACCATGTCCTCTAAGGTTTGGATCATTCTTTCAGCCAGCCCATCAGTTTGTGGGTGGTAGGCTGTAGAGAAAGACAGTTTAGTGCCAAATAATTGGTGAATATTTGTCCATAGTGCTGAAGTGAATTTGGGATCTCTATCACTGATGATATTTGTAAATATCCCAGTCCATGACACTACTCTATTCCATATCAGAAGAGCTGTATCCATGGCTGTATCATCTTTGTGAGATGGTAAAAAGATTGGAGTTTTACTGAATCTGTCCACAATTACTAGGCAAGCATTATAGCTCCTGTCACCTCCTGGTGGTAGGCCAGTTACCCAATCCATATGGACAATTTCCCAAGGTCTGTTTGGTTCTTGGATTTTCATCATATTTCCAAGTCTTTTGCCAGTGGATTTATTTGCTTTTTGGCATCTGTCACAGGTTTTGCAATACTCTGCAACATCTTTTTGCCACATTGGCCACCATATGCAGGTCTTCACCTTCTCTCTTGTTCTGTCTTCAGAAAGATGTCCTGAAAAGGGACTATCATGGCATTCTTTCAGTACAAGATTGATTAATGACCTGTCTACAACTGTCATGACACATGTGTGCTTGGTTTTGTGGTAAATTATACCATCTAGTAGGTGAAATCTTCCTTCATTATAAGATTTTCTCCATACTTCATCCAAGGCATGTATTAGAGAGTTGTCTTTACAGTCTTTGTTAAGTAATTGGCATAAGATGCTACAATTCTTATCTTGAGTGTAACTATTTCTGACTTCCTCAAAGAAGGTGGTGTTCAAGTCTGTAACACTTATTCCTTCTATTGGAATTTGTGGTGAAGCTTCTTCTGGAACATAAGCAGGATTATCAATGTTATTTGGTAATGGCCATCTGCTTAGTCCATCTGCATTCTTATGAATATTCCCATCCTTATGAACAATAGTCATATTGCCTCTGTATTCTTGTATGGCTATTTGCCATCTGAGCATGTGTCTGTTAGGTGTTTTCATGTTCAAAAGTGATTTCACAGCTGTACAATCTGTTATTACTTCAAAACCACATCCCTCTAAGAAATAGTTCAATTTCTCCAAGGCCCAGACAAGGCATAGACATTCCATTTGACTTGCTCCATATCTGGCTTCAGTTGGTTTGATTTGTCTGAATATGAAACATATTGGTCCTTCTACAGGTTTGTCATTTATGATCTGAACTTGGTGAAGTGCAGCACCTAGTCCATCTCCTGATGCATCAATATACAGCTTGAAAGGTAATTTAAAGTCTGGCATCAGTAAGAGTGGAGCAGTGGTCAATGCTTCTCTTAGAGATTCAAAAGCTTTGACTCTGTCAACAGTCATCTCAAATACTGTGTCTTTGTCACACAACTTATAAAGTGGTCTTGCTATGGATGCAAAGTCTTTAATGTGTTGCCTGTAATATCCTGCAAAACCCAAGAATGACTGAATTTCCTTCTTATTCTGAGGCATGGGTTTTAACAATACTGCTGCAACTTTTTTTTTATCAATTCCAAGGGACAAACCAGATACAACATGTCCTAGTGCCTTAAGTTCTTTAAATCCAAAATGACATTTCTTCAGGGAGATTTTCATGTTTACTGATTGGATTTTTGTCAAAACTCTTGATAATCTGTACATGTGCTCCTCCCAAGTCTTTGAACAGATAATAATGTCATCAATGTAAATGATTAACCATCCCTCTGAGAGTTCTTCAGGGAAGATTTCATTCATCATTCTTTGGAAGTGTGAAGGTGCATTTTTGATACCAAAGGGCATCCTTAAGTATTCATACACTCCACAATGAACAATAATTCTCAAGTATTTTCTTGCTCTTGGTGTTACCACATTTTGATGGAATCCTTCAAGGGCATCCATAGTGGTTATATACACTGCTTGAGATATTTGAGTAAGGGCAATTTGGATTTTTGGTATTGGGTATCTGTCTGGAACAGTGTAAGTGTTCAGAGCTCTAAAGTCCCCAACCATTCTGGATTTTCCATTATGCCACGCCACTATGACTGGTGTAGTTATTTCTACTTCCTCATTTTGGCCTACTTTTCTTATTACACCAAGGTCTAGAAGTTCTTTGATATGAATTTCTAGAGCTTCTCTTGATTTTGGACTTGCTGGATAAGCAGGTCTTCTTAAGAGTGGTGGATAAGGTCTCTCAATGTTAAGAATGATGTCAACTTCATGACCAATAATTGCTCCCAGAGGTTCTTTGTCTGTAGCAAATGCTCCTTTGTGGTCATACAAAAGGGAAGAAAGTTCATTTTCTTGTTTATCAGTCAGATGAAGGCTTATCTCAGCCTCATTTAACTGTTCAGACTTGAATTTTTCTAACTCTAAGTTGACTGGTGATACTTTGTTTACTGTAATTTGTCTTTTAAATGGTAAAAAGGCAAATTTCTGGCGCTTATTGTCCCCAATTGTAAAGTATCTGTCTTTGTTATTATGTAAATCTATCCCATACATGATTAAATAGTCATTTCCCAATATAAAATGGGTACTAGAGCAATTTTCCATAACAACAAATTCAACTGTGATCCTTAAATTCCCATTTATGTGTGGGAATATGATATTGGTCTCAAAGATTCCCAATGCTTTCATTGGGTTACTTGCACTGTTGAATTTTATACCATCAATTGGTAACAATTGGTCTTCAAAATTTGGCACACAGGTCTTAAGAAAGGATTTTCCAACACAAGAGCAGAAGGCTCCTGGGTCAAGCAAAAGTTTGGTGGGCTTGTTGTCAATTACCACTTCTGTTATACAGGAGTTACCAGCTGTATAACCTTTTCCTCTGTTTGGTTTTGTCTTCATAAGTTGTGCATCTTGAGCTTTTGATAAATCAACTTCCCATTGCTCAATTGTGGTAAGTGGGAATAAGATTCCATGATGTCAAAAGTGGCATTGATATTTTCTATATCTTTTGAAGATTCAGAAAATATGGATGACTTATCATCTGAATTGTCTTCAATTATGTCTTCTTTTTCAACATCTGGTTCCTTTTCAATGTCAATTTCATTGATTTTCCCCCTCTTTGGACATGTATTGGCTAAATGGGTGGTGCTTTGGCAAATATGGCATTTTCTGACTGTATATGCAGATTTATATTTAATATTACCAGAATTTTCTTTGGGGTTTTTGTCCACAGAATCTTTCCAAGGTGTATTAAACCTTGTTTTGAGATTCACCCTACTAGAACCAATTTTGGTTCTGGTGGTTACTTCTTCTAGTATATTGATAATATCTTCTGCTGAAGATTGTTCAGTAGTCCTGCTTTTGACAGCATGCTCTAAGTCACCTCCACATTGTCTCAGAATTTTTCTATGGATCATAAACTCTGACATGTCAGGATATAATGCTGTTAATCTGTCCTTTTGTTGGTGAAACCATGGTAAAGCTCTGTCTTTATCAGCATTAAATTTGGCAGATTCAAAGGCTGTTTCAACTTTAAACCTCCAAGCATCATTTGCCCATTTGTTGATGATTTGGGTTTTCCACCAAGTCCAACTCTGGTGTCCATGTGGTTGTCTTATTTTGATGTACCATCTGTGAGCTGATCTGGTAAACAAGGTGTTAAACCTGGCTGTTACCAATCTGTCTGGTAATTCAAAATCCTCTTTGATCATGTCAATACCTCTAATGAATTCCATATGGTCATACTCTCCTTCACCACTGAAGTGAGGCCATTCTTTAAGTTTTGGAACTTCTTTCAAGAGTGCTTGGCCCATTGATGGTTCCAAGTTATGAAAAGAAGTGGATAATTCATTTTTTAATTGTGAATTATCAGGATCCAATACTTGTGGATTTGGAATTCTTGTGCCCTCATTTTGATTTAGAGGTGTAGACATTCTTGGTAAGGTGTTCAGTATTTGTTCAATGTCATTCATTTTACTGTTGCTAAACCTTTGGGAATTTCTGTATTCATGTTGGAAGCTTTGTATTAAATTTATTACTTCAATTTTATACATGTCTTTCTTATGTGTCAGTTCTTGCCATAACTCTGTCTGTCTTGTATTATCAGCAGTGACTTGATTCAATTTCATTGATAATTTTGATACTTCTTCTTGTGAAGCATCAAAACACTTTTTCAAGGCAATGGTATATGTCTTTACTTCAGTAAATGAATTTGAAATGTCATCAAGGACTTTCTTGTTATCTGTTTTGATAATATTTATGGCTTGTTTAATTCTTGTTTCAATCATGTCATCAATATTGAATTTAGAATATTTATCTGTTAATTCTTTAATAATGGCAGATTGTTCATTTATTTTAATGTTAGAAGAATTGTCATTATTAGAATTTTTAATTGTTCTTAAAACTTTTTCAAAACACATAAGTGTTTCATTAATTTGGCACAGACTCAGGTTGTTTGTTTTAATGTTGTTACAAATGGTGTCATTTTTATCAGAAAGATGTTTTTTCACGTCATTTATAGCATTATACAACTCTGGGATAGAATCAAATATGTCAGAAATCATTTCTGGAACCTTAATCTGGCTTCCTCCTTCTTCTGTAATTCCATCATGGTTCTGGCCATCTGAAATACATTTTCCATGGCATCCTGCTGAATCTTTGGGATTCTGTAGCCCTGGCTGTAAGGTTTTGGGGCTGGTGCCTTCCCTTTGCCCTTGTTTGGAGTTTGTGGCTGCTTTTTCACGTTGGAATTGCTGCTGCTGGCCACTGGGGCTGTTTTTGGCACTGGTTTGGGTGGTGGAGGGTTGTTTTTCCTCCATTCTAGTGTCAAAAGCATCATGTTTTTCTTCTCCATCAATGGATGCCATCCATTGAGCAATTTGCAAGTGTTGGGATGGCCCAAGAATTTTCTTACTGTCAGGTAAGAATTCATGCAATTCTTCCACAGGTCTGCAAGGATCTGGTACTCCTTGAATTGAAGTGCATTGTTGTATGCACTGTGGCTGGCTTTGTATATGTCCACAGAGGCTTGTTGTGGCGGTGTCAGCTCTTTTTGAAGGTAAAATGGTATTATCAGCTTCAGAATGACCCATTTTAGTTGTTTGGAAGTCATCAACTGACCCTTTTCCTTCTGTACCTGGTTGGCCTCTGCCATAATCATGTCTATTACCTTTTTGGGAGCTGCTTGAGGGGTTGTAGCTGGCTCCTGACCTGGTTGAAGGCATAATTATGGTTAAAAAGGCTTAAAATAGTATTTTTACGTCAAAAAACTTACTATTGGCCAAATTTTTAGCTTTCTGAAGGGTATTACTTATGTCCAAGTTAATCAATTCAGAAGATATTGGTTCAGGCTGGTTATTTTGAGTCACAATAACAGTACTATTATGATCAGAATTAACAGTACTGGCAGGGATAATGCTGGTTACTGTTGAGGCTGTTTCAATGTTTTCTTGTCTTACCACGTTGTCAGACACTAAAATTAATGAAAAAGCCAATTAATTAAGTAAAAAAAGGTTATTTCAAAAAAGAAATAAAAATATAAGCCTCACTTATAATATGAAAAAAAGTTATTTTTTATGGATTTTTTTGAATTATAAGTATTTTTTATATGTTTTTAAATTTTTCAATATAAGAAAAAAGATTTAAAAAGAGTAAAAAAAATATGTCACAGGTAAAATATCACGGCTGGGCCCCCAAATGTAAGGTGTGGATATGAAACTTTGATTAAAAATCAAGTACTTTTCCTGTCCTCAAAATTAGTATAAGGTAAAAATCAATTAAAAATAGTATGAAATATTATTTTTAAGAGAAAACACGCCAATTTTATTGTTTATAACTTTATTAGTATAAAACAATAATATTATAAAAATTTATTGTTTTACCAACAATAAAAATTTATCCAAAAAATACTCTACAAGAGATATTTTAAGGCTACAAAAGAAATTTCTTCAAGAGCAATTTCAATTGGAATTAATTGAGCAAAGAACTGCAAGCAATTAATTAAAGAACAAAGTCTTTAAAAAGAATATTAAAGAGAAAACACGCCCAAAAGTGACCAGAGTGAATTTGGAAACAAAGTGACAAAGTTTACAGTGATGAAAGATGCTTTAATTCACTTTTGGGGTGGTTCAGGGGTAAAAATGATTATAAGAGTTACAAACAATGATTATAATGTTTTTTCACGTGGTTAAAAGGATTAAAATGATTTAAAAGTGGTGGTTGGAATCTTTGATTGATTGGTTTAACAGTTTTAAACTAATTAATAAAAGGAAAAGATTCTAACATGAAGAGAAAAGTGGGGCAAAGAAGACATTCTTTTATAGCCATCAATTCTCTTGCTCCAAAAGTAAAATTTACTCTTGTCAGTCGTGAAAAACAGTCTGACAACAGAAAAGCCAATTATGGCATCATTGAACCCTGGTTTAGACCAAAAAGGGCTGGTTTAAGCCATTTTTAGCCATTTTTAGCCATTTTAGACCCTTAAATCAGCCATTACTATAGCAATACCAGGCCTAGAGCCTTCAAAACACGTCAGAATGTGTGTCAGAGGCGTAGAAACCAGTTAAAACTGTTTTTATTATGATTGTTTTATCTTAAGGGTAGTTTTACCCTCTTGGCAACAGCTAAAACTACCCCAGTTGGTATCAAAACCTCATCATCAATTGAGTCCACAGACCCTGTAGCTCAATTCCAGGCCAAAAGTTATGAACTTTTGCGTGAATTTTGACATCCCACGCCTGTCAGCAAGGATTTTGGGGGTCTAGCTCCCCCTTAGAGCTGGAGTTCCTTTTCCCCCCCAAATTTAATCTTTCCAATTTATTTTTCCTTTAATTTCTCATCATGTATTATACTTATAATTTACATATGTAATTCAATTCAATTGTACAGTACAATACAGTAATAATTGACACCTCATATGTAAATCAAAGTTCACTTATGTAATACACGCGCACATTTTGACATTTCAATTGAATTCAATTGAAAATACTTCAATTCCTCATAACTTCTAAACTAAACACAACACCTCAATTTTAACACAAAAATTGATGGTTAACACCACATGTGGTGTGAATTCAATTAAAGTTTTGAGGATTTTCAACTTTTGTATTGAAAATACTAAAAACTTAATTTAAGCTTATTTAGAGTTGAGTTACAAGAATTTCACTCAGAGGTGACCCCACCTGATTTTTTATGAGGAATCCAATGGTGAAATAAATTTTATATGTTTATTTATTGGATAAAAAGTTATAATAAATTTTATTTAACTTTTTTCCAAATTTATTTATTTTTTCACAATTTTGTTAAAATTTCATTTTTACTTAAATTTTTCAAGTATAAATGTAATTTTATATTTACAAAATTTAATGTATTTTTATTTTTAAATTATAATTAATTTTTTATTTTTTAATATAATTTTATATTTATATTTTGATTTTTATTTTAATAATATAAATAAATTTATTTTATTTATATTAATATGTTATTTTTTATATTTGTGGTCTTTTGGGTATATGAAATTACCTCTAAGGCTCACACACTGTAACCTTAAATTAAGTTTAACAGTCATATGAGTGATACAATTGGTGAATACTGTTAGTTTATGATTAAAAATAATAAAATCCACGAATTTTGGGGTTCTTCCAAGCCTTTGACGTCATCAAACTTAGAGTTATAGTGATAACTCTAAATAATTGCATAATAATGATGTAATATGGTTTGATCATGATGTAATCATCACCAAACCTTGAAATATTGATTAATTCCAGTGGATATGATCAGTACACGTCTACTAGAAGCCTGTTGGACTCTAGGAGGGAGGTATTTACTATAAATAGAGCTATTTTTACTCTGTTTTCCCCTCAGACACATCAATAAAATTAAAAAGGTAATATCTTTATTATTTATATATGAAACTTTTATATTATTAAAGACCAAAGATCATATTATTATAATCATCAATTCTGATGTGATTAAATCATTTATTTAATTGTTTTTGTTAATAATCTCTCTAAAATCTCATTTCCACATAAAAATCAAGAATATTTGTAATTTTCTCTATTTTTTATTGTAAATACAATTTGGATAAGTTGTATTTACATTTTGTGGCGTAAAATATCTCAAAATTATTATATTAAGTATTAAAAGTAGGTTATTTTCTCTTATTATAATAATTTTCTCTTTATTGTTACTTTAATAATTCTTCAATTAAAATAAATAGTATTTATATTAATTTATAACTTTAATATTGGTAATATTATTGTTATTAATTGTTTTTTATTAATAAAAAAACAATTTTTTACGCCTTTATTGTTTGTTTGTAACAATAATAAAGTGCCATTAAATATATTAATTATTTTATATTAATATATTTATTTTATTATATTATATTTTATAATATAAATAATATTATTATATCTATTTAATAATATAGTTATTTTTAAGCCATAATTATAATAATTCTTTATTATTATAATTATTTTTATCTTATTTATTTCATTTATAAGGACATTCACAGTACAATAAGTAAAATATTAGTAATTTTTACTTATTGTTTCATAGTCAAACCTTACAAAAATACTCATTAGAAAATATCCAAGCTGATCATTCCTTGTTACAACAATTTCTCCTGGTATGGGGGGAATTACTTTAAAGCACAAAGATACCTCTTGTGCTTCTAGAAATCATGAAAAGAGCCCTGAATCTTATTCAGAAAGTATATGAGCCACGTCTATGACAATTTCTCAACCAAATGGTTAATTTTACACACATTTTGACACAAGGCCAACTTTCTATTATGGAAGGTGGTTCTCTGTTTCACACAGCCTAAATATCCAACAAATGGCAAGCTACAAATAATATTAAAAATCTTATCTGACCAGCCCATTTACCAGATCTTGAGAAGACTGAGAGAATGTGGAAAGTACTGAATAAATTCATAACCAAACACCACCAGCCCTACAAAATGTAAAAATTATATGTGTAAATTCAAGGTTCTTGGGAAAAACTCCCACCCACCTTATTTGAGAAGTTTCTTATTGGTATGAATAAGCAAATAGAGGAAGTGATTTGCTCCAATGGGGGTCCCACAAGATGGTAGGACAGAAATCTCATCCTATTGTCCCTGTAGAGTAGCCATGATTAGTGAAATTCATTCACAAGGCTTCATCTTTGTTTCATTTGATTATTGCTGATAGTTTTCATTTTATGACAATTTTTTGTCACTTTAATTCCTCTTTTTTCCCCATTGTTAATTAGTCCTCAGAAGCTTTACTCTAGTTTCATGAATGTAAAGATATGTTCTAAATGCAATGGAATTCTCCTGTTTTTCTCATCACAAAAATTTGCATCAAAATCCCCATAGCTTTTTTATACACTGACATGTACTCTAAAAAAACAATTTGTGTTTGTTTTGTGAAATAAATTGTCCAAATATATGCTTCAGGGATCTGTAGGAGAAGATTATAGTTTGAATGTTGGACTCAAACAAATAATCTTAATAATGCTACTGATTAATTCATTTCCCATTGAATTATTTTTCAATAATTTTTAAAAATTTTGAATATTTAAAGTTACATCTTTGAATTTTTCAAGACAAATCATTCAGCTTGAAAATATAACTTCATTTTTTCTGCTTTAGAATCATAATATAATTTAAATTTTGAGAGTAAAACAAATTATTTTAATTATTTTAATTATTCTATTTATTGATTTATTTCTCATAATTTTTTTTTCATAATTTCTACAAGCTAATTTTTGTTAATTTCGAAAACATTCATTTGATTGAAAATAGTTTTTCTTTGTAATAAAATATTAATATCTTACAGCTTATTATATAAAATTGTGAAATAATTGGAATTTTGTGACACAAATAAGTTAATTTAAGTCTTGAAACCTTTTAAATATGACCACACACCCAAAAAATTTCACAAAAATTATAAAGCTCATTTTAATAATAATAATAAAAACTTTATTACTAAAAATCCATTGAAGTAAGTAGAAATGCCATAAAAGGGCATAAATTCTTGATTATCTGAGAATCCAATGGGTAAAAATGTGAAATTAATCATACTGATGGATTGCTCATCCAAAATTACATATATTGATCTTTATATGTCATATCTTTAAACCCAACATTTAATTCAATACCTGGATATATGCAGTTTTATGATCAGTGCATGAATTGATGGTTTTTAGATCATGTATTTTGAATACTAATAATAAAAATATGATTTAAAGTTAAATTTACTGCGAAATTACTGGAAGAATATATATATCAGCTTTATTTGACAAGTTATCGATTTAGTTATAGATAATAAAGAAAAATTGACCAAAAATAGTCATAACAGTTGATCCCTCAAAACCAAAAGTGGTCATAACTTAAAAAAAGTAGAAATTAAGATTTTACTAGTTAATATGTGAATATCTGTGTCTTTTCTTCATTATATTAAAGGTATAATTCTGTGAAATAATGTTTCAAAGTTTGAAATAGTAAATTTTGACAGAAAAGATGACTCAAAAGAATATTCATCAAAAATAGAATTTCGATTATTTAAGAAAAAACTCTTGGAAACTTGGTATTAAAATGCTAAGATATCAGGATTAACACTTTGAATCTTAATTTCATGAAAAACTTAAAATTCATTAAATATTAAAGCTAAATAATAAAATGGGTCATCATTTATCTTTAACTCTAATATTGAATGAAGCTTAACAGTTAAATAAGAAACAAAAATTGTTTATCTTGGTATATTTGGATTAAAAATACCTTGATCCGTGAAATTAAATGATTTACCAAGCTTATTATGTCAATAAATTAAGTTTTACAGTGATAACTTTAAATTAAAGTGCAATAATGAGATAATAAGGTTTAATTATTATATAATAATCACTAAGCCTTAAATTAAAAGTCAATTACAGTGAATAGCATCATTGAATGAGTTATATTAGGTATCTTATCACTAGAATAAAGTTTCTTTACTATATAAAGAGCTTTTCTACCTCATATGCATCAAACTTCATAAAATATTCAATATTAAGATAAAAAACTTTGTTCTTTTGTATAAAAATCTTGAATTGTAAGACACTGAATCTATAAATTGTATTAATCACTTAGTATTTAGCTATTATATTTATATTTCATTAAAAATTGTTAAAATCTCTTAAAATATCTAAAACCATGTAAAAAAAGTAAACATTGGATTTCTCACCATTCATAATTGTAACTACATTCTAAAATTGTTTTGGTTACTTCTTTTTTGCATGAAAAATACCCAATTATTATATTAAGTGTTATAATTAGTTTCTTTTTATCTTATTATAGTCATTTCTCTATTAATTTCTCTCTAAAATCATTTCTTATCAATATCAATAGTACTTATCTTGATTAATAGCTTTAATATAGTAAACGTTTAACTATAAGTTGTTATTTCTTATTAAATAACATTTTTTTTCCATGATTTTTTTTTGGTAAAAATAATGATTAGCATCAATATATCAAATATGATGTTATTAAAATATTCTCTTTATAATATAATAAATATTTCATTATTGTAATTTGTTTAATTCTTATTAATAATTATTAAATAGGAAATTCAGAGTACAATAAGTAAAATATTAGTAATTTTTACTTATCATTCCATAGCCAAATGTTACAAAGGCTCTACATTTTTTAAACAAAAAAAATCTCATTTATAAACTTATTTTCACATCAATATCAAAAAACAATTCTCAAAGAATTGAACTTATTCTTTAAATAATGAATTAAGATTCAATTTCAATTATAGTAAGAAAAACTTCATTATACCCTTATTTTTGGAAATTATTTATATCCAAATAAATAAACAAATAAGTGAGACATATAGTTTTTCTGGATTCAATATAATAAGTATGAATTTTGAATTCAATTTCAATTTTTTTACATAAAAAACTTGAGCCCAAGCTTGAATATTTACAATAATGTAAGAGAACTCCTTTTTCTTGAAATTCTTTTATGAGCCCCAAATATGAAATAAAACAGAGATTTATGCAAGCAGAAATTCTCTTTGTGTGGTATGTGACAAATTAATGTGTAATTTAAAGAATTGATTATGGGGTTTGATGGGTTAAAATGTGGTGTTTGGACCCAAAAACCTGGTTTTTCAGAACTTTAAAATACCACATCATTTGAGCTATGGTATTTCCAAAAACCCAGAAATTAAATTCAGATCTTGATAGAAAAAAGAAAAATATCCTATATGTTACACCCCTGTTATAAAAAAGAATTTTCTAAAGAAATTGTAGAGAAAATTAGTTTTAAACTCAATATTCATGAAATTTATTGAAACTAATTTTTTCAAGTCAAAAAAATATAAAATAAATGTTAAAAATCAATAAAACCACTAAATAAGTTGTCAAAACCTTAAAAAACATTGGAATAAAGGAATTTAAGGTTTTTGAGTAAACTTATAGGAATACCTTTGGATTTACAACAATTAATTACAAATTAATAAAGTATAAACTTGTAGTATTATTCTACGATTTAATTTTAAATTTATATTCTTTATTTCACGTATTTTGGTGATTTTTAAAGTTTAAAAATCTGTAAGAGTACCTTTATAATACCTTGCAGTAATATACTAGCATTAATTTATAAGTTTAAAGTGATTATTGGATTATTATTGTAAAAAATATCACGAGTATGCTTATTTTAAGTACATAAAAGCTCAAAGAGGTATGAAAAGGAGTAAACTGAAAAAAAGCTAGATGTAAAAACATTAAATTTATTTTAATTCATGTTTACATCACTTGTTGTCATGTAAAATTATAACAATCACTTAATTGAGTGATTTTACATGAATACAACCCCATTTATGGTTAATAAATAATGAATTTACCACAGAAATTCTGAATTTATTCTAAAATAATTTCTTTCTCAAGGTCATAAATTTTATTGGTAATTCCATCACAGATTGTAATCTCTGTGAAATCTTGACAATTTAGTGTTTCATGTTGAATCAACAAAACTAAGCTGTAAGCGAAACTGTTAATTGAAATTCTTAAAGAAAATATTTTTTACTTTAGGGTGTATTTTGTCTCCATATATCAGGCCTTAAATTTCAGAGGAATCAATTTATAATTGTATTTTTAGTGGGTTTTTGAAGTTTTACTCTATTTCTATGTGGTATGGTCAATGAGTATAGTGAAGGCTGTTGACTATGAACTACATATATTGGAAATTTTCCAAAGAGATTTTATTGATTCTTTTGGTTTTATTAATGGCCAATAATTGATAAATTACTTGTTTACAGGAGTCAAAGGTGTTCATTACCTTCTTGGTGCATCAAAATAACAGCTTATATGCTATTTTCTCCTTATTAATGGGACTTAGCCTTAGTACATACTATTAAAATAAGGCTCTAGTGAGATAATTGTGAAATTATAGATTCTAGATTCAATTTTTGAAGATAGATACACCTCAGAGGTCTCAGAAGTTGGGTATACTGGCTCTCTTTGATGGTTTTTGTACTCTATTACTATTTTTCACATCAAAATAATAATTCAGCCTTTAAAACTGATGTCCAATACAGTTTCAGCAATACTTTATTTAACAATACAGTAATTTTGGGCTTTAAAAGAATTAATACCTTTTCTTTTAGTGTATATGTAATATTGGAATTTTCATAATCCCATTATTTTCTCATCAAAGGGAAAAAACAAAAAACTTCAAAATTTTGTTATTTGGTATTTATGATTATTTGGGGTACTAATAGATTTGTTAATGAAAATTAGTTTGGGATATGTACATTAATTATGGGTGTTGTATATTTCAAAAGGTATATTTAGATTTTTTTTTGGCCTATTTTGGTAAGTAAAACATATTTCAAGGATCATAGATACTGTGGCCAAATTCACTTCTTACCCGTGAACCTAAGGGTACCCATTATAATTCCAAATTTTTTCACAATAAATGAACTTTCTTCTTGGTAATGTAAGGTGTCTGATAGAGTCTATAGCAATGGCCATGTTGTATTTTCATTACATCTGGAGGCCTCACCCACACTTTCCCATCAATTTGTAAATTAATGTAACAAAAAACTCAAAATCGCAATACTTATCCCTGCCCAAGATAGTATCAAACATAAACATGTAAAATTTTAAATTAGCCTAAGTTTTTTTCTGCTTTACTCACATTCATAGGACTATTCCCCAAAGAAACGCAAAATTCCTGTATTATAAGTACATGGTTTATTGGTTAATTGTTAGCTAGGCTTCTTTTGTAGCTTCTGTACCAAATTTTAGGAATTTAATAAACAAAAAAATAAGTGGAATACTATTTATTTTAATTAATAAATGAATCACTAGCGCTATAATCAATTACTGTTGGAATTTAAGATTCAACGTTATAATAAATGGTCAAAGCGAAATGAATCACTTTTACGTGAGGGTGATAATATTTCTCAAATAAAATTCAAGCAATTTCAATTGTAACAATATATTTGTTCTAAAAGCTCTGATGATTAATTCAAAAATAGTTGATACTCTTTAAAACTTGTAATTACAAATTTTGAATAAAAGACACATGAAGTAACTGTTTTTTAATGAGGAGGGATCTGTTATGGCAACAAGAGAAAATTTAACAACAAGATTAATGACTTAGTGAGAACATTTACTATGACAAAATGAGTAATAAGTAATAAGAGAATATTTAATTAATTTTATGATAACATTTACTTAGTTATTTGAAATTTTTACAAAAGAAAAAAGAAAATGAGACTAAAAACTAAAGAAAATCATTGAAGCCTGTATATCAGGTAGACGTTTAAATGCTTGCAGGCTCACATGAATACTCACCATATTCTGATTACCTGTGCATCATGAGGTATAGGCAATACCCTATATCCTTCCACGTCCCCAAATTTGGCTGTCTCAATATTCATTACAGCCTTCCATTTTTTATTTAAACTTCTTCCCTAGGCCTACTTGTATGTAATTAGGATTTACAGAGCTAGGTACTCCTACGTTTTGAGCTTGTATCAATCCTGAAAGCGTTTGAGGGTCAGATTGTGAACTAGAAATGAAATTTTCAGCTTACCAGAAGTTTCCTTTTTGACTTATAGGAGGCAACCATAGAGGTTTCTACTGTCTTATGGAATTTTAAACACCATAAGATGATGGAGTTTATTCTCATGGAGATTATTACATTACAACTTTTGATTAAACATAAAAAAACACCCCTGAGTATCTATCTTTTGGTATAGCTATAGCCCAACCTTCTACTTCCAAATCATTAAGATTATTCCACTTGTCCATACAAAACTAAAAAATAAAAAAGATGATTTCTTATTAATCTCAATTGAACCAGAAGCTTTATAAAAAATAAATGCATTATTGATGCTGTTATCAATAAAACTTTCAGCTTTAAATTTGAAGCCCCAGAAGGTATTGGGAAAACTCAAATGTTTTAAGAATATTCTTCCCATTTTAGTCAATGATACTTATATTGTTCAATAATACCATTTTTCTTCTGATGAAAATTTAAGCTATTCTTGTTAGTAACTGCTTATTTTTGAAACCAATTGTTTAAGGTTTTTCAATTAAACACTTGATAAGAGTAACAAATATCAAGAGTACTATGACTGTCCTCAGTAGAAAATATAATATAATTGAGTATTATATTCAAAAATTAATAGAATTTTTAAACATAATTATATATATATAATAACCAATCATTATTAAATAATTTAAGAATAAAAAATCTTAAGAATTATAATCAATTATAATTATTCTATTTCTATATTCACTGACAGTGATAATAAGAAGAAATATAAAAGCTCTTAATGAGACAATTATGTGGGAAATAATAATATTAACCACTTATAAATAATAAGAATACCATTTATAAGAGAAATAATTTCACAAACTGTGCAGAGATGATTCCTATAAAGAAGTTATATTTAAAAAAACTAATACTAGATGAAAAGGATATGGAAATTCAGAGAAGATGTACTTACAATATTTATTTAATACAATAAGTCAAACAACAACAGTTATATTATTAGATAATCTCTATAATTTCAAAACCACCAAAAAACAAATATTCTAAAGAAATAAAATATGATTGAAGAGATTTTAGAGGTAATTTTTGGATTTAAAAGAAGTTTTAAGACAACCATTTTATGCTATAAAATCAATTATTGGTGATTAAAACAATATAATATAAATTACATGATTTCCATTATTTATTTACCATTCACAAATACTAAATTAAATCAAGAATTACTCTAATAATATAATATTTAATATGGAATAAGATATTACCTGTTTAAGATGTCTGATTGATTGAATAATGATTTTGATGGACAAAAACAATTATGTAAAGGCTCTTTTTATGCCTCCAAATCAGATCTCATGATAAATAGTGAATATATAGGGCGTTTCCAGATAGAAACCCAGAAACCATGCTTAAAAATAAGATTCTTAACTTAATTTAACTTTTTTTTCATTTGAATCTAAAGTTACCAGTGTTATTCTTAGCTCAAAGTTTCTTTAATCCTCCATTGGTTTAATTATTTTAAGCTTAAATATGAAATTAATTTATTTATATTAAATTTCTTACATTAATAGCTTGAAAGAAAGTTTCAAGCTAAAATCTCTTGAACTGAACTTTTGATTAATTTTTGAATAGATCTTAATTTTCTTTGAGAATAATTAAAGGCACTAATTTCAAGGCCTATTACCAAATAATCCTGTTTAAAAAAGATATACAAGATTTAACTTATACACAGATAACATTTCATAACAAGCTGTATGTAAGGTTTAAGCCAGTCCATCAATAATTGTATTTTTAATGGATTTCTGAAGTTATTGCTATTTTTCCACATAAAATATCAATATACACCAAAGCTTAACTTTTTATCAAGTTTTAATACTTATGAACTTAAAATTTCACCTTATTTAAGCTTTTACCATTCTTGAAAACCTTCTTAGAAGTCTGCATATGGGGATTTACCCTTTGATAGCTTGTAATTCCTGTCAAAACTGAACTATACCAGTTTGAACAATGATATTCAATAAAATTATAATCTTAAATTTTGAATAAGGTTTAGAATCCTCCAATACAGGTGGAAACCTTATTTGGGCTCTTTCATATCCCAAAAAATGAGTACCCTGGATCTTCTTCCCATTCTTTCTTTGTCCCACTTTTTTGCTTGAATTTTGCACTTTTATTTATTTAAAGCCATAAAATGGCTTTACACTAATCTAAATTGAGCCCATACAAAATTTACATCCTATATGATGAATTCTTAGCCAATTCAGTAAATATACACCACACCTCAATTTTAACTTAATTTTTTTAAGTTATAATAAACCTTATGCAACTTCAAATTTAAGCTTTAATTTAACAATTTCAAAATTTTAGTAAAAACTTTCAAATGGTGCAATTCTAATTTGATATTCTTAAATATTCCAATAAGGTTTAAAATAGCCATTTTTGGGTATATGAACCCATGAGTTTACCCTAGGTTATTTTTTGTTTAGAATCCAAAAAATATGATATTTATAAATTTTTTTATCAAAAATAAAGGTATATTTATTTTTTGTTATTTTTTATTTTAAATTCATTTGGAAAGTCAGTTTATTACTAAATCAAATTTCTAAAATGTTATTTGTTGCCTTATGGGTATTTCATACATACCTGACAGACACACAAATTGTATATTCTAGAGCTTCATAATTAAATACCATTGTCCATTTTTAAGGCATTCAACTTCCAATTTCTGATTTTTGCCATATTTGTAATATGTTACAATGGTACAAGTGAATAATCATTTTTTCAAGATAATATAAAACTTTAAGTATCTATATCGTATATATTGAATATTCAATTCATCATTTCCACAACTGGAACATTTTCAATTAAGTTCCTCTATCAGGTATATTGTAATAAAATCAATTTTTGCATAAATTCTCTTCATATTTTTGAGCTGTAAGATTTGTGTGATGAAGCAATAGCTTTATTCTTAAATTAATCTTTCTTCTGAAAGTATTGAATCCAAAAGAAATTAATATTTTTTTTAATTAAACAAATTATAATTCATTATTTACCATTTGTTCTTATTTTGAATTAAAATACATTTTTATAAATTCATCTCTTAATTTAAGAATTTCAATCATATTTTTTTTTTCTTAATAAGAATTTAACTTGATTTTTTCCAAAAAAAAATAGATAAGAAAATTAAGAAAATTTCTTCTAAAATTATTTTGAAATATATTTATAATATTAATTATTAATTAATTAGTTCATAATAACTTAATCATATGTAGCTTTGAATATAGAATTTTGTTGTTTTTTTATAAAAAAAAGACAAATTTTTGAATTTACTTGAATAATTATGTTATTTTAATCAAAAATGGAATCTGTTTATTCAGAACTTGTTAGTAAAATTTTTATAGACAAATCTTTATTCATTGAATAAAAATATACCATTCACTATGACAACTTCACCATCAAGAAAAATAGGTATTAGTTAACTTATTTCTTCTATTGATATTCTATGCTCTATTAATTTTTGTAGAAAAAGATAAAGTAATGGGTCTCTTGAATTTCTAGAATTGTAATAAGTTGAAAATATTTCCCATAAGAGTTTTTATTAATCCTAAATCAAGAACTAAATCCCCTCTTATTCCATGCATCAAATGGATTCTTGTTAAAATCATGTGGAAATTTCCTTCCTCTGCATTCGTTTCTAAAAACTATCCTTTGAACTTCATTTTATCTTGGTTGACATAAGGCAGCCTTATTTCACAGCTACCAAGAGCTAAGGAAGGCTGAGGTTACAGTTACCAATAGTTAAGGGAAGCTTATAGAGCTGTTGTATCAAGTCCAGTTGGGTCTAGAATGGGGTAATAGGATTTACAATGATACATTTTGATGTTTTTTGGTTCAATTTCTTTCAATTTTTTCCAAAAACTATGTCAAAGAATGACCTGTTGTTTTTTCAAAAAAGATAAGTAACACAGTCCAAAGACCTTATGGTCTTTTTAATTATTGAGTAATTATCTATATCCTCATTAAGAACACACTAATTTTTTTATCAGATTTTCGGACCTTTTTGAATATAATCTTTATGCGAAGAGTGAATTTTATTTTGTCTTTTAGTAGATTACCCTCACATACACACATCTAATTCTTCTATCACTTATCCTTATTTTTTCTTTTTAATAATTCAGCACAATATTTTCAAGTAATTCAATCAAGGAAGACATTATAGACAGTCTTAATATCATACATTGTGAAATAAGTAATTCAAATTTCTGGTATTCACTTAATTTACCACTTTTGTTTTTGAATAAAATTGATTTACTAATAACACTATCTACCACTTCCATGATACTATTTCCTTCCTCCACTATTACCAAAACAGATACTTATAGTTGATTCATTTATGGAAATTCATCAAAATATTATAATTAATGATATTCAAGGTAGAAATATATATCATATAAAGGACACATTTTAAGAACATCATTAGATATAATCTCTTATATAAATTGGATTAGTATGTAATGGTAGATATTCTCAACAATAATATTTCCCCCCCTTTTTTTAGTGAGATCAGAAAATCTTCAAGGACGTAATCAATAATTTTCTAGATGTTGACTTCCAATTCATCAAAGTGAGAAAAATTGCTCCTGAGTATCATATACAATGTTATTTGGTAGTTTTGATACCCATATTGATAAAATTGATTTATTTGAGAGCATCAGTTTTCCAAAATAATGAATGCCCGAAAAATAGAATATCAAAAAGATTCTTTTTTTTTGCTCTTTACTTGAGTTTTCCCTCACCGTTCCCAAGGTAAATTCTTTCATTCCCAATTCATGCAATCCAGGTTTCCAATTCAGCCAGGAAATCTGTATGTTTCATATTTTTCTGGAATTATATTAATATCATCATTCAATTTCTTCCTAAAATAACCGTTTCCAAAAGAAATTGATTATTTCTTTAAAAAGGCTCTTGAGACATAATATTGAAATATTTTCAGCTTCATAAGAAGTATAGCCACAAGCAAATTGTAATGGTGCTTCTGAAATTTATTTAAATGTATACTATTCATGTTTTCTATGGCAATAATATGGCCTTATATTTTTTTAGAAAAGGGATAGTACAATATAAAAGACTATAACTTTCCTTTTCTCAAGAAATCTTTTGGGTATGTCCAAAAAAAGTCAATTAGGCATGCAATATATTTTTTCTTTGGCTTTTATGCTGAAGATATTTAGAGTTTTAAACAAAATACTTTTTTGATGTTAAATGAATACTCAAGTATCCCTATATTAATGTGAGCCTTAGAGGTAATTTCATATACCCAAAAGACCACAAATATAAAAAATAACATATTAATATAAATAAAATAAATTTATTTATATTATTAAAATAAAAATAAAAAATATAAATATAAAATTATATTAAAAATCAAAAAATTAATTATAATTTAAAAATAAAATTACTTTAAATTTTGTAAATATAAAATTACATTTATACTTGAAAAATTTAAGTAAAAATGAAATTTTAACAAAATTGTGAAAAAATAAATAAATTTGGAAAAAAGTTAAATAAAAATTTATTATAACTTTTTATCCAATAAATAAACATATAAATTTTATTTCACCATTGGATTCCTCATAAAAAATCAGGTGGGGTCACCTCTGGGTGAAATTTTTGTAACTCAACTCTAAATAAGCTTAAATTAAGTTTTTAGTATTTTCAATACAAAAGTTGAAAATCCTCAAAACCTTAATTTAATTCACACCACATGTGGTGTTAACCATCAATTTTTGTGTTAAAATTGAGGTGTTGTGTTTAGTTTAGAAGGTATGAGGAATTAAAGTATTTTCAATTGAATTCAATTGAAATGTCAAAATGTGCGCGTGTATTACATAAGTGAACTTTGATTTACATATGAGGTGTCAATTATTACTGTATTGTACTGTACAATTGAATTGAATTACATATGTAAATTATAAGTATAATACATGATGAGGAATTAAAGAAAAAATAAATTGGAAAGATTAAATTTGGGGGGGAAAAGGAACTCCAGCTCTAAGGGGGAGCTAGACCCCCAAAATCCTTGCTGACAGGCGTGGGATGTCAAAATTCACGCAAAAGTTCATCACTTTTGTCCTGGAATTGAGTTACAGGGTCTGTGGACTCAATTGATGATGAGGTTTTGATACCAACTGGGGTAGTTTTAGCTGTTGCCAAGAAGGTAAAACTACCCTTAAGATAAAACAATCATAATAAAAACAGTTTTAACTGGTTTCTACGCCTCTGACACACATTCTGACGTGTTTTGAAGGCTCTAGACCTGGTATTGCTATAGTAATGGCTGATTTAAGGGTCTAAAATGGCTAAAAATGGCTAAAAATGGCTTAAACCAGCCCTTTTTGGTCTAAACCAGGGTTCAATGATGTCATAATTGGCTTTTCTGTTGTCAGACTGTTTTTCACGACTGACAAGAGTAAATTTTACTTTTGGAGTAAGAGAATTGATGGCTATAAAAGAATGTCTTCTTTGCCCCACTTTTCTCTTCATGTTAGAATCTTTTCCTTTTATTAATTAGTTTAAAACTGTTAAACCAATCAATCAAAGATT
Source organism: Austropuccinia psidii (assembly GCA_023105745.1). Classification (NCBI taxonomy): domain Eukaryota; kingdom Fungi; phylum Basidiomycota; class Pucciniomycetes; order Pucciniales; family Sphaerophragmiaceae; genus Austropuccinia; species Austropuccinia psidii. The sequence continues at coordinate 19,208,106 of JALGQZ010000014.1, read as the reverse complement.
CCAACCACCACTTTTAAATCATTTTAATCCTTTTAACCACGTGAAAAAATCATTATAATCATTGTTTGTAACTCTTATAATCATTTTTACCCCTGAACCACCCCAAAAGTGAATTAAAGCATCTTTCATCACTGTAAACCTTGTCACTTTGTTTCCAAATTCACTCTGGTCACTTTTGGGCGTGTTTTTTCTTTAATATTCTTTTTAAAGACTTTGTTCTTTAATTAATTGCTTGCAGTTCTTTGCTCAATTAATTCCAATTGAAATTGCTCTTGAAGAAATTTCTTTTGTAGCCTTAAAATATCTCTTGTAGAGTATTTTTTGGATAAATTTTTATTGTTGGTAAAACAATAAATTTTTATAATATTATTGTTTTATACTAATAAAGTTATAAACAATAAAATTGGCGTGTTTTCTCTTAAAAATAATATTTCATACTATTTTTAACTGAATTTTACCTTATACAAATTTTGAGGACAGGAAAAGTACTTGATTTTTAATCAAAGTTTCATATCCACACCTTACATTTGGGGGCCCAGCCGTGATATTTTACCTGTGACATATTTTTTTTACTCTTTTTAAATCTTTTTTCTTATATTGAAAAATTTAAAAACATATAAAAAATACTTATAATTCAAAAAATCCATAAAAAATAATTTTTTTCATATTATAAGTGAGGCTTAAATTTTTATTTCTTTTTTTGAAATATCCTTTTTTTTACTTAATTAATTGGCTTTTTCATTAATTTTAGTGTCTGACAACGTGGTAAGACAAGAAAACATTGAAACAGCCTCAACAGTAACCAGCATTATCCCTGCCAGTACTGTCAATTCTGATCATAATAGCACTGTTATTGTGACTCAAAATAACCAGCCTGAACCAATATCTTCTGAATTAATTAACTTGGACATAAGTAATACCCTTCAGAAAGCTAAAAATTTGGCCAATAGTAAGTTTTTTGACGTAAAAATACTATTTTAAGCCTTTTTAACCATAATTATGCCTTCAACCAGATCAGGAGCCAGCTACAACCCCTCAAGCAGCTCCCAAAAAGGTAATAGACGTGATTATGGCAGAGGCCAACCAGGTACAGAAGGAAAAGGGTCAGTTGATGACTTCCAAACAACTAAAATGGGTCATTCTGAAGCTGATAATACCATTTTACCTTCAAAAAGAGCTGACACCGCCACAACAAGCCTCTGTGGACATATACAAAGCCAGCCACAGTGCATACAACAATGCACTCCAATTCAAGGAGTACCAGATCCTTGCAGACCTGTGGAAGAATTGCATGAATTCTTACCTGACAGTAAGAAAATTCTTGGGCCATCCCAACACTTGCAAATTGCTCAATGGATGGCATCCATTGATGGAGAAGAAAAACATGATGCTTTTGACACTAGAATGGAGGAAAAACAACCCTCCACCAGCCAAACCAGTGCCAAAAACAGCCCCAGTGGCCAGCAGAAGCAATTCCAACGTGAAAAAGCAGCCACAAACTCCAAACAAGGGCAAAGGGAAGGCACCAGCCCCAAAACCTTACAGCCAGGGCTACAGAATCCCAAAGATTCAGCAGGATGCCATGGAAAATGTATTTCAGATGGCCAGAACCATGATGGAATTACAGAAGAAGGAGGAAGCCAGATTAAGGTTCCAGAAATGATTTCTGACATATTTGATTCCATCCCAGAGTTGTATAATGCTATAAATGACGTGAAAAAACATCTTTCTGATAAAAATGACACCATTTGTAACAACATTAAAACAAACAACCTGAGTCTGTGCCAAATTAATGAAACACTTATGTGTTTTGAAAAAGTTTTAAGAACAATTAAAAATTCTAATAATGACAATTCTTCTAACATTAAAATAAATGAACAATCTGCCATTATTAAAGAATTAACAGATAAATATTCTAAATTCAATATTGATGACATAATTGAAACAAGAATTAAACAAGCCATAAATATTATCAAGACAGATAACAAGAAAGTCCTTGATGACATTTCAAATTCATTTACTGAAGTAAAGACATATACCATTGCCTTGAAAAAGTGTTTTGATGCTTCACAAGAAGAAGTATCAAAATTATCAATGAAATTGAATCAAGTCACTGCTGATAATACAAGACAGACAGAGTTATGGCAAGAACTTACACATAAAGAAGACATGTATAAAATTGAAGTAATAAATTTAATACAAAGCTTCCAACATGAATACAGAAATTCCCAAAGGTGTAGCAACAGTAAAATGAATGACATTGAACAATTACTGAACACCTTACCAAGAATGTCTACACCTCTAAATCAAAATGAGGGCACAAGAATTTCAAATCCACAAGTATTGGATCCTGATAATTCACAATTAAAAAATGAATTATCCACTTCTTTTCATAACTTGGAACCATCAATGGGCCAAGCACTCTTGAAAGAAGTTCCAAAACTTAAAGAATGGCCTCACTTCAGTGGTGAAGGAGAGTATGACCATATGGAATTCATTAGAGGTATTGACATGATCAAAGAGGATTTTGAATTACCAGACAGATTGGTAACAGCCAGGTTTAACACCTTGTTTACCAGATCAGCTCACAGATGGTACATCAAAATAAGACAAGCACATGGACACCAGAGTTGGACTTGGTGGAAAACCCAAATCATCAACAAATGGGCAAATGATGCTTGGAGGTTTAAAGTTGAAACAGCCTTTGAATCTGCCAAATTTAATGCTGATAAAGACAAAGCTTTACCATGGTTTTGCCAACAAAAGGACAGATTAACAGCATTATATCCTGACATGTCAGAATTTATGATCCATAGAAAAATTCTGAGACAATGTGGAGGTGACTTAGAGCATGCTGTCAAAAGCAGGACTACTGAACAATCTTCAGCAGAGGATATTATCAATATACTAGAAGAAGTAACCACCAGAACCAAAATTGGTTCTAGTAGGGTGAATCTTAAAACAAGGTTTAATACACCTTGGAAAGATTCTGTGGACAAAAACCCCAAAGAAAATTCTAGTAATATTAAATATAAATCTGCAGATACAGTCAGAAAATGCCATATTTGCCAAAGCACCACCCATTTAGCCAATACATGTCCAAAAAGGGGGAAAATCAATGAAATTGACATTGAAAAAGAACCAGATGTTGAAAAAGAAGACATAATTGAAGACAATTCAGATGATAAGTCATCCATATTCTCTGAATCTTCAAAAGATATAGAAAATATCAATGCCACTTTTGACATCATGGAATCTTATTCCCACTTACCACAATTGAGCAATGGTCAAGTTGATTTATCAAAAGTTCAAGATGCACAACTTATGAAGACAAAACCAAACAGAGGAAAAGGTTATACAGCTGGTAACTCCTGTATAACAGAAGTGGTGATTGACAACAAACCCACCAAACTTTTGCTTGACCCAGGAGCCTTCTGCTCTTGTGTTGGAAAATCTTTTCTTAAGACTTGTGTACCAAATTTTGAAGACCAATTGTTACCAATTGATGGTATAAAATTCAACAGTGCAAGTAACCCAATGAAAGCATTAGGAATCTTTGAGACCAATGTCATATTCCCACACATAAATGGGAATTTAAGGATCACAGTTGAATTTGTTGTTATGGAAAATTGCTCTAGTACCCATTTTATATTGGGAAATGACTATTTAATCATGTATGGGATAGATTTACATAATAACAAAGACAGATACTTTACAATTGGAGACAATAAGCGCCAGAAATTTGCCTTTTTACCCTTTAAAAGACAAATTACAGTAAACAAAGTATCACCAGTCAACTTAGAGTTAGAGAAATTCAAGTCTGAACAGTTAAATGAGGCTGAAATAAGCCTTCATCTGACTGATAAGCAAGAAAATGAACTTTCTTCCCTTTTGTATGACCACAGAGGAGCATTTGCTACAGACAAAGAACCCCTGGGAGCAATTATTGGTCATGAAGTTGACATCATTCTTAACATTGAGAGACCTTATCCACCACTCTTAAGAAGACCTGCTTATCCAGCAAGTCCAAAATCAAGAGAAGCTCTAGAAATTCATATCAAAGAACTTCTAGACCTTGGTGTAATAAGAAAAGTAGGCCACAATGAGGAAGTAGAAATAACTACACCAGTCATAGTGGCGTGGCATAATGGAAAATCCAGAATGGTTGGGGACTTTAGAGCTCTGAACACTTACACTGTTCCAGACAGATACCCAATACCAAAAATCCAAATTGCCCTTACTCAAATATCTCAAGCAGTGTATATAACCACTATGGATGCCCTTAAAGGATTCCATCAAAATGTAGTAACACCAAGAGCAAGAAAATACTTGAGAATTATTGTTCATTGTGGAGTGTATGAATACTTAAGGATGCCCTTTGGTATCAAAAATGCACCTTCACACTTCCAAAGAATGATGAATGAAATCTTCCCTGAAGAACTCTCAGAGGGATGGTTAATCATTTACATTGATGACATTATTATCTGTTCAAAGACTTGGGAGGAGCACATGTACAGATTATCAAGAGTTTTGACAAAAATCCAATCAGTAAACATGAAAATCTCCTTGAAGAAATGTCATTTTGGATTTAAAGAACTTAAGGCACTAGGACATGTTGTATCTGGTTTGTCCCTTGGAATTGATAAAAACAAAGTTGCAGCAGTATTGTTAAAACCCATGCCTCAGAATAAGAAGGAAATTCAGTCATTCTTAGGTTTTGCAGGATATTACAGGCAACACATTAAAGACTTTGCATCCATAGCAAGACCACTTTATAAGTTGTGTGACAAAGACACAGTATTTGAGATGACTGTTGACAGAGTCAAAGCTTTTGAGTCTCTAAGAGAAGCATTGACCACTGCTCCACTCTTAATGATGCCAGACTTCAAATTGCCTTTCAAACTGTATATTGATGCATCAGGGGATGGACTAGGTGCTGCACTTCACCAAGTTCAGATCATAAATGACAAACCTGTAGAAGGACCAATATGTTTCATATCCAGGCAAATCAAACCAACTGAAGCCAGATATGGAGCAAGTCAAATGGAATGTCTATGCCTTGTCTGGGCCTTAGAGAAATTGAACTATTTCTTAGAGGGATGTGTTTTTGAAGTAATAACAGATTGTACAGCTGTGAAATCACTTTTGAACATGAAAACACCTAACAGACACATGCTCAGATGGCAAATAGCCATACAAGAATACAGAGGCAATATGACTATTGTTCATAAGGATGGGAATATTCATAAGAATGCAGATGGACTAAGCAGATGGCCATTACCAAATAACATTGATAATCCTGCTTATGTTCCAGAAGAAGCTTCACCACAAATTCCAATAGAAGGAATAAGTGTTACAGACTTGAACACCACCTTCTTTGAAGAAGTCAGAAATAGTTACACTCAAGATAAGAATTGTAGCATCTTATGCCAATTACTTAACAAAGACTGTAAAGACAACTCTCTAATACATGCCTTGGATGAAGTATGGAGAAAATCTTATAATGAAGGGAGATTTCACCTACTGGATGGTATAATTTACCACAGAACCAAGCACACATGTGTCATGACAGTTGTAGACAGGTCATTAATCAATCTTGTACTGAAAGAATGCCATGATAGTCCCTTTTCAGGACATCTTTCTGAGGACAGAACAAGAGAGAAAGTAAAGACCTGCATATGGTGGCCAATGTGGCAAAAAGATGTTGCAGAATATTGCAAAACCTGTGACAGATGCCAAAAGGCAAATAAATCCACTGGCAAAAGACTTGGAAATATGATGAAAATCCAAGAACCAAACAGACCTTGGGAAATTGTCCATATGGATTGGGTAACTGGCCTACCACCAGGAGGTGACAGGAGCTATAATGCTTGCCTAGTAATTGTGGACAGATTCAGTAAAACTCCAATCTTTTTACCATGTCACAAAGATGATACAGCCATGGATACAGCTCTTCTGATATGGAATAGAGTAGTGTCATGGACTGGGATATTTACAAATATCATCAGTGATAGAGATCCCAAATTCACTTCAGCTCTATGGACAAATCTTCACCAATTATTTGGCACAAAACTGTCTTTCTCTACAGCCTACCACCCACAAACTGATGGTCTGGCTGAAAGAATGATCCAAACCTTAGAGGACATGGTGAGAAGATTTTGTGGATATGGCCTTGAATTCAAAGATTGTGATGGATTTACCCATGATTGGTGTACTCTGTTACCAGCACTGGAATTAGCATATAAAACATCAATCCATTCCAGTACCAATCAGACTCCTGCTATTCTAGAAAAAGGATGGAACCCCAAGTTACCCCAAGATTCCTTGAGGAAAGACTTAATTGAAATACATCCCACAGCTGCTAGCTTCAAAGGAATGCTAGACAAAGCTAGAAAGCATGCAGTGAGATGCATGGAGGACTCTTTTGCATATGCTAAAGACAAATGGGATAAATCTCATGCAACTCCAGATTTCAAAGTGGGGGACCTAGTTCTTGTATCCACCACTAACTTCAATAACATCAAAGGATGTAAAAAGTTAAAAGACTCCTTTTCAGGACCTTTTGTGATTAAGGCCCTCCATGGAGAAAATACTGTTGAAGTAGAGTTATCTGAAGAACTTAGCAATAAGCACCCTACATTTCCAGTAAGCTTGATAAAGCCATACAAATCTAGTGATGCTGAGAAATTTCCCTTGAGGAATAAGATTCCCCAAGTTATACCTCCTATTGAGACATCTGGTACTAAGAAAATAACCAAAGTTCTTAAAGAAAGGAAATTAAGAACCAAGAAAGTAAGGGAATACCTTGTTAGGTACAGTGACCCAACTTGTGAAGATGAATGGTTAGAAGAGAAAGATATACCAGAAGCCACCAAACTCCTGAGGAGATTCAGACACACTAGAAACACCAATATTACAAAGTAATATTCTTTTTTAGGGGGAGGGAATGTGAGCCTTAGAGGTAATTTCATATACCCAAAAGACCACAAATATAAAAAATAACATATTAATATAAATAAAATAAATTTATTTATATTATTAAAATAAAAATAAAAAATATAAATATAAAATTATATTAAAAATAAAAAAATTAATTATAATTTAAAAATAAAATTACTTTAAATTTTGTAAATATAAAATTACATTTATACTTGAAAAATTTAAGTAAAAATGAAATTTTAACAAAATTGTGAAAAAATAAATAAATTTGGAAAAAAGTTAAATAAAAATTTATTATAACTTTTTATCCAATAAATAAACATATAAATTTTATTTCACCATTGGATTCCTCATAAAAAATCAGGTGGGGTCACCTCTGGGTGAAATTTTTGTAACTCAACTCTAAATAAGCTTAAATTAAGTTTTTAGTATTTTCAATACAAAAGTTGAAAATCCTCAAAACCTTAATTTAATTCACACCACATGTGGTGTTAACCATCAATTTTTGTGTTAAAATTGAGGTGTTGTGTTTAGTTTAGAAGTTATGAGGAATTAAAGTATTTTCAATTGAATTCAATTGAAATGTCAAAATGTGCGCGTGTATTACATAAGTGAACTTTGATTTACATATGAGGTGTCAATTATTACTGTATTGTACTGTACAATTGAATTGAATTACATATGTAAATTATAAGTATAATACATGATGAGGAATTAAAGAAAAAATAAATTGGAAAGATTAAATTTGGGGGGGAAAAGGAACTCCAGCTCTAAGGGGGAGCTAGACCCCCAAAATCCTTGCTGACAGGCGTGGGATGTCAAAATTCACGCAAAAGTTCATCACTTTTGGCCTGGAATTGAGTTACAGGGTCTGTGGACTCAATTGATGATGAGGTTTTGATACCAACTGGGGTAGTTTTAGCTGTTGCCAAGAAGGTAAAACTACCCTTAAGATAAAACAATCATAATAAAAACAGTTTTAACTGGTTTCTACGCCTCTGACACACATTCTGACGTGTTTTGAAGGCTCTAGACCTGGTATTGCTATAGTAATGGCTGATTTAAGGGTCTAAAATGGCTAAAAATGGCTAAAAATGGCTTAAACCAGCCCTTTTTGGTCTAAACCAGGGTTCAATGATGTCATAATTGGCTTTTCTGTTGTCAGACTGTTTTTCACGACTGACAAGAGTAAATTTTACTTTTGGAGTAAGAGAATTGATGGCTATAAAAGAATGTCTTCTTTGCCCCACTTTTCTCTTCATGTTAGAATCTTTTCCTTTTATTAATTAGTTTAAAACTGTTAAACCAATCAATAAAAGATTCCAACCACCACTTTTAAATCATTTTAATCCTTTTTAACCACGTGAAAAAATCATTATAATCATTGTTTGTAACTCTTATAATCATTTTTACCCCTGAACCACCCCAAAAGTGAATTAAAGCATCTTTCATCACTGTAAACCTTGTCACTTTGTTTCCAAATTCACTCTGGTCACTTTTGGGCGTGTTTTTTCTTTAATATTCTTTTTAAAGACTTTGTTCTTTAATTAATTGCTTGCAGTTCTTTGCTCAATTAATTCCAATTGAAATTGCTCTTGAAGAAATTTCTTTTGTAGCCTTAAAATATCTCTTGTAGAGTATTTTTTGGATAAATTTTTATTGTTGGTAAAACAATAAATTTTTATAATATTATTGTTTTATACTAATAAAGTTATAAACAATAAAATTGGCGTGTTTTCTCTTAAAAATAATATTTCATACTATTTTTAACTGAATTTTACCTTATACAAATTTTGAGGACAGGAAAAGTACTTGATTTTTAATCAAAGTTTCATATCCACACCTTACAATTAATATGTTCGATGGTGTATGAGAAATTGAATTTAATCTTCATAAGAATCCAAGATGGTAGACTATCTTGAAGCTCTCTGTTTGGTAATTTTTTTGGTTCTTTAATTGATGAAAATTTCTGTGTTATTTACTCTGTAATGTGTCTAATAAATATAAATAATTGTAGATAAAAAATCTCATTTTGTGTGATAATTTTACAATAAAAAAATTTGTATTTTAGTCTTACAAAACTCAAGTCACATAGAAATCTAGTAAAGCAATTTTGAATTCTTTTATTATCACCAAAGGATTCAAAGTAAGTCAGTTTTAATGGATTATTTGTTTCAATACCTTAATATGAAGCTTATATTAGTTACAAGAAGTTTTTTTTTTTCAATAATATCAATGCAGATTGCGATGAGAGAATATATTTTCATACTCAATATTTGGTTATTTATGATCGTTGGTTTCAGATAATGAAACGTTATTTGGTTTATTATCCATTTAATTTTAATCCTATTTTAATATAGATTTAATTTTACTTTATTAATAGTCATATATCATATTTCAAGGCTGACTAAATAATACTAATTATTATTTAATATTAAATTTATCAGAGGAATAATCATATTTAAAAGAGTATTATGATAAATATTAATAATATTCCAAGCTCAATTTATCCGTTTTATATTAATAAAACAAGATTAATATTCCAATAATTCATTCACTTTATATCTGTTTTGTTCATTTTTTACCAATAAATTTTCATATTAGTAAATTCTGTTAGCTCCAGCTATATTATATATAAGGAAAAAAAGCACAACTCATGGAGTATTTCTATAGAATAATACAATCTATAAGAGCTTGTATCAAATTAATCAGAGTTACTAATGGGAATTATCCAAAAATAAGGGCTTGGTAATTCAACATGAGCCCTTGTGTTTTTTCATTCTTTTTAATGTTGGATTTGATAAGGAAGTCCTTGAGGGGTGAATAAAAAACTAACAGCTTTCAATCTATGAATGATCCTGTGTTTAAGGGTTATAATGTTTATAAGCTGCCTTTCTAAATACACTAAACAATCTTCCTACAGAGCTCAAAAATAAATCAAAAATGTTGGCCTTACAGCTAGAGAAGAGTATTTAGGAGTCTATATTGGACCTGCTCAATAACAATACAAATACCTGATATAATCCAAATATAAATAGAATGGCTTAATAAAACTATATGATGTTTTATAGGTAATATCTAAATATCATTTTATAGATTGATAATATATCATTAAGATATATCATGATAGAAACAGATGATATTCAATAATATATGGGCCTATATCCTTTCAAAGTTAATTTCTTAGAGTATAAGTTTATATTGAGCAATATTGGATTGATATATAATGTTATAGAGATAATACTATAACAGTAACACCTTAATATTGGTGATATACTTTATAGAGGCTCTTATTACCAATATAAGTAGTAATACTTACTTCATGGGAGTATTTATACTTTAGAAAGTTAATTATATAATAATAATAAATATAAGATAGCTATCATTACTAATATTGAGGATAATAATATCTATTAGCACATATTTATGACTACTACTAATACCTTTACAATAATAATAGTTATTCAACATGAATTTATCTCAATAATACTGTAGATATTTTACTAAATTATCTAAAGCTACTATTAATCTCTCATTTTGAGTCTTGATACTCAGTTTAGAATATATTTTCACTGGTTATCCTACTATAATAAGGATTTATGGATCCTTAAAATGGAGGATTATATTTTCATCTAATGGGGAAATACTTCCATAATCATGGGAGTAAATTATGTAGAAGGGCTGGTAAAAGCACATACTTTTTTAGTAAAAAAATGTAAGCTCTTCCATGTTTTTATCAATTTATGGCCAAAACACAGAGTTTTATTTTAGGCCCATTTATATTGGCCATTTTTGAAACAAAATCCAAAGACAAAGCTTTTCGACCTTATCTCAACTGTTTTTTGGCTTTGAGGTGACTTTTATATTACTCTCATTTTTCTCAGTATTCTTTTACAATTGCTTTTTTAATTTACTAATTTGGAAAAATGATAAAAATAATTTCAATTATGGATTTGGCCACTTTCTTTTTTTAAGAGAGGTGAGCTTTTGGAAAGATGTTGAGAGTTTATTTTTGATTTTTTTAGAAAATCTTGAGGGTAAAATAATTACCCTAAAAGGGGGGTTTCATTTTGGGGTTTTAGGATTTATATTTTACCCTCAAGCTTCTTTCAAAAATTAAGGAAAAAAATCTTATAAGCTCTCAAGAATCTCACCTTTCTTTCAAAAAAGTGGCCGAATCCATAAGTGGAATCTTTGTTTCTTAATTTTTGGATTATTTTTTCCATTTTTCTGAATTTGTCAATTTAAAAAATAATTGTAAGAAAAATGGTGGAAAAATGAGTGTAATATAGAATCCACCTAAAAGCAAAAAATAGTTTAAATAAGGTCCAAAGATCTTTTTTGAGGAATTTTGTTGAAAAATGGCCAATTTACATATTTTTACTATAAAATTATGTGTTTTGTCCATAATTTGGCGAAAACATGTAAGGGCTTACATCATTTTACCAGGACCCTAAATACCCTATCTATACTCTTTGGGCCCTTTGTAGAGGCACACAAAGGAGGGGTATTAGATAAAATTTATTTCTAGATAATTCAGCTGGTTAGTGTTTCTGAAATAATTTCATTTGATCGAGATATTTAGCCATTTTTGAACTAAATTATTGCTTCTGCACAGCCGGAGCTAATTTTTCTGGTGAGTAATTCTAAAATTATCTTATTTTATACATATATTGAACTGTAGTCTTGGTAAACTGCATTATTTATTGAATTCTGATGTAATCTTAGGTATTTTTTCTGGTTAGGATTGTGTTTTATGGTGTCATTTGAATTTATTATTGCACCAATTTTAACTGTTTTTTATTGTATAATTATAATAAGCTTTTTTTTGTTTTAGTTTTGAGATTAGGTGATTTGGTATAGGCATTTCACCATTCTTTTGTGTAATTATGTAATTTATACAAAGTATTTTATGAAGATTTTCAACTATTCCAAACCTGTATGGAAATTTTAATGCATGAAATTAATCTAATGTTACTTTAATCATACCTTTTTATGATATGGGTCTGTATTGATTCAGTTGTAGCTCATTTTACCAGGTAAAAATAATTTTGGATACATCAGTTCTGAGTAATCTAAGATTATTGGTGGATTTAAGATGGATTTACTGTTACATTTCTCCCTTGCATGGTGAATTCTGTGTTTTATGTTGCTTCGCTTTTATCAAGCTGTATCATTTAGTTCTATAAATCTTATAGCTAATTTATTTTTTGTAGCTCAATAAAATGTAATTAATCTCTTATCAATTTAGTTATTAAACCTTCCTTTGTTAATTCCTACACTGAGTGCTAAAATATCCCTTTATTAAATACTATTTGTATTATAGCTTTATGTATGTTCTTATGAAGGCGTCTTTTGAGTTAATTTATAAGTTAACCATTTAATTAACCCATCATTACCGCCCAAAATGAGGCATGATCTTATTGATTTATTATACATATATAAGAATGCCTTTGCTTCTGATAATGAACCACTAGGCGCTATTAAAGGGAATGAAGTTGATATTACTCTTAATATTGACAGACCATACCCTCCAGTACTTAGAATACCAGCTTATCCAGCCAGTCCCAGAGATAGAGAAGCCTTGGAAAAACATATCCAAGAGTTGATCCAACTTGGTGTACTAAGGAAAGTAGGCCATAATGAAGAAGTTGAAGTGACAACACCTGTTATTGTTGCTTAGAATAATGATAAATCAAGGCTGGTTGGAGATTTCAGAGCATTGAATACCTACACAGTTCCAGATAGGTATCCAATTCCTAGAGTTCAAGAAACCTTGACTCAATTGTCTAAATCCAAGTATATAACATCAATGGATGCATTGAAAGGCTTTCACCAAAATGTTTTGATGCCTAAAGCTAAGAAATTACTTAGAATTATCACTCACTGTGGTATTTATGAGTATCTTAGAATGCCATTTGGTATTAAAAATGCACCATCTCATTATCAAAGAATGATTAATACCATCTTCCCCACAGGATTATCTGAAGGATGGCTTATCATTTATATTGATGATATCATCATATGTTCTGATTAATGGTCTTTGCACCTTGAAAGACTTGCAAGAGTGCTTCGCAAAGTTGCAGAAGTGAATATGAAAATTTCACTCAAGAAATGCAATTTTGTTTTTGAAGAACTCAAAGCATTAGGACATATTGTTTCTGGTTTAAGCTTGGGTATTGAGAAAAATAAAGTGGCAGAAGTGTTACTTAATCCAATACCCCAGAATAAGAAAGGAATGATGTCTTCTCTGGGATTTTCCAGCTATTATAGGCAACACTTGAAAGACTTTGAAATTCTAGCCAAGTCACTCCATAGAATCTGTGATCAACAGACAGTATTTGCGATGACACAGGAGAGAATTGAAGCTTATGAGAAGATAAGTAAAGCTCTTACAGAAGAACCTTTACTCCTCATTCCTGACTGGAATATACCTTTTCAATTGTAAATTGATGCATGTGGAGATGGATTAGGGGCAGCCCTACGTCAAGTCCAAATTATTGATGACAAACCTACAGAGGGACCAGTTTGTTACATCTCAAGACAAATCAAACCAACAGAAGCCAGATATGGTGAAATCCAGATGGAGTGTTTATGTTTGGAATGTGCACTTGAGAAATCTCACTATTACCTTTATGGCAGTGTTTTTGAAATGATAACTGACTGTAATGCCATGAAATCACTTCTTAACATGAAAACTCCCAAAAGACATATGTTGAGATGGCAAATAGCCATTCAATAATATAGAGGCAACATGACTATAGTTCATAAATCAGGAAATATTCACAATAATGCTTATGGACTTAGCAGGTGGGCATTAGCCAATACTCCTTATAACCCAGCTTATGTACCCTTGGAAGCAGAACCGCAGATTCAAATTGCAGGAATTAACATAACTGATATTGGGACTGGATTCTTTGAAGAAGTCAGAGAATCTTATAATCAATACAAGAATTGCCATATATTGACTTCCTTATTAGATAGAGACTGCAAATATACATCTTTAGTCAATACACTGGATGAAGTTTGGAAAAATTCCTATTCTGAAGGAAGGTTTCACTTGTTTGATGGAATAATTTACCACAGAACCAAACATTCTTGTGTAATGAAATTATGTAGCATCCTGCTTATCAATACCATTCTTCATTAATTCCATGATAGCATCTACTCTGGACACCTGTCAGAAGACAGAACACTTGAAAAAGTAAAGGACTGTGCATGGTGGCCATCTTGGAGAAAAGAGACCATTGAATATTGCCATACCTGTGACAGATGCCAAAAATCAAACAGGAGTACAGGAAAGAAATTTGGACTTATGATCCATATTCAAGAACCAAAATTCCCTTGGGAAGTTTCTCAAAAGGATTGGGTCACAGTACTTCCTCCAAGTGGTGACAAAAGCTATAATGCTTGTTTAGTCATTGTAGACAGATATAGCAAAACTCCCATATTCTTACCATGTCATAAAGATGACACTGCTATGGATACAGCTCTTCTGCTATGGAGTAGAGTTATTTCTCATACAGGGTTATTTAAAAATATGTTAAGTGACAGAGATCCCAAATTCACATCTGCACTTTGGACCAATCTTCACAGATTGCTTGGGACTAAGTTATCATTTCCTACAGAATATCATCCTCAAACAGATGGGCTAGCAGAAAGAATGATTCAAACTTTAGAAGACATGAGCAGGAGATTTTGTGCTTAGGGGTTAGAATTCAAAGACTCAGATGGCTTTAACCATGACTGGTGCACTCTGATACCTGCATTGGAATTGGAATATAAGACATCAGTCCATTCTTCCACAGGTCCAACTCCTGCTATGTCAGAAAAAGGATGGAATCCAAGACTCCCACCAGACACACTGAGGAAAGACTTAATTGACATTCATCCTACAGCTTCCAGCTTCAAGATAATGCTTGATGAAGTGAAACATCATACAAAACAGAGTATGAATGACACTTTTGACTATGCAAAACAGAAGTGGTACAAGAGTCACAAAGTACCAGACCTCAAAGTAGGGGACTTAGTTCTAGTTTCAACCTTGAATCTTAATAATATCAAAGGTCCGAAGAAACTTAAATATTATTATGTAGGACCTTTTGCTATTGTTGCCTTGCATGGAAACAATGCAGTTCAAGTGGAATTGAGTGGTGAATTGTAAAATAAACACCCCACCTTTCCAGTAAGCTTGATAAAGCCTTATCAACCAACTAACAAAGAATTGTTTCCTTTAAGGAACTCAACTCCTTTAACTGTACCACCAGTGGAAAAGAATGAATACAGAAAGATGAAGAAATTCATTAAAGAAAGCAGACTTAGGGGTAAAAATCAAAGAGAATATCTTGTCAGATATAGAAATCCAGTACATGAAGCTTAATGGCTGGCAGAATCAGAAATACCTGTCTCAGATAAACTCTTAAGAAGATTTAGACATGAAAGAAGGCCACAAGCCTGAATATGTCTATAAATTCACTTTAAATTACTTGATCTGAGTAATTTAAAGAGGCTGGAAAGTGGACATTAACCCCCTTTAGGGCCTTTTTCTTCTTCATACCATTTATAAAATTGTAGTACAATTTTATTTTTTGGTGGGAGGGAATGTGAGCCTTGAGGTACATTTTACATACCCAAATAGGCCACAATTCTCTTGAAAATAAATTATGAACTATACATAACCCATAAGTCATGCATATATTCAAAATTCATCATTTTTGATTTCAGAAAAGATGAATAACTTTTTATTGAGTAAGTAAATCCATGTATTTAATTCCAGATTTGGATTCTACACAAAATTTCACCTAGGGTAGCTCCATAGAGTGAATAAGCTCAAATCAACTCTTTGAGGTGGTAATATGGAAAATACTTCAATACCACATCATCAATACCACATAAAAGATCCGTGAAAATTTTTGTTTTTCTCAATTTCATTCCAAAATAATGGGAATGTGAGAAATCCAATGTTACATATACACTAAGAATAGTGTTATGCATGTTTTGGGAACTTAATATTATGGTATTCTTATATGCACCTTTGGTACACCCATAGTGGATATCAGTCTTTAAGCTTGAATCTCTATTTTTGATGTGAAAATAGCTAGAGGGGACAAAAGACATCAAAGAGAGCCAGGGTACCCAAATTCTGAGGCCTCTGAGGCGTGGATAGCTCCAAAGCTTGGATAAATGGCTGATCTTGACCCAATTAGTAAACTAAAACCTTTTGGGAATTTGGTTACCAAGTTAAAACTTTATTATATCATAAGAAAATAGCAAATAAGCTGCTATTTTGATGTGCCAAGGAGGTAAAGAGCAACTTAGACTCCTGTAACCATGTCAATTCTTAATTATTTTCCATGGATAAACCCCAAAAGAGTAATTGAAACCCATTTTGGACTAGTATCCATTTATTTACCTCATAGCAACCAGCCATATACTTCTATTTACAATTTTATGTAGAAATGAGGTAAAAACTTCAAAAGTTCATTAAAAATGTAATTCTTGAGGAATCTCTCTGAAACTTTCAGGACAAATTAAAAACTGTATAATTCAGATAAAAACCAAAAAGAATTATACTTTTTGTAATTCAAATTCAAAGTTTTACTTGCAGTCCATTTTTGATGATTCCACATGAAATACTGAATCTTTAAAAATTCACAGAAGATACACTCTGTGATGAAATTTCCAATAACATTGATGAATTTGAGAGATCAATTATTATTTCTCAATAAAAGAATATTTACAGTTGTTACTCCTTTTATTCTTAACCATCAATGGGTTGGTAGTCACATAAAAGCACCAATCAAGTAATTATGATAATCTTACGTGACAACAGATGATGCAATCAATCATCCAAAATGTTTTATTGTTTTCTCACTCACTGGGTTTTCAGTTTTCTCCTTGGCCTGCCTCTGTGAGCTGTCTTAGACTTAAAAGATGATTCCTCTTGTTGTTTTTTCCAAATCATCATATTATTCAGTTATACCTTTAGTACCAGCAAGTAAGTATTAGTTAAATCTTTTCATAAGTGTTTTAAATTTTTCAGAATCAATCAGAAAGACGTAAAATCATAGAAATAAACTATATATTGTTGTAATATTGTTATAATATCATTTTTTTATCCATTAAATCCACAATTCTACATCAAATCTCTCTACTATTATCTTCTAAAAGGTTCATTGGATTAATAATGAGTGATGTATCTTAATTCTTAAAAAATTTTCCAGTAATAGTTTTCTTCAAGAGTTATCTTTATAATTAGTCTTGTAAAATATAATCATATATTCAAATAATTTCATTATTTTAATAAAGAAGTTTTTATTATTAAATTCTTGTAATTGATTCTTGTAGACAATTACTGCTTACTGTTATAATCATTAGTAGTGTATAACACATAAAAGAAATAATTCTTTAATTATTTAATTATGGGTATAATAACTTTTTATTATTATATTTCATAAGAAGATTCATAGTACTTTTGATTAATAGTAATATTATCAACAGTTTCATAGACACATCTTACAGGAAGATTATTACACTGTTATTACTCCTCTTTATTTAATGGTTAGGACTAAACCAAATATAGAACATCATGAGGTTAAAAATACCAAAACAAATAATAAAAGAAGACTTAACCAAAGAAAAAGACAACATATCCATGATTCAAAACAGAAAATGTCTCAACTTGGCCATTTCAACCAATTATATAAGAACATCTCATCCATCTCTATTGATAAGAAAGAAGCCAATACCACATATTAAAACTTCCATCACCAAACACTCTACCCCATCCTTATCTAATAATTGATAAAACCAAGAAGCCTTTCTTACCTGTTGGCATTTATGAAATCACCCCATTTGAAAATCATTTTACAGCTCTCATATCTTACAAAGCCTTATCATTACTTTAATGAGCTTATCCCAAAATTGGAAAGAAATCAAAACCAATAAACATGTCCTAGGTGGAATTATGAAGGTTATTGGCTTTTTTCCTGTTTCTGATTCTGTAAAATCTGTAGGTGTGTTATCTTTTTTTCTTTTTACTTTAGTATTTACTAATTGATTTAAAAAAACTATAGGTGTTTACTCCTGAGAACCTGGTTTTACACCCAATGAAATCAAAAAAGATAATAATCAATGGTCAAAAATTAAACTCTATGACTATTTCACTTATTATAGGTTTTGTCATTTTTCTAAATTGGCAGAAAATTAATGTGAAGAATTAATGGAAGCTGTAACATTACCAAATTCCAGTCACCTCTAATGGACTTCTGCTAAAAACAAAAAAGCATGCAAATCATTTACAAATGTCATTGTCACCCAAGAGCAAATTTTTTTTCAAATTAAGCCACATCAATATTTCAATGATCTGAAATCCCAGAACTATGGTATATTTTATTTTGCTTCCAAAAAAGGAATTAATCCACTTCCAAATGTATTCACCTCAGCTGGACATGGCTTTCACTTCCCTAATTGAAAATGCAGATTGATTTTTCAAAAAAACCTGGAATCATGGAAATCCTTTGGAAAAAGAAATCAATGGTTCATCATACAACAAAACCTCCTCCATAAATTTTCAATCACAAAGAAATTACTCATTTTTTATGTTCTTTTCAAATCAACCATAAATTATTCAATGTAGGTAATAAATTTTTATAAATGCCAACTACCAAAATTAATTCAAAAGTCAATGGTTACTTGGAAAAAAGTATTCAGGATGAAAATAGAGCTGAAAATTAATAACTGTATATATTTTCTTTTTATCAACATCTCCACTCTGTTGTAGGCCTTTAAATTCAGCACATAAGTAAATTTTCATGATGAAATTCACTATTGATTGTCTTTGCATTCCAAATTAATAGGTTTAATTTTCTCACAAATGTTTACAAGATCTTTCCCATTGCCATTATTGTAAAGATTTTCTGCTTGTGGTGGTTAATAATCATTGTATAAATCAAACCATTAATCTCCAATTTGTGCTAACATATCATGTACAATTGTACAAGAAACAACTCAATTAACAAATTATTGGATTTAATGATTATAACACATTTGATTTTTTCATTTCCCTTAGAGAAAAATGCCTCCCCTTCAAAATTCTGATTGCATTCTCAATGCTGACCCTTGATCTTACTAGACAGTAATTGAAAGTACAGTTTTCTTCATTCTGTGCCACAACTCCCTTATAAGCTGGAACAACCCAAGGAGAGCTTGCATATGATTAATTGGCTAATAATTAATGATGTGTTTCATAAACTTCTTGAGGTGTTTGTGTTATTTTCATATGTTGATATACATTTGAGTCATGAAGTGACCCAGTACACCCCACATGTAGAGCAGTGAACTGTTTTTTTATATCTCAAACCAGTTGTATTGACATATAATACCTCAATTTTGAACAATCAGTCAAAATGAAATCAAGTATGAAAATTAAAAATCTTACCTCTTTTTACAATAAAGATAGGCTTAACCATAATTGAGGGGCCATTGTGATAATGTTTTGAGACTCCCATCAATAAATCCAATGCACCCAGGGAAGCCTTCCCCCTGAATCACGTGAGGAATCCCTCTGTTTTGTTCTACTGTTGGCCACACAATCATTATTCTCTTTAAATTAATTAATATCCAAATCACTCTTTTAGTATACAAAACAATAGCCCCATTGCTAATTCTAAAAAACATTCCAATCTTCCCCAAAGAAGCCCCATTTTCATTTGATCCTAGCCTTGATAGTGCTACAGCAAATTCTATGGCAGGAATATGTTGTTTGTTTTGTGATGAATTTTGAAAGGTTTCTTCATCTTGAATTTTTGCAAACAACATTTAAAATGAGTCATGTGTGGTGCAACAAAGTTGGGAAACATTTTCAGATGATAAGGTTTGTAAACCATTCATCATATACATGTAATGTGATGTATATCTCCTACAAGTATTGATGTGTCTTTGTGATGTTATCATATCTAATGATTTTATATCTTCCTGGATATCAGAATCACTATTGGATCTTAAAGCATCAATGAACTTCATTTATTTTGATGTCTGAATTATAGGTAACCTTTGTGATGCCTTTGGCATCACAAATGAAGGATATAACTGTAGCCAATGCAGTTTGAAATCAAATACTTAAATAAATGACCAGGGTATTGAAATTTTATGCAATTTAACATGCACTTACTGAGGTGTCTGTGAAGAAAATGATAATTTAATTGAATCTAAAGGTGATATTTTAGTATCCCAGACTGGGATTTGGAACCAAGACCCCTGGTTTTTTGTACTTCAAAATACCACACCTATTGAGGTGTGGGATTTCCCAAATCCCAAAAATTTAATGCTGAATTTGGCAAAAAAAGAAACTTGGGATTTTGAGTGTGGGATTTGGTAACTTTGATACACCCTAATAATAAAATCTGTTCTTTAAAAATCCAATTTTTTTCAACAATTATTTCAAAAGATAGTAAAAAAGGATTAGTATTTCAGGAATAAGATATAATTTAAGTTCAGATATTGTACCAGATTAATGAGTTAATATTATTAGGAATTTCATATTATGTATTGTTTTGAATCCCACTAGATGAGCCCAGAATGAGTCTTTTTGAATCAATATACTGACTCTTCAGGTAATGAAGTTTTTTATCTGAGAATTTATTGAGAATATTTATTATTATTTTTTCTTTTTTGAATTTATGAAAAAAACTTACTCTACTAAATCAGAAAATACAATGTAAAGAAAAACCAAAGAACATTTCACAATTCTTAAAAGGTTTAGAAAAAAATAATCAATTGAATGATGGAATTTTTTATTTATATAAACCAAAAATTGAAAAACACCCAAGCACTAAGCCTCTCTTATCAAATAAGAGTTAAAGCTATAATCTTGTGTTTTTATTTTTGTGATATTTCTCCTGTTTGTTTTTCCCAAAAGGCTAATAATATTTTGAATACAAGTTCATAAATCTACATCATCAGAATATTAATAAATAATCCTGATAGATACATAAATCAACCAAATTGAATAATAATTGATAGAATCTTAATTTATGGTTTAATAATTTAGGAAAAAAATGAATGGAATCAGATTGATATGGGAGGCTTAAGCCATTGATTTTTTATAATGGGATTTATGTTTCAAACTGTCACAAATACTTCAATGTACAGAATCTTACAATGAAGTACGAAGCTGAATTTTTAGAGTTAGTGTTTTGATTCAACTATTTGGATTTAAGCATAACTTTGGGCATAAACCATCAGCTAAAGAAATAAGATTCACACATTGCATTATCAAAAACTCAGGAATGAACTTTTGTGGTATATGTTATTATGATTCCAAATTACAAAATGTAGAGCTCAAGATATATATTAATGCCATAATTTTTTATCAATTATTGGTTGAGGGATATGAATATATATTCAAATGACTTTAGATTTATATATCAAGATAAAAAGTGTATTATCAATTATAGATTATGTAGTAATAGAAACAAATATTATCAACCCCTAAGTTTTTTGAAGCAAAGAAAAGTTTCAAGGATAACTAATATCTTCAAAATCTGACATAAAACACAACTAAAAACTTCTAATCATATTTTAAATAGTTTCAAAACTAAAATTAGGTATGAATATTTTTTTTTCTACAAAGCTTTAGGATTATAAGTGCTTTATAAATAATCAAAAAAATGATTTCTAAACTGGGTTTTCAACAAAGGGTCTGGAAGATTCAAGCATCTTTTTCTGTCTGTAGCTTTGTTGGCAACTTCATCACTTCTTCAGATACCATCATTAGCCTAAACATTAGCTTCTTCAATTGGCAGCAATATCAATGTCCTTTTTCAAGACTTGTGCTTGGCAAGCTCTCTCGAAATAAAAACTTATGTAAATCATGATATTTATCTCCCCCCGTCACTTTGAAATACAGCTTCAAAGCCTTGCTTAGGCCCTCAACTTAAAGTTGCATACAAGCAGACTTATCTCACATCCCTTTGGTTAGATTATTGCCTCACCTTACTCGAACACAATTTTTCCATATTGCCAAGGTGTTCTCACTTCTGTAGTAGGTTCATTTACCAATCCAATTTTCATGTTATTCAGCTTCTCTGAAACTTTTATTGAGTCCCCGAATACTGTAGTATCCACTTTCCCCATTTAGACCTACTGTTTTGCCTTTAAGGCCAGCTTTTTTTATTTTGGAAATCATTTACAATTTTTCAAGCCATGCTACAATTAAGAACATCCCGGCTTAAATAATTCAATCAAGGCTTCTTGTGCAGGTTGGGGTAGACCACAATAATGACTCTTACACTCTAGAAGAACCTGCTTAGGCTCTATCAACTGCTTTAGAGTTTGATCAGCAATTGGCGAGCAAGTTTGAATCAAAACATTAGGTGAGCCCGACGAGCGGTCTGGAAAATCAAAGTCAATGGGCGAATCATGACGAGAAGTCATTGGCTCGATTGAAGATATGGGAAAGAGATGAGATGGGTATGGTGCAAGAGTCAGTTTGTCACTAGACTCCAAAACTGGACTTGTTTGTGAATGAATCAGGAGCACAACATGGCTTGAACAGTAAATGCGAACCTATTGTGATTGTAAAGTTAAAAATTGTTATCAGGTCAAATTTAAATTAGTTTTCAAACGCAAGCAGCAACTTGGCCATCTTTTGATGACGACAAAAGTTCAATATCATTCCTATGAATTCATGCTCACTTGTTGAGCTGCCAAGATAATTAGAGAATTAGAAACTTGAGTACAAAATGCACTACTTGAAAGTGGAGGAGAAAGGAGAACTGTATGATTGAGTCGCGCTAGCTTGAGAGCAGAAAGTGAGGGCGAGAGCGGTCTAAGATCGATAACCTGATGCGAAAGATCTGCAAGAGTCAGACTTTCCAGGGGTGAAGCTAGGATAGCTGGGTTGGGTCGAATGAATAGTTGACATTTTGATGATTGTTGCAGGTCCAATGGATCGGATAATATTTGAACTCTTGATTGATTTGATGAGGTTGAAGCAGCAGTAATGCATTTAGTTGATATGGCTGTCGGCGGAACCTGCTTGGAGAATCCAAACTTCTTCCTTTCTGGTGATCTTCCTTCTGATCCTTCTGTTCTTGATGAGTTCATCGTGGTCAGCCCGAGGTAATTTGTCCAATCCAGCCTTCAACACCGTATTCAAATTCACTGCGACCGTGCACTTTGCATATTCAGCTGAGGAATGCTGCGCCCAGACGCGCAGCCGCGCGTCACAGACTCCCGCTGAAATCCCTTTAACCTAACCAGATGAGAGTCGTCTTGACCATTTAGCTTTCATGATCATTCATCTGGCAGCATTCCGTCCGTCATCGACATCGTACCGACATCAAGGCTTCAACAACTTTCGACCCGCTCAACTTCACTACTTGACTTGAACAATGGTAGGCTTCAGAATTCATTAAATTTACACTGTTTCTCTTCATGCTGGTATCGCTCCTGTTTATGCGTTTGAACCACGCCGAATGAGGAACGGACTTAAACTACAGCGTTGGAGATCATTGGCCTGACTCCTTTGCTTCCCTTGCCTCGCAGGGTGTCCGAGGGCAAAAGAAACATTTGAAACGGTCAGTTATTTCTGGCCATATATTTATTCTGTTAATTTGTGCCTCATTTTGATAATCTTTACTTGCTTTTTCAGTCTCGCAGCTCCTAGCTCATGGATGCTCAACAAGCTCGGGGGGACCTATGCTCCTCGATCCAACCCTGGACCCCACAAGCTGCGAGAGAGTCTCCCTTTGACTGTTAGCGCCCAATTCTTCTTTGGCTATTCCCACAAACCCGCTCAACTTTAATTTTCAATTATTCCTTTGGTCTAGGTTCTCTTGCGCCATCGTCTGAAATATGCCTTAACTGGGCGTGAAGTCACTTTGATTGTCGCACAGCGCCTTATCAAAGTAGATGGTAAAGTTCGAACTGACCCCAAGTTCCCCACTGGTTTCATGGGTAGGCCTTTCTATGCGCGATTTCTATGGTACTTTCGCTGACATGTTGCCTTGCAGACGTTGTATCGATTGAAAAGTCGGGTGAACATTTTAGGGTGCTATTTGATGTCAAGGGCCGATTCACTATTCATCGAATCGGCAATGAAGAGGCTAAATTTAAGCTTTGCAAAGTCAAACGTGTTCAGCTTGGAGCCAAAGGCGTCCCTTTCCTTGTCACTCACGATGGGCGTACCATCCGATACCCAGATCCTATCATCAAAGTAAATGATACTATCAAATTTGACTTGGAAAGCAACAAAATTTCCGACACCCTTCCCTTTGAGGTCGGAAATCTTATCATGTGCACTGGTGGCCGTAATCAAGGTCGTGTTGGAACTATTGTCAGCCGTGAAAAGCACAGTAAGTGGCACGCCGTTTACTTGGATGCCGAACGTCTTGGCTGACTTGACCTTCCACGCTATAGTTGGAGGTTACGACATTGTGCATGTCCGTGATGTCCTTGACCGGGCGTTTTCCACGCGTATCGCAAATGTTCAGGTTATCGGTACTCATGGCAAAGCCGCTGTCTCCCTTCCTAAAGGCGGTGGTGTCAAACTCACCATTGCTGAAGAGCGTGACCAACGTCGTAAGCAAAAAGAAAAAGAAGCTGGGTACTGAGCTGAAAAGTCTTGCTATGTGTGGCGAACATCATTTGGGAGTATTCAATTCAAGTAGCTTCAATGCCGCGCATGCATCCATTCTGTCTCAACATGTAAATCCTCTTAAGGCTATAGTATTGAAAAGAGATATATGTTGCTCGTCATTACGCCTGCTACATCTTTACCTTATTTTTGCATGCTATGGGTGCGAGTTAGATAATATTGGGGCTCAGTCTTTGCCGTATTTGATGATTTTGGACTTTCTGATTTCCGAGGCGAAATTCGCGTGAGAAAGGCCCAAATCAGGCAAGCCCCCTGAACACCAAGGGACCCTCCATTGGTTTTTACAAAAAAATCTCATTGTTAAGTGAAGGGAAAATGGTAGATAAAATAAACTAGGGTATGGTTCTAAAAAGCCATAAGAGAAAGATATGTGGCACAAAGATGGCATATCGCCACTTTTTCGGTTCCAAGTAATTATCACGCGAGTCAGTAAATACCGACTGATACAAGGTCACAAAACATGTCTGATTTAAGGGCTCCCCGAGCCCGATATCCACGGGTTTTCCTGTGGTTTTCCCATTCAGGAAACGGTTATGGGCAAGACTTACAAAGAAAAAAACTCCCCAAAGGGTAGAGGCACGGTCACAAGGGTAGTTCCCGAAAGGGATCCCCATATGATATTACCATAACATGGCATGAGAAGTAAAAAAAGAAACAATAAAATATAAATTGAAAAAAAAAACAAAGGCCCACTCAGTTTATTCATGATAATAGAGTGGGCCAAATTGATGTGCCCAGGCTTTCATGCATGCCAATTGTTCAACATGGTTGGGTGAAAGTGAGGAGTGTTGGTATGTAAGAATTTTCCTGCCACCTGAGAAGACATATTTGGATGGCATACTAGTTGCTGGGATAGCCAAAAATTTCTGTGCCATCAAAGAAAGGGCTGGAAAAATATTGCCTTGTGATTTCCAGAATAGTAAGATGTCAGTGTCCTTGGGCTCTGGAGGCTCAGCCAAGAACCTCTTGAGTTCTGTTTCCAGAGTGCAGGTTTCTTGCAAGCAAGAGGGATATGACTTGTCAAATAATGCAGTACCTTTCTCAATCATCAGATTGTGCTGGGAATTTGTTTTGTATTTGAAGTGATTTTTTGCTTCTTCTTCAAATATAACTTGTAATTTTTGATACAATATGCCAAGCTGGGCCAATGTTGTGTTTTAAGTCATAAAAAAATTCAGCTTTATGCCCAGATGACTGGTGTCTTCAAGAGTAAGATGTTTATATATTTTGAAATCTTGGATATCATGGCAGTGGATGCAGGCTGGATTGGGCCCAGAACCTATCTTTCAGAGGCCTATAGAAATCAATGAAAGAGATCTATTAGCAATTGAACACAGGCACTTACCTGAGAAATACATTTAATGAGTAATATCTAAAGGGGAGATCCTGGTTGATAATTGGATAGTTTGATCCACAAACTATCATTGTGGATTTGTAGAGAGGTTTGAGAAAGTCAATAATTACCTGTACATTCTCCCATTCAAGTGGGGTTAGGAAAAAATATTCCATGTTGTCAGGAGTACAAAATTGATTATAAGCATCCTTCAGTAACAATGCACACTGAAGAATGTTGTAAATTGAGTTCCAGTGGGTTGAGACATGTGAGAGGAGGCTTGTGGCATTAGTTGGCTTGTCTTTGTCATAGATGAGGTTAATGGTTGTTGCAAATTCTTCTTGTCTTTGGAAGCTATGTTGCAGGAAAGTTGCTAATCAGGAAATTCTTGAGATAATTGAACCATACTTCAATTGATGGCCATCTGGTGGTGCCAATATGTTTGATAGCCATTTTGTGAGGCTGCTGCTAAGGAAGTTTTCTCCCCAAGCACTTTCAGTCCATTGCATGCTGCTAAGTGGATTGTATGGGCCATGCATCTGATGGCTTGAGCTTTTGCACAAAAACTTGATGTTTTGTCTCCAAGGGATTGTTCCAAACGGCAGTTAACAGAGGAATTGTCTGTTGTCAGGCCGGCAGTTAGATGGTTGACCCCATAGTGGCAAATTACACTTGTAAAAGGGCTTACAAGTGAAGCTCCTGAGTGATTGCCCAATATTTTGAAACATATGTTTTTGAATTGTTACAAGTGGGGTCAATTGAATTGCTTTAAAATGTACTTTCAATTTCTTGCAATTGTAAGAGCAGTGAGGTAAGCTTAAAGTCTTCATCCAAAAAATTCCCTGTCACAGCAATAAATGCCATGATATTTGGGCTGGTCCAAGTATCAGTTGTAAAGGAAATAAACTGGCCCTTATCAGATATTAACTTGAAAATGAGCTCTTGATGGAAGAAAAAAATTGTTGAAAGGTGAGCTGTCAATAGA
Organism: Austropuccinia psidii; assembly: GCA_023105745.1. Classification (NCBI taxonomy): domain Eukaryota; kingdom Fungi; phylum Basidiomycota; class Pucciniomycetes; order Pucciniales; family Sphaerophragmiaceae; genus Austropuccinia; species Austropuccinia psidii. The sequence goes on along the minus strand of JALGQZ010000014.1, from coordinate 19,181,190 downwards.
TTTTTCTGGACTAGGATTGTTGAGATTGTGGGCTTTCAGAGTTCAAGGAGATTGTGAAATGATTTGGATTCTGTAATGGAGAGTGGGAGGTCATTTTCACACACAAAATAAAAAAGAGAAGTGTAACAACCATGGCATTTCACCCTCTTGGACCTCAATGCAATATATCCATGCCATATCCAATTTAGGGCAATTTGGCCAGATTGGCCATTTATGGTTATTTAACTATCTAGGCCCAGCTTGGCCCCTTCATCATCAGGAAGCCTTTCCCGGCCCGGTTTTGAATTTTCCAGTCAACAGGGAAAATACAGCCTAAAAGCCTGTATTTGGATTTTTAAGCCTTAAATACAGATTTGTGCATCTTACGCCATTTTCCCATGTAATATGGGAAATATGCTCAAATGGCCTAATATGGCCATTTGGGGCTTAATTGCAAGATTTGTGAATTTTGCGCAAATAAAGTTTTAAAGCTGTATTAGCTGTATTTGGCCAAAACACCCAAAGGCGCTCTTTCACCTTTGAAGCCACTAAAAACCAGATTTTCATTTATATCCTCCTGGCATCAATCCAAAATACCTTTGGCCATTTCCACCCTCAAATAACCAAAAGTGCCATAAATGGTGTTATACACCATTATGCATCTTTTTTCACCAGCAAACCAATGGTGCCAATATCAAATGGTTATTTCAACTTTTCATCAGGTCATCAAGGAACATCATAAAAAGGATTCATCGAGGCTCAAAAGAAAAGTGTCAATCTCAAGTACCAATGACGCTGTCAAGCAATCATTGGTCATTCTCATTGACAGTATTCCTCCAAGGGAATACTGGAAATTAATTCTCAAGGGATATTTAAGAGGCAGTTCCAAAACAATTTGCCAAGGGTCAGTGCTCCATCAATCCACCTTGGCAACCACATACATTCAATACAGTTGGGACTCATCAAGACCTGTATTTTCAATCATACACCATGGGAATTTCATTAAACCCATTTCATTTCCCAATTTGGAAAGGTGTAGACTTTATCAAGAAGTCAATACAGACCAGCTGTCAGCCTGAAGGAGTCAAGCTCTCAACTTTTCACATATACCAGGCTCCTTTGACCCTGGGGGGGTTTTCCCTAGTTAATTAATATATTTTGATTTTATTATATCTTTATTCATGTTATCACTTTTGTTAAGTGAATACTGATATTATCAAGTCAGTAATTTGAAACCTCTTTCTTTTTCTTTTTATGCCTTCCCATGGATATTTGGTGGTCATATCCTAACTAATTCCATTATTCATTTCAGTATGTTGAAACAGTGATTAAGGACTTACTTGGTTGGCTCTTTGGAAATTTGGCTTCTCATTTCCCTTATTGCACCTCATCTTTGTACTTGAATCTTTCTTAGAGAAATTCAATGCTTTAATTTTATTTTCTTTATTCTTTTGGAGTCTTTGAAGTGAGTTCCCTGATTTCTGAGTGCCACACCACTCTTGTCTTCCACTAGAGACCCTGTGACATTCTATTATTTAACTCTTGATTTATTCTCATTCTGTTCATTCTTTCTTTCTAATTTAATTCACTAATTTCATTGAAATTATGACCCCTTAATTTATATGAACTTTATTATTCATTGCAATCTCCCAATTTTCTCTCATTCATTCTTCATTTAGAAAATTGAAAGCTGACCCATTTTTTATTTCTTTTCTCTTTTTAAAATCTTATTTCAAATAATCAAGCTTATTTCATTCATAATTCAGGCTTAATGTTCATTTGATTTTCAAATTCATCATAAAGATTATTCAGACACATTCTTCACATCAAGATTTATATTTGATTTATTCTTCAAGAAATTTGATTTTTAAAGAATAACTCACTTGATTTTTATTTGATTGATTGATTTGACATCAATTTATATTGACTTCAAGAAAATTGATTGACCTGAAGATTTCATTGTTTTTGCTGATTTTTCACATCACAAATTTGGACATAAATTGATTTTGATTCAAGAATTCATTTTGATTGATTGATATCCTGCAAGATTCTGATTTTGATTGATTTAACATATTAATTAATTGACTTCAAGATGTAATTTGACACTTATTGATTGATTTTCCGGAAGTTTTTCATTTTGACTTATTTGATTTATTGACTGAAAGTTTTCATTTGATATTTAATTGATTGAGTTACTTGAAGATCTTATTTTGACTTATTTATTTTCTTCAAGATTTTGATTTCGACTTTTGACTTCAAGCTTTATTTTAAATTGCCTCAAGGTTTCATCTTCAAATCATGATTGTTGCTCATTTTATTTCATTTTTATCCTGAAATCATGCCCATCCAACACTCACCTCCTGCAAGGAAGACAAGATCTCAAGCTGTTCTTACTCCAACTCCAAGAGCTCTTGATGGTACCCCAGCAGTTCCTCAACTGAGGACCAAATATGGAAGGAGAAGCACCATCTAGGAAGGAAGGAAGAGTTTCATGAAGATAAAGCTCATTTGTAGGAGTAGTTGGCGGATTCCCAGGACTTTAAAGGACCACTCTCAAAGGTCCAGGTGAAGATGGTGAAGAGGAGGAGGAGAATTCTGTGGAAGAGGAAGGGTCTGATGGTACTGAAGGTGTTCCTGCTCCTGTGGGGGCATCCCAAGAACCTAGAGGGCAAACTCTAGCCTAGTCTAATCAGCCTGTCTCTCATCAGTCTGAACCATATTTATTGGCTATTATGCAGAAAATGACTCAGATTATGGCCAATGTTCAAGCAGCTTCATCCTCTGAAGCATAAAGACCACCATCCTTCAAGACTCCATCTATGAAGGCACCCCAATGATTTGATGGGACTCAACCCTTCAAAGTTAGAAGTTTCATTCAGTATTGTCAATTTATTTTTCATAATGATCAGGAAAATTTCTCTCAAGACAGAAATAAAGTTCTCTATGCCACTTCATTTCTCATTGGCAGGGCTGCAAAATGGATTGAGCCTTATCCTTCCAATCTCACCAATAAAGACACAAATTACCTTCTCACTTCTTGGAACTTATTTTAATCTCAACTCTTTACTTTATTTGGGGACCCAAATGAAGTTAGGAAAGCTGAAGCAGAGTTGGATTCTCTAAGAATGAAAGAAGGTGGCCATGCTTCTTCATACATAGCCAATTTCAGAAGTTTGGTTTCAAGAATTGGAGATTGGGGTGAAAGGTCTCTTATTCATCATTTCAGGAAGGGATTGCCATCCAGGGTTTTGGATCAATTGGCCTCCCATCCTTCAAGAATAGACTCTCTTCAAGACTTAATGGACATTACCCTGGAGGGTGATACCAGGTACCTTGAGAGGCAAAATGAAAAGAGTCATCATCAAGAGAAGAAGCCAGAAGCCTCACAGTCAAATTCTTCCCATCCTCAAAATTATTCAAACTCAAGTCAAAAGAAGAGAAAGAATTTTAAGAAGAGGGACAAGCCCCATTCTTCTTTATTGAATAAAGATTTCAAGTTGATGAATTCTGAAAAAGAAGGAAGAATCAAGCAGGGTTTATGTACCTATTGTGGTGGGAAGCATAGTCTTGAGTCCTGTTTAAAAAGGCCTCAAAACAAGCTTACCAAACCATCAGGAAATTTTCCCAGCCAGGGAAAAGCCTGAGTGAAGATAATGTTGTGTTAAGTGGCCTTCACTGTTTTCCATCCAGAGCACAATTTTGAATTCTGAATACTGGTGTCAAAAATTCTCTTAAATTCTTTGTTTTTTCTTCTCTCTCTGATATGTTTTACAGTATTCTCATTGGTTCTGGTGCTACCAACCCATTTATTGCAAAGCAGTTTGTTCACAGGTATTCTTTGACAATGTCAGAGCTCCCAGAGAAGATTCCTCTTATCATTCTTGACTCCTCTGAGTCTCCTTCTTCATTTATGACTCACCATACTAAATATATGGTTGAGATCCCTTCTTTCCCAAGCTTTGAATGGTACTTTTTAGTCATTGATACTCACAAGGGAGAAGACCTCATATTGGGCTTTGAATTTCTCAATAATTTTAATCCATCTATTGATTGGAGCCAAGGGCTGATCACCTTTAATTCTGATCATAAGGACTATTATGATCCTTCAAAATCTGTCAGTAATGACTTTTCTTCTGCCAAATCATGTGCATCTCTGGTTGGTTATTCTAGAATACCAAAATTTGCATCTTATGTCCATATTCCTTCCCTTAATTCCCATCAGTCATTAATATCATCTAGAGATGAATTCTTCAAAGATATTAAAGATGTTGGAGAAGATAATTCTGTGTCTTCACTTCATCTCTTCTTTGGGAATAAGGACCTTCCTCCTTCATCTTATAATGACTTGCTGGAGGAGTTGTGGGATGAAGGGGAAGAGCCAGAAGAAATAGAAACAGTGAGGAAGGTTGTTCCTTCTATATATCACCAGTACTTGGATGTATTCTCCAAGGTGAAAGCAGAGAAACTTCCTGCTCACCACGCCTGTGATAATCATATCAAGCTGGAGGGGTCTCTACCTCCAGTTGGGGTGATCTACTCTTTATCAAACCAAGAGTCAGATACACTCAGGGCCTACATTTCAGAGAATTTAAAGAAAGTTTTCATCCGGCCGAGCTCCTCTTTAACAGGAGCACCTGTCCTCTTTGTCAAAAAGAAAGATGGTGGCCTCCCTTTGTGTGTTGATTAATGAAAACTCAATGCTGTTACCAGGAAGAAAAAGTATTCTGTTCCTCCTATGAATCAGCTTCTTACTGTTTTCAATGGTTCTTCTATCTTCTCCAAGATTGATTTGTATGGTGCATATAACCTTCTCAGAATCAAGGAGGGTGATGAACATTTGACATGTTTTAGAACTAAATATGGCAGCTATCAGTATTTGGTTATGCCATTTGGGCTGACCAATGTTCCTGCCTCTTTTCAAAACCTTGTTAATGATATTTTTTATTATCTTCTGGATACTTATGTTGTGGCTTATTTGGATGACATTATGGTCTTTTCCAAATCTGAAGATGAACATGTCACTCATGTGTCCACTGTTCTTGCCAGACTCAGAGCCAATAACCTCTTTGCTAAGGCCTCCAAGTTCTTATTTCATGTTTTCAGTGTAGAGTACCTAGGTTATGTTGTTTGTTCTTAAGGCCTCAAGATGGACCAAGCAAAAGTCCAGAAAATTCTCAATTGGCCACCTCCAAGAAGCCACAAGGCACTTCAATCATTCCTTGGGTTTGCCAACTTTTACCACAATTTCGGTTCAAAGAAAATTAGTTCACTCATAATTTTCCCAAGAAAGATTCCCGTTTTCTCCTCAATGAGGAAGCTCTTAGACAGCTTCATCAACTCAAAGAGGCATTCACCATTGCTCCAATCCTTCTCTACCCACCATTGTAGAGACTGATGCTTCTTATTATGCCTTGGGTGCTGTACTGAGTCAGGTATCTGACTCAGGAAAATATCCCATTGCATTTGATAGTTGCAAGCTTCTTCCAGCAGAGCTCAACTATGAGATTCATGACAAGGAACTCCTTGGCATAGTCTGGGCTCTCAAGCGCTGGAGAGCTTTTCTTCTTTCTCTTTCTTCCTCCTTTGAAGTTCTCACCAATAATTATTCACTTCAATACTTCATTTCATCAAAGATTCTCACTTGCCATCAAGCCCACTGGGATGAATTTCTCTCTGAATTTCATTTTTCAATCACTTACCTCCCTGGCCACCTGGCCACCCTTCCAGATGCATTGTCACGTTGGGACGACATTTACCCAGAGAGGGGGGAAGATTTAATAAGCAAGAATCCAATGAATTATTAAAAAATAATCAAGCCACAAAGCTATTTGCAGTCAAGGTGAAATCATTTCCAAGTTTGATTGACTCAATTAAGAAAGAATTATGGCAAGATTCTCAATATAGAAGTATTCTTCAAGATTTGGGTAAAGGTAAATCTGTTCAAGATTATTCCCTTGATTCCTATTCCCAACTTCTCCTGTTCAAAGATTGGGTGGTGGTCCCAAATGACCCCAAATTTCAACTCAGCATACTTCAAAAGAGGCATGACTCTCCTCTATCTGGACACCATGGCAAAGAGAAGACTCTCAAGCTTGTAAAGTGGGATTTTCACTGGTCTGGCATGACTCAATTTATCAAGGATTATGTCTCATCCTGTCAAAAGTGTTCAAGAAACAAAAATATTCATCACAAGAAGTTTGGACTCCTCAAACCTCTTCCAATTCCAAACGGTCCGTGGATTAGTCTCTCAATGGATTTCATCACTAAATTGCCACTGTCCAATTCATTTTACTCAATCCTTGTCATAGTGGAAAGATTCTCAAAAATGACAGTTTTCATTCCAACAATGTCTTCAGTAACTTCACCAGATTTGGCCCATTTATTCATCAAGAATATTTTCTCAAAGCATGACCTTCCTTCAAGCATTGTTAGTGATAGAGGTTCTCTTGTTCTTTCTTCCTTTTGGACCAATCTTTGTCAGCAGCTCAAGCTTTCAAGAGATCTGTCAATTGCTTACCATGAAGAAACTGATGGACAGACAGAGAGGGTACATCAGATACTAGAACAGTCCTTTGGATGTATGTCAGTTATCATTAAGATGATTGGAACACCTGGCTCCTTCTGGCTGAATTTTCCTACAATAACTCTGACCACTCTTCAACAAACCAATCACCGTTTTTCACTGTTTATGGAAGAGATCCTCATTTTGACTCAGTTCACATTACTCAAGATACTCCTGCTGGAAAGTTATCAACAAACATCCAATCAGTACAGCAAGATGTCAAGAGAGAAATTGAAGCTTCCATAAGCAGGTTTAAGAGGTATGCAGATCAAAGTAGAGCAAGTACACCTGTTTTCAATCCTGGTGACATGGTATGGCTTTCTTCCAAGAACATAAAATCAACTAGACCACCGAAAAACTGTCTGAAAGATGGTTGGGTTCTTTTCCAATCTTGAAGAAAGTCAGCACTCATGCATACAACCTCAAGCTCCCATCTCAATGAAAGTCCATCCACCCAGTCTTCCATATTTCACTCTTAGAACCAGTCAAGACATCAAAAATCCCAAATAGGCATCAAGAGGCTCCTCCTCCAATCATCATTGAAGAAGAAGAGGAATGGGAAGTCTCTCAAATACTGGACTCAAAGCTTAAGAGAGGCAAATTATGGTATTTGGTGGAATGAAAAGGTTTCAGTCAAGACCCAGAAAGATCCACTTGGGAACCAACTGAAAACTTCAAGAGTTTCCCTGAACATGTTAAGGATTTTAATTCTTTATATCCTGACAAGCCAGGACCCAATCCTTCAGTAGCTTTATCTTTATGGTGCTTGGTGGGGAAAGGAATTACCAAACATAAGTCCCACTCCTGGTATGAACCTTTAGAGGTACTCTACCCTTTTTGCTGTAAGCATCACCTTGGCCACTCTGTGAGAACTCTGCAATTTTTGGACACAGATCTTTGGCCTGGCTTTTGACATCAATTTGAAAATTATGGCCATTTTCACTTAGGAAAATGGACTATTCATTTGTGCATTTCACTTCCAAGTGTTTCCAATTACATGTCAACCCTTCAGAAATTTATTTTCCTTTCATGGAACTGGAAGGAGTGGTAATTACCAAAAGTAAGTTCCTCTCCTGGTGTGAACTTCCCTGAGGGGTCTAAAATCTGTCAAAACATCACCTTGGCCATTATGTGTCACTGTGACTCAATTCCAGGCCAAAAGTAATGAAATTTTGCGTGGATTTTGACATCCCATGCCAGTAAGCAAGGATCTTGGGGGTCTAGTTCCCCATTAGAGCTAGAGTGTCTTTTTCCCCCAGAATTAATCTTTCCAATTTATTTTTTCTTTAATTCCTCACCATGTAATACAATTATAACTTACATATGTAATTCAATTGAGTTTTTAATTACACCTCTGTAATAATTGATACCTTATATGTAAATTAAAGTTCACTTATTTAATACACACTCACATTTTGACATTTCAATTAAAAATACTTCAATTCCTCATAACTTCTAAACTAAACACAACACCTAAATTTTAACACAAAAATTTATGGTTAACACCACATGTGGTGTGAATTGAATTAAAGCTTTGAGGATTTTCAATTTTTGTATTGAAAATACTGAAAACTTAATTTAAGCTTATTTAGAGTTGAGTTACAGAAATTTCATCCAGAGGTGACCCCACTTTATTTTTTATGAGGAATCCAATGGTGTGATAATTTCTTTATGTTTATTTATTGGATAAAAAGTTATAATATATTTTATATAAATTTTTACCAAAAGTATTCTAATTTTATAATTTTTATTAAAAATTCATTTTTACTTAATTTTTACAAGTAAAAATGTATTTTCATAATTTTAAACTTTATTGTAATTTGATTCTTAAATTATAATTAAAGTTTGATTTTTAAATATAAATTTGTATTTATATTTAAATTTTTATTTTTATTATAATAATAAATTTATTTTATTTATATTTGTATCTTAATTAATCATTTGTGGTCTTTTGTGTATATGAAAATACCTCTAAGGCTCACAATTCTACTCCTCCTCTTCACCATCTTCCCCAGGACCTCTGAAAATGGTCCTTGAAGTTCCTGAAAAAGAATTTGATCTTCTTGGCCCTCTTCCTTCCTTCCTGGATGGTGCTGCTCCTTCAAAAATGGGTCCTCTGTCCAATTTGGCCCTCAATTGAGAAACTGCTGGGGTGCCATCAAGGGGAGCCCTTGGAGTTGGAGTGAGAAAAGCTTGAGCTCTGGCCTGAGATCTTGTCTATCTTGCAGGAGGTGAATTTTGAATAGGCATAATTTCAGGAATCAAATGAAATAAAATCAATAAAAAATCGAAACTTTGAAAACTGGAAACTTGAGGCAAATCAACAGAATGCTTGAAGTCAAAAATCAAAATCAATGAATCAAAATGAAATCTTCAGGTAAGTAAATCAATCAATACCCAAATGGAATCTTCCAGTCAATAAATAAATAAGTCAAATCAATCAAAATCAGAATTTTGCATAAAAGCAGTCAATCAAATGAATTCTTGAGGCAAAATCAATTTATGTCAAAAATCTTGATGTGAAAAAATCAGAAAAATCAATGGAATCTTCAGGTCAATAAATTTTCTCGAGGTCAATATCAATTTATATCAAATCAATCAATCAAATGAAAATCAAGTGAGTTATTCTTAAAAGTTAAAATTCTTGAAGAATGAAACAAATATGAATCTTGATGTGAAGAATTTTTCTGAATAATTTGATGGAAAATTTAAAATAAATGAAAATTAAGATTAGGCCTGAATTATGAATGAATTGAAACTTGATGATTTGAAATAAGATTCAATAAGAGAAAAAAAGATAAAAGTGGGTCAGCTTTCAATTTTTAAAAATAAGAATGAATGAGAGTAAATTGAGAGGTGACAACAAATCATAAAATTCATAAGCATTAGAAGGTCATAATTTTGATTAAATGAGTGAATGAAATTTTTAAAGAAAGAATGAACAGAATGAAAAGAAATTATGAGATAATTAACCTAATTTCACAGGGGCTCTTGGACAGAAAAAAACAAGAGTGGCCTGGCACTCAGAAATCAGGGAACTCACTTGGAAGACTCCAAAAGAATAAAGAAAATAAAACTAAAGAATTGAATTCCTCTAAAAAGAATGCAAGTACAAGAATGAGATTCAATAAGAGAAATGAGAAGCCAAATGGGCAAAGAGCCAACAAAGTAAGTCCTTAATAACTTTTTCAGCATTCCAAAATAAACAATGGAAATAGTAAGGATATGACCACCAAATATCCATTGACAGGCAAATAAAGAAAAGAGAAAAGGTGCTAAATGACTGACTTGATAATATCAGTATTTACTTAACAGAATGGTAAGATAAATAAAGATAAAATAAAATCAAAATATATTAATTAACTGGGGGAAAATCCCCCCAGGGTCAAAGGAGGCTGGTATATGTGAAAGGTTGAGAGCTTGATCCCTTCAGGCTGATAGATGGTCTGTATTCAGTGCCTGAAGCTGTATTGACAGCTTGATGAAGTGTATAAATTTCCATATTGGGAAATGAACTGGTTTGAATGAAATTCCCATGGTGTATGATTGAAAATACAGCTCTTGATGGATCCAGACTGTATTGAATGAATGTGGTTGCCAAGGTGGATTGATGGAGCACTGACACTTGACAAATTGTTTTGGAACTGCCTCTTGAATATCCCTTGAGAATGAACTGCCAGTATTCCCTTGGAGGAATACTGTGAGTGAGAAATAACCAATGAAGGCTTCATGGTCTCATTGGTCTTTTGAGATTTACACTTTTCTTTTTGTGTAAGGTTTGACTATGAAACAATAAGTAGAAATTACTAATATTTTACTTATTGTACTATGAATGTCCCTATAAATGAAATAAATAAGATAAAAATAATTATAATAATAAAGAATTATTATAATTATGACGTAAAATAATTATATTATTAAATAAATATAATAATATAATAAGTAAATATATCAATATAAGATAATTAATAAATTTAAAAAGAACTTTATTATTGTTACCAACAAATATTAAAGGCGTAAAAATTTGTTTTTTATTAATAAAAAACAATTAATAACAATAGTATTACCAATATTAAAGTCATAAATTAATTTAAATACTATTTATATCAATTATAAAATTATTAAAGTAATAATAGAGAAAAATTATTATAATAAGAGAAATAACCTACTTTTAATGCTTAATATAATAATTTTGAATAATTTTACGCCTAAAAATGTAAATACAGCTTATTTAAATTGTAGTTACAATAAAATTTAAGAGAAATTACAATTTTTCTCAATTTTACATGGAATAGAGGTTTTTAAGAGAAATTTAAACAAAACAATTAACTAATGGCAATAATCAGGTCAGAGATTAAGATTATAATAGTATTATCTTTGGTCTTTAATAATATAAACGTTTTATATATAAAGAATAAAGAAATTACCTTTTTATTTAATGATTTAATGTTTTGTAAGTATCTGAGGGGAAAACAGAGTAAAAAGAGCTCTATTTATAGTAAATACCTCCCTCCCAGAGTCCAGCAGGCTTCTAGTAGACATGTACTGATGCTTTCTACTATAATTGATCAATATTTTAAGGTTTGGTGATGATTACATCATGATCAAACCATCTTACCTCATAATTATGCCATTATTTAGAGTTATCACTATAACTCTAAGTTTGATGACATCATAGGCTTGGCAGAAGCCTAAAATTTGTTGATTTTATTAGTATTGATCATATTCTAATAGTATTCACCAGTGTATCACTTATATGACTGTTAAACTTAAAATAAGATTACAGTGAGTGATCTTAAATGATCAAATTTAAGCTTAAGCTTTGATCATTAATGAATTTTAAGTTATACACGCTACAGCTATTCTGAGGGTGGATTCTGATAGCTTGACATGTCCTCTTTACACTTCCAAGAGCATTTTATTAAATAATCAAAAATGTATTTTTGATGATTTTTCTTGTAACTCATCTTTTCTGTTGAAATTTAATATTTTAAACTTCAAACCATGATTTCAAGGGGTTATACCTTTAATACTGTAATAAAAGATACATCATTCTTCACGAATGAACTAGTAGAATCCAACTGTCTAGTTTTTTTAAGTTTGGATCACTTTCACAACAAAGTGGTCGACAGCTCTATTGATTTTAAGCAATAATCCATGACAGGTTTTAACCTTGTTTATAGCTTGTGAAATAAAGTTTATTTATGTATTACTACAGTAATTACGTTGTGACTTTAATCTTGGTTAATCACTCTATCATGCATATTTCAAAAGATATTAACTAAAATCCTTGAATATATGCGTTGACCAAAAAAGTGCATATATTCAGCTCAACTCTTTAAGTATTGACTTTGGAGATTAGCTTCTTAATTGTTTTATGTGTAGAATTTTATGGAGAATCCAATAGTACCATTTATTCTACATGCTTCTCCATTGGTATTTGAAATAATTAAGGATTCATGTTTTTTATAAGATATTATTACTTATAACTCATTCAATATTGACTTTACAGATATGCCATAAAAATGGTATATGTGTATTTTACCATGGGGAATCCAATGGTATAGCTTATTCCACATGTTTATTCATTGTCTTTTAAGTTAAACCAAGTTTTATGCCTATTTATGGCATTTTTTTAGCTTTAATGTTTGTTCATTAATTCACCTGTGAGTTCCAATTGCACAGCATTGGGTCCATGAAGTGCCTTTATCATAAATGGTCCTGCAAAGGAATCTTTCAATTTCTTTGGAACTTTTATGTTATTGAAATTAAGGGTTGATACTAGGACCAAGTCTCCCATTTTGAATTCAGGTGGTTTATGACTTTTATCCCATCTTTCTTTTGCATATCTGAAAGAATCTTGCATACATCTGTTTGCATGGTGTCTTGCTTTGTCAAGAATTATCTTAAGACTGCTTGCTGTTGGATGTATATCCACTAAGTCCTTTTTGAGGGTATCATAAGGAAGCCTTGGATTCCAACCTTTTTCTAGCATTGCTGGTGCTTTTCCAGTAGAAGAATGGATTGATGTTTTATATGCAAGTTCAAGGGCTGGTATTAGTGTACACCAATCATGGGTAAAAACATCAGAATATTTTAGTTCTAGTCCATAAGCACAGAATCTTCTGATAATGTCCTCCAAGGTTTGTATCATTCTTTCTGCTAAAACATCAGTTTGAGGATGGTAAGCTGTTGAGAATGATAACTTTGTCCCAAAAAGTTATGGAGATTTGTCCATAATGCTGAAGTGAATTTTGGGTCTCTGTCACTTATAATATTCTGGAATAAGCCTGTATGGATAATGACTTTATTCCATATCATTATGGCTGTGTCCATAGCTGTGTCATCTTTGTGACATGGTAGGAACATGGGAGTTTTGCTATACCTGTTAACTAATACTAGGCATGCATTATAGCTTCTGTCTCCTCCTGGAGGTAATGATGCTACCCAATCCATATGAACTATTTCCCAAGGGGATTTTGGTTCTTGGATTTGGATCATCATTCCAAATTTCTTTCCTGTGGCTCTGTTGGCTTTTTGACATCTGTCACAGGTTTGGCAGTATTCTGCAACATCTTTCTTCCAATTTGGCCACCAAGAGCAGGTTTTCACCCTTCATAGTGTTCTGTCTTCTGAAAGATGTCCAGCTGCAACACTATCATGACACTCATGTAAAATAGTATTTATCAGGGTTCTATCTGTTAAGGCCATAACACATGTGTGTTTTGTTATATAGTAAAGGATTCCATCAAGGAGGTGGAATCTTCCTTCATCATATGCCTTTTTCCATGTTTCATCTAATTTTGATGAAAGTGATGGATCTTTGCAGTCTTTCATTAGAAGTTGGCTTAAGATATGGAAATTCTTGTCTATCTTATAGCTTTCCTTAACTTGGTTAAAGAATTCTGTGCCAATTTCTGTAACACATATTCCTTCTATATGGTGCTCTTCCTGTGGCACGCATGCTGGATTGTCAGGGGTATTTGCTAGAGCCCATCTGCTAAGACCATCTGCATTTTTATGAATATTACCAGACTTATGGACAATAGTCATATTTCCTCTATATTCTTGGATAGCAATTTGCCATCTCAGCATATGTCTATTTGGAGTTTTCATATTTAATAGAGATTTTACAGCATTACAATCTGTAATCACATCAAATACTGTTCCATCAAAGTAATAATGTAATTTTTCCAAAGCCCACACTAAGCAGAGGCATTCCATTTGGCTTGCTCCATATCTTGCCTCTGTTGGCTTTATCTGTCTTGAAATAAAACAAATTGGTCTTTCCACTGGTTTATCATTGATAATTTGTGTTTGGTACAGTGCAGCACCTAGTCCTTCTCCACAAGCATAAATGTAAAGTTTAAAGGGTAGTTTCCAATCTGGCATTAGAAGAAATGGGGCATTTGTTGAGGAGCTTTTCAATTCTTCATATTCCTTGAATCTTTCTTCTGTCATTTCATAGACTGTTTGTTGGTCACATAGTTTATACAAGGATTTGGCAATTTTTGCAAAGTCCTTTATATGCTGTCTATAATAACCAGAAAATCCTAGAAATGATTTCATTTCTTTTTTGGTTTGAGGCATTGTCTTAAGTAGTACTGCTGCTACTTTATTCTTCTCAATGCCTAGACTAAGTCCAGATACAACATGTCCTAGTGCTTTTAGTTCACTATATGCAAAATGACAATTTTTCAAGGAAATTTTCATATTCACTTGCACTATCTGTTGTAGTACCCTTTCTAGTCTTGTAAGGTGATTTTCCCAAGTTTCTGAGCAAACTATGATATCATCAATATAGATAATCAACCATCCTTCTAATAATTCTTCAGGAAATGTGGTATTCATCATCCTTTGATAACAGGAAGGTGCATTCTTTATACCAAATGGAATTCTTAAGTATTCAAAAATCCCACAGTGGACTATTATCCTTAGTAGTTTCTTTGTGTTGTCTGTCAAGACATTTTGATGGATACCCTTTAGAGCATCCATTGCTGTAATGAACTTAGCTTGTGACAATTGTGTTAATGTCTCATGGATTCTGGGTATTGGATATCTGTCTGGAATGGTATAGGTGTTCAGGGCTCTGAAGTCTCCTACCATTCTTAATTTTCCATTATGCCAAGTTATAATGACAGGTGTAGTGACCTTTACCTGTTCATTATGTCCTACTTTTCTTAATACTCCAAGGTCCATTAATTCTTTAATGTGTATCTCCAAGGCTTCTCTAGCTCTTGGACTAGCTGGGTAAGCAGGTATCCTCAGTAAAGGTGGGTAAGGTTTTTCCACATTAAGAATTATATCCACTTCATGCCCAATTATGGCACCTAGTGGCTCTTTGTCAGTTGCAAAGGCATTTTTGTACTTAAATAAGAGGTCAATCAATTTTTCTTTCATTTTTTCTGTTAATTCTTGATTTAATTCAGCCTCTTTGAGTTGTTCAGATATGAAAATTTCCTTTTCTGGACTTTTATCTTCATTCTTAATAACTGTAATTTGGTTTTTGTTATTTAAGAAGCCAAAATTTTGTCTTTTGTTGTCTCCTATGGTAAAATATCTATCTTTTTGGTTAGAGGTATCTATACCATAAATTGACAAGCAGTCATTTCCAAGTATGAAGTGATTACTAGTACAGTTGTCCATTACTACAAACTCTACTTTAATTCTGACACATTGTGAGGGGTGGGGAAAAATGAGTGCTAAATCAATTATTCCGAGGGGCTTCATGCTTTCACTTGCACTACTAAATTTGACACCTTGTATTGGCATAAGTTCCTCTTGCCAATCTGGAACAATGGTTTTTAAATAACGTTTACCAACACAGGTACAATATGCTCCTGTATCCAAGTTCACTTTTCCTTCTTGGTTATCAAGCATAACAATACTTATACTTGATTTTTCAGCTGTATATCCCATTCCTCTTGCAGGTTTGGCTCTGTACATTTTGGCATCTTGTACATTTGTCAGGTTTATGTCAGATGTTCCAACTTGTGGTAAGTTTGAGTTAAAATCTAGTACTTCATAAACTATATCAATAATGATAATTTATGCATTAATTATATTGATTTCATCACTTTCAGAACTTTCTGACTCTTCTGTTTTTTCTTCAGAGTCACATCCCTCCTCTTTGGCATTGTGGTTTTCTGTTTCCACAATTTCATTAATCTTTGCCTTTTTTAGGCATTATTGGCTAAGTGTCCAATACCTACACATTTATGGAATTTTCTTTTCTCATTATTGTTGGGTATATTGGGCTTGAAAGCTTCTTTTGATTTATCTTTCTTGATAAATGGCTTATTGGGACTTTTAATGTCCAATTTCTTCCAAAATCTGCCAATTTTTTTTCTTGTCACTATGTCCTCTAGTCATTGATATACTCTTCTGTGGACCATGGCTCTATACACCTGCTTCTTAGGGAATGTTCTAGCTCTCCTCCACATTTCTTAAGTATTTTCATGTGCACCATTTTTTGTGACATTTCTGGGTACAGTGCATTGAGTCTTTCAGCTTTTTTTAAGAACCAAGTTAAAGGTTTGTCTCTGTCTGGGTCAAAGAAAGAATTTTAAAATGAATTCTCTATCTTGTATCTCCAGGAATCATTAGCCCACTTGGTGATTATTTCTTTTTTCCACCAAGACCAGGTATTTTTGCCATTTGTTTGTCTTATGCCATAATACCATCTTTTTGAAGATTTTTCAAACAATGAATGTAATCTTGCAGTAATTAATTCACCTGGTATTGCATAATCTTCTTGTAGCATGTCAATTGTTTTGATAAATGACATGTGGTCATATTCACCTTCTCCTGTGAATGTTGGCCATTCTTTTAATTGAGGTGCTTCCTTCATTAAGACTTGGTTATTGTCTTGGTGACTTAAGTCTGTTATGAATGGATTTGTTAATTCCTCTTTTGGTTTAACAGGGCTTCTTATGTGAGAAAAGGGGGTTGATAACTTTGGCATATTTGAGTTAGCCTCATTCATTTTATCCATTTTTTCAGTGATAAGCCTTATTTCACTTTCAATGTCATCTTTCAGATGTATTCTTGCTTCATAACTTTTTTCCACATCGTCCAAAAGTAATTTTTGGTGTGATGAAGTCTTTTCTTCAAATCTTTCTACAGAAATACTTAGTTTGTTTAATTTTTCTGTAAGATTGTCAATAATCATGTCATAATTGATTGTTAAAGTTTTATCTTTGATATCCTTTATGTATTTATACAATTCTTGTTGTCTTTTTATCAGTTTTTGAGTATTATCAATTCAAATCTTTGGTTTATTATTTTCAACAATAAACTTAATGTTATAAATTTCTTTTTTATTTTGTATAACAATTTTTGTTAAAGAAGACAAGTTATTGTTTATTTCTTGTAATGATAATAAAATGTTTTTGATTTGTTTTAGAGGTAATATACTATTTTTAATTTCAGTTAAAGTATTTACAACATTTTTGGACAGATTTATTTGTTTGGGAAATGAGGTTGTCTCATTCTTTGTTCTTCCTTGTCCTTGAATTCCATCAAGGTTCTGGCCATGTTGAAAACATTTTACATGGCATCCTGTAGCTTGGGGAATATGGTTTTATCCAATTGTTTTTCTTGTTCTTCTTCCCTTCTTGGGGAAGTGGGTTGGCTTGGGGATTGCTGGTAGAAGCTACTGGGGCTTCTTCCTTGGTTGCCTCCTTGTTTTTTGCATGGTACTCCTTGATCTTTTTTGATTTGAGGTTTGGATGATAATGGATTCCATCCATTGGAGTATCTCACTATTTCCTCCTCTTTGAGGAACTTTTTCAGGATGTGCCAGGAGTTCATCACTCCTTGGTGTATTTGAGGTAACATGTCCCAGTCCTTGTCTTTGTACACTGTGTAGTACTGTTTGTACTGGCTCATGTAAATGTCTATTTGAGCCCTCTGAATGTGATTTTTACCTGTTTGAGTCACTCATACTTAGTTATAACTCTGGTTCAGATATCATGGGAATTTCTGGGACTTGCCTTTGGGATAAGGCACTTCCTTGTGTGGATTCTGTTCCACTGGGGATATTGCCCTTCCTTTTCCCTTTTGAGCAATCAATTCTAACTCTGAGTCCAGCTCCATCTGATTGGATGGAGTATTGGGAGCCTCTTCTGGTAGTCATATTTCAAGAAAAAATAAGAAATAAGAGAATTTTATAACAGGAATTCTTCTTATGGCAATTTATAAATGAGGTACTCATCTTCAGAGTCCTGAATAGTGGGTCCTGGAAAGTCTAATTTCTTAGCTTTCTTCTTCTTAATGACTCTTGGTGTTGGAGAACTTGGACAAGTTTCTTCCAGCAATCTTTCAACAGTGGTTTGGCTTTCCTCTGTTGGATTGTCTTCAAACACTAAAAAAGACAAATAAATATAAGTATTTTATATAAAAAGTGTTATTTTTGGTAAGATATGGCAAATTTACAAGTAAAAAATGCTTTTATATCTTAAAAAATGAAAATAAATAAAGAAATGAAATGAATAAAAAATAACTTTTTTTTATTGGTTTTTATTTCAAATCTTTTTTGTTTCTTATATTTTTCTTTTTAAAGAATAAAATAAAAAAAGGAATATGATTCTTTTATAAAATTATTTTCAATTTATAAAATATCTTTTCTAAGTACTAAAGTCACTCAAAGAAAGTTCTTGCAAGTCTAAGGATGTGAAAAACCATGTTTAAGACAGTACAATTGCTTTCCAAATGCCTCAATAGTATTTAAAATTAATAAATATAAAATTATTATATAATTTGATGATTATAATTGTAATTTATTATTGGATAAACCCAATTAGAATCTTTCCAAAGGTCTTTTAGAGTAAATATAATGGCCAGGCCCCCAAATGTAAGGTTTGACTATGAAACAATAAGTAAAAATTACTAATATTTTGCTTATTGTACTATAAATGTCCTTATAAATGAAATAAATAGAATAAAAAAACTATAATAATAAAGAATTATTATAATTATGGCGTAAAAATCATTAGATTATTAAATAAATATAATAATATAATTTATATTACAAAGATATAATATAATAAATAAATATATTAATATGAGATAATTAATATATTTAAAAGCACTTTATTATTGTTACCAAAAAATAATAAAGGCGTATAAAATTGTTTTTTATTAATAAAAAACAATTAATAACAATAATATTACTAATATTAAAGTTATTAATTAATATAAATACTATCTATATTAATTATAGAACTATTAAAGTAATAATAGAGAGAAATTATTATAATAAGAGAAATAACCTACTTTTAATACTTAATATAATAATTTTGAATACTTGTATGCCAAAAAATGTAAATAAAACCTTTTTAAATTGCATTTACAATAAACTTTAAGAGAAATTACAGTTTATCTTGATTTTATGTGGAATAGAGGTTTTTAAGAGAAATTTAAACAAAAAAGTTAAATAATTGTAATAATAAGGTCAAAGATGATGATTATAATAAGATTATCTTTGGTCTTTAATAATATAAGAGTTTTATATATAAAGAATAAAGAAATTACCTTTTGATTTAATGAATTGATGTTTTGTGAGTGTCTGAGTGGAAAACAGAGTAAAAAGAGCTCTATTTATAGTAAATACCTCCCTCCTAGAGTCCAGAAGGCTTCTAGTAGACATGTACTGATTCTTTCTACTAGAGTTGATCAATATTTTAAGGTTTGGTAATGATTACATCATGATCAAACCATCTTACCTCATAATAACACCATTACTTAGAGTTATCACTATAAGTCTAAGTTTGATGACATCATAGGCTTGGCAGAAGCCTAAACTTCGTGGATTTTCTTAGTATTAAACATAATATAATAGTATTCACCAGTTTTATCACTTATATGACTGTTAAACGTAAAATAAGATTACAGTGAGTGATCTTAGCTGATCAAATTAAAGCTTAAACTTTGATCATTAATAACTTTTGAGTTATACACGCTAAAGCTATTCTTGGAGTGGATTCTGATAGCTTGGCATGTCCTTCTTACACTGACAAGAGCAGTTTATTACATCATCAAAACTGTATTTTTGATGATTTTTCTTGTAACTCATCTTTTCTGTCAACATTTAATATTTTAAACTTCAAACCATGATTTCAAGGGGTTATACCTTGAATATTATAAGAAAAAATACGTCATTATTCACGAATGAACTACTCGAATCTGACTGTCTACTTTTTTTAAGTTTGGACCACTTTCACAACAAAGTGGTCAACAGCTCTGTTGATTTTAATCAATAATCCATTACAGTTTTTAACCTTGTTTATAGCTTATGAAATAAGGTTCATTTCTGTCTTTCTACAGTAATTACGTGGTGA
This sequence comes from Austropuccinia psidii, assembly GCA_023105745.1. Lineage (NCBI taxonomy): Eukaryota > Fungi > Basidiomycota > Pucciniomycetes > Pucciniales > Sphaerophragmiaceae > Austropuccinia > Austropuccinia psidii. Next base: position 19,161,309 of record JALGQZ010000014.1, on the reverse strand, counting down.
CTTTAATTTTGGTTCATCAATCTATCATGTATATTTTGGAAGATATTAGCTAAAATCCTTGAATATATGCATTGACCAAAAAAGTGCATATATTCAGCTTAACTCCTTAAGTATTGACTTTGAAGATTAGCTTCTTAATTGTTTTATGTGTAGAAGTGTATGAGGAATCCAATGGTACAATTCATTTCACATGTTGTTTCATTGGTATTTGAAATAATTAAGGATTCATGTCTTTCATAAGGTGCTATTACTTATAACTCATTAAATATTGACTTTACAGATATGCCATAAAAATGGTATATGTGTATTTTACCCTGAGGAACCCAATGGTGTAATTTATTTCACATGCTTATTAATTGTATTTTAAGTGAAACCAAGTTTTATGCCTATTTATGGCATTTTTGTAGTTTTAAGGTAATTATTTTTAAGGTATAATTATTTTAAATATATCTTGTGACCTTTTTGGGTATGTGGTCATATCTCAAAGGTTCACAGGAGATTAGTTAATACTTCAATAACTGTGACATATTCCAAAAGAAAGCAGAAGAAAAGGCATGAAATTTGTACTTATGATTCATATTCAAGAACACAAATATCCTTGGGAAGTAGTTAAAATGAATTGGGTCAGAGCACTACCTCCACGCAGTGACAAAAGCTATAATTATTTCTAATTAATAGTATACAGATAGAGGAAGAATCTTATACTCTTACCATGTCATAAAGATGACACTGCTATGTATACAGGTCTACTCCTGGGAAATATATTGATTTCTCATTGAATATTATTTAACAATATCATCAGTTACAAAGACTGTAAGATGTGACTATGAAACTGATGATAATATCACTATTAATGAACAGTACTGTGTCTGTTCTTATGAAATATAATAATAAAATATTATTATAACCACAATTAAATAATTAAAGAATTATTTCTTTCATGTGTTAAACACTACTACTGATTTTAACAGTGAGCAAGTAATTGTCTACAAGAATCAACTACAAGAAGATTTTAATAATAAAATTATTTTAATATATAATTATCTTTTGCAAGAATAATTATATTGATAATTCTTGAAGAAAACTAATTTTAGAGAAAAACTTTAAGAATTAAAGATAAATCACTCACTAATATTCCAAAGAGCTTATTGAAAGATAAGATAGAGTGATTTGATGTGGAATTGTGGATTTTAAGAATAAAAATGGATTTAAGATAGTATTACAACAATATATAGTTGGATTCTATGATTTCACGTCTTTCTGATTGATTCTTAAAGATTTAAAACACTTAAGAATAGTTGTAACTAATACTTACTTGTTGGTAATAATGATTTAAATGATAATAAGATGATGATGAAGTGGAAAAAACAGCAAGAAGAGGCTTATTTTAAGTCAAAAACAGCTCACAAAGGCGTTCCATGGAGCAAACTGAAAGACCAGTGAGTGAGAAAGCAATAAATCTTTTTGGATTATTGATTGCATCATCTGTTGTCACGTAAGATTATCATAATTACTTAATTGATGCTTTTACGTGACTACCAACCCCAATATGGTTAAGAATAAAAGGAGTAACATCTGTAAATCTTCTTTTATTCCAAAATAATCATTGATTTCTCAAAGTTATCAATGTTATTGCCAATCTCATCACAGGTTGTAATTACTGTGAATTTTTGAAGATTCAGTGTTTCACGTAGAATAGTCAAAAATGGACTGTAAGTAAAACTTTTAATTTTACTAGTAAAACTGTAATTTCTTTTGGTTGTACAATACATAATACAGTTCTCCATTAGTCCTGAAAGTTTCAGAAAGTTTTTCATGAATTTTTGAAGTTTTTACCTCATTTCTATGTAGAATTGCAAATATCAGTGTTTCACTGGCTTCTATGAGGTAAATCAATGGATACAAGTCCAAAAAGGGTTTTAATTACTCTTTTAGGGTTTATCCATGGAAAGTCATTAAGAATTGACATGGTTACAGGAGTCTAAGTAGCTCTTTACATCCTTGGCACGTCAAAATAGGAGGTTATTTGCTATTTTCTTAGGTTTTACTGTAGTTGTAACATGGTAACCAAGTTCCCAAAAGGTTTTAGTTTACCAATTAGGCCAAGATCAGCCATGGATCAAAGATTTAGAGCTTTCCATCCCTTTGAGGCCTCAGAAGTTGGGTACCCTGGCTCTCTTTGATGTCTTTTGTCCCCCTTGCCTATTTTTCACGTCAAAATAGAAATTTAAGCTTAAAGTGAGATATCCACTATGGGTGTACCAAACGTCCATGGAAGAATACCATGATATTAAGTGCTCAAAACATGCATAACACTATTCTTAGTGTATATGCAACATGGGATTTCTCACATTCCCATTATTTTGGCGTGAAATTAAGAAAAAAAAAATCTTCACGGATCTTTTATGTGGTATTGATGATGTGGTATTGAAGTATTTTCCATTTTACCACCTCAAAGAGTTAATTTGAGCTTAGTCACTCTATGGAGCTACCCTAGGTGAATTTTGTGTAGAATCCAAATCTGGCCTTAAATCCATGGGTTGACTCATCTTTTCTGAAATCAAAAATGATGAATTTTGAATATGTGCATGACTTATGGGTTATGCATAATTCAAAATTTATTTTTAAGATAATTGTGGCCTATTTGGGTATGTAAAAGATACCTCAAGGCTCACAAAGACCCCAACTTCAAATCTTCACTTTGGATCAATCTTCAAAGGTTTTTTGGAACAAAGTTATCATTTTCTAAAAATTACCACCTTAAAAATGATGGGATAGCAAAAAAGTTATTCAAAATGTAGAGGAAATGATAGGGAGATTGTGTTCCTATTATTTATAATTCAAATATTCAGTTGGCTTTAACTATGACTGTTACACCTTAATACCTTGATTAGAATTGGAATACATCACATCTGTTAATTCCTCTACCAGTCAAACTCCTGCTATGTTAGAAAAAGGATATAATCCAGCACTCCTGAAAGATAAACTCAGAAACAACTTTATTGAAATTTATCCTACAGCTTCCAGATTCAATTTGATTCTTGATAAAATGGAAGAATATGAAAAATCAAGTATGGATGAGGCTTTTGAATATTCTAAAAAAAAAATGTTCAAGGACCAGACTTTGAAGTAGGGGACTTAGATCTATTTTAAAATTTGAACCTTTATAATATTAAAGGCACAAAGAAAGTTCTGGATTATTATGTAGGAAACTTTCTATTTTTCCTTAAATTGAACCAATTCAGTCCAAGTGGAATTAAGTTGTGAATTGGAAAAAAAACCTCCCAATTTACAATTAAGCTTTATTAAACCTTATCAACCAGCTATTAAATAATTGTTTCTCTTAGGAATGCCAATCCTTCCAAAGTACCACCCATGGAATAGAATTAAGACAAGAAGATGAATAAATTCATTAAAGAAAGAAGGCTTAGGGGAAGAAATCAAAGATAGTATATAGTCAGATATAGAAACCTGGTACATGAAATTGAGTGGCTGGAAGAATCAGACATACTTGACTAAGATAAGTTTTTGAGAACATTGAGGAATGAAAGAAGGAAACAAGCCTTAATATGCCTATTAATGTTATTTCATTACTTTGTGTGAGTAATAACAACAGGTTGGAGAGCAGAAATTAACCTGTCTTGGGGATACTTTAATTCTTATTCTAAGACTCACTGATAATATTGTAGCACAATTTTATCTTTTGGCAGGGAGAATGTGAGTCTTGAGGTATATTTTAAATACCCAAATATGTCACAATCAATATTAAAATAACTTCTGGAATATATATAGCCCATAAGTCATGTATGTATCCAATATTCAGTTTTTAATATAGAAAAAAATATGAATAGCTTTTTTTGAGTATTTAAATCCATGGATTTGAGGCCAGAATTGTATTCTACAAAGAGTTTCACCTAGGGTAGCTAAATAGTTTTAATAGGCTTAAATTAATTCTATTTGGTGTCAATATGGAAAATACTTCAACTCTTAATCAATATCAAATAAATAAATTTTGAAAACCTTTTTTTTAATTTTCATGCCAAGATAATGATATGGTGAGAAATGCCATGTTACATATACACTGAGAAGACCATGATTAATACTTATGAAACTCAAAACTACTGTATTATCACAAAAGTTTGTGTTATACCCATAGTGGCTATCAGTGTTAAAGTCTCTATTACTATTTTTGGCATGAAAATAGCTGATGGGGGCAAAATACATAAAACAGATCCAGGGTACCTAGCTACTAAGGCCTCTGGGGTGTGATACAAAACTTGGATCTATGGCTGATATTGGTAAAAAATTTGGATATATGGCTTATATTGGTCCAATTGGTGTATTGAAATCTTTTGGAAACCTTTTCACCAAGTCAATATTCCATTAAATCATGAAGAATAGCAAATAAGCTGCTACTTGGACATGATAAGAAGGTAATGAGAAACAATGAATCCTGTAACCATGTCCATTATTGATTAGGTTCCATGGATAAAGCCTAAAAAAGTAATTAAAAATCACTTGGGACTAGTATCAATGAAACTACCTCCTGGCAACCAGTTGGCTCTATGCAGTTCACTGATACCCTGTAGAAAATGAGGTAAAAATTCAAAAATTCATTCAAAGTACAATTATTAATGAATACTTCTGAAAGGATAACAGCCATCATTTAAATAGATAATACACACTAAAACCAAAAAGAATCATAAATTTGTAATCCAAATCAAAATAATTACTTACAGTCCATTTATGATGACTTCACATTAAACACTGAATATTCAAAATTTCACAGAAAATACAACCTGTAATTAAATTTACCATAATATTGATAAATTTCAGAAAGAAATGTCTATGTTCAAATAGAATAACATTTTCAGCAGTAATTATTTTATTTCTTTACCATATATGGGCTGGTAGCCATGTAAAATGACTTAATTGGGTAATTATGATAATCTGACCTGCCTGCAATTTACATAATCAATAAATAAACTAAAGTGATTTATTTCTTAGTAGCTTTTTATTCAGCTTTCTCCATTTTATGTCTATTTGAGCTGTTGTATATCTAAAAGAAGCCTACTATTGCAGTGTTTTTAGATATCATCTTATCACTCAGTATGATCATTAAGACCATCAGTAAAGCATAGTTCAAATATTTCTAAAGCAATTTTATCTTTCCAAATAAAAAAGAAAAACATAATATCAAAGGATATTACTTATTTTTTTTAACTATAAATTGTTGTATAACTGTTTTGAATCAACTTTTGATCCTTTGAATCCAAAAATAATCTGTCAAATCACTCTACCAGATTGTTTGAAGGTATTGTTTGGAGTAATAATGAGTGATTTATTCAATTATTAATTTTTTGCCTAATTTTTTAGTTTTCCTCAAGAATTTACACTAATTATTTATCTAAACAATTTCTATCATTTCAATATGAATTTATATTATTAAATCTTCTTGTAACTTATTCTAGTAGAAAATTCTTGCTTTCTTTTGTAATAAATATTAGTTTATAGAAAGTAAAATTAATAATCAATAAATTAATCATTTATTATATTTCACAGGCTAGTCATAATCCTCATATTTAATAGTAATATCATCACAAGTTTCATAAAAAAATCCTACAAATTCAATTTATGTGCAAATATTTGAAGGAGGCTCCAAAGGCTCTTGGACCTGTAAATCTTTATGATACAGGTTCAGATGTGTCCTGTGACAATTAAAGGGTGTATACTTTCTATTAAGCCCCAATATATATATACAAATAAAATTAAATTAACCTCCACCGTCCAAATCATTTCAAAGAAAAATATTCAAAAACCAACAAAATAGAAAAAAAATGAAATAACCAAACTTAATTAAGAATAATTAGAAATAAGTAATAATAATCAAAATCTGAAAAGATCCAAAAAAATTAAAAGAATCATAAAAACCCAAAAGAAAAATACAAGCGAGCCATTGAGTAGCTACCAGTTTCCACACTATCTGAAGGCTAGGTGAAGGTTACAGATGCAATATCTCCATGGTTTTCAAGGGCCTATATGGCCTCTCAGATAGTGTATCATGCTTTTTTGTAACTTCATTTTTTTTCAATTTTTCATACCTATAGAAACAAAAACTAAGATAATCACCATGAGCAAAGTGGCTACACCTGACAGCAGGTTTTGCATTTGAACTTTGATATTCGAGGTAAATTGGATTCAGGTTGAACATAGGAAAGAAATTAAATTTATAAATAGAAAATTTGGAAGAAATTTAAGCCACATATGCAAGCCACAATGTATTAATTGACTTGGCTCAATATCAGTGTTTGATAAGGATTGTCAAAGCTCAACAGTCCAGAAATACATGATGAACAGATTTATTTTGACTTTCCCTTTGTTCAAATATTACTTATTAATTTCTAACATTTTATATCCAAAAAATTCCACCTCTGGGTATTTTACTGTAGTTTTTCACATATGCAACACACTTTCAATATGAATTTTCTGTCAATTTCACCCATGGAAAAGATAATTAATCATGAAATTGGATCCATTTAATTAGAAAAGATGCTTATAATCAATCTTATAATTTCTTGTGGACTTTGTGACTGTCGGAATATATAAATATTATGGAATATATTCCATACCCTTTAGATTTCTTCTCTCATAAAAAGCTGTATTTTATGAGGAATTGTAGGCCTTTCTCTCTCTCTTTTAAGATCAAGAGATTAATCAAAATTGAAACAAGATTTCAATTGTTATGGTAAAAAGTAATTTTGAGGAGAGGAAAATCAAAATTTTTATATTTAATTAATAAGACTCTCATTTTGGTGCATAAACTTCATTGATAGAGAACCTTACCCTTATAACTAGATTAATTAAATATTTAAGGTAGAATATATGGTCTTAGTTTTATTATGGAGGCAATTCTCATTATACTATTCCATGGTGTAAGCTAAAAAACTATTTTTATCTTCATATAAAACATTGGGTTGATAATATATGTGAGCCTTAGAGGTATTTTCATATACCCAAAAGACCACAAAAGATAAATTAAGACACAAATATAAATAAAATAAATTTATTTATATTATAAAAATAAGAATTGAAATATAAATACAAATTTATATTTAAAAATCAAAATTTATTTATAATTTAAAAATGAAATTACAATAAAATTTAAAATTATGAAATTATATTTTTACTTGTAAAAATTAAGTAAAAATGAATTTTTAATAAAAATTGTGAAATGAAAATATTTTTGGTAAAATGTCATATAGAATATATTGTAACTTTTTATCCAATAAATAAACATAAAGAAATTATCACACCATTGGATTCCTCATAAAAAATAAAGTGGGGTCACCTCTGGATGAAATTTCTGTAACTCAACTCTAAATAATCTTAAATTAAGTTTTCAGTATTTTCAATACAAAAATTGAAAATCCTCAAAACTTTAATTCAATTCACACCACATGTGGTGTTAACCATCAATTTTTGTGTTAAAATTGAGGTGTTGTGTTTAGTTTAGAAGTTATGAGGAATTGAAGTATTTTCAATTGAATTCAATTGAAATGTCAAAATTTGCGTGTATATTACATAAGTGAGCTTTGATTTACATGTGAGGTATCAATTATTACTTTATTGTACTGTACAATTCAATTGAATTGCATATGTAAATTACAAGTATAATACACAATGAAGAATTAAAGGAAAAAATAAATTGGAAAGATTAAAATTGGGGGGGAAAAGGAACTCTAGCTCTAAGGGGGAGCCAGACACCCAAAATCCTTTCTCACTGGCGTGGGATGTCAAACTCCATGGAAAAGTTCAGCACTTTTGGCCTGGCATTGAGTCACAGGGTCTGTGACTCAATTGATGATGAGTTTTTGACACCAACCAGGGTGGTTTTAACTGCTGCCAAGAGGGTAAAACTACCCTCAAGTTAAAAAAATGTTAGTAAAAACAGCTTTAACTGGGTTCTACGCCTCTTACACACATTTTGACGTGTTTTGAAGGCTATAGACCAGGTATTGCAATAGTAATGGCTGATTTAAGGGTCTAAAATGGCTAAAAATGGCTTAAACCACCCCTTTATTGGTCTAAATCAGGGTTCACTGATGCCAAAATTGGCTTTTCTGTTATCAGACTGTTTTTCACGACTGACAAGAGTAAATTTTACTTTTGGAGTAAGAAAATTGATGGCTATAAAAGAATGTCTTCTTTGCCCCACTTTGCTCTTGATGTTAGAATCTTTTCCTTTTATAATTAGTTTAAACACTGTTAAACCAATCAATGAAAGATTCCAACCACCTTTCTTAAATCATTTCAAACCTTTTAACCACGCGAAAAAATTATTATAATCATTCTTACCCCTGAACCACCCCAAAAGTGAATTAAAGCATCTTTCATCACTGTTAGCTTTGTCACTTTGTTTCCAAATTCACTCTGGTCAATTTTGGGCATGTTTTCTCTTTAATATTCTTGTTAAAGACTTTTTTCTTTAATTAATTGCTTGCATTTCATTGCACAATTAATTTCAATTGAAATTGCTCTTGAAGAAATTTCTTTTGTAGCCTTAAATATCTCTTGTAGAGTATTTTTGGATAAATTTTTATTGCTGGTAAAACAATAAATCTTTATAATATTATTGTTTTATACTAATAAAGTTATAAACAATGAAATTGGTGTGTTTTCTCCTAAAAAAAATATTTCTTACTATTGATTTTTACCTTATACAAATTTTGAGGACAGGAAAAGTACTTGATTTTTAATCAAAGTTTCATATCCACACCTTAAATTTGGGGGCGAAGCCGTCATATTTTACCTGTGACATATTTTTTACTCTTTTTTAAGCCTTGTTTCTTATATTGAAAAATGTAAAAAGCATATAAAAAATACTTATAATTCAAAAAATCCATAAAAAATAATTTTTTTCATATTATAAGTGAGGCTTAAATTTTTATTTCTTTTTTTGAAATAACCTTTTTTTACTTAATTAATTGTCTTTTTCATTAATTTTAGTTTCTGACAACATGGTAAGACAAGAAAGCATTGAAACAGCCTCAACAGTCACCAGCATTATTCCTGCCAGTACTGTTAATTCAGACCATAATAGTACTGTTATTGTGACTCAAAATAACCAACCTGAACCAATATCTTCTGAATTGATTAACTTGGATATAAGTAATACCCTTCAGAAAGCTAAGAATTTGGCTAATAGTAAGTTTTTTGACGTAAAAATACTATTTTAAGCCTTTTTAATCATAGAATATGCCTTCAACCAGATCAGGAGCCAGCTATAACCCCTCAAGCAGCTCCCAGAAAGGTGATAGACGTGATTATGGCAGAAGACAACCAGGTACAGAAGGAAAAGGGTCAGTTGATGACTTCCAAACAACCAAAATAAGTCATTCTGATGCTTATAATACCATTTTACCTTCACAAAGAGCTGACACCACCACAAGAAGCCTCAGTGGACATATACAAAGCCAGCCACAAAGCTTACAACAATGCACTGCAGTACAAGGAGTACCAGATCCTGGCAGGTCTGTGGAAAAACTGCATGAATTCTTACCTGACTGTGAGAAAGTTCCTGGGCCATCCCAATACTTGCAAATTGCTCAATGGATGGCATCCATCAATGGAAAAGAAAAACATGATGCTCTTGACACTAGAATGGAGGAAAAACAACCCTCCACCACCCAAACAAGTGTCAAAACCAGCCCCAGTGGCCAGCAGGAGCAATTCCAACGTGAAAAAGCAGCCACAAGGTCCAAACAAGGGGAAAGGGAAGGCACCAGCCCCAAAGCCTTACAGCCAAGGATACAGGATTCCAAAGATTCAGAAGGATGCCATGGAAAATGTATTTCAGATGGCCAGAACCATGATGGAATTACAGAAGAAGGAGGAAGCCAGATTAAAATTCTAGAAATGATTTCTGACATATTTGATTCCATCCCAGAGTTGTATGAAGCTATAAATGATGTGAAAAACAATCTTTCTGATAAAAATGAAACCATTTGTAACACCATTAAAACAAACAACTTAATTCTGTGCCAAATTAATGAAACACTTATGTGTTTTGAAAAAGTCTTAAGAACAATTAAAACTTCCAATAATGATAATTCTTTTGGCAATAAGATGAATGACCAATACACCATTATTAAACAACTAACAGACAAATATTCTAAATTAAATATTGATGATATAATTGAAACAACAATCAAACATACCATAAACATTATCAAAACAGATAACAAAAAAGTCCTAGAAGACATTTCAAATTCATTTACTAAAGTAAACACATATACGATTGCCTTGAAAAAGTGTTTTGATGCTTCACAAGAGGAAGTATCAAAATTAACAATGAAATTGAATCAAGTTACCACAGATAATACAAGACAATCAGAATTATGGCAAGAACTGACACATAAAGAGGAAATGTATGAAATTTAAGTAATAAATTCAATACAAGCCTTCCAACATGGGTACAGAAATTCCCAAAGGTGTGTCAACAGAAAAATGAGTGATATTGAACAAATAATGAACACCTTACCAAGAATGTCTACACCTCTGAATCAAAATGAGGGCACAAGGATTCCAAATCCACAAGTATTGGATCCTGATAATTCACAGTTAAAAATTGAATTATCCACTTTTTTTCATAACTTGGAACCATCAATGGGCCAAGCACTCTTGAAAGAAGTTCCAAAGCTTAAGGAATGGACTCACTTCAGTGGTGAAGGAGAGTATGACCATATGGAATTCATCAGAGGTATTGACATGATCAAAAAAGACTTTAAATTACCAGACAGATTGGTAACAGCCAGATTTAAAACCTTATTTACCAAATTAGCTCACAGATGGTATATCAAACTGAGACAAGCACATGGACACCAAAGTTGAACTTGGTGGAAAACCCAAATCATCAACAAATGGGCCAATGATGCTTGGAGGTTTAAAGTGGAAACAGCCTTTGAATCTGCCAAATTTAATGCTGATAAAGACAAATCTTTACCATGGTTTTGCCAACAAAAAGACAGATTAACAGCATTATATGCTGACATGTCAGAATTTATGATCCATAGGAAGATTCTGAGACAATGTGGAGGTGACTTAGAGCATGCTGTCAAAAACAGGACTACTGAACAATCTTCAGCAGAGGATATTATCAATATATTAGAAGAAGTAACCAACAGGACCAAAATTGGTTCTAGTGGTGTAAGGTTTGTCTATGAAACTCTTGATAATAGTAGCAGTATCAAGAGTACTATGACTGTCCTCAGTAGAAAAATATAATATAATAAAATATTATAACCACAAATTTAAATATAATTATTAGAAATAATTATATAAAAAAAATAGATTTAATTATTATTATAATAATATAATAATAAAAAAAAATATAATAATTATAATAAATTATAATTATTCTATTATTGTTATAGTCACTGACAGTTATAACAATAAGAAGTGTAAAGCTCTTAATGAGACAATTACACATGGAAAATATAAATATTGAACCACTTATAAATAATATAAATATTATTTATAAAATAATTAAAACACACACTGTGCAGAAATAATTCTTATAGAGAAAATTCTATATATAAAAAAAAACTAATACTAGACAAAAAAAATATAGAATTTTAGAGAGAACTTACTTATAAGATTTATTTAATATAATAAGTCAAACAACAACAGTCATAATATTAGATAATAATTATAAGTTAAAAACACGTCAAAAATCAATAAATTTAAAGATAAAACAACTTTTTATAATATAAACTATGATTAAAGAGTTTTTGAGAGGAATTTGTGGATTTTAAAAGATATTTAAGAAGATAATTTTATATAATAAAATATATTCTTGGTGATTACAACAATAATCTGAATTTTATGACTTCAATTCTTTAATTTCAATAAATAAAGAATAAAAATAACTTAAGAACTACTTTTAATAATAAGATTTTATATTTAATAAAACTTTACCTGTTTAAATTTCTAATATGATTGGATTAATGATGAATGATGGACAAAAACAGTGATGAAAAGACTGTTTTCATGTCTTCAGGGCAGCTCTCATGATTCATAATGAATGGAGAGGGCGTGCTCAGGTCAAAACTGAAAAACCATGCTTAAAAATAAAGTTCTTAACTTAAGGCAACTTATTTTTACTTCCAATTTAAAGTTACCAGTGTTATTCTTAACTCCAAGTAACTTTAATCCTCATTTAGTTTAATTATTTTAAGTTTTAATATAAAATAAGTTTATTTATATTAAAGTTCATCACATGAACAACTTAAAATTAGAGCTTCAAGCAGAAATCTTTTAAACTCAATTTTTAATTAATTTTTAAAGAAATCATAATTTTCTTTAAGCTTAATTAAAAGAGTAAATTTCCAGGCTAATTACCCGGGAAATTTATTTATAAAAGATACTTAAAATTTAATTTATATGTAGATAATATTGAATTCTAAGTTGTGTGAAATTTTCAAGCAAATCCATTAAGAATTGGATTTTTAATGAATTTTTGAAGTTATTGCTATTTTTCCACGTAAAATAGCAGTACACACACCAAACTTTAGCTTTTGATAAGGTTTCAATGATTTTAATATTAAAGTTTTAAGCTTAATTAAGGTTTTTAAGCTTGATTAAGCTTTGACAGTTCTTAAAACCTTGATTTCAAGTCTGCATATTGGTATTTACCATTTGGCAGCTTGAAATTCCTGTCCAAATTGAGATAAAACCAGTTTAAACCTTAAGGTTGGATCAAAGTCTAATCTTAAAGTTTAAATAAGGTTGAAAAACCTCCAATACAGGTGGACAACCTTAATTGAATCATTGCAGATCCAAAAAGTTGGGTACCCCAGCTCTATTTGGTCTTTTTCCTTTGTCCCACCTTTTTGTGTGGATTTTGCCCTTTTATTTATTTAAAGCCATACAATGGCTTTAAACCCTTTTAAATTGAGCTCACGCAGGATTTACATTCTGTATGGCAAATCCTTAGCCAATTCAGTAAATATACACCACACCTCAATTTTAACTAAAATTTTGGTAAGTTTGCATTAACCTTATGCAACTTTAAATTTAAGCTTATTTAAGCTTAAATTTAACAATTTTAAAAAATGTTAAAGAAAGTTACATTAGTACTGTGAGATTCTTAAATCTTCCAATAACACAAGAAATAAGAGTTTTTGGGTATAACACCCTATGGGTGTACCCTAGGTTATTTTTGGTGTAGAATCCAAAAATGACATAATAATTATAACTTTGTTTATCCAAAAAAAGTTATACTTATTTTTTGTTATTTTTTATTTTAAATTCAACTAAAAAGTCTGTTTAAGACAAAATTAACTGTCTATAAAATCATTTGTGGCCTTATGGGTATGTTAAACATACCTCACAGGCTCACAAGTAGGGTGAATCTCAAAACAAGGTTTAATACACCTTGGAAAGATTCCGTGGACAAAACCCCCAAAGAAAATTCTAATAATTTGAAGTATAAATCTGCAGATACAGTAAGAAAGCTCCATATTTGCCAAAGCAGCAGCCATTTAGCCAATACATGTCCAAAAAGGGGGAAAATCAATGAAATTGATATTGAAAAGGAACCTGATTTTGAAAAAAATTGCATAATTGAAGACAATTCAGATGATAAGTCATCCATATTTTCTGAATCTTCAAAAGATATAGAAAATATTAATGCCACTTTTGACATCATGGAATCTTATTCCCACTTGCCACAATTGAGCAATGGTCAACTTGATTTATCAAAATTTCAAGATGCACAACTTATGAAAACCAAACCAAACAGAGGGAAAGGCTATACAGCTGGTAGCTCATGTATAACAGAAGTGGTGATTGACAACAAGCCCACCAAACGTTTGCTTGACCCAGGAGCCTTCTGCTCTTGTGTTGGAAAATCTTTTCTTAAGACTTGTGTACCAAATCTTGAAGACCAATTGTTACCAATTGATGGTATAAAATTCAATAGTGAAAGTAATCCAATGAAAGCATTAGGAATTTTTGAAACCAATGTCATATTCCCAAACATTAATGGGAATTTAAGAATCACAGTTGAACTTCTTGTTATGGAAAATTGCTCAAGTACCCATTTTATATTGGGAAATGACTATTTAATGATATATGTGATAGATTTACATAACAACAAAGACAGATACTTTACTATTGGAGACAATAAGCGCCAAAAATTTGCCTTTTTACCATTTAAAAGACAAATTAAAGTTAACAAAGTATCACCAGTCAACTTAGAGTTTGAAAAATCCAAGTCTGAACAGTTAAATGAGGCTGAAATAAGCCTTCATCTGACTGATACACAAGAAAATGAACTTTCTTCCCTTTTGAATGACCACAGAGGAGCATTTGATTCAGACAAAGAACATCTAGGAGCAATTATTGGTCATGAAGTTGATATCATTCTTAATATTGAAAGACCTTATCCACCACTCTTGAGAAGACCTGCATACCCAGAAAGTCCCAAGTCAAGAGAAGCTCTGGAAACTCATATCAAAGAACTTCTAGAACATGGTGTAATATGAAAGGTTGGCCATAATGACGAAGTATAAATAAATACACCAGTCATAGTGGAATGGCATAATGGAAAATCCAGAATGGTTGGGGACTTTAGAGCTCTGAACACTTACACTGTTCCAGACAGATACCCAATACCAAAAATCCAAATTTCCGTTACTCAAATATCTCAAGCAGTGTATATAACCACTATGGATGCCCTTAAAGGATTCCATCAAAATGTGGTGACACCAAGAGAAAGAAAATACTTGAGAATTATTGTTCATTGTGGAGTGTATGAATACTTAAGGATGCTGTTTGGTATCAAAAATGCACATTCACACTTCCAAAGAATGATGAATAAAATCTTCCCTGAAGAACTTTCAGAGGGATTGTTAATCATTTACATTGATGACATTATTGTCTGTTCCAAGACTTGGGAAGAGCACATGTACAGATTGTCCAGAGTTTTGACAAAAATTCAATCAGTAAACATGAAAATCTTCTTGAGGAAATGCCATTTTGGCTTTAAAGAACTTAAAGCACTAGGACATGTTGTATCTGGTTTGTCCCTTGGAATTGACAAAAAAAAGTCGCAGCAGTATTGCTAAAACCCATTTCTCAGAACAAAAAGGAAATTCAGTCATTCTTAGGTCTTGCAGGATATTACAGGCAACACATTAAATATTTTGCATCCATAGCAAGACCACTTTATAAATTGTGTGACAAAGACACAGTATTTGAAATGACTGTTGACAGAGTCAAGGCTTTTGAGTCTCTAAGCAAAGCCTTGACCACTGCTCCACTCTTACTGATTCAAGACTTTAAATTGCCTGTTAAATTGTATATTGATGCATCAGGGGATGGGCTGGGTGCTGCACTTCACCATGTTCAGAGCATAAATGACAAACCTGTAGAAGGACCCATATGTTTCATATCCAGGAAAATTGAACCAACTGAAGCCAAATATGGAGAAAGTCAAATGGAATGTCTATGCCTTGTCTGGGCCTTGGAAAAAT
Source organism: Austropuccinia psidii (assembly GCA_023105745.1). Taxonomy (NCBI): domain Eukaryota; kingdom Fungi; phylum Basidiomycota; class Pucciniomycetes; order Pucciniales; family Sphaerophragmiaceae; genus Austropuccinia; species Austropuccinia psidii. The sequence goes on along the minus strand of JALGQZ010000014.1, from coordinate 19,145,773 downwards.
TGAACTACTTCTTGGAGGGATGTGTTTTTGAGGTGATAACAGATTGTACAGCTGTCAAATCACTTTTAAGGATGAAAACACCCAACAGATATATGCTCAGATGGCAAATTGCCATACAAGAATACAGAGGCAATATGTCTATTGTTAATAAGGATGGGAATATTCATAAGAATGAAGATGGACTAAGCAGATGGCCATTACAAAATAATATTGACAATCTTGCTTATGTGCCCAAAGAAGCTTCACCACAAATCCGAATCAAAGGAATAAGTGTTACAGACTTGAACACCACCTTCTTTGAAGAATTCATAAATAGTTACACTCAAGATAAGAATTGTAGCATCTTATGCCAATCACTTAACAAAGACTGTAAAGACAACTCTCTAATACATGCCATGGATGAAGTATGGAAAAAATCTTATTATGAAGGAAGATTTCACCTACTCAATGGTATAATTTACCACAGGACCAAAAACACATGTGTCATGACAGTTGTGGAGAGGTCATTAATCAATCTTTTACTAAAAGAAGGCCATGATAGCCCCTTTTCAGGACATCTGTCTGAAGACAGAACAAGAGAGAAAGTAAAGACCTGCATATGGTGGCCACTGTGGCATAAAGATGTTTCACAGTATTGCAAAACCCATGACAGATTCCAAAAGGCAAATAAATCCACTGGCAAAAGACTTGAAAATATGATAAAAATACAGGAACCAAGCAGACCTTGGGAAATTGTCCATATGGATTGGGTAACTGGCCTACCACCAGGAGGTGGCAGAAGCTATAATGCTTGGCTAGTGATTGTGCACAGATTCAGTAGAACTCCAATCTTCTTACCATGCCACAAGGATGATACAGCCATGGATACAGCTCTTCTGATATGGAATAGAGTGGTGTCATGGACTGGGATATTTACAAATATCATTAGTGATAGGGATCCCAAATTCACTTCAACACTATGGACAAATCTTCACCAATTATTTGGCACTAAGCTGTCTTTCTCTACAGCCTACCACCCACAAGCTGATGGCCTGGCTGGAAGGATGATCCAAACCTTAGAGGACATGGTAAGAAGATTTTGTGCATATGGCCTTTAATTCAAAGATTGTGATGGATTTACCCATTATTGGTGTACTCTGTTTCCAGCACTGGAATTAGCATATAAAACATCAATCCATGCCAGTACCAATCAAACTCCTGCTATCCTAGAAAAAGGATGGAACCCCAAATTACCCCAAGATTCCTTGAGGAAAGATTTGATTGAAATACATCCCACAGCTGCTAGCTTCAAAGGAATGCTAGACAAAGCTAGAAAGCATGCAGTAAGGTGCATGGAGGACTCTTTTGCATATGCTAAGGACAAATGGGATAAATCACATGCAATGCCATATTTCAAAGTGGGGGACTTAGTTCTTGTATCCACCACTAACTTTAATAACATCAAAGGATGTAAAAAGCTGAAAGACTCCTTTGCAGGAACTTTTGTTATTAAGGCCATCCATGGAGAAAATGCTGTTGAAGTAGAGTTATCTGAGGAACTTAGCAATAAGCATCCTACATTCTCAGTGAGCTTGATAAAGCCATATAAATATAGTGATGCTGAAAAATTCCCCTTGAGGAATAAAGTTCCCCAAGCTATACCTCCTATTGAGTCATCTGGTAGTAAGAAAATTTCCAAAGTTCTCAAAGAAAGAAAGTTGGGAGCCAACAAAGTAAGGGAATACCTTGTTCGGTACAGTGACCCAGCTTTTGAAGATAAATGGTTGCCAGAAAAATACATACCTGAAGCTACTAAGCTTCTCAGAAGGTTCAGACACACTAGAAATAACAACATTAGAAAGTAATATTATTTTTTTAGGGGGAGGGAATGGGAGCCTTACAGGTATTTTCATATAAACAAAAGACCACAAAAGATAAATTAAGACACAAATATAAATAAAATAAATTTATTAATATTGTAAAAATAAAACTTGAAATATAAATACAAATTTATATTTAAAAATAAAAATCTAATTATAATTTAAAAATAAAATTACAATAAAATTTAAAATTATGAAATTATATTTTTACTTGTAAAAATTAAGTAAAAATGAATTTTCAATAAAAATTGTGAAATTAAAATATTTTTGGTAAAAAATTATATAGAATATATTATAACTTTTTATCCAATGAATCAAAATAAAGAAATTATCACACCATTGGATTCCTCATAAAAAATAATGTGGGGTCACCTCTGGATGAAATTTCTGTAGCTCAACTCTGAATAAGCTTAAATTACGTTTTCAGTATTTTCAATACAGAAATTGAAAATCCTCAAAACTTTAATTCAATTCACACCACATGTGGTGTTAACCATCAATTTTTGTGTTAAAATTGAGGTGTTGTGTTTAGTTTAGAAGTTATGAGGAATTGAAGTATTTTCAATTGAATTCAATTGAAATGTCAAAATTTGCGCGTGTATTACATAAGTGAACTTTGATTTACATATGAGGTATCAATTATTCCTGTATTGTACTGTACAATTAAATTGAATTAAATATGTAAATTACAAGTATAATAAACGATGAGGAATTAAAGGAAAAAATAAATTGGAAAGATTAAAATTGGGGGGGAAAAGGAACTCTAGCTCTAAGGGGGAGCAAGACCCCCAAAATCCTTCCTGACTGGCATGAGATGTCAAATTCCATGCAAAAGTTCATGACTTTTGGCCTGGAATTGAGTCACAGGGTCTGTGACTCAATTGATGATGAGGTTTTGATACCAACCAGGGTGGTTTTAACTGCTGCCAAGAGGGTAAAACTACCCTTAAGTTAAAAAAATGTTAGTAAAACAGTTTTAACTGGTTTCTACGTTTCTTACACACATTTTGACGTGTTTTGAAGGCTCTAGACCAGGTATTTCTATAGTAATGGCTGATTTAAGGGTCTAAAATGGCTTAAACCAGCCCTTTTTTGGTCTAAACCAGGGTTCAATGATGCCACAATTGGCTTTTCTGTTGTCAGACTGCTTTTCACGACCAACAAGAGTAAAAATTTCCTTTTGGAGTCAGAAAATTGATGGCTATAAAAGAATGTCTTCTTTGCCCCACTTTTCTCTTCATGTTAGAATCTTTTCCTTTTATAATTAGTTGAAACAGTGTTAAACCAATCAATAAAAGATTCCAACAACCTTTTTTAAGTCATTTTAAACCTTTTAACCACGTAAAAAAATCATTATAATCATTGTTTGTAACTCTTATAATCATTTTTACCCCTGAACCACCCCAAAAGTGAATTAAAGCATCTTTCATCACTGTTAACTTTGTCACTTTGTTTCCAAATTCACTCTGGTCACTTTTGGGCTTGTTTTCTCTTTAATATTATTTTTAAAGAATTTTTTCTTTAATTAATTGCTTTCAGTTCATTGCTCAATTAATTCCAAATGAAATTGCTCTTGAAGAAATTTCTTCTTTAGCCTTAAATATCTCTTGTAGAGTATTTTTGGATAAATTTTTATTGTTGGTAAAACAATAAATCTTTATAATATTATTGTTTTATACTAATAAAGCTATAAACAATAAGATTGGCGTGTTTTCTCCTAAAAATAATATCTCTTACTATTTTTAATTGATTTTTACCTTATACAAATTTTGAGGACAGGAAAAGTACTTGATTTTTACCAAAGTGTCATATCCACACCTTACAATATAACTTTAGATCTTCATCAAAATCAAAAAATCAGAGTCTTAAATTCTGTGGAGAATTCAAGTTTGATTTATTGAAACAAATTCAGTTCAGGTTGGCATATTTCTGCTGAGAAATTATGAGTTCCAAAATCAGTATCTTGATTTAATGTGTTACTCAAATATATGAAAACAAAGATCATTTGAATTTCTAGTTTGAGGAGATGAGGGTAGTATCTGTATTAAAAGGTCAAATTAAGAAGGAAGAATGCAAGTCTTTTGTTAAAATTTGAGGAAACCTAATATTAATGTGTCCATATGTCCATCCATTCTCGTTATCAATTATTTAATTATGTCAAAGAATTTTATTAATCAAATGTTTCATATAGTTTTGTGATAATTGTCACTGTATTATAAAGGATTTTTGAAATTTAAATTGAACACACTTAATCTTTAAAAACATTTTAATGATTAAGATATATGAAGAGCTCTCCATGGAATTAAAAATTCAACATCTCATATGAAATTTATGGGTTTATAATCTTAATAATCTTGAAATGGATTTTGTACTTTCTAAATAAAATGTCATTAAAACTCAGATTATCAGGAGTAATTCAGAAAAGAGTTCTTTACTTTTTAAAAACTGCATTTACTCAATATGTTGAAGGTCAACTTGATATGCTATAGCTTATCACTTAATTAAAACTGATATATAGATTAGATATATATTGGAAATGAATCAAAGCTAAATATCTATGAATGCCTGAGACAGCTCAACTAGCTTTCTTTGTAACTATAGGACTCCTATACAATATTACGGAAAAAACTTGTATAAATATGTGCTTTTAAAAAATTCATTTCTAAAAATATATCTATAAATTTCCTATGGTTATTTGAAACTCATAATAATGTCAATACGCTCATACAATGTAAAGGTATGATGAATTCAGAATAATCAGATATATAGAAATTGAAGGTAACCAGATAATATACATAGCTCTGTAAAGTGCTTGTAAAAGACAATATGAGATCATTTAGTGTTTTTCTTTGGTATTTATCCTTCCAAAAACTGTCAGCCTGTGACTCAAAACCAGAGCACAAGCATGACAGTCAAAATACCATAAACCAATGGTATAGCCAAGATACCACCAAAACATGGAGCTGAGCCAAATCAGCTCAAAAGGTATCAAAAGAGAGAATAAACTCACCTCTTTCCAAAAACATAAGTCCCATCACCATAGGACAAGAAATAACAAAGTTATTCCTGCTCAAAGTTATTGCTGAGCATAAACCTTAATTTTCACCTCTCATCTAAAATCTGGAAGGAGAGGCTTAACCCCATCAAATGGGTATTCAAAATGAAGCTCTATGTCAGGGCTATCCAATGGTACCAGCCAAACTGAGCTAGCACCAGTATTACTTGAGTTATGGTCAAATTCAGGCCAAATAAGGGTGAACAAAACATTCACCTCTCATCTAACTTCTACAGTTTTAGTGTGGGATACTTGATGTGGGGTCTTTTTGGAAAGAGAACAATCAGGGCTATCTTATGGTGCCATCCACTTCTTTATATCTCACCTATAACAGAAGTTATGAGGCAAACAAGATCAATACAGCTTTTTGCCCAAACCACGCCTATGTACAAAAACCTTGTACATGGGATAACTTTGTCATATCTAATGATAACCATACCAAATTGGGTATCATTGTGTAGATCTCATACAGGGCTATTCAATTAACCAACCTTGAGCATGATATCTCAAAAACTGACAGAGTCATGGCCATTCAAAGGTTATAATCCCACAATATGACCAATACAACTGTATTATGACAGGATACAGTTGTACTCTGATTATGAGGTGTCAAAGAGATGAAGAAGCATGTTAATACTTCAATACCTCATAAGTCAGTCAATACTGGGGTCCCATACAGTTTCTGTACAGCATTCTAGGCGTCATACACGTCAGAATCAGGTTGTGAGGTCCCCAGATGAAACCTTTCACCCTGTATTGGTGAAAACTGCCCAGATGTGGTTTCAAAACCACATCTGAGCCCAATAAAAGGCATACAGGCTGTTTGCAAACCACAAGTCAGTCCTAGAGAGTGAAAAATCTTCACTTCCTCTACGTGGAAAGGTCTAGCACCCTTTCCACCCCATTTCTGGATAAAAAGGAGGCTTTTCACAGCCAGAATTGTCTCCTCATCCTGCTCTTGAATACCCTACATAGTAAACTGTCAAAAACAGTTTTACTCTTGGGTAATAAACAGGTATACTCTTAATTTAAAGTATTGTAGTCTTTATTATTGTAACCCAACAGGTAAAGCTGCACCCAGGGCTTTCAACAGTGCTCACCACCACTATATTCCTTATAGTAAAGCCCTTTTATTATTAAATTAATACATCCTTAACCCTTATAGAAAGCATTTTAAACTATTTTCCACGTGTCACAGTAATAGTTGTAGTTGTAAATAGCTTTATTACCACTTCAACATAGACTCATCCTGACAAAAATGGTTAAAGTATTCATTAACCTCAAATCTCAAAAAGGGATGCCACAGAAATAGGTCGGAACCTTTGGGGAATTGAGACTTTAGTGGCACAAATATTTCTCCATAGCCATGTCCAATCAGAATTTCAAATGGTCTTACTAATTTCTGAAGTAGTGAATCCTAAGTATCAACAATTTATTGAGGAATTGACCCATTCAATATTCTTTTCTTGATGGAAAGTTATGAAAAGTGTCTTTTCAGAAATTTTCAATCCCATATTTGATTTTTTTTACAAACAATGAATTGATTATTAAAAGAAATAATGAATCATTTGCTTTTATCAATGAAAATAGGATGAAAGTTTGCAGATATATCTTTTTGAAAATAAATTAAAACTCTTTTGAACCTGCAAAAAGTATAAAGATATGATCAATCTGAATGTTGACAATATTTGAACAGGCTTGCAGGGAAGTGAAACTCTCATATATTTTTTGACACAATTGTATCATAAATTAGCAGATACCTCTCAGATATTAAATGAATTTGCCCTTTATTCTTAAAAAATGCAAATTTTTCTAATTTTTGATTAGTTTTATCAGTATGCTATTGAACTTACAAGCTACAACTGGTCTTTCCAAAATTATGTTATAATATAAATATTCTTTTATTTTATTGTTGAAAAAGAAAACAGAAACACAAAAAACCCGAAAAACTTTCAAAACGTTTTTTGGCAGAGATTTTGAATCAAATGGAAGAAAGACCTCACAATAAGAAGGATATAAAATTAGAAAATGTGCAGTGCATTTGTTAATATTATTTAAATCCACATTTTTTTCCCATTTTCAAATAAAAGAAATAGGAAAAAGAATTTCTTCTAGGCTAAACCAATTTTGACCATTCTTTTTGCAGTATTTTGAGTGTTTTTATAAACATTTGAGAGTGATGTGTTACTTTGATTATCTTATCACTTTTTGTTTTGTTGTTTTTTTATTTTTTTGTTTTTGTTTAGTTCCTTTTCAATATTTTTAATTTTCTTGGTTTTCAATTAAAATTAAGGTAGCTGGCTTTGAAAGGCCTGCTACTGTAGAATTATTTACAAGTGTCAATTTTGCTACAGTACAGTACAAGGCCTGTAATTCCCTTTGAAAATTTTCATTTCTTCCAGTTTCAGGTGCTTTAATTTATAAAACCCAATAATTATCTTGTGAACTAAGAGATACAACTGTCAAACAAGAAAGAGTAAGGTATTTCTCTTTGAAAACACAAATTTTGGTTTTTGTAATGAAAATTAATGCAAATTTTTGAGTATACAAAGAAATCAAAAAAAGAAAAATCAAAAAAACTTGAGTTCCAGAAATTCAAATAAATAAAGGAGGTAAAAAATACATATTGCTTCTATTTTTATCAAAATAGGTTCATCGGAAGGGATTTCAAATGCTTCATATTTTTCTTCTGATGTTCCAGAAGCTTAGCCATTTTTGAAATAAACATATTCAACAATATAGTTTTATTAGGAGAGGATTCAGTTGAGAAAATCTGAGATATATATATGCAAGTCATGTTTTGAGATGGAAATAAGAAGTAAAAATTTCATAAAATAATAATAACTCATAAATCAATAAAGATAAAAGATCTCTTTATTTTATAAACTGCCTTTTACTTATTTTGACTTTAAAAAATGGAGTTATTTAAATTGAAAAATATTTGAAGATCTAATTTCTTATCATAGCAGGTATTCACTTGAAGATGAAAATATAAATTGAAACAATTTTCATATGATTTACTATATATATGTTCCATCCCATTGAGAAAGGAAGAAAATCCTTTAGCTTCTATAATATTCAAGTGGTTTGGAATAACTTGTAATACTACCAAACAATTAAATCCTGGGTGCAACCTAGTTCAAACGGAGGGTCCATCCTAATTTCCAAATGCAACACCTGCTGTCAGGTGTAGCCATTTTTTCATGGTTAATAGAGGCTCCTCAACGGTTGTTGAGGGTCTGTATGGACTCAGTAGCCTTTGCTGACACATTGGACATCTGAAAGCACCTCATAAGTATCTCTGTAGCTGCCTTGTTGAGCTATTTTCTGCTTTTTTGTGAGGTTTTCTGATTTTTTCTATATTTTTCAAATTGCTGGTACAAGCACATATACTTTTAGTAGATAAATGTAAGCCTCTACATGCCTTTAAAAACTATTTGCCAAAACAAGTTAGTGCCCTATTTATTTAAAAAAAATTCTCAGGCTTAGTTTTGAGGATTTTTTTATTTTTTTAGCCAGATTTTTTCCTACATCAGATGTCACGATGGCCAAATATTTTCATTTTTTTCCCAAATTTCTACAAAATAGCCATTTTTAAAAATTCATTAACTGTCTTCCCAATCATTAAATTTCATATCTTTTTCCAAAATTGAGGGGAGCATCTTGATAATCAAAAACCAGAAGACCATATTTTTGGGAATTTGTTTGGGTGGGACAATTGCAGGCCCAAAAAGTGTTTTCTTTATGCATTTTGTTCATTTTTATAACAAAATTGCAAGTTCCTTGCATTACATTAATGTAATAAACAATTTAATTCATGCAATTAGTGGAATTTAAGGTGCCATTCATGGAATTAACAATGCCATACACCAAGGAATATTTCCAATCACTTTATGGAAAGGAACAAGAACTCATAATGTTTTAATACTTTGGTCACTTTAAAGTAACTTCTAAATAAATATGGAGGGAATTTGAGTCATGAATCCTTTCACCTTTACAACAAATATAGGTCACAATGGCATAATTGTGCCAATTTTCATAGTTGAAGCATTTGGGATTTTATTAATATTCAGTTTTCCTCACTATAAGAATATGTATATGGCAAAAAACATATTAACTCCTTGTCATCTGAATTTTTCTTAGTTTTGACCCTTTTCTACTTAGTGAAACTGAAACTTTGTAACAATTTTAAATTCATGTTTGTTTATCAATCATCAGTGCCACATTGGTTCCATTTCCCACAGGTTGGATATCAAGGAACCCAAAATATTCCTTGAGTAAGCTTTGGAAAAAATTCTCCAATTTTTATCTAATGATATTTATTGGTCTTTATTCCATGTGATATAGGCCTTTCAGTTTGCTAAAAATGATGTTGAATTGGGCCTATCAGTTTTCTGAAGAATCTGAAGGATTCTTGCCTAAATTATTAGTGATTGTATGGCCTAAATGACCTCAGCTATAAAAAATCTGGGTCAATTCTCAAAACATTAACTTTAATCTAATTTATTATTGTATTAATAAAGACATTTTTGTACATATTGAATTGGTACAATTAAGTCTTTAAGACCAAGACGGTTTATTATGGACTTTGGGTTTATATATTAGTGGCTTCTTGTTTTTTCTTCACATTGATATAGTAAATGGATGATATGAAATTATTTTTAGAGCTCATATATTTATCAATCTATTGAGTTTTTTGAAATTTATTATTTTTCTTGAGAAAGCCTTGGTGATATTACTGTCCCTCATATCAAAAAATTAAGTAATATTTTGAATGTTCTAAATGTCAATATACATTAACAGAGCCCCAATCAGGGCCATGAATTGCATAATTAAGAGCTATCTCAATTGAATTTGGCTTCATAATCAGCCAAAAACATTTTTATATGGAAAAGGTCTCAATTCAGACCTAAGAAAACTTATTTCTCCATAGTTTCAAAATACAAATTTGAGGTGGATTGTATATTAATCTATTCACACATAAACAAACCCATTGTTTGAGTTTCCAAAGAATCATTCATCTAGGTTCTTATTTATGTCCTTCTGACTCCATAAAATTCATTTAGTTTAGAGAAAAGGTTTCAGCCCAGTTGAGCAATATGAAGAAGAAAGAACCTCATGTAGCCAGCTTAATTTTGATTTGTCACAGTTTAAATTCCATTTAGCTTCAGACTTAGGAAATAACTTGAAGCTCCTCCAGACTGAAAATATAGTGGTAGTAATTAATCTGCATAAATTTATTCAATGAAACAGATGTAAAAAAGGGGAAATTATTAAATGAAGGTATTTTAGACTAAATTATGCAGGAATGCAAGTTCTATGAAGGAATTACACACCATATGAAAGTGCCATTATTGATTAATTCCTGTGAAAGAATTGAAAAAAAGAGATTTATAAAATCATGTATAGTGCTATTTAGGGTAGAATTGTGCCGCTTGAAACAGAAAATATCCACCCATCCATGTGCAGCTTTGAATTTTTAGACACCATCCTTTTGCATGTATATTTCATAAAATTTATTCATCTCTGAAAAATTAAAGAATCTGAATCATGTGACTGCAATTAAGATGATTAAGCAGAGTAACACATATCTTCAAGGAAATAGAAATAAATCTAGAGAGATTGCCAAATGCCATAGATTTTCAGTAATATAAACTGATGTGTCTGGCAGAACCATGGAGGAACCTTCTCGGGAAAATATACAAATGTGAGGCTTTCGATGTGCTTTGGTTTCATGCAACTATGACAAATATTTCCCTTGGAATCCTAATGTACCCAGGAGGTAAAAAAAAATAAAAAAATCGGTCAAATTCTATGATTTTCCATTGATAAAAAGTAAATTTATATGGTGGAATAGAGGAAAGCTAATTGAGAAAGTCCAATTATATCATGCCTCAAATTCGTTACGGTTTCATGCAAGCGTAAAAGATATTTTCCTGACGATCTCAATGTCTTAATTTCAATAATAAACATTCATTCAATTTACCAATTGCAATGATTTTCCATCCATAAAAATAAATTTATGCTGTGGCGCAGGGGGAAACCCATTGGGAAATTCTAATGTATAAGGCCTTCAAGCTGTTAGGCTTGAATTAAAGAATAACTAATATTGCAATGGGAATGTTAATGTCTCAAACAAGTTCAAAAACATCCATTTAATTTTCCAAAGGAAATATTTTTCTATCAGAAAGAATTAACAAATATGGTGGCACAGGCGGAAACCTCTTGGAAACAATTTGAGAGTTAAGGCTCACAAAACTTTATGCTTGCATGAAAGAATGAAATATAGCTTTCTGAAAATCAACATTTCCTCAAGGTGTGGAAAGAATGCAATCAGTTTTCCCGATTCCGTGGTTTTCCATCAATGAAAATCAAGTTATATGGTGGAACAGGAGTGAACCTCTTGAAAGAAATTTTATGTGTAAGTATTCAATATTATTGAACTTTCAATTAGTCAAACAATATCTTCATTTGTGAATATAGATGATCGTTTCACACAAAAGAATAGAGAAATTTCTTTTTTATAAAATAAATGAGTTTTTATGGTGGAATTGGCAGAGATCTCCAGGAAAATGGTATAGAGATGGTGATCTAAGTGGTTTTTTCACCAAAGAATCAAAATGTTATTTAGGATGCCTAAGCTTATATAGGACACTATGGCAAATCTAGCTGATTTTTCAAGATTGAAAATTTAATAACAGAATTGATTTCAGGGTACAAGAATTTTACATTTTCTCATTCTTCTACATTCCAAACCTAATCTATTATATTCGGCATCCTTAGAATATTACACTTATACATTTATTGGTGATAACTCTTTTATTAACAAGATATGCTTGTTAAACTTTCTTTTTTCAATTTTCTATTCCAATATTTTCTACTATAATTTTATTTATTTTGCCAAGTATTAGTATTAGTCCCATTAGTAATTTAAGAAGATTAGGGATTAAGATGTTCGAGTATTCCATCTCAATAATCATACCACATACCTTTTTCTTTTTTCTGCAAAAGATCCATGAAAAACATCTTTGTTTCTACTTTACTTGATTTATATAGCCTCAAATATGTTTTAAACAAGAACTGAGAAAGCTGTCAAACTTGAAAAAGAACTTACTCAGATACACCCTGAACCGTCCTTTTTTTAAGCATATAGCTCCTTGTAATTAATATATTTTTCCATTTGATATACAGCCTCAAATTTACATCAATGATAATTATACTGTTAAACCTATATGGAAGGAGTATATTCTGATTTTAAGGTTTTGAACCCTCAAAATGCAAGTGATAACATATTTATCACCTTGAATTAAGTTGAAACGTTATCTCTTTTGATCATTATTTATCTCTTCATGTGTATTAACCCCAGCCTTTATAGTGATTCTCCTGAAACCTCAGTTCCTTTCTAATATTTCCATATGCTCTGTCTAAATATCATTCATTTTGAACTCTTATTAATATCACCTTGATCAATAAATATTAACAAAAAGCTTTCATCAACGATCACATTCAATATCAGCATATCAATATGCGTATAATGGGTAATTGTCACAACCATGTGTAATAACACCCCAATGGGTGTTTACAGCAAATATATCCTGACCCCATTTTATGGCCAATTGGCCATGTCATCAGTTTTATGGCCAATTGTACCAACTTGGTGTTTTATGGCCTTTGGGCCATATCACCTTTCACTGGCCACTTGTGGCCTCAGGCCATATCTTGCATCCATTGACCCTTTTGGCCAATTCTCCACCTCACCAACCCCAGGCCAATACCTTTGTTTTGAGCCTGGGGAGGCTATCTGGTCTTCCAGGGGCTTCTGTCCCCTCCAGCCATCACAAGGGCCTTTGGCCCAACCCCTTTGAGTATTGGGTCTCAGGCCTAAATGGCCTTTTTGGGCCATTTTGGCACCCTATGGCCCCTACCGCCCATGGTCTGTGGGACCCCTAGGCCCCTTTTTGCCTAAATCCAATGAGGCCTAAAGGAGCCAAGGGGGAATTCCACCATTCCCAAAGGCCAGGTGGGTCCCAAACCACAAGTGGGCCCACCTCAGCCAATTTTGGCCCCAATCTCAACAATCCCAAAACTGGCCAAATGGACCCCAGGGCCCAAATTGGGCAAGAACCACATTTTTGCCACTTTCAAGCCCTGGCCTCTGGCTACCACCAGAGGACACCAGCTCAGGTCCAGAAAGACTTCCCCTCAGCTCAAGGGAAGACCTCTCCTTCACCAATGTACCCTATACCAAAGGATCCAGGTGTGGTGCAGATATGGTATAATATACCATTATGCACCAGTTTTGCTCAGAAATCCAATGGTGATTTTTTCAGGACCAAATTATTTCTTTTCAATCCCAGTCCCCAACTCTATCACCCATTTTGAAGGAACATTTTTTCAGTCATTCAGTCTTGCAATCCCTAGTGGTTACCAGAAGACTATTTGACAACCCCAACCACCTGGCCCTACAGGAGTTGGGTGGATTTTATTTTCAGGATAATCACAAGGGTAATTTTGGCAGGTTATCAATCATTCAATCAGTTTTCAAGGCATCAAGTACTTCAGTATTCCTTGAAAAACTCAATTGGTCCTTGCAGGCTGTACTCAAGCAACCTGTATGGCCTTGGCCCTTTTGGGCCAATTCATATTAAACTGTGGCAATTCAAACACACAGTTCAATTCTCAAGATGGACAGATCTGTATTTACGCAAAGCAGTCAATAAAGCCGGGTGATCAACCCTCCAGGATCAGTCTTCAACATTTCATATATACTGGCCAGCTTTTCTTCCTTGGGGAGTTTTTCCCAATGAATGAATATATTGGATTTGATTTTATCCTTATTTTCTTTTCATTTATTAAAGTAAATACTGATAATATTAAGTCAGTCATTTGCACCTTTTCTTCTTTACCTTTCTTCTTTGCCTGTCAGTGGATATTGTGGTCATATCCTTTACTAATTCCATTTCTCTTTCTGGAAGGTTGAAACAGTGAATTGAGGATTAATTTGGTTGGCTCTTTGGCTTTTTTCTTTCTTTTATTATCCTTGGCCATTGGATTCCTTCTTCTTTTATCTTTGTCATATTTGTCCTTACTATTATTCTTCCTTAAAGAAATACAATACTTGTTATTTCTTTATATTTTGGAGACCTCCAAATGAGCTCTTAATTTCTGAGTGCCAGGCCACTCTTGTCTTCCACTAGAGCCCCTGTGACATTATATCAATTTAGTGCTAATTTATTTTCATTCTGTTCAGTCTTTCTTTATCATTTAATTTATTCATTTCATTGAAATTATAACTATTTGAGGCTTATGAATTTTATGATTTATTGTCACTTCACAATTTTCTCTCATTCATTCTTCATTCTTGAAAATTGAAAGCTGACCCATTTTATTTTTGTTTTTCTCTTTTGAATATTAATTTTAATCATCAATCCTTCTCAAATATTAATCCAAATCTTAGCTTTAATTTCCATTGATTTTCAAATTGCTCATCAAGATTGTTCAGACACGTTTTTCATATCAAGATTCAATTTGATTTATTCTTCAAGAATTTTGATTTAAGGAAGAATTCACTTTATTTTTATTTGATTGACTCATTTGACATAAAATTGAAATTGACTTCAAGACGCTTTGATTGATATGAAGATTATTGATGCTTCTGATTTTTCACATCAAGAATTTTGACATAAATTTATTCTTCCTCAAGATTTTATTGATTGATTAATTTATGCAACATTTTGATTTGATTGAATTGCCTTCAAGAATTGAGTTGACATTTGATTGATTGAAATACCTGAAGATTTTTATTTGATTCATTGATTTTCCTCAACATTTGAATTTTATTTTGACTTCAAGTTTCTGGTTGATTTACCTCAAGCTGTTCATCTTCAAATTTTTTGATTTTATTAATTTCATTTCATTGTTTTCCTGAAATTGTGCCTGTTCAACACTAACCTCCTGCAAGACAGACAACATCTCAGGCCAGAGCTCAAGCTGTTCTCACTCCAACTCCACGAGTTCCTCTTGACAGAACCCCAGCAGTTCCTCAACTGAGTTCCCAATTAGACAGAGGGCCAAGAAGATCAACTTCTTTTTCAGGAGTAGTTGGTGGATATCCAGGACTTTCAAGTAGCACTTTAAAAAGTCCTGGTGAAGATGGTGAATAGGAGGAGGAGAATTCTGTGGAAGAGGAAGAGTCTGATGGTACTGAGGGTGTCCCTGCTCCTGTGGGGGCATCCCGAGGTATTGGAGGACCAACTCTAGCCCAGTCTAATCAGCCCGTCTCTCAGCAGTATGAACCATCCTTATTGGCCATTATGAAGCAGATGACTCAAATTATGGCCAATCTTCAAGCAGCTTCATTTTCTGAAGCATCAAGACCACAAGCCTTCAAGACTCCGCATATGAAGGCACCAGAATGCTTTGATGGGACTCTGTCAGCCTGTGACTCAAAACCAGAGCACAAGCATGACAGCCAAAATACCATAAACCAATGGTATAGCCAAGATACCACCAAAACATGGAGCTGAGCCAAATCAGCTCAAAAATTATCAAAGGAAAGAAGAAACTCACCTCTTTCTGAAAACATAAGTCCCATCACCATAGGACAAGAAATAACAAAGTTATTCCTGCTCAAAGTTATTGCTGAGCATAAACCTTAATTTTCACCTCTCATCTAAAATCTGGAAGGAGAGGCTTAACCCCATCAAATGGGTATTCAAAATGAAGCTCTATGTCAGGGCTATCCAATGGTACCAGCCAAACTGAGCTGGCACCAGTATTACTTGAGTTATGGTCAAATTCAGGCCAAATAAGGGTGAACAAAACATTCACCTCTCATCTAACTTCTACAGTTTTAGTGTGGGATACTTGATGTGGGGTCTTTTTGGAACGAGCAAAATCAGGGCTATCTGATGGTGCCATCCACTTCTTCATATCTCACCTATAACAGAAGTTATGAGGCAAACAAGCTCAATACAGATTTTTGCCCAAACCACGCCTATGTACAAAAACCTTGTACATGGGATAACTTTGTCATATTTAATGATAGCCATACCAAATTGGGTATCATTGTGTAGAGCTCATACAGCGCTATTCAATGAACCAACTTTGAGTATGATATCTCAAAAACTGACAGAGTCATGGCCATTTGAAGGTTATAATCCCACAGTATGACCATTACAACTGTATTATGACAGGATACAGTTGTACTCTGATTATGAGGTGTCAAATAGACAAAGAATAATGTTAATACTTCAATACCTCATAGGGCAGTCGATACTTGGGTCCCATACAGTTTCTGTACAGCATTCTACACGTCATACACGTCAGAATCAGGCTGTGAGGTCCCCAGATGAAAATTTTCACCCTGTATTGGTGAAAACTGCCCAGATGTGGTTTCAAAACCACATCTGAGCCCAATACAAGGCATACAGGCTTTTTGCAAACCACAAGTCAGTCCTAGAGAGTGAAAAATCTTCACTTCCTCTACGTGGAAAGGTCTAGCACCCTTTCCACCCCATTTCTGGATAAAAAGGAGGCTTTTCACAGCCAGAATTGTCTCCTCATCCTGCTCTTGAATACCGTACGTAGTAAACTTTCAAAAACAGTTTTACTCTTGGGTAATAAACAGGTATACTCTTAATTTAAAGAATTGTAGTCTTCATTATTGTAACCCAACACATAAAGCTGCACCCAGGGCTTTTAACAGAGCTCACCACCACTATATTCCTTATAGTAAAGCCCTTTTTATTATTAAATTAAACCATTTTTTAACCCTTATAATAGTATTTTAAACTATTTTCCACGTGTCACAGTACTAGTTTTAGTTGTAAACAGCTTTATTACCACTTCAACATAGACTCATCCTGACATACTCCGCCCTTCAAAGGTAGAAGATTTATTAAGTCTTGTCAATTAATCTTTCATAATGATCTGGCAAACTTCTCTCAAGAAAGAAAGAAGGTCCTTTATGTAAATTCATTTCTCATTGGCAGGGCTGAAAAATGGATTGAACCTTATCTTTCCAATCTCACTGATCAAGACCCAGGCTATCTTCTCAATTCTTGGCAATTATTTGAATCTTAACTCTTTACACTATTTGGGGATCCAAATGAAGTTAGAAAAGCTGAATAAAAGTTGGATTCCTTAAGAATGAAAGGTGGACATCTTTCTTTGTACATTGCCAGTTTCAGAAGTTTGGTTTCAAGAATTGGAGATTGGGATGAAATGGCTCTCATCCGCCATTTCAGGAAGGGATTTCCATCCAGCATTTTGGATCAGTTGGTCTCCCATCCTTCAAGAATCGACTATATTTCAGACTTAATGGTTATTACCCTG
This sequence comes from Austropuccinia psidii, assembly GCA_023105745.1. Taxonomy (NCBI): domain Eukaryota; kingdom Fungi; phylum Basidiomycota; class Pucciniomycetes; order Pucciniales; family Sphaerophragmiaceae; genus Austropuccinia; species Austropuccinia psidii. The sequence continues at coordinate 19,128,523 of JALGQZ010000014.1, read as the reverse complement.
GAACCTGATACCAGGTACCATGAGAGGAAAAGGGAGAAGAGTTATCATCAAGAGATGAAGCCTGACGCCTTGAAGTCAAATTCTCCTCATCCTCAAAGCTCTTCATGTTCAAATCAATGGAAGAAGAATTTTCAGAAGAAAGACAAGCCCCATTCTTCTTTGTTGAAAAAATATTTCAAGTTGATGAATTCTGAAAAGGAAACAAGAATCCAGGAGGCCTTATGTAGCTATCTTGGTGGGAAGCATTGTGTTGAGTCCTGTTTCAAAAGGCCTAAAACCAAACTTACCCAACCATCAGGCAAATTTTGCAGCCAGGGAAAAACCTGAGTGAAGATTATGTTGTGTTCAATGGTCTTCACTGTTTTCCATCCAAAGCACAATTGTGATTTCTGAATACTGATGTCAATAATTCTTTAAAATGTTTTGTCTTTTCTTCTCTCTTGGATTTGTTTTACAGTATTCTCATTAATTCTGGTGCTACAAACTCATTTATTGCAAGCCAGTTTGTTCACAAGTATTCTTTGACCATGTAAGAACTCCCAGAGAATATTCTCCCTATCATTTTGGACTCTTCTGAGCACCCTTCCTTATTTGTGACTCACCATACTAAATATATGGTTGAGCTCCCTTCCTTCCCAATCTTTGAATGAGAATTTTTAGTCATTGATACTCCCAAGAGAGAAGAACTCATATTGGGATTTGACCTTCTTAATAATTTTAATGCATTTATTGATGGGAGGAAAGGGATGATCACCTTTAATTATAATCATAAGGACTCACATGATCCTTAAAATTCTTTCAGTAATAATTTTTCTTCTGCCAAATCATGTGAAGCTCTGGTTGGTGATTCTAGAACACCACCATTTTCATCTTCTGTCTGTATTACTTCCCTCAATTCCCATACATAATTACTTCCCTCTAGAGATGAATTCTTCAAAGAGATTCAAGATGTTGGAGAGGATAATTCTTTATCTTCGCTTCATCTCTTCTTTGGGAATATGGGCTTCTCCCTTCATCTTATCATGACTCCCTGGAGGAGTTGTGGGATTAAGAGAAACAGCCAGAAGAAGTAGAAACCATGATGAAGGTTGTTACCTCTTCTTATCACCAGTTTTTGGATGTATTCTCCAAGGTGAAAGCAGAGAAACTACCACCTCACCATGGCTGTGATCATCATTTTGAGTTGGAGGGGTCTCTACCTCCAGTTGGGGTGATCTTTGCTTTATCAAACCAAGAGTCAGATACACTCAGGGCCTACATTTCAGAGAATGTAGAAAAAAGGTTTCATCCAGCCAAGCTCCTCTTCAACAGGAGCACCAGTCCTCCTTGTCAGAAAGAAGGATGGTGGCTTCCATTTGTGTGTTGATTACTGAAAACCTAATTCTGTCACTAGGAAGAACAAGTATCCTGTTCCTCCTATGAATCAGCTTCTCACTGTTCTTAATGGTTATTCTATCTTCTCCAAGATTGATCTGTGTGGTGCATATAACCTGCTCAGAATCAAGGAGGGTGATGAAAACTTGAGAGCTTTTAGAACTAAAGATAGCAGTTATGAGTATTTGGTTATGCCATTTGGGTTTACCAATGTTCCTGCCTCTTTTCAAAATCTTGTCAATGATATTTTATACTATCTTCTTTATATTTATGTTGAGGTTTATTTGGATTACATTATAGTCTTTTCCAAATCTGAGGAAGAACATGTCCCTCATGTGTCCACTGTTCTTTGAAGACTCAGAGCCAATAACCTCTTTGCTAAGGCCTCCAAGTGCCTATTTCTTTTTTCTAGTGTAAAGTATTTAGGTTATATTGTTTCATCTGAGGGCCTCAAGATAGACCAAGAAAAAGTGCAGCAAATGATCAATTGGCTGCCTCCAAGAAGCCTTAAGGCTCTTCAGTCATTCTTTGGCTTTGCCAATATTGAGCATGGCCTTCCCTCAAGCATGGTTAGTGATAGAGGTTCTCTTTTTGTTTCTTCTTTCTGGACCAACCTTTGTCAGCTGCTTAAGATTTCAAGAGATCTTTCAACTACTTATCATCTGGAAGCTGATGGACAGACAGAGAGGGTAAATCAGATGCTAGAACATAACCTTTGGATGTATGTCAGTTATCATCAAGATTATTGAAACACCTGGCTCCTTCTGTCTGAATTTTCCTACAGTAACTCTGACCACTATTCAAAAAAACAATCACCATTTTTCACTTTTTATGGAAGAGATCCTCATTTTGACTCAGTTCACATCAATCAAGATACTCCTGCTGGTTAGTTATCAACAAAAATACAATCATTACACCAAGATGTCAAGAGAGAACTGCAAGCTTCCATAAACAGGTTTAAGAGGTATGCAGATAGAAGTAGAGCAAGTCCACCTGTTTCCAATTGTGGTGACATGGTATTGCTTTCTTCCAAGAACATCAAATCAACTAGAACCATAAAAAAAAGGTCTGAAAGATGGCTGGGTCCTTTTACAATCTTGAAGAACGTCAGTACTCATGCCTACCCCCTCAAGCTCCCATACCAATGGAAATCCATCCACCCAGTTACCCAGATTTCCCTCCTTGAACCAGTCAAGACATCAACAATCCCAAATCGGCTTCAGGAACCTCCTCCTCCAATCATCATTGAAGAAGAAGAGAAATGGGAAGTCTCTAAAATTCTGGATTCCAAGATCAAGAGAGGAAATTTATGGTACTTGGTGGAATGCAAAGGTTTCAGTTAAGGCCCAGAAAGATCAACTTGGGAACCAATGAAAAACCTCAATAATTTCCCTGAAATTATCAAGGAATTTCATTCTTTATATCCTGAAAAGTCAGGATTCAATTGTTCAATAACTTGATTATTTTATGGTGCTTGGTGGGGAGAAGAATTACCAGAAGTAAGTCCCCCTCCTGGTACACACCTTTAGAGGTATAAAACCCATTCTTGCTGTAAGAATCACCTTGGCCACTCTGTGAGCACTTCTCAAATTTCTGGACACAGGACTCTGGGCAAGCTTGCAAAATTGATTTCCATCCTTATGGCAATTTCCACTTGGGAAAATGAAATATTAACTATTCTTTTCAATTTCCACGCTCTTCCATTTCAAATTCATTCCTTCAGAAAATGTTTATTCTTTTATGGCACTGTAAGGAGTGATAACTACCAAAGTAGCTTCCTCTCCTGGTGTGCACTTCCCTGCGGGGTCTACAATCTTTCAAAACATCACCTTGGCCACTTTGTGATTGCCTGGCATCAAATCTTGCTTTCCAGGTCCTTGGCCACTTTGTGATTTCCTGGCATCAAATCTTGTTTTCCAGGTCCTTGGCCAATCAAAATCAGCTTTCCACTTCCATGATCAAGATTGGAATTCCCCTCAAGATTACATTTCCTTTTATTTTCTTTTCTTATTTTCCTTTTATGTTTCTTTATCTTTCTTTTTTTATGCTTTTTCAACAAAAGTTTATTTCTGATACTCTTAATGCCAAAATCTTTATGTCAACTCAATTTTTCAAAACTTCCAAAGCCAAATTTCAGAAGACCAAATCATCCTCATGTCATATGCCAACCTCATACCAGTCATATGATTCCTTAAAAGATTCAATACCTCTGGAATCCCTACATCCAATACTTGTCAACAGCCTCAACAGGCTTTTACCTTGGTTTGGTGCTCAGGAGCTCACCTTTCAAGGTGGAGGGTACTGTAACAACCTGTAACAACCACTCACCAAGGGGTAAGGGTATTCATTCATACACCCACTCAAGCACCTCAAATCAGCAGATCCAGCACTTGTATCAGCATTCAATTTCAGCAATCTTCATTCTGAAACATTCATACAGCTTGGAATCTCAATACAGCCTGTCAATACCTGTACAGGTTGGTTTCACCCAATACAGTTTCAATACACCAGTATGGAACTGTATGATCACTCAAATACACCACACCTCTTGTACAGGTTCTGTACAGCCGTACAGGACCTGTATTGGCCAGACTCAATTAAATCATCAATTATTCTCATGAAAATTCTTCCTCTGGATCAGGGCTGGTGATTCTCACATATACCAGCCCCTCTTTCTTCCCCCTGGGGACTTTTCCCCAGTTAATTAATTTAGTTTATTTATTATTTTATAATTATTCTTATCCTTATTTTGGGTATTATAATTATTTAATCTTAAGTTAGTCTTTGCATTTCTCTCTTTGCCTGTACAGTATGAGTTGGGTGGCCATATCCTTATTAACCCTTCTCTTTCCATTCTGACAGGTTGAAACAGTGGACTTGGACTTGTTTGTGGTTGGCTCTTCTATTCTTTTACTCTTATCTTTTGTTGCTGCTTTTTCTTATATTTATTCTTTAGCAATTTATCTTTAACACTCTTAAGTGTATCTCTTCTTATCTTATCTTTGAGCCCTCCATAAGTGAGTCCCAGTTTACTGAGTGCCAGGCCCTCTTCACTTCGAAGAGCCCCTGTGACATTAAATTAATTAACTCATATTTGATTCTTTCTTTTCATTCATTTATATTCATTTCCTCTCATTCATCAATTATGACCTTTTCATGATTTTATGATTTTTTATGATTTTTATGAAATTTTCTCTCTCATCAATTTTCATCTCATTCTTTTCATTCTTATGAAAATTGATTCTTTTTCCTTTCTTAATCATTGCTGAACATTTCATCACTTCATTTTATTTTTCTCAATCAAATTTTTTCTGTGTTTTTATTCAGGTCTTATTCAGGAATTATTGATTGGTTTAATTGATTGGATTATTCATTGGGATTCATTTGGGTTATTGATTCAGGATTTATTGGGATTATTGACTTTGAACTCTCAAGATATTTATTGATCCTCAAGAATTGATTTTGATTATTGATTTGATTTGACTCATCAAGATATTGAATTGATTTCTGAAGATTTTGAACTGATTGATTGATTCCTCAAGACTTGATTTCATATTGAAGGCACTTATTGATTGATTATTGATTGAATATTGATTGATTATTTATTTCCTCAAGATTATTGATATTTGATTTGAATTGATTTTTGATTGATTGAATTTATTTGACTGTTGATTGAATTTGATTCCTCAAGATTTGAATTGATTCCTCAAGATTCATCAAGATTTTATTGTGATTGATTTGGACAAGCCTGATTATTCTTCTTAATACCATCAAGTTATTTTAATTCTTTTCATAATGCCAGTCCAGAATAGCCCCCCAGCAAAGAATACTAGATCCCAGAAAATTCCAGCTGTTCTCACTCCTACAGCAAGGACTCCTTTTGACCGCACACCATCAGTTCATCAACTGAGTGCAAATTTGGACAGAGGACCACCAATGGAAGGAGCAGCACCCTCAAGAAGAGGTGGAATGAAATCTAGAAGATCAAGATCCTTTTCTGGACTTTTGGGTGGCTACCCTGACATGTCTGAAGGTGCAAGAGCAAGATTAGGGGAAGTTGAAGATGAAGAGGGGGAAGAGTCTGTGGAAGAGGAAGATTCTGGGGAAACTGAAGTGGCAGATGCCTTGGCAAATGCTCCAGAGGTGCCTCAGGGTTCTAATCTAGCCCTTTCTAGTCAACCTCTTGTCTCTCAAACTGATCCAAGTCTCCTCAAGATGATGGAGCAGATGACTCAATTCATGGGGCAACTCACTCAAGCAGTTGCTCCCAGGGACAATTCCAAAGCCCCTGCTTTCAAGACTCCATCCATGAAGGCACCTGATTCTTTTGATGGTACTCAAGCTCATAAGTTGAGAGGATTTATCCAATCCTGTCAACTGATTTTCCATAATTATCCAGCAAACTTCTTCTCTGACAGGAAGAAGGTTTTGTACTCAACTTCTTTTCTTACTGGTAGAGCTGGCAAATGGATTGAACCTTACCTCTCAAATATTTCCAATGAAGACCCTTCCTACCTCCTCAATAATTGGCCATTGTTTGAATCTCAATTATTCACTCTGTTTGGTGACCCCAATGAAGTCAGGAAAGCTGAACAAGAGTTGGACAATTTGAGGATGAAGGAAAGTGGTCATGTTTCCTTGTACATAGCAGATTTCAGAAGCTTAATGTCAAGAATTGGAGATTGGGGGGAAAGAGCTTATATCCATGTTTACAGAAGAGGATTGGCATCAAGATTATTGGATCAGTTGGCTTCTCACCCTGGAACTTTTGATACTCTTCAAGAACTTATGGATGTCACTTTAGAATTAGACACAAGATATCATGAGAGGCAAAAGGAAAAGGGCAGTCATCAAGAGAAGAAGCCTCCAATCATTGGATCCAATTCCTCCAAGCCTCCTCAAAGTTCATCATCCAAGAAGCCTTATCACAATAAGAATAAGAAGGGGAAGAATTTTCAAATGTCCAAAGACAAGCCTCATGCTGCTCTCCTCAATAAGGACAACAAATTAATTGGTTCTGAAAAGGAGAGGAGGATTAAAGAAGGCTTGTGCAATTATTGTGGTGGAAAGCACCCATTTGAAAAATGCTTCAAGAGGCCTGAGAATAGGCAAGGATCATCAGAAGGCTTCCCTAGCAAGCAGGGAAAAGCCTGAGTGGGAATCATGATGTGTTCAATGGTTCTCACTTATTTCCTTCAAGAGCACAATTGTGCACTCTGAATACTAGTGTCAAGAAATCTTTAAAGTTTCTTATTTTCTCTTCTGTCTCTGATATTTTTTATAGTATTCTCATTGATTCTGATGCTACAAACTCTTTTATTGCAAAGAATTTTGTTCTCAAGTACTCATTGACTCTGTCAGAGCTCCCTGAAAAGATTCCTCTTTTCATTTTGGATTCTAATGAATCCCCTGCCTTGTTCATCACCCATTATACCAAGTGGGTAGTTGACTTGCCTTCCTTCCCAAGCTTTGAATGGGATTTCTTTATCATAAATTCACCCAAAGGAGAAGACCTGATATTGGGCTATGATTTCCTTTACCATTTCAATCCCATTATTGATTGGAAAAATGGATTGATCACCTATGATTCTAATCATAAGGATTCTAGTGGTATTATTCCTTCTACTAGTAATGACTTAGCCACTGCTGTCAACAGTGTTGCTCTGGCTGGTGAACTTAAGACACCTTCCATCCCTTCTTCTGTCCATATCCCTTCCATAATCCCCCCTCAGTCATTACTTCCATCAAGAGATGAAGTATTCAAAGAGATAAAGGATGTTGGAGAAGATGTTGCCATATCTTCACTTCATCTCTTCCAAGGGGATATGGACCTTCCTCCCTTATCTTTTCATGCATCCCTGGAGGAGCAGTGGGATGAGGAGGAAGAGCCAGAAGAAATTGAAACTGTGTTGAAGGTTGTTCCTCCTGCTTATCACCAATATTTGGATGTATTCTCCAAGGTGAAAGCAGAGAAACTTCCTCCACACTGCGCCTGTGATCACCATATCGAATTGGAGGGTCTTCTACCTCCAATTGGTGTTATCTACTCATTATCAAATCAAGAGTCAGAAACACTGCGGGCCTACATTTCAGAGAATGTAGAGAAAGGTTTCATTAGACCAAGCTCCTCTTCAACAGGAGCACCTGTCCTTTTTGTCAAGAAAAAGGATGGAGGTCTTCATTTGTGTGTTGACTACCGCAAACTCAATGCTGTCACTAGGAAGAACAGATACCCTGTTCCTCCTATGAACCAGCTTCTTACCGTATTCAACGTTTCCACTATCTTCTCCAAGATAGATTTGTGTGGTGCATATAACCTTCTGAGAATCAAAGAGGGGGATGAGCACTTAACCGCCTTTAGAACCAAATATGGCAGTTATGAGTATTTGGTCATGCCATTTGGTTTGACCAATGCTCCTGCTTCTTTCCAAAATCTAGTAAATGATATCTTTGCAGATTTTTTGGATGTGTTTGTTGTGGTTTATCTAGATGATATTATGGTCTTTTCCAGCTCTGAGGAGGAACATGTCAAACATGTGGCCTCTGTCCTCCAAAGACTGAGGGACAATAATCTGTTTGCCAAAGCCTCCAAGTGTGTATTCCATGCCTCAAGTGTGGAATACTTGGGCTATGTTGTTTCAAGTGATGGCCTCAAGATGGATTCTTCAAAAGTTCAGCAAATCCTCAATTGGCCTCAGCCCAAAAACATCAAGGCCCTTCAATCTTTCCTTGGCTTTGCCAATTTTTATCGACGTTTCATTAAAAATTATTCTAAAAAAATCACTTCTCTCACTTCCCTCCTTAAAAAAGATTCTCCTTTCATCTTCAATGAGGAAGCTCTTAGTCAGTTTCAAGAACTCAAAGAAGCTTTCACCTCTGCTCCTATCTTATCTCACTTTAATCCTTCTCTACCTACTATAGTAGAGACTGATGCTTCTGATTATGCATTGGGCGCCGTACTGAGTCAGGTGAATGACTCTGGAAAGCATCCCATTGCATTTGATAGTCGCAAGCTCTTACCAGCTGAACTCAACTATGAAATTCATGACAAGGAACTCCTTGGCATAGTTTGGGCTCTCAAGCGCTGGAGAGCATTTCTTCTTTCTCTTTCCAATCCTTTTGAGGTCTTGACAGACCACTCTTCCTTGCAATATTTCATGTCTTCCAAAGTTCTTACTCGTCGTCAGGCCCGTTGGGCCGAATTTCTCTCAGAATTTCATTTCACTATCACTTACCGCCCAGGCAGGCTGGCCACTTTACCAGATGCCTTGTCATGTCGGGACGACGTGTACCCAGAGAGGGGGGTGGACTTCATCAGCAAGAATCCTCACAATTTTCATCAGGTACTTAAGCAAGATGGAATTCAAGAGTCAAGATTCTTCTCAATCAAAGTGGAAATTTTCTCAGATTTAGTTGACAAGATTCAAAAAGAAGTATGGCAAGACAAGGACTACAAAGAAATACTCAGGCAACTAGCAAGAGGTGAATCAGTTCCAGATTATTCTCTTGAACCTCAAGCCAAGTTATTATTATTCAAAGATAGAGTGGTAATCCCAAGCAATGAAGAACTTCAACTCAATATTCTTGAAAAGCGTCATGACTCACCATTGGCTGGCCATCCTGGCCAGGAGAAGACCCTCAAGCTCATCAAGAGGGATTTTTACTGGGCTGGCATGAATCAATTCATCAAGGACTATGTGTCCTCATGTCAGCAATGTTCAAGAAACAAGAACATTCATCACAAGAAGTTTGGATTACTCAAGCCTCTTTCAATTCCATCTGGTCCTTGGAATTCATTATCAATGGACTTTATCACTCAATTGCCACTGTCCAACAGCTTTGATTCAATTTTAGTAGTTGTGGACAGATTCTCAAAAATGGCAATCTTCATTCCAACTTATGGCACAATCACTGCTCTGGATTTAGCTCAAATATTCATTAGTCATGTATTTTCCAAGCATGGACTCCCAGTCAGTATTGTCAGTGATAGAGGATCCTTATTTGTTTCATCATTCTGGACTCAATTGTGTCAGCAGCTCAAGATATAAAGAGATCTTTCAACTGCCTTTCACCCTGAAACAGATGGACAGACAGAGAGGGTAAATCAGATACTAGAACAGTACCTTCGGATGTATGTCAGCTATCATCAAGATGACTGGTACACCTGGCTCCCTCTGACTGAATTTGCCTATAATAATGCAGAACATTCATCAACCAAGCAATCACCCTTTTTCACCATTTATGGAAGAAATCCCAGCTTTGACTCAATCAATATTTCTCAAGACTCACCTGCTGGAAAGTTATCAACAAAACTCCAATCAGTACAGCAAGTTGTCAAAGAAGAATTAGAGTCAGCAATAAAGAGATTCAAGAAGTATGCAGATAGAAATAGGGCAATTCCACCTGATTTCCAACCTGGGGACAAAGTATGGCTAGCTTCCAAGAACATCAAGACAATAAGACCCACCAAGAAATTATCAGAAAGATGGTTGGGACCCTTTGAAGTTCTTAAGAAGATTGGCAGCCATGCATATCACCTCAAGTTGCCTCAGCAATGGAAGACAGTTCACCCTGTATTCCATGTGTCCTTATTAGAACCAGTCAAGAATTCAACTATCCCAAATCGTCATCAACTGCTGCCACCACCGGTTTTAGTGGAAGAGCAAGAAGAATGGGAAGTGGCTCAGGTTCTGGACTCAAAACTCAAAAGAGGTAAATTATGGTATCTTGTAGAGTGGAAAGGATTCAGTGAAGACCCAGAAAGAACCACTTGGGAACCAGCTTCCAACCTTACCAACTCACCAGACCTTGTCAAGGATTTCCACTCATTGTATCCAGACAAGCCTGGTCCAAATACCTCAAGAGTTTGATTTTATGGTGCTTGGTGGGGAGAAGAAGTTATGAAAGTAAGTTCCTCTCCTGGCATGCACCTTTAAGGGGGTATTCTACCCATATGTTGTTGTAAGCATCACCTTGGCCACTTTGTGAGCACTTGTCAATTCTTTGGACAGGTTCAGGAAGCATACAACATCAATACCCTCCATTTGGACCTTATCAAGATATGGCCAAATGTTTTCTTTCTTTCTTTATGTTTTCATTTTCTTTCTTTATTATCATTTCTTTTTATGCCAACCATCATAATTCAAGACATTCATTACTTCAAGTAATTTACGGCAATTCATTTCAGAAGGCATTTATGGCAATTTATTTCAGTCTTATGGTGCTTGGTGGGGAGTGGAAGTTATGAAAGTAAGTTCCATCTCCTGGTATGCATCCCTGAGGGTTCTACTTCTTGTAAAACATCACCTTGGCCACTCTGTGAGCATCAAATGCTTGGTTTTCATTCTTCAGACACTTTTTTGGCCAGAATCAAGCAACTCACCACAAGAAGGACCAACCATCAGGATTTTTCTTTACTTCTTTCTTTACTCTCTTTTTCTCTTATTTATTTTCATTTCATTTCTTTCTTTACTCGTATAATTTCTTTCTTTTATTTCCTAAAGCAGCACCATCCCCTTCCAAATCACGTATTGGGAGGGTCCCTTATTATGTTATCTCATTTATTAGTTGTTATAAGAGCATGAATAGGAGTCAAACCAACCATAAACAGGAACAAGACACTGGATTTCAGTCCACCCAAATCGTCAAGTCCACGTCAAATCAAAAGTTCGACCTCAAGGGAATTGGGCCACAAGTCAATCATGGCCCCCCTCAAAACCTCTCTATGTCAAGGTCCAAGGCCCCTTTAGGGGCTGGAATCAGCATGGGGGGCCTCCCCTGCAAGTTTGGGGGAGGCCAAGTTCTTGGTGGTCCTGGACCCCACCAATGGGTCCAGGCCATATAAGGTGAAAATTCTTTTTTTGGGCCAATCAAGGTCCCCAGCAAATTTGGGCCCAGGGGGCCTCCTGTAGCCCCCACGGCCCGTGGACCGCAGACCACGGACCGCGAACCGCGGCGTACAGCCCACGGACCGCGGACCGCAAGACCCCAATTTACCCAAAAGGCCCATAGGGGCCAAAAAAGACCAGACTTCAAGAAAAGGCCAAAAATGGCCATGAACCCAAAATCACCTCAAAACACCAAGGACCCAAGAAAAGGCCAGGATTGGCCATGAATCACATTTCACCCCAAGGCACTAAGGACCCAAACAAAAGGCCAAAATGGCCATAAATTCAAGGATCCTCAAGATCCCCCATAGAGAAGGCACCAGCCCCAAATCACTATAAAGGGCTGGTTGAGGCATTTTGAAAGCCATTGGGGACAAGACCCTTGAATTCTTGTCCCCGTCATTTCTTTGATTGGGCTGGCCAGATGGGTACACTTCATATACTCATCTGGCACCATTTTTTGAGCACAAGAGCTCAATGGCCATCATTTTGGGATACAACCCAAGGCCACGCCCCAAGGACGTCAGTTGTTGAAATCAGAAGAAGAACAGTTCGAAGTGGGGTAGTTACTCGAAGTTAAAGAAGGGGGAAATGAATTTAATTGACAGAGAAGAGATGGAGAAGGATTTCGAGATAATGGTCAAAAGAAAACTTTTCAAAGCATCGTGTGGGGTAGTGAGATGCCACTCAACAATGGCAGGGTATTATGGTGTTCAGGAGCCCACCAGTTTCAAGAGGGGGATACTGTAAAAACCACTCACCAAGGGGTAAGGGTATTCATTCATACACCCACTCAAGCACCTCAAATCAGCAGATCCAGCACTTGTATCAGCATTCAGTTTCAGCAATCTTCATTCTGAAACATTCATACAGCTTGGAATCTCAATACAGCCTGTCAATACCTGTACAGGTTGGTTTCACCCAATACAGTTTCAATACACCAGTATGGAACTGTATGATCACTCAAATACACCACACCTCTTGTACAGGTTCTGTACAGCCGTACAGGACCTGTATTGGCCAGACTCAATTCAATCATCAATTATTCTCATGAAAATTCTTCCTCTGGATCAGGGCTGGTGATTCTCACATATACCAGCCCCTCTTTCTTCCCCCTGGGGACTTTTCCCCAGTTAATTAATTTAGTTTATTTATTATTTTATAATTATTCTTATCCTTATTTTGGGTATTATAATTATTTAATCTTAAGTTAGTCTTTGCATTTCTCTCTTCGCCTGTACAGTATGAGTTGGGTGGCCATATCCTTATTAACCCTTCTCTTTCCATTCTGACAGGTTGAAACAGTGGACTTCGACTTGTTTGTGGTTGGCTCTTCTATTATTTTACTCTTATCTTTTGTTGCTGCTTTTTCTTATATTTATTCTTTAGCAATTTATCTTTAACACTCTTAAGTGTATCTCTTCTTATCTTATCTTTGAGCCCTCCATAAGTGAGTCCCAGTTTACTGAGTGCCAGGCCCTCTTCACTTCGAAGAGCCCCTGTGACACAACCATGTGTAATCACCCCCCCAATGGGTGTTTATGGCAAATCTAGCCTGACTCCATTTTATGGCCAATTGGGCATGTCATCAGTTTTATGGCCAATCAGACTATTCTGGTGATTTATGGCCTTTGGGCCATATCTCCTTTCACTTGCCACTTATGGTCTCAGGCCATATGCTGAAACCATTGGCCCATTTGGCCAATTCTCCACCTCACCAACTCCCAGGCCAATACCTTTTTTGGGGCCTGGGGGTCTATGTGGTCTTCCAAGGGCTTCTGGCCCCTCTATCCATCACCAGGGCCTTTTTCCCAACCCCTTTTATTATAGGTTCTAAGACCTAAATGGCCTTTTTGGGCCATTTAGGCACCCTACTGCCTCTATGGCCCATTGTCCATGGGACCCTTAGGCCCCTTTTGGCCTAAATCCAATGGGGGAAAAAGGGGCCAAAGGAAACTCCACAATCCCCCAAGGCTAGGTGGATCCCAAACCACAGGTGGGCCCACCTCAGCCAATTTTGGCCCCAATATCAACAATCCCAAACATGGCCAAAAAAACCCCAGGACCCAAATTGAGAAAGAACCACATTTTGGCAACTTTCAAACCCTGGCCTCTGGCAATCACCAGAGGCCACCAGCTCAGGTCCAGAAAGGCTTCCCCTCAACTCAAGGGAAGACCTCTCCTTCACCAATGTACCCTATACCAAAGGATCCAGGTGTGGTGCAGATATGGTATAATATAGCACTATGCACCATTTTTGCTCAGAAATTCAATGTTGATGTTTTCACAACCAAATTATGTCTTTTCAATCCCAGTCCCCAAATTCATCACCCATTTTGAAGGAACATTTTTTCAGTCATCCATTCTTGCAATCCATGGCGGTTACCAGAAGACCATACAACAACCCCAGCAACCTGGCCCTGCATGAGTTGGGTTTTATTTTCTTTTCAGGATCATTCCAAGGATAATTTAAAGAGTTTATCAATCATTCAATCAGTTGTCAAGGCAACAAGTACTACAGTATTCTTTGGACACCTCAATTGATACATAGACGCTGTATTCAAGCAACCTGTATGACCTTGGCCCTTTTGGGACAATTCATATTCCAATGTGGGGATTCAAACACACAGTTCAGTTCTCAAGATGGCCATATCTGTATTCACCCAAAGCAATCAATACAGCCAGGTTGTGAGCCTTAGAGGTATTTTCATATACCCAAAAGACCACAAAAGATAAATTAAGATATAAAGATAAATAAAATAAAATAAATTTATTTGTATTATAAAAATAAAAATTGAAATATAAATACAAATTTATATTCAAAAATCAAAATTTGATTATAATTCAAAAACAAAATTACAATAAAATTTAAAATTATGAAATTATATTTTTACTTGTAAAAATTAAGTAAAAATCAATTTTTAATAAAAATTGTGAAATTAAAATATTTTTGGTAAAAGGTTATATAAAATATATTATAAGTTTTTATCCAATAAATAAGCATAAAGAAATTATCACACCATTGGATTCCTCATCAAAAATAAAGTGGGGTCACCTCTGGATGAAATTTCTGTAACTCAACACTAAATAAGCTTAAATTAAGTTTTTAGTATTTTCAATACAAAAATTGAAAATCCTCAAAAGTTTAATTTAATTCACACCACATGTGGTGTTAACCATCAATTTTTGTGTTAAAATTGAGGTGTTGTGTTTAGTTTAGAAGTTATGAGGAATTGAAGTATTTTCAATTGAATTCAATTGAAATGTCAAAATGTGTGTGTGTATTACATAAGTGAACTTTTATTTACATATGAGGTATCAATTATTACTGTATTGTACTGTACAATTCAATTGAATTACATATGTAAATTACAAGTATAATACATGATGAGGAATTAAAGGAAAAAATAAATTGGAAAGATTAAAATTGGGGGGGGAAAGGAACTCTAACTCTAAGGGGGAGCCAGACCCCCAAAATCCTTGCTGACTGGCGTTGGATGTCAAAATCCACGCAAAAGTTCATTACTTTTGGCCTGGAATTGAGTCACAGGGTCTGTGACTCAATTGATGATGAGGTTTTGATACCAACCAGGGTGATTTTAACTGCTGCCAAGAGGGTAAAACTACCCTTAATTTAAAAAAATGTTAGTAAAAACAGTTTAACTGGTTTTTACGCCTCTTACACACTTTCTGACCTGTTTTGAAGGCTCTAGACCAGGTATTGCTATAGTAATGGCTGATTTAAGGGTCTAAAATGGCTAAATTTCGCTTAAACCATCCCTTTTTTGGTCTAAACCAGGGTTCAATGATAACATAATTGGCTTTTATGTTGTCAGACTGTTTTTCACGACTGACAAGAGTAAATTTTACTTTTGGAGTAAGAAAATTGATGGCTATAAAAGAATGTCTTCTTTGCCCCACTTTTCTGTTCATGTTAGAATCTTTTCCTTTTATAATTAGTTTAAACATTGGTAAGCCAATCAATAAGATATTCCAACCACCTTTCTTAAATAATTTTAAATCTTTGAACCACGTGATAAAATCATCATAATCATTTTTACCCCTGAACCACCGCAAAAGTGAATGAAAGGATCTTTCATCACTGTTAACTTTGTCACTTTGTTTCCAAATTAAATCTGGTCACGTTTGGGTGTGTTTTCTCTTTAATATTATTCTTAAAGAATTTGTTCTTCAATTAATTTCTTGCAGTTTTTTGCTCGATTAATTCCAATTGAAATTGCTCTTGAAGAAATTCCTTTTGTAGCCTTAAATATCTCTTGTAGAGTATTTTTGGATAAATGTTTCTTGTTGGTAAAACAATAAATCTTTATAATATTATTGTTCTATACTAATAAAGTTATAAACAATAAAATTGGCATGTTTTCTATTAAAAATAATATTTCCTACTATTTTTAATTGATTTTTACCTTATACAAATTTTGAGGACAGGAAAAGTACTTGATTTTTAATCAAAGTTTCATATCCACACCGTACATTTGGGGGCCCAGATATGATATTTTACCTGTGACTTAGTTTTTTACTCTTTTTTAAACTTTTTTTCTTATATTGAAAAATTTAAAAAACATATAAAAATACTTACAATTCAAAAAACCCATAAAAAATAATTTTTTTCATATTATAAGTGAGGCTTATATTTTTATTTCCTTTTTTGAAATAACCTTTTTTTTACCCAATTAATTGGCTTTTTCATTAGTTTTAGTGTGTGACAATGTGGTAAGACAAGAAAAAATTGAAACAGCCTCAACAGTCACCAGCATTATCCCTGCCAGTAGTGTTAATTCAGACCACAATAGTACTGTTATGGTGACTAAAAATAACCAACCTGAACAAATATCTTCTGAATTGATTAACTTGGATATGAGTAATACCCTTCAGAAAGCTAAGAATTTGGCGAATAGTAAGTTGTTTAACATAAAAATACTATTTTCAGCCTTTTGAATCATAAAATATGCCTTCAACTAGATCAGGAGCCAGCTATAACCCCTCAAGCAGCTCCCAGAAAGGTAATAGACATGATTATGGCAGAAGCCAACCAGGTACAGAAGGAAAAGGGTCAGTTGATGACTTCCAAACAACTAAAATAGGTCATTCTGATGCTGATAATACCATTTTACCTTCACAAAGAGCTGACACCACCACAAGAAGCCTCAGTGGACATATACAAAGCCAGGCACAAAGCATACAACAATGCCCTGCAGTACAAGGGGTACCAGATCCTTGGAGATCTGTGGAAAAACTGCATGAATTCTTACCTGACTGTGAGAAAATTCCTGGGCCATCCCAATACTTGCAAATTGCTCAATGGATGGCATCCATTTATGGAGAAGAAAAACATGATGCTCTTGACACTAGAATGGAGGAAAAACCACCCTCCACCACCCAAGCAAGTGCCCAAAACAGCCCCAGTGGCCAGCATCAGCAATTCCAACGTGAAAAAGAAGCCACAAGCTCCAAACAAGGGAAAAGGAAAGGCACCAGCCAGGGCTACAGAATTCCAAAAATTCCAACAGGATGCCATGGAAAATGTGTTTCAGATGGCCAGAACAATGATGGAATTACAAAAGAAAGAGGAGGCCAGATTAAAATATTAGAAATTATTTCCGATATTTTTGATTCTATTCCAGAGTTGTATGAAGCTATAACTGACGTAAAAAGTCATCTTTCTGATGAAAATGCATCAATTTGTAAAAATCTTAAAACACATAACTTGAGTGTGAGCCAAATCAATGAAACACTTAAATTTTTTGAAAAAGGTTTGAGAAAAATTAAAACTTCCAATAATGATAATTCTTTTGGTAATAAGATAAATGAACAATCTTCCATTATTAAGGAATTGAAACACAAATATTCTAAATTCAATATTGATGAAATGATTGAAACAAGAATAAAACAAGGCATAAATAATATCAAAGAGGATAATAAGAAAGCTCTAGATTATATTTCAAAACCATTTACTGAAGTAAAGACACATATAATTGACTTGAAAAAGTGTTTTGATACCTCAAAAGAGGAAATATCAAAATTAACAATAAAGTTAAATGAAGTTATATCTGATAATACTAAACAAACAGAATTATGGAATGAGCTGAAATATAAAGAGGATGATCATAAAAATAATGTAATAACCTCTATACAAAGCTTACAGCATGAATTAAGAACTTCAAAAAGGTGTAACAATAGTAAAATGAATGATATTGAACAACTACTAAACACCTTACCAAGAATGTCTACACCTCTGAATCAAAATGAGGGTACAGGGATTCCCAATCCACAGGTATTGAATATCGGAAATTCTCAATTAAAAAATGAATTTTCTACTTCTTTTCATAACTTGTAACCAACAATGGGCCAAGGACTCTGGAAAGAAGGTCCAAAACTTAAGGAATGGCCTCACTTCAGTGGTGAAGGAGAGTATTACCATATGGAATTCATCAGGGGAATTGAAATGATCAAAGAAGGCTTTGAATTACCAGACAGATTGGTAACAGCCAGGTTTAACACCTTATTTACTAAATCAGCTCACAGATGGTATATCAAATTGAGACAAGCACATGGACACTAAAGTTGGACTTGGTGGAAAACCCAAATCATCAACAAATGGGCCAATGATGCTTGGAAGTTTAAAGTGTAAACAGCCTTTGAATCTGCCAAATTTAATTCTGATAAAGACAAATCTTTACCATGGTTTTGCTAACAGAAAGACAGATTAACAGCATTATATCCTGACATGTCAGAATTTATGATCCATAGAAAAATTCTACAACAATGTGGAGGTGACTTAGAGCATGCTGTCAAAAGAAGGACTACTGAGCAATCTTCAGCAGAGGATATTATCAATATATTAGAAGAAGTAACCACCAGAACCAAAATTGGTTCTAGTAGGGTGAATTTCAAAACAAGGTTTAACACACCTTGGAACGATTCTGTGGACTAAAACCCCAAAGAAAATTCTAATAATAAGTATAAATCTGCAGATACAGTCAGAAAGTGCCATATTTGCCAAAGCACCACCCATTTAGCCAATACATGTCCAAAAATGGGGAAAATCAATGAAATTGATATTGAAAAGGAACCTGATGTTGAAAAAGATGACATAGTTGAAGACAATTCAGATTAGAAGTCATCCATATTTTCTCAATCTTCAAAAGATATAGAAAATATTAATGCCACTTTTGACATCATGGAATCTTATTCCCACTTGCCACAATTGAGCAATGGTCAACTTGATTTATCAAGAGTTCAAGATGCACAACTCATGAAACCCAAACCAAACAGAGGGAAAGGTTATACAGCTGGTAACTCCTGTATAACAGAAGTGGTGATTGACAAAAAGCCCACCAAACTTTTGCTTGACCCAGGAGCCTTCTGCTCTTGTGTTGGAAAATCTTTTCTTAAGACCTGTGTACCAAATTTTGAAGACCAATTGTTACCAATTGATGGTATAAAATTCAATAGTGCAAGTAATCCAATGAAAGCATTTGGAATTTTTGAGACCAATGTAATATTCCCACACATTAATGGGAATTCAAGAATCACAGTTGAATTTGTTGTTATGGAAAACTGTTTTAGTACCCATTTCAGATTGGGAAATGACTATTTAATCATGTATGGGATAGATTTACATAACAACAAAGATAGATACTTTACTATTGGAGACAATAAGCACCAAACATTTGACTTTTTACCATTTAAAAGACAAATTACAGTGGACAAAGCATCACCAGTAAACTTAGAGTTAGAGAAATTCAAGTCTGAGAAGTTAAATGAGGCTGAAATAAGCCTTCATCTGACTGATAAACAAGAAAATGAACTTTCTTCCCTTTTGTATGACCACAGAAGAGCATTTGCTTCAGACAAAAAACCTCTAGGAGCAATTATTGGTCATGAAGTTGATATCATTCTTAATATTGAAAGACCTTATCCACAACTCTTAAGAAGACCTGCATATCCATCAAGTCCAAGATCAAGAGAAGCTCTAGAAACTCATATAAAAGAACTTCTGGAACTTGCTGTAATAAGAAAAGTAGCCCACAATGAAGAAGTAGAAAGAACTACACCAGTAATAGTGGCATGGAATAATGGAAAATCTAGAATGGTTGGGGACTTTAGAGCTTGGAACACTTACACTGTTCCAGACAGATACCCAACACTAAAAATCCAAATTTCCCTTACTCAAATGTATCAAGCAGTGTATATAACCACTATGGATGACCATAAAGGATTCCATCAGAATGTGGTGACACCAAGAGAAAGAAAATACTTGAGAATTATTGTTCATTGTGTAGTGTATGAATACTTAAGGATGTCCTTTGGTATCAAAAATGAACCTTCACACTTCCAAAGAATGATAAATGAAATCTTCCCTGAAGAACTTTCCGAGGGATGGTTAATCATTTACATTGATGACATTATTTTCTGTTCCAAGACTTGGGAGGAGCACATGTACAGATTGTCCAGAGCTTTGATAAAACTTCACTCAGTAAACATGAAAATCTCCTTGAAGCAATGCCATTTTGGATCTAAAGAACTTAAGGCACTAGGACATTTTGTATCTGGTTTGTCCCTTGGAATTGACAAAAACAAAGTTGCAGCAGTATTTCTAAAACCCATGCCTCAGAGCAAAAAAGAAATTAAGTTATTCTTAAGTTTTGCAGGATATTACAGGGAACACATTAAAGACTTTGCATCCATAGCAAGACCACTTTATAAATTGTGTGACAAAGACACAGTATTTGAAATGACTGTTGACAGAGTCAAAGCTTTTGAGTCTCTAAGAAAAGCCTTGACCAATGATCCACTCTTACTGATGCCAGACTTTAAATTCCCTTTTAAACTGTATATTGATGCATCAGGGGATGGGCTGGGTGCTGCAATTCACCATGTTCAGATCATAAATCAAAAACCTGTAGAAGGACCCATATGTTTCATATCCAGGAAAATCAAACCAACTGAAGCCAGATATGGGGAAAGTCAAATGGAATGTCCATTCCTTGTCTGGGCCTTGGAGAAATTGAACTACTTCTTGAGGGATTTGTTTTCAGGTGATAACAGATTGTACAGCTGTCAAATCACTTTTAAACATGAAAACACCCAACAGACATATGCTCAGATGGCAAATAGCCATACAAGAATACAGAGGCAATATGACTATTGTTCATAAGGATGGGAATATTCATGAGAATGAAGATGGACTAAGTAGATGGCCATTACCAAATAATATTGATAATCCTGCTTATGTGCCAGAAGAAGCTTCACCACAAATCCCAATAGAAGGAATAAGTGTTACAGACTTGAAAACCACCTTCTTTGAAGAAGTCAGAAATAGTTACACTCAAGATAAGAATTGTAGAATCTTATGCCAATTACTAAACAAAGACTGTAAAGACAACTCTCTCATACATGCCTTGGATGAAGTATGGAAGAAATCTTATGATGAAGGAAGATTTCACCTACTGGATGGTATAATTTCCCATAGAACCAAGCACACATGTGTGATGACAGTTGTGGACAGGTCATTAATCAATCTTGTACTGAGAGAATGCCATGACAGCCCCTTCTCAGGCCATCTGTCTGAAGACAGGACTAGAGAAAAAGTGAAAACCTGTATATGGTGGCCAATGTGGCAAAACAATGTTTCAGAGTATTGCAAAACCTGTGACAGATGTCAAAAAGCAAACAAATCTAATGGCAAGAGACTTAGAAATATGATAAATGTTAGCCTGTGACTCAAAACCAGAGCACAAGCATGACAGCCAAAATACCATAAATCAATGGTATAGCCAAGATACCACCAAAACATGGAGCTGAGGCAAATTAGCTCAAAAGGTATCAAAAGAAAGAGGAAAATCACCTCTTTCTGAAAATGTAAGTCCCATCACCATAGGACAAAGAATAACAAAGTTATTCATGCTCAAAGTTACTGCTGAGCACAAAGCTTAATTTTCACCTCTCATCTAAAATCTAGAAGGAGAGGCTTAACCCCATCAAATGGGTATTCAAAATGAATTTCTAAGCCAGGGCTATCCAATGGTACCAGCCAAACTGGTCTAGCGCCAATATTACTGAAGTTATGGTCAAATTTAGACCAAATAAGGTTGAACAAAATATTCACCTCTCATCTAACTTCTACAGTTTTAGTGTGAGATACCTAAAGTGGGGTCTTTTTGGAAAGAGCACAATCAGGGCTATCTGATGGCGTCATCCATTTCCTCATATCTCAACTAGAACAAAGGTTATGGGGCAAACAAGCCCAATACAGCCTTTGGCCAAAACATACATATGTACAAAGAAACTTGTACATGAAATAACTTTGCCATTTTTGATGATAACCATATCGAATGAGGTACCACTGGGTAGAACAAATTCAGGGCTACACACTGAACCAGTTTTGAGGTTGATATCTCCAAAACTGACAAAGGTATGGCTGTTTTAAGGTCAGAATCCCACAGTTTGGCCAATACAGCCTTATAGTGGGATACTATCCCATAGGTATGATTATGAGGTGTCAAACAGATGCAGAAGCTTATTTATACTTCAATACCTCATAGTTAATCAAATATAGAGGTCCATACAGGTTCTGTACAGTTTCTGACCCGTCAGAAGCACCAGAACACACCTGTAAACTCCATTGGTGAAACCTTTCACCCTGTATAGGGTAAACATGACAACTTGTGGTTCTAAAACCACATTTCAACCCAATAATAGCCTGTATTGAGTGTATAGAATCACTAACCAGCCCATAGTAGTGAAAGGTTTCACTCTTTGGTCGTGTGCAGAGGTAAGCCACCTCCCACTACCCCAGAACAAGATAAAAGGAGGCTTTGCCTCACCAGGAAGCAAATCCAGCATCCTGTTCTTGATATTCCTACGTGGTATAACTTCTTAAAAGAAGTGGTACTCTTAGAATTTAACAGGTATAATTATAAGTTTAATTATTGTAGGGTTTGTTTTTGTAAACCAACAGACAAAAACTGCAACCAGGGCTATCAGCAGCACTCACCATCACTAAGTTATTTTAGTATAGCCCTTTTACTCATATTCTCACTTTAATATCATCATCATTTTTGTGTCACACTCAGAGTTATAGTTTCTATTATCATTTTGAAGCTATATCATAGAGTCGCCCTGACATTTTGGGGGCCTGGCCTGGTTTTTTACCTATTCTAGACGAAATTCTAACTTGTTTTCACTATTTTAAGCTTATATTCATGCTTTTTAGAGTTATTATCCTTGTTTTATTTCTTATTTTCACTCTTTTCAAACCATAAGGAGCCCTGAAGGGGATTAATTTCATGGTTTTTCTCTATTCTGATTTTTTTTTACTCAAAAAGAAAATATATAAAAAAAACATAAAAAAAAACTGTATACATATCCTTTTTTGAAAAATAATTTTTTTCATTTTTGAAGAGGTATAAATATATAATTTATAGTTATAAAATATTCTCTTTTTATAATAAAATAAAAACCATATTTTATTATTGTTTTTTTTCATAATATATACAAAGTATATATTATTTGAATTTTTCTTGAAGAAACACTCTGATAATTCTTTTTTTCACCCAAATTGGTGTGAAAAACTGATTATTATGATTATTATTGATAATAGCAAAAATAATACTTCATAATAAAATAAAAACCATATTTTATTATATTTTTTTCATAATATATACTTTGTATATATTATTTAAATTTTTCTTTAAGAAAAACTCTGATAATTCTTTTTTTCACCCAAATTGGCGTGAAAAATTGATTATTATCATTATTATTGATAATACCAATAATAATACTTCATAATAAAATAAAAACCATATTTTATTATTGTTTTCTTTCATAATATATACAAAGTATATATTATTTGAATTTTTCTTACAGAAAAACTCTGATAATTCTTTTTTTCACCCAAATTGGCGTGAAAAATTGATTATTATCATTATTATTGTTAATTTCAATAATAATACTCAATAATAAAATACAAATCATACTTTATTATTTATCTTTTTTTTATATATACAAAGTATATATTGGGGAGAGTTGATTGATATTTAGTATTGATATTTTCAATAATAACTTGTTCAAAGTGACTTATAAATTCCTAACAAAAAAGGGATTCAATCAACTAGCTGAAACTCTCACTTTACAAATCAGAAATGATACCACCTCATTCCAAAGACTTTGGATTTCCAAGGGATTATTCCTTACAAAGAGAAAAAACCATCAGTTGGAATAGAGACCTGGAAAAGAGAGAAGTTGAAGTTGTTCAAAGTCATAATACATGGCAAAATGAACCTTTCTACACCTTCCAAGATGGGTTTCAACAGCAAACCTCCAGGAATGGCTTTCATAGAACAGCTTGTTCTAACCCATAAAATCTTCCAAGAACTTCTCCAATGGGGAATGGCAGACAGGGAATTCAAACCAGATTCCCACTACAAAGAACTTGTAGAAAGTATTAAGAAGATTTCCCTCAAAGAGATATTCTTCAAAGAACTTATCATAGACAAGAAGTGGAACAAGAGATAACACACTCTGACCCTTTCAGGCTCATGAGGACTGGTAACCCAACCAGACTCCCTAGTGGCTTCACACCACTCAGGCACCAGCAGATCAGTGACCAAGAGTCACTATACTTTCCAATCAAAGATAGAATCCAGGAGAGGAAGAGGATAATAAGGCAAGAACAAGACTTCTTTCAACCAGAGGCTGAAAGAGTCAGATCCTATGATCCAGAAATTGTTGGACCTGTTGCAAGAAGTACAAAGAAACAACAACCAGTTGTAAATACTTCTAATGAACCTAGCAGCCCTATGATAAGGAATGATATCTCCACTCAGATGAAACACAATGTTGTTGTAAGATGTGACTATGAAACTGGTGATAATATTACTATTAATCAACAGTACTATGTCTGTTCTTATGAAATATAATAATAAAATATTATTATAACCACAATTAAATAATTAAAAATTATTTCTTTCACGTGTTAAGCACTACTAGTGATTTTAACAGTGAGCAAGTAATTGTCTACAAGAATCAATTACAAGAAGAATTTAATAATAAAAACTTCTTTATCAAAATAATAAAATTATTTTAATATATAATTATCTTTTACAAGAATAATTATAAAGATAATTCTTTAAGAAAACTATTACTAGAGAAAAACTTTAAGAATTAAGAATAAATGACTCACTAATACTCCAAAGAACTTATTGATAGGTAAGAGTAGAGAAATTTGACGTGGAATTGTGGATTTAAGGGATCAAAAAGATTTTATAACAGTATTACAACAAAATATAGTTGGATTCTATGATTTCACGTCTTTCTGGATGATTTTGAAAGATTTAAAACACTTAAGAATAGCTTTAACTAATACTTACTTGTTGGTAATAATGATTTAATAAATTGATAAGATGATGATGTGGAAAAAACAGCAAGAAGAGGCTTCTTTTAAGTCAACAACAGCTCACAGAGGCGTGCCATGGAGCAAACTTAAAAACCAGTGAGTGAGAGAACAATAAACCCTTTTGGATTAATGATTGCATCATCTGTTGTCACGTAATATTATCATAATTACTTAATTGATGCTTTTACGTGACTACCAATCCCAATATGGTTAAGAATAAAAGGAGTAACATCTGTAAATCTTCTTTTATTCTAAAATAATCATTGATTTCTCAAAGTTATCAATGTTATTGCCAATTTCATCACAGGTTGTAATTACTGTGAATTTTTGAAGATTCAGTGTTTCACGTAGAATGGTCAAAAATGAACTGTAAGTAAAACTTTTAATTTTACTAGTAAAACCATAATTCTTTTTGGTTGTACCATAGATAATACAGTTCTTCATTGGTCCTGGAAGGTTCAGAAGGATTCATTAAGAATTGTATTTTTAATGAATTTTTGAAGTTTTTACCTCATTTCTACGTAGAATTGCAAATAGCAGTATTTTGCTGGTTGCTATGAGGTAAATCAATGAATATGGCTCCCAAAAGGGTTTAATTACTCTTTTAGGGTCTAGTCATGGAAAGTCATCAAGAATTGACGTGGTTACAGGAGTCTAAGTAGCTCATTACCTCCTTGGCACGTCAAAATAGCAGGTTATTTGCTATTTTTCTTATGATTACAGTAGGTGTAACTTGGTAACCAAGTTCCCAAAGAGTTTTAGTTTACCAATTGGGCCAAGATGAGCCATGGATCCATGCTCTGGAGTTATCCACGCCTCTGAGGCCTCAGAAGTTGGGTACCCTGGCTCTCTTTGATGTCTTTTGTCCCCCTTGCCTAATTTTTACGTCAAAATAGTAATTTAAGCTTAAAGTGAGATATCCACTATGGGTGTACCAAAAGTCCATGTAAGAATACCATGATATTAAGTGCTCAAAACATGCATAACACTAATCCTAGTGTATATGGAACATGGGATTTCTCACTTTCCCATTATTTTGGCTAAAAATCAAGAAAAACAAAAATTTTCACGGATCTTTTATGTGGTATTAATGATGTGGTATTGAAGTATTTTCCATTTTACCACCTCAAATACTTAAATTGAGCTTATTCACTCTATGGAGCTACCCTAGGTGAATTTTTGTGTAGAATCCAAATCTGGTCTTAAATCCATGGATTTACTTACTCAATAAAAAGTTATTCATCTTTTCTGAAATTGAAATTATGAATTTTGGATATATGCATCACTTATGAGTTTTGCATAATTCAAAATTTCTTTTTAAGATAATTGTGGCCTATTTGGGTATGTAAAATATACCTCAAGGCTCACAGTTGTGATACCTGAGAGTACCATAAGTAGTAATACTCTGTAAGGTTTGACTATGAAACAATAAGTAAAAATTACTAATTTATTACTTATTGTACTCTGAATGTCCTTATGAATTGAATAAATAAGATTAAAAATATAATAATAATAAATAATTATTATTATTATGGCATAAAATAATTATATTATTAAATAAATATAATAATATAATTTATATTATAAGAATATAATATAACAAATAAATATATTAATATAAAATAATTAATATATTTAAAAAGCTCTTTATTATTGTTACCAACAAATAATAAAGGCGTAAAAAATTGCTTTTTATTAATAAAAAACAATTAATAACAATAATATTACTAATATTAAAGTTATGAATTAATATAAATACTATTTATATTAATTAATGAATTATTAAGAGAGTAGTAATAGAGAAATTATTATAATAAGAGAAAATAACCTACTTTTAACACTTAATATAATAATTTTGAAATATTTTACGCCAAAAAATATAAATACAATCTTTTTAAATTGTATTTACAATAAAAATAAAGAAAATTACAAATTATTCTGGATTTTTACGTGGAAATGAGTTTTTAGAGAGATTTTTAACAAAAACAATTAAATAAATGATTTAATCAGGTCAAAATGGATTATTATAATAAGGTGGACTTTGGTCTTTAATAATATAATAGTTTTATATATAAAGAATAAAGAAATTACCTTTGATTTATTTGATTTAATGTTTTTGATGCGTCTGAGGGGAAAATAGAGTAAAAAGAGCTCTATTTATAGTAAATACCTCCCTCCTAGAGTCCAACAGGCTTCTAGTAGACGTGTACTGATCATATCCACTGGAATTGATCAATATTTTAAGGTTTGGAGATGATTACATCATTATCAAACCATATTACATCATTATTACACCATTATTTAGAGTTATCACTATAACTCTAAAGTTGATGACATCAGAGGCTTGGCAGAACCCCAAATTTTGTGGATTTTATTAGTTTTAATCATAAACTAATAGTATTCACCAATTTTATCACTATTAACACTGTTAAACTTAAATTAAGGTTACTGTGAGTGATCATAACTGCTCAAATTAAGCTCAAACTTTGATCCTCAATAACTTTTAAGATTTACACGCTATAGCAATTCAGAGAGTGAATTCTTATAGCCTGGAATAACCTTATTGGCTGCTGCCAAGAGCTTTTTATTACATAATCAAAACTCTAATTTTGATGATTTTTCTTGTAACTCATCTTTTCTGTCGAAATTCAATATTTTAAACTTCAAACCTTGATTTCAGGGGGTTATACCCAGAATTTAATAATAAAAATTACATCATTCTTCACGAATGAACTAGTAGAATCCAACTGTATACGTTTTTTTAAGTTTGGAACACTTTCACAACAAAGTGGTCAACAGCTCTGTTGATTTTTATCAATATTTCATCATAGGTTTTAACCTTGTTTATAATTTGTAAAATAAAGTTCATATCTGTGTTCTTACAGTAATTACGTGGTAACTTTATTTTTTGGTTCATCATTCTATCATGTATAGTTTAAGAGATATTAGCTATGATCCTTGAATATATGTGTTGACCAAAAAAGTGCATATATTCAGGTTAATTCCTTAAGTATTAACTTTGGAAATGAGCTTATTAATTGTTTTATGTGTGGAAATTTGTGGGGAATCCACTGGTACAACTTATTTCACATGTTGTTTCATTAGGTTCTGAGATAAATAAGGTTTTATGGTTTTTATAAGGTATTATACCTTATAATTCATTAAATATTGACTTTACAGATATGCCATAAGAATGGTATATGTGTATTTTACCATGGGGAATCCAATGGTATGATTTATTTTACATGTTGATTCCTTGGTTTTTAAGTTAAACCAGTTTTTGTACCAATTTAGGGTATTTTTTGTGTATTTAAGTAATTATTTTTGATGTATAATTATTCTAAGTACTTTTAATATAATTATATTAAAGGTATAATTATTCTGAGTCTTTTTTGTGACCTTATTGGGTATGTGGTCATATCTCAAAGGCTCACATTCCCTACCACCAAAAAAGATTGTACCACAATCTGATATGTGTGATTAGGGTATCATCCACTGTCCTACCTCTTCATTAGACTTTATCAGTCTTGAAGCTCAATAATGCTTTATTTTGTTATTATTTAGGTTTTCTTTCATGTCTAAACCTCCTCAGTAGTTTATCTGCGTTTCTTATATCTTTCTCAAGTAGCCATTCATCTTCTTGAATTGAATTTCTATACCTTACAAGGTATTCTCTTTCTTTTTTGTTTCTTGTCCTTCTTTCTTTGAGGACTTTTACAATTCTTTTTTCTTCTCCTTCTTCCAAAGGGGGAATTTCAAGTGGGGGTTTATTTCTTAGTGGAAATAATTCTTTGTCACTTGAGCTGTAAGGTTTTATAAGACTTACAGGGAAGGTTGGGTGTTTATTCATTAAATCACCTGTGAGTTCCAATTGTACAGCATTGGGTCCATGAAGTGCTTTTACCATAAATGATCCTGCAAAGGAATCTTTCAATTTCTTTGGTCCTTTTATGTTATTAAAGTTAAGAGTTGATACTAATACCAAATCTCCTATCTTGAAGTCAGGTGGTTTATGACTTTTGTCCCATCTTTCTTTTGCATATTTGAAAGAGTCTTGCATGCATCTGTTTGCATGGTGTCTTGCTTTGTCAAGCATTATCTTAAAACTGCCTGCCGTTGGATGTATGTCCACTAAGTCCTTTTTGAGGGTATCATAAGGAAGTCTTGGATTCCAACCTTTCTCTAGCATTTCTGGTGTTTTGCCAGTAGAAGAATGGATTGATGTCTTATATGCAAATTCAAGTGCTGGTATTAGTGTACACCAATCATGGGTAAAGCCATCAGAATCTTTGAATTCTAGCCCATAAGCACAGAATCTTCTGATCATGTCCTCTAAGGTCTGTATCATTCTTTCTGCTAAACCATCAGTTTGGGGATGGTAAGCTGTTGAGAATGATAGCTTTGTCCCAAATAAGTTATGGAGATTTTTCCATAATGCTGAAGTGAACTTTGGGTCTCTGTCACTTATAATATTTTGGAATAAGCCTGTGTGGCTAATGACTTTATTCCATATCATTATGGCTGTATCTATAGCTGTGTCATCTTTATGACATGGTAAGAACATGGGAGTTTTACTGTACCTGTCAACTAACACTAGACATGCATTGTAGCTCCTGTCTCCTCCTGGAGGTAGTGCTGTTACCCAATCCATATGAACTATTTCCCATGGGGATTTTGGTTCTTGGATTTGGATCATCATTCCAAATTTCTTTCCTGTGGCTCTGTTGGCTTTTTGACATCTGTCACAGGTTTGGCAGTACTCTGCAACATCTTTCTTCCAATTTGGCCACCAAGAGCATGTTTTCACCCTCTCTAGTGTCCTATCTTCTGAGAGATGTCCAGATGCAACACTATCATGACACTCATGTAAAATAGTGTTTATTAGTGTTCTATCTGTTAAGGCCATAACACATGTGTGTTTTGTTCTATGGTAAAGGATTCCATCAAGGAGGTGGAATCTTCCTTCATCATATGCCTTTTTCCATATTTCATCTAGTTTTGATGAAAGTGATGGATCTTTGCAGTTTTTCATTAGAAGTTGGCTTAAGATATGGCAACTTTTGTCTGTCTTATAGCTTTCTTTAACTTGGTTAAAGAATTCTGTGCCTATGTCTGTGACACATATTCCTTCTATATGGTGCTCTTCTTGTGGTACTCATGCTGGATTGTCAGGGGTATTTGCTAAAGCCCATCTGCTAAGACCATCTGCATTTTTATGAATATTTCCAGATTTATGTAAAATAGTCATATTTCCTCTATATTCTTGGATAGCAATTTGCCATCTCAGCATATGTCTATTTGGAGTCTTCATATTTAATAGTGATTTCACAGCATTACAGTCTGTGATTACATCAAATACTGTGCCATCCAAATAATAATGCAGTTTTTCTAAAGCCCACACTAGGCATAAGCATTCCATTTGGCTTGCTCCATACCTTGCTTCTGTTGGCTTTATTTGCCTTGAAAAGAAACAAATTGGTCCTTCCACTGGTTTATCATTGACAATTTGTGTTTGGTGAAGTGAAGCACCTAATCCTTCTCCACAAGCATCAATGTATAGTTTGAAAGGTAGTTTCCAATCTGGCATTAGAAGAAATGGGGCATTTGTTAGTGAATTTTTCAATTCTTCATATGCCTTGACCCTTTCTTCAGTCACTTCATAAACTGTTTGTTGGTCACATAATTTATATAAGGATTTGGCAATTTTCGCAAAGTCCTTTATATGCTGTCTATAGTAACCAGCAAATCCTAAAAATGATTGCATTTATTTTTTGGTTTGAGGCATTGGTTTGAGTAGTACTGCTGCTACTTTATTTTTGTCTATGCCTAGACTAAGTCCAGATACAACATGTCCTAGTGCTTTTAATTCACTATATGCAAAATGACACTTTTTCAAGGAAATTTTCATATTCACTTGGACTATTTTTTGTAGTACCCTTTCTAGTCTTGTAAGGTGATTTTCCCAAGTTTCTGAGCAAACTATGATATCATCAATATAGATAATTAACCATCCTTCTGATAATTCTTCAGGGAATATGGTATTCATCATTCTTTGATAATGGGAAGGTGCATTTTTTATCCCAAATGGCATTCTTAAGTATTCAAAAATTCCACAATGGACTATTATTCTTAGTAGTTTCTTGGCATTGTCTGTTAAGACATTTTGATGAAAACCCTTAAGAGAATCCATAGCTGTGATGAACTTAGCTTGTGACAATTGGGTCAATGTCTCATGGATTCTAGGTATTGGATATCTGTCTGGAATGGTATAGGTGTTCAGGGCTCTGAAGTCTCCTACCATCCTTGATTTTCCTCTATGCCAAGTTATAATGACAGGTGTAGTAACTTCTACTTGTTCATTATGTCCAACCTTTCTTAATACTCCAAGGTCCATTAATTCTTTAATGTGCACTTCTAAGGCTTCTCTAGCTCTTGGGCTGGCTGGATAAGCAGGTCTTCTTAATAAAGGTGGGTAAGGCTTTTCTACATTAAGAATTATATCCACTTCATGTCCTATTATGGCACCTAGTGGCTCCTTGTCAGTTGCAAAGGCATTTTTATACTTAAATAAGAGGTCAATCAATTTTTCTTTCATTTTTTCTGTTAATTCTTGATTGAATTCTGCCTCTTTAAGTTGTTCAGATATAAAAAGTTCCTTTTCTGGAATTTTTTCTTCCTTCTTAATAACTGTGATTTGTTTTTTGTTATTTAAGAAGCCAAACTTTTGTCTTTTGTTATCTCCTATGGTAAAATATCTAGCTTTTTGGTTGGAGATATCTATACCGTAGATTGATAAGTAGTCATTCCCAAGTATGAAATGATTACTAGTACAGCTGTCCATTACTACAAACTCTACTTTAATTCTGACACATTGTGAGGAATGAGGAAAAATTAGTGTTAAATCAATTATTCCAAGGGGCTTCATGCTCTCACTTGCACTACTAAATTTGACACCTTGTATTGGCATAAGTTTTTCTTGCCAGTTTGGGACAATGGTTTTTAAATAACTTTTGCCAACACAAGTGCAATATGCTCCTGTATCCAAGTTAAATTTTCCTTCTTGGTTATCAACCATAACAATACTTATACTTGATCTTCCAGCTGTATATCCCATTCCTCTTGCAGGTTTGGTTCTATACATTTTGGCATCTTGTATGTTTTTCAGGTTTGTGTCAGATGTTCCAACTTGTGGTAAGTTTGAATTAACATCCAGTACTTCATAAATTATATCAATATTATTAATTTGTGCATTAATTATATTGATTTCATCACTTTCAGAGCTTTCTGAATCTTCTGTCTTTTTTTCAGAGTCAGATTCCTCTTCTTTGTCATTGTGGTTTTCTGTTTCCACAATTTCATTAATCTTTGCTTTTTTAAGGCAATTATTGGCTAAGTGTCCAATACCTCCACATTTATGGCATTTTCTTTGCTCATTATTGTTGGATGTATTGGGCTTAAAGGATTCTTTTGATTTATCTTTTTTGATAAATGGTTTATTTGGGCTTTTAATGTCCAATTTTTTCCAAGTCCTGCCAATTTTTGTTCTTGTCACTATATCTTCTAGTGCATTTATATACTCTTCTGTGGAGCATGGTTCTATACACCTGCTTCTTAGGGCATGTTCTAGTTCCCCTCCACATTTTTTAAGTATTTTCATGTGCACCATCTTTTGTGACATTTCTGGGTACAGTGCATTAAGCCTTTCAACTTGTTTCAAGAACCAAGTTAAAGGTTTGTCTTTCTCTGGGTCAAAGAAAGAGTTTTCAAATGCATTTTCTATCTTATACCTCCAGGCATCATTTGCCCACTTGGTGATTATTTCTTGTTTCCACCAAGACCAGGTATTTTTACCATTTGTTTTTCTTATGCCATAATACCATCTTTTTGCAGATTTCTCAAACAATGAATGTAATCTTGCAGTGATTAATTCATCTGGTATGGCATAGTCTTCTTGTAACATGTCAATTGTTTTAATAAATGACATGTGGTCATATTCACCTTCTCCTGTGAATGTTGGCCATTCCTTCAATTGAGGTGCTTCCTTCATTAAGACTTGTTTATTATCTTGGTGACTCAAGTCTGTCATGAAAGGATTTGACAATTCCTCTTTTGTTTTAACAGGGCTTCTTATATGAGAAAATGGTGTTGATAACTTTGGCATATTTAAATTAGCCTCATTAATTTTGTCCATTTTTTCAGTAATAAGCCTTATTTCACTCTGAATATCATCTTTCTGATGCATTCTTGCTTCATCACTTTTTTCCACATGGTCCAAAAGTAATTTTTGGTGTGATGAAGTCTTTTCTTCAAATTTTTCTACAGAAATACTTAATTTATTTAATTTTTCTGTAAGATTGTCAATACTAACATCATAATTGATTGTCAAAGTTTTGTCTTTGATGTCTTTTATGTATTTATAAGATTCTTGTTGTCCTTGTATTAATTTTTGAGTATTGTCAATTCAATTCTTTGGTTTATTATTTTCAACAATAAACTTAATGTTGTCAATTTCTTTCTTGTTTTGCACAACAATTTTTGTTAAAGAAGATAAATTGTTATTTATTTCTTGTAGTGATAATAAACTATCTTTAATTTCTTTTAGAGGTAATATACTATTTTTAATTTCTGTTAAAGTATTTACAACATCTTTGGACAAGGTTATTTCTTTGGGAAATGAGGTTGTCTCACTCTTTGCTCTTCCTTGTCCTTGAATTCCATCAAGGTTCTGGCCATGTTGAAAACATTGTCCATAGCATCCTTTTGGATTCTTGGGATCCTGTAGCTTGGGGAATATGGCTTCCTCCAATGCTTTTTCTTGTTCTTCTTCCCTTCTTGGGGAAGTTGGCTGGCTTGGGGCTTGCTGGTAGAAGCTACTGGGGCTTCTTCCTTGGTTGCCTCCCTCTTTTTGGCGTGGTAATCCTTGATTTTTTTGATTTGAGGTTTGGATGACAGTGGATTCCATCCATTGGAGTATTTCACTATCTCCTCCTCTTTGAGGAACTTTTTCAGGATGTGCCAGGAGTTCATCACTCCTTGGTGTATTTGAGGCAGCATTTCCCAATCTTTGTCCTTGTACACTGTGTAATACTGCTTGTACTGGCTCATGTAGATGTCTATTTGAGCCCTCTGAATGTGATTTGTACCTATTTGAGTTACTCATACTTAGTTCCAATTCAGGCTCAGATATCATGGGCATTTCTGGGACTTGCCTTTGGGATAAGGCACTTCCTTGTGTGGATTCTGTTCCACTGGGGATATTGCCCTTTCTTTTCCCTTTTGAGGGATCAGTTCTACCTCTGAGTCCAGCTCCATCTGATTGGATGGAGTATTGGGAACCTCTTCTGGTAGTCATAATTTAAGAAAATAAGAAAAATAAAGGTATTTTTAGAAGAAAATTCTTTTTATGGAAATTATAAAAGAGGTGCTCACCTTCAGAGTCTTGAATGGTGGGTCCTGGAAAGTCTAATTTCTTAGCTTTCTTTCTTTTGGTGATAACTGGTGTTGGAGAACTTTGACAAGTTTCTTCCACCAATCTCTCAACAGTAGTTTGGTTATCTTCAAACACTAAAAAAGACAAATAAATATAAGTCTTTTTATAATAAGTGTTATTTTTTGGCAATATATGGCAATTTTCCACGTAGAAATTGCTTATATATCTTGAAAAAATTGAAATCAATAAAGAAATAAATAAAAATGAATAAAAATAACTTTTTTATTGGTTTTTTAAAATTTTTATAATATGTTTTAATATTTTTTATATTTTTTATTTTTAAAGAATAAAATAAAAAATGAATATGATTCTTTTACAAAATTAAATTATAAAAAATTATTTTTAATTTATAAATTATCTTTTTTAATCACTAGAGTCACTCAAAGAAAGTTCTTGCAAGTCTAAGGATGTGAAAAACCACGTGTAAGACAGTACAGTTGCTTTCCAAATGCCTCAATAGCTTTTAAAATCAATAAAATATAAAATTATTATATAATTTATTATTGGATAAACCCAATT
The DNA here is from genome assembly GCA_023105745.1 of Austropuccinia psidii. Lineage (NCBI taxonomy): Eukaryota > Fungi > Basidiomycota > Pucciniomycetes > Pucciniales > Sphaerophragmiaceae > Austropuccinia > Austropuccinia psidii. Next base: position 19,093,833 of record JALGQZ010000014.1, on the reverse strand, counting down.
AGAATCTTTTTAAAGGTCTTTTAAGTAAATATCACGGCCAGGCCCCCAAATGTAAGGTTTGACTATGAAACAATAAGTAAAAATTACTAATTTATTACTTATTGTACTCTGAATGTCCTTATGAATTGAATAAATAAGATTAAAAATATAATAATAATAAATAATTATTATTATTATGGCGTAAAATAATTATATTATTAAATAAATATAATAATATAATTTATATTATAAGAATATAATATAATAAATAAATATATTAATATAAAATAATTAATATATTTAAAAAGCTCTTTATTATTGTTACCAACAAATAATAAAGGCGTAAAAAATTGCTTTTTATTAATAAAAAACAATTAATAACAATAATATTACTAATATTAAAGTTATGAATTAATATAAATACTATTTATATTAATTAAAGAATTATTAAGAGAGTAGTAATAGAGAAATTATTATAATAAGAGAAAATAACCTACTTTTAACACTTAATATAATAATTTTGAAATATTTTACGCCAAAAAATATAAATAAAATCTTTTTAAATTGTATTTACAATAAAAATAAAGAAAATTACAAATTATTCTGGATTTTTACGTGGAAATGAGTTTTTAGAGAGATTTTTAACAAAAACAATTAAATAAATGATTTAATCACGTCAAAATAGATGATTATGACAAGATGGTCTTTGGTCTTTAATGATATAATAGCTTTATATATAAAGAATAAAGAAATTACCTTTGATTTAATTGATTCAATGTTTTTGATGCGTCTGAGGGGAAAACAGAGCAAAAAAAGCTCTATTTATAGTAAATACCTCCCTCCTAGAATTCAACAGGCTTCTAATAGATGTGTACTGATCATATCCACTGGAATCGATCAATATTTTAAGGTTTGAGGATGATTACATCATGATCAGACCATATTACATCATTATTACACCATTATTTAGAGTTATCACTATAACTCTAGATTTGATGACATCAGAGGCTTGGCAGAACCCCAAATTTCGTTGATTTTATTATTTTTAATCATAAACTAATAGTATTCACCAATTTTATCACTTATATGACTGTTAAACTTAAATTAAGGTTACTGTGAGTGATCATAACTGCTCAAATTAAGCTCAAACTTTGATCCTCAATAACTTTTAAGATTTACACGCTATAGCAATTCAGAGAGTGAATTCTGATAGCCTGGAATAACCTTATTGGCTGCTTCCAAGAGCTTTTCATTAAATCATCAAACCTCTGATTTTGATGATTTTTCTTGTAACTCATCTTTTCTGTCGAAATTCAGTATTTTAAACTTCAAACCTTGATTTCAGGGGGTTATACCCTGAATTTAATAATAAAAATTGCATCATTCTTCACGAATGAACTAGTAGAATCCAACTGTATACGTTTTTTTAAGTTTGGAACACTTTCACAACAAAGTGGTCAACAGCTCTGTTGATTTTTATCAATATTTCATCATAGGTTTTAACCTTGTTTATAATTTGTAAAATAAAGTTCATATCTGTGTTCTTACAGTAATTACGTGGTAACTTTATTTTTTGGTTCATCATTCTATCATGTATAGTTTAAGAGATATTAGCTATGATCCTTGAATATATGTGTTGACCAAAAAAGTGCATATATTCAGGTTAATTCCTTAAGTATTAACTTTGGAAATGAGCTTATTAATTGTTTTATGTGTGGAAATTTGTGGGGAATCCACTGGTACAACTTATTTCACATGTTGTTTCATTAGGTTCTGAGATAAATAAGGTTTTATGGTTTTTATAAGGTATTATACCTTATAATTCATTAAATATTGACTTTACAGATATGCCATAAGAATGGTATATGTGTATTTTACCATGGGGAATCCAATGGTATGATTTATTTTACATGTTGATTCCTTGGTTTTTAAGTTAAACCAGTTTTTGTACCAATTTAGGGTATTTTTTGTGTATTTAAGTAATTATTTTTGATGTATAATTATTCTAAGTACTTTTAATATAATTATATTAAAGGTATAATTATTCTGAGTCTTTTTTGTGACCTTATTGGGTATGTGGTCATATCTCAAAGGCTCACACTCTATGGTTACAATTTTCCCAATTCATAGAACAAACTCAAAAAAAGTTTGAAAGACTCCATAAAAGTATTTCAAGGTTACAAGAGGTTTGTACCTTACAAATCAAAACTATTAATACTCTTCAAGAGGACTATATTTAATTGTATAAAGCCTCAGAATATTCCAAAAGAAGACTAAATCAAGTCTTAGAGGAGCAAAATAACTGCAAAAGGGACAGGGAATACCTGGATTAAGATATTTACAAATTGTTCAATTTCTCCCAAAAAATGAAACCCCAAACACAAGGGCATGTTCCTGGAAACACCCCATACCACCAGGAAGACATCAAACCAGATTCTTTATTGGTGAATAAGGCAAGGTCTCCATCAAAATACCAGGATGGAGATAATATGTCTTATACTTAAAAGGAAGCCTTGAAACAGCTTCCTGAGGCCTCAAGCTGGCTCAAATGCTCTGTAACTGGAGAGTATGATCATATGGAACACATAGATTATATTGATGGAATGTTCACTGACGTACCAAGTATACCAGATTACTGGATTACTGCCAGATTAAATAAAGCTTTTAAAGGACATGCTAGTATTTGGTACACACAAATGAAAGAAATCCATGGCAGAAGAAACTGGCCATGGTGGAGGAGCCAAATAATCCAAAAGTACAGAAATGATACATGGATATGGCAGAAAACCCTTTCATTTGGAAATGATAGATACACAGTGGACAAAGATCCATATGATTGGTGTCTGAGACAGTCAAAAAGGTTAATAGCCATTTACCCTCACATAACAACAGAAATGAGAAATCACAAACTGTTGACAAAACTACCAGGAGACTTAGAACATGCAGCAAAATGCAGATGCTTCAAAGAATCCACTTTGGATCAAATATCCAATAATTTGCAAGAAGTAAGGATTAGAACATCTATTGGTAGATAAAATAACCATAGTACTGGTGATAACATGGAGAATACAACCCTGAAAGCCAAAGAAACTCATGATTCAGAATCTGAAGTCACAACAGGATTTCACAACTGTGAATCACCCAATCACTATGCAGGAAATTCGCCCAAAGATAGGGAAGAGATATTTTCAAGGGAGGAAGAAACAAGAAAGGACCAAGAAGGTCATGAATCTGACTCTGATAGTGTGGGGAATGGCTTTGGAAATAATTCATACAGTGAACCCAACCCCCATGAGGAATATTTGGTGGAATTTAAGAACCATGGAATAGAGGAAATTGGTTCAGTCCACTCCCAAAGGAGGAAACCAATGACCAAACACCTGGATGGTTTGAAACATAAGCCACCAGACAGGGAGGGTATGACCACAAGAAAGTTGTTGGCTAAAGATCAAATGAACCATGCTAATACCTCCAAGAAGAGAGGAAAGTCTGATCAATGATGAGCCTTTTTTTAGAGGGAGGGTATGTCAGCCTGTGACTCAAAACCAGAGCACAAGCATGACAGCCAAAATACCATAAATCAATGGTATAGCCAAGATACCACCAAAACATGGAGTTGAGCCAAATTAGCTCAAAAGAAATCAAAAGAAAGAGGAAACTCACCTCTTTCTGAAAATGTAAGTCCCATCACCATAGGACAAAGAATAACAAAGTTATTCATGCTTAAAGTTACTGCTGAGCATAAACCTTAATTTTCACCCCTCATCTGAAATACAGAGTAAGAGGCTTAAACCCATAAAATGGGTATTCAAAATGAAGCTCTGAGCCAGGGCTATCCAATGGTACCAGCCAAACTGGGCTAGCACCAATATTACTGAAGTTATGGTCAAATTTAGACCAAATAAGGTTGAACAAAATCTTCACCTCTCATCTAACTTATACAGTTTTAGTGTGAGATACCTAAAGTGGGGTCTTTTTAGAAAGAGTGCAATCAGGGCTATCTGATGGTGTAATTCATTTCCTCATATCTCAACTAGAAAAAGGGTATGGGGCAAACAAGCCCAATACAGCTTTTGGCCAAAACATACATATGTACAAAAAAACTTGTACATGAAATAACTTTGCCATTTTTGATGATAACCATATCAAATGAGGTACCACTGGGTAGAAAAAATTCAGGGCTACACACTGAACCAGTTTTGAGGTTGATATCTCAAAAACTGACAAAGGTATGGCTGTTTTAAGGTCAGAATCCCACAGTTTGGCCAATACAGCCTTATAGTGGGATACTATCCCATAAGTATGATTATGAGGTGTCAAACAGACACAGAAGCTTATTAATACTTCAATACCTCATAGTTAAGTCAAATACAGAGGTCCATACAGGTTCTGTACAGTTTCTGACGCGTCAGAAGCACCAGAACACACCTGTAAACTCCATTGGTGAAACCTTTCACCCTGTATAGGGTAAACATGACTACTTGTGGTTCTAAAACCACATTTCAACCCAATGCTAGCCTGTATTGAGTGTATAGAACCACAAACCAGCTCACAGTAGTGAAATGTTTCACTCTGTGGTCGTGTGCAGAGGGAAGCCACCTCCCACTACCCCAGAACAAGATAAAAGGAGGCTTTGCCTCACCAGGAAGCAAATCCAGCATCCTGTTCTTGATATTCTTACGTGGTATAACTTCTTAAAAGAAGTGGTACTATTAGAATTTAACAGGTATAATTCTAAGCTTAATTATTGTAGGGTTTGTTATTGTAAACCAACAGACAAAAACTGCAACCAGGGCTATCAGCAGCACTCACCATCACTAAATTATGTCAGTATAGCCCTTTTACTCATATTCTCACTTTAATATCATCATCATTTTTGTGTCACACTCAGAGTTATAGTTTCTATTATCATTTTGAAGCTATACCATAGAGTCACCCTGACAATAGAAATCCAAGAACCAAGCAGACCTTGGGAAATTGTCCACATGGATTGGGTAACTGGCCTACCACCAGGAGGTGACAGAATTTATAATGCTTTCCTAGTAATTGCAGACAGATTAAGTAAAACTCCAATCTTTTTACCATTTCACAAGGATGATACAGCCATGGATGCAGCTCTTCTGATATGGAATAGAGCAGTGTCATGGGCTGGAATATTTACAAATATCATTAGTGATAGGGATCCCAAATTTACTTCAGCACTATGGACAAATCTTCACCAATTATTTGGCACTAAGCTGTCTTTCTCTACAGCCTACCACCCACAAACTGATGGTCTAGCTGAAAGGATGAACCAAACCTTAGAGGACATGGTAAGAAGATTTTGTGCATATGGGCTTGAATACAAAGATTGTGATGGATTTACCCATGATTGGTGTACTCTGTTGCAGCACTGGAATTAGCATATAAAACATCAATCCATGCCAGTACCAATCAAACTCCTTCTATCCTAGAAAAAGGATGGAACCCCAAATTACCCCAAGATTCCTCGAGGAAAGATTTGATTGAAATACATCCCACAGCTGCTAGCTTCAAAGGAATGCTAGAAAAAGCTAAAAAGTATTCAGTAAGGTACATGGAGGACTCTTTTTCATATGCTAAGTACAAATGGGATAAATCACATGCAATGCCAGATTTCAAAGTGGGGGACTTAGTTTTTGAAGGATGGTGACTCTTGGCCACTGATCTGTTGGTTCCTGAATGGTGTTAAGCCACTGGAGAGCCGGTTTGGCCTACTCCCTGTGAGCCTGAAGGAATCTGTTTTTGCCCTGTCTGGGTCAGTTGCTCTTCTATAGCTTGGATAGTGGCTTGATTTTCCCTTATCCTGTTTACCCTCCGCTCAAGGTGTCTGAACTGCCTGGTGGGATTACAACCTTTGGTGATTACCATAAGGTCTCTGAAGTCAATTTCCTTGAGAATGATCTTCTGGCAACTTGCTCCAATCTCTGCCCAGTGGGATTCCAGGTTGAGCCTCTTGTTGTCCATGCTCCATTGGACAAAACATTTGAGGAGTTGGTGGAGCTGAAGAACTTTATCCATATCCTTCAAGTCCTCTGGTTTGAGGTTCCTGTTGAATTGGAGTGTGAATGGCAGGGTTGATATTATCTCCCTCGTTGTTTTGCCATCCACCACTGTGTCCAAGGTGTCCTCTTCCAGGTCTTCTGGTTCTAGACAAGCCTTCTCTGTCCTCTGGCTGGTTCCTTTGGAAGCCAAGGTCTCTGAGCTGTACAGGTGATATATCAGTGTTTGTAAGCAGTCAAAATCCTTATGTTTGTAGGGTTTTTTCCTTTGAATGTGCCTTGTACAAGCTTGTTGTTTGCTCCTTTTGGCAATTTACCTTTATAGGTTAAAACTGGGTTAATGACTGTAATCTTCCATGTAAAGGTTTTTAAGGTTGGTTTACCTTGTATTGATGCAGAGTTTCATGGTTCTCTATTCCTCTGAGTGGCAATGGGTGTCCACTTTTTAGCTGTTATAAGGCCTTCACTGTGCCTCTTTCCCTTTCCCTTGATGCCCTCTGGTCCTGAGGGTGTCACTGCTGTGTTGTCCTGTGACTGGGTCTCTAGTTGTAAGGTGTGGATATGAAACTTTGATTAAAAATCAAGTACTTTTCCTGTCCTCAAAATTTGTATAAGGTAAAAATCAATTGAAAATAGTAAGAAATATTATTTTTAACAGAAAACATGCCAAGTTTATTTTTATAGCTTTATTAGTATCAAGCAATAATATTAATAAATATTTATTGTTTTACCAACAATATAAATTTATCCAAAAATACTCTACAAGAGATACTTAAGGCTATAAAAGAAATTTCTTCAAGAGAAAACTCAATTGGAATTAATTGAGAAAAGAACTGCAAGAAATTAATTAAAGAAAAAAGTCTTTAAAGAGAATATCAAAGAGAAAACACGCCCAAAAGGGACCAGAGTGAATTTGGAAACAAAGTGACAAAGTTAACAGTGATGAAAGATGCTTTAATTCACTTTTGGGGTGGTTCAGGGGTAAAAATGATTATAATTATTTTTTCACGTGGTTCAAAGGCTTAAAATAATTTAAGAAAGGTGTTTTGAATCTTTTATTGATTGGTTTAACAATGTTTAAACTAATTATGAAAGGAAAAGATTCTAACATGAAGAGAAAAGTGGGGCAAAGAAGACATTGTTTTATAGCCATCAATTTTCTTACTCCAAAAGTAAAATTTACTCTTGTCAGTCGGGAAAAACAGTCTGACAACAGAAAAGCCAATTATGGCATCATTGAACCCTGGTTTAGACCAAAAAAAGGCTGGTTTAAGCCATTTTAGACCCTTAAATCAGCCATTACTATAGCAATACCTGGTATAGAGCGTTCAACACAAGTCAGAATGTGTGTAAGAGGCGTAAAAACCAGTTAAAACTTTTTTTCCTAACATTGTCTTAACTTAAGGGTATTTTACCCTCTTAGCACCAGTTAAAACCACCCTGGTTGGTATCAAAACCTCATCATCAATTGAGTCACAGACCCTGTGAATCAGTTCCAGGCCAAAAGTAATGAACATTTGCATGGAGTTTGACATCCCACGCCAGTCAGCAAGGATTTTGGGGGTCTGGCTCCCCCTTAGAGCTAGAGCTCCTTTTCCCCCCAATTTTAATCTTTCCAATTTATTTTTTCCTTTAACTCCTCATCATGTATTATACTTGCAATGTACATATGTAATTCAATTGAATTGTACAGTACAATACAGCAACGGTGTCATCTCGGTTATTCCAGGCAGTTCGAATGGACTGCATATCCTTGAAAATCAATACGGAACTAATCAGTCCCCAAATAACGCCACATGTACCGCGCCGGCCCGCAACTGACCAATCACAACACAGTCCGGGACTTAATCAGTCCGGCATGTCAGATCGAAGACGCACAACTGCATAAACGTCGTGACGGCTATCTTCAACGTTCATCCTTGAACCATGGACCCAGTGTCATCGGCCCCAATTCGTTCACCCATCTCACGTCAAAATACCCAAATTTCGGTTCCAGATCTCACTGCTATTGTGAGCCCCACTTAACTAAATCGTCTTTTTCATATTCTTATCAGTGGGTCTTTTTGTACTAACGCGCCTGCCATTCTGCCATCAGTCCACGTTTCTTTCCAACATAAAAGGACCCTCTATGGCCAACCAACAGCATATCAATCCACTCCTCTTCGTTAGCGATTTCCTAACTGACACTGATAGTTCCGCCCCAAATTACGAGACAGGGGTTCCATCCTCTAGTGATTCCAACACGAAATCGGGCTCCAATCTTTTTGGAAGTGATAGCGGAATATATCACCCCATGGAATCGGACAAGCAATCATCTGACGAATTCGAGGGTGAGGACGACGAGTATTTAATCGCCGATGATAGTTGCCTAGGCGTCGAGGACGATACCCCTCCCAAAAAACGCAAGCTAGCTGGGAAAAGGCGCCGCATACGATCGAACATATACGATTATTTTGAGGTGAGTTGAGGCTGTCCGTTATCCAATCGATCCAACAAGAGTGCTGAGATTGATTTTGCCCTTAGAAACTGAATCCCAGTGGGGAATGGGTGGAGGCAAAGGGCAACTTCCGCTTCATTTATAAATGCCAACATTGCAGGTGAGCCCTTAATTCGTCAGTAACATGATCTCGTCCGCTCATACGTGTTTATTTTCTTTGCAGTGTGAAGCTCGCAATAATCGGTCGCAACACTTCGAATCTAAACAAACACCGCGGTCGATGTTGTGGCCGATTCAACGCATGGGCATCCAAATCCCCAGGCTCGGTGGATCCGAACATGGGCGCCAAAATTGCCGCCGAAGAACAAGACTCCATCCTGAAACAACTGGTGGAAGCCCTCGTAGCCATTCAGGTTTCATTTTCGATCTTTGAAACGCCCCGCTTACGTCAAGTCTTACAACGATTGGCCCCAAATTTTGTATGGCCCAAGAGACGATTAATGGCCACCACCGCTTCTCAGTTGTATTTCGAACGCAAGCAAAAATTGATCGACAAGGTGGCCAATCTACCATCTGAGACCCCTCTTTGTGGCGCAATCGATTGTTGGACGACGAAAGATCAGACTGAATCGTACTTGGCTATTGTATTACAGTGGATTAATCCGATCGATTACGTCTTTCGCAAAACGCTCGTAGCATTCAAGGTAAGGTTTCTGACTATTGCAAAATAAATCGTCGTATTAATCATTTCCCCCCATCTCAGTCAATTCATGGGGCTCATTCAGGTGAGGCGCTATCATGGAGCTTGTGGGAAGCTTTGTCCGAGCGGGGCATGATCAAGCAATTGTACAGCATCACTGGAGACAACGCTGGCAATAACAATACAATGATGGGACATCTTCAACGCAAGTTCCATGGCATCAATATTATTTGGGACCGCGAACAACGATTTCATCGATGTGCTTGTCACATTCTCAACTTGGTGGCCAAAGATTTCCTCTTATACATGGGCCAACTTACCGATGAAGACTACGATTTCTTCGACGACTACCTTTCGACCGATAAGGTGACACTTGAAGACAGTGATAACGAGGTAACACCATCTGTGCAAGATGTTCAAGGTGCACACTTAATCCAATGAAGCATAAGAGGGTCTATGTTAACTATTCCCTTTGTGTCCTTCCTATACAGCAAGCATCAAATCAATCAAGAAATCGTCTGGTCAATCCCAAAGGAAACTTCGTAGCAGACCGCTTAATCAAGCAACTTTAGAGACTCAAGATAAATCAAGTGATTTGGCCTTACTTCGCGGGGACGAAAGCGATAACACGGGCGAGTGTGACATTCCCGAGTTGGGCACTGTGATGGCTCCTCCTGGTGGGCCCTTTGGATTTGCGAATGGTTCAGGTGCACACTGATTACTTATACGTTTAGTCCTTACTTATAGGGAGCAAGACCGTCGTAAGACTCCTACGAGATCTCTGTACTCATATTCGCGGGTCTAGCAAGCAGCGAGACCTTTTCATTGCAGCTCGGAATAAAACTCGAGATCCAAAGCTTCTACCAATTAGTATCCCAATGACTCGATGGAATTTTTTCCTTAAACAACTTCAACGGGCGCACAAATTAAAACTATCGATCCAATTATATACAAATACACCTCAAACCAACAAGTACCATTTGAGCGAGGAGACGTGGAGTGCCATGGAATACATGGAGCCCATACTCCTCATGTTTGAACAATCTTGTAACGTATTCCAATCGAAAGGTCCAACGAAACATCTGGTATTGCCTTATTATCAGGTAATCATGAACCGACTCAAGCATTACGCAAGTGTAAGTCCCCATACATGGAGGCGTGCATGCGAGGCGGCTCATTCAAAATTGAAAAAATATTTTGACTACGAAATGGCCACAAATGACACCCTAATAGCCACCCTTTTTAATCCGAAATACCGCGAAGTGATTTTTAAACAGTTGGGCGTTTCATCCAGTCGCGCCAAAGAGGTAATTGACCTATCGGCCGGCGAGTGCGCGCAATTAAGAATAAATGACGGTGACGACGACCTTGTAAATAATGGCCCACCTTCCTCCGATAATCTTAGTGAACCGGACAACTTCGATCTACTAAAACATCTCAAGGAGCCGCCAATTGAGGCATCTTATGATGTCCTTCAATCACAAGGTGATGAATTGGCATCATACTTACAAAACGACCATCCGATGGCCAAAGGCGAACACATAATTGACTATTGGAAGGTGAGATACGTTTAAATTACGCATTTTGGGGACACTCATGCTAATGCTATACATTGGCCAGCACCAAATTCTATGTGGTAACTATCCAAAACTGGGAAAGCTTGCGCTCAGATACTTGAGCATTCCAGCGTCCTCCGCCTCAGTAGAACGTGTGTTTTCTCATAGTGGCAGGCTCAAATGTCCCACTCGGGCATCCTTAGGAGCGAGGACGATTGCCCATCTTACTTGTCTGAAAGAGTGGCTCAATGATGAGGCACCCCCATTCTGAGTTCTGTGGCGCACTTGGGTTTGGCAGTGTGCTTGTTGTTTAGTTTTATAAAAATTGTTGTAGAAGAGTTCTTATTTCAGTCCCGGGTTGTAAACTAAAAGATATGGACCAAGACTGAATACCTCGTATGCAGTCTCGGACTTAGTAATTCCATGCTAATTATGCAAAATTTTGTCCGCCGACTTATCGGGTTTGACTCAAAAAGAGTCAGACCCGAAACTGCCTTTGGACCGCATATCCAGCCTTGCAATACAGTAATAATTGATACCTCATATGTAAATCAAAGTTCACTTATGTAATACATGCGCACATTTTGACATTTCAATTGAATTCAATTGAAAATACTTCAATTCCTCATAACTTCTAAGCTAAACACAACACCTCAATTTTAACACAAAAATTCATGGTTAACACCACATGTGGTGTGAATTAAATTAAAGTTTTGAGGATTTTCAATTTTTGTATTGAAAATACTAAAAACTTAATTTAAGCTTATTTAGAGTTGAGTTACAAAAATTTCAGTTGGAGGTGACCCCACCTGATTTTTTATGAGGAATCAAATGGTGAAATAATTCTTATATGTTTACTTATTGGATAAAACGTTATAATATATTTTATATAAATTTTTACCAAAAATATTTCAATTTCATAATTTTTATTAAAAATTCATTTTGACATAATTTTTACAAGTAAAAAGGAATTTTCATAATTTTAAATTTTATTGTAATTTGATTTTTAAATTATAATTAAGTTTTGATTTTTAAATATAAGTTTGTATTTATATTTTAAATTATTATTTTTATAATATAAATAAATTTATTTTACTTATATTTATATATTAATTTATCTTTTGTGGTCTTTTGGGTATATGAAAATACCTCTAAGGCTCACATTCCCTCCCCCTAAAAAAAGAATATTACTTTGTAATATTGTTATTTCTAGTGGGTCTGAACCTTCTGAGAAGTGTAGTAGCTTCAGGTTTGTCGTTTTCTGGAAACCATTCATCTTCACAAGCTGGGTCACTGTATCTAACAAGGTATTCCCTCACTTTGTTGCTCCTCCACTTTCTTTCTTTGAGAACTTTGGTAATTTTGTTACTACCAGATGACTCAATAGGAGGTATAGCTTGGGGAACTTTATTCCTCAAGGGGAATTTTTCAGCATCACTAGATTTATATGGCTTTATTAAGCTCACAGGAAATGTAGGATGCTTATTGCTAAGTTCTTCAGATAACTCTACTTCAATAGCATTTTCTCCATGGAGGGCCTTAATAAAAAAAGGTCCTGCAAAGGAGTCTTCCAGATCTTTACATCCTTTGATGTTATTGAAGTTAGTGGTGGATACAAGAACTAGGTCCCCCACTTTGAAATCTGGCGTTGCATGTGATTTATCCCATTTGTCCTTAGCATATGCCAAAGAGTCCTCCATGCACCTTACTGCATGCTTTCTAGCTTTGTCTAGCATTCCTTTGAAGCTAGCAGCTGTGGGATGTATTTCAATCAAATCTTTCCTCAAGGAATCTTGGGGTAATTTGGGGTTCCATCCTTTCTCTAGAATAGCAGGAGTTTGATTGGTACTGGCATGGATTGATGTTTTATATGCTAATTCAAGTGCTGGCAACAGAGTACACCAATCATGGGTAAATCCATCACAATCTTTGAATTCAAGGCCATATGCACAAAATCTTCTTACAATGTCCTCTAAGGTTTGGATCATCTTTTCAGCCAGACCATCAGTTTGTGGGTGGTAGGCTGTAGAGAAAGAAAGCTTAGTGCCAAATAATTGGTGAAGATTTGTCCATAGTGCTGAAGGGAATTTGGAATCCCTATCACTAATGATATTTGTAAATATACCAGTCCATGACATTACTATATTCCATATCAGAAGAGCTGTATCCATGACTGTATCATCCCTGTGGCATGGTAAAAAGATTGAAGTTTTACTGAATCTGTCCACAATCAATAGGCAAGCATTATAATTTCTGTCACCCCCTGATGGTAGGCCAGTTACCCAATCCTTTTGGACAATTTCCCAAGGTCTGCTTGGTTCTTGGATTTTTATCATATTTCCAAATCTCTTGCCAGTGAATTTATTGGCTTTTTGACATCTGGAACAGGTTTTGAAATACTCTGCAACATCTTTCTGCAACATTGGCCACCATATGTAGGTTCTCACTTTTTCTCTAGTTCTGTCTTCAGACAGATGTCCTGAGAAGGGGCTGTCATGGCATTCTTTCAGTACAAGATTGATTAATGACCTGTCAACAACTGTCATGACACATGTGTGCGTGGGTCTGTGGTAAATTATACCATCTAGTAGGTGAAATCTTCCTTCATCATAAAATTTCTTCCATACTTCATCCAATGCATGTATGAATGAGTTGGCTTTACAGTATTTGTTAAGTAATTGGCACAAGATGCTATAGTTCTTATCTTGAGTATAACTGTGTCTTAATTCTTCAAAGAAGGTGGTGTTCAAGTCTGTAACACTTATTCCTTCTATTGGGATCTGTGGTGAAGCTTCTTCTGGAACATAAGCAGGATTATCAATATTATTTGGTAATGGCCATCTGCTCAATCCATCTGCATTCTTATGAATATTCTCATCCTTATGAACAATAGTCATATTTCCTCTGAATTCTTGTATGGTTATTTGCCATCTGATCATATGCCTGTTGGGTGTTTTCATGTTTAAAAGTGATTTGACAGCTGTACAATCTGTTATCACCTGAAAACAAATCCCTCAAGAAGTAGTTCAATTTCTCCAAGGCCCAGACAAGGAATGGACATTCCATTTGACTTGCCCCATATCTGGCTTCAGTTGGTTTGATTTTCCTGGATATGAAACATATGAGTCCTTCTATAGGTTTGTCATTTATGATCTGAACTTGGTGAAGTGCAGCAGCCAACCCATCCCCTGATGCATCAATATACAATTTGAAAGGCAATTTAAAGTCTGGCATCCGTAAGAGTGGAGCAGTGGTCAAGGGTTCTCTTAGAGACTCAACAGCTTTGACTCTGTCAACAGTCATTCCAAATACTGTGTCTTTGTCACACAATTTATAAAGTGGTCTTGCTATGGATGAAAAGTCTTTAATGTGTTGCCTGTAATATCCTGCAAAACCTAAGAATGACTGAATTTCCTTCTTGTTCTGAGGCATGGGTTTTAGCAATACTGCTGCAACTTTGCTTTTGTCAATTACAAGGGACAAACCAGATACAACATGTCCTAGTGCCTTAAGTTCTTTAAATCCAAAATGGCATTTCTTCAAGGAGCGCTTCATGTTTACTGATTGAATTTTTGTCAAAACTCTGGAAAATCTGTATCTGTGCTCCTCCAAAGTCTTGGAACAGACAATAATTTCATCAATGTAAATGATTAACCATTCCTCTGAGGGCTTTTCAGGGAATATTTCATTCATAATTCTTTGGAAGTGTAAAGGTGCATTTTTGATACCAAAGGGCATCGTCAAGTACTCATAAACTCCACAATGAACAATAATTCTCAAGTATTTTCTTGCTCTTGGTGTCACCACATTTTGATGGAATCCTTTAAGGGCATCCATAGTGGTTATATACACTGCTTGAGATATTCGAGTAAGGGCAATTTGGATTTTTGGTGTTGGGTATCTGTCTGGAACAGTGTAAGTGTTCAGAGCTCCAAAGTCCCCAACCATTCTGGATTTTCCATTATGCCATGTCACTATGACTGGTGTAGTTATTTCTACTTCTCCATTATTGAAAACCTTTCTTATTACACCAAGGTCTAGAAGCTCTTTGATATGAGTTTCCAGAGCTTCTCTTGATTTGGGACTTGCTTTGTATGCAGGTCTTCTCAAGAGTGGTGGATAAGGTCTTTCAATATTAAGAATGATATCAACTTCATTACCAATAATTGCTCCTAGAGGTTTTTTGTCTGAAGCAAATGCTGTTCTGTGGTCATACAAAAGGGAAGAAAGTTCATTTTCTTGTTTATCAGTCAGATGAAGGCTTATTTCAGCCTCATTTAACTGTTCAGATATGAATATCTCCAATCGTAAATTGACTGGTGATACTTTATTTACTATAATTTGTCTTTTAAATGGTAAAAAGGCAAATTGCAGACGCTTATTGTCTCCAATAGTAAAGTATCTGTCTTTGTTGTTATGCAAATCCATTCCATACATGATCAAATAGTCATTTCCCAATCTAAAATGGGTACTAGAGCAATTTTCCATAACAACAAATTCAACTGTGACTCTTAAATTCCCATTAATGTGTGGGAATATGACATTGGTCTCAAAAATTACTAATGATTTCATTGGATTACTTGCTCTATTGAATTTTATACCATCAATTGGCAACAATTGGTCTTCAAAATTTGGTACACAAGTCTTAAGAAAGGATTTTCCAACACAAGAGCAGCAGGCTCCTGGGTCAAGCAAGAGTTGGGTGGGTTTGTTGTCAATCACCATTTCTGTTATACAGGAGTTACCAGCTGTATAGCCTTTTGCTCTGTTTGGGTTTGTTTTCATAAGTTGTGCTTCTTGAACTTTTGATAAATCAAGTTGACCATTGCTCAATTGTGGCAAGTGGGAATGGGATTCCATGATGTCAAAAGTGGCATTGATATTTTCTATATCTTTTGAAGATTCAGAAAATATGGATGACTTATCATCTGAATTGTCTTCAATTATGTCATCTTTTTCAACATCAGGTTCCTTTTCAATGTAAATTTCATTGATTTTCCCCCTTTTTGGACATGTATTGGCTAAATGGGTGGTGCTTTGGCAAATATGGCACTTTCTGACTGTATCTGCAGATTTATACTTAACATTATTAGAATTTTCTTTGGGGTTTTTGTCCACAGAATCTTTCCAAGGTGTATTAGACCTTGTTTTGAGATTCACCCTACTAGAACCAATTTTGGTTCTGGTGGTTACTTCTAATATATTGATAATATCCCCTGCTGAAGATTGCTCGGTAGTCCTGCTTTGGACAGCATGCTCTAAGTCACCTCCACATTGTTGTAGAATTTTTCTATGGATCATAAATTCTGACATGTCAGGATATAATGCGGTTAATCTGTCTTTCTGTTGGCAAAACCATGGTAAAGCTTTGTCTTTATCAGCATTAAATTTGGCAGATTCAAAGGCTGTTTTCATTTTAAACCTCCAAGAATCATTGGCCCATTTGTTGATAATTTGGGCTTTTCACCAAGTCCAACTTTGGTGTCCATGTGCTTGTCTCAATTTAATATACCATATGTGAGCTTCTTTGGCAAATAAGGTGTTAAACATGGCTGTTACCAATCTGTCTGGTAATTCAAAGTCATCTTTGATCATGTCAATACCTCTGATGAATTCCATATGGTCATACTGTCCTTCACCACTGAAGTGAGGCCATTCCTTAAGTTTTGGAACTTCTTTCAAGAGTGCTTGGCCCATTGTTGGTTCCAAGTTATGAAAAGAAGTAGAAAATTTATTTTTTAATTGAGAACTTTCAATATCCAATACCTAAGGATTGGGAATCCCTGTACCCTCATTTTGATTCAGAGGTGTAGACATTCTTGGTAAGGTGTTTAGTAGTTGTTCAATATCATTCATTTTACTCTTGTTACACCTTTGTGAATTTCTTAATTCATTTTGTAAGCTTTGTATAGAGGTTATTAAATTATTTTTATGATCATCCTCTTTATATGTCAGCTCATTACATAATTCTGTTTGTTTAGTATTATCAGATATAACTTCATTTAACTTTATTGTTCATTTTGATATTTCCTCTTTTGAGGTATCAAAACACTTTTTCAACGCAATTATATTTGTCTTTACTTCAGTAAATGATTTTGAAATATCATCAAAAGATTTCTTATTATCCTCTTTGATATTATTTATGGCTTGTTTTACTCTTGTTTCAATCATGTCATCAATATTGAATTTAGAATATTTGTCTGTCAATTCTTTAATAATGGCAGATCGTCCATTTATCTTATTGCCAAAAGAATGATCATTATTGGAAGTTTTAATTGCTCTTAAAACGTTTTCAAAATATTTAAGTGTTTCATTGATTTGGCTCAGACATAATTTATGTGCTTTAAGATTGTCACAAATTGATGCATTTTTATCAGAAAGATGACTTTTTACATCAGTTATAGCTGCATAAAATTCTGGAATAGAATCAAAAGTATCAGAAATCATTTCTCATATTTTAGTCTGGCCTCCTCTTTCCATCATTGTTCTGGCCATCTGAAACACATTTGCCATGGCATCCTGTAGCCCTGGCTGTAAGGCTTTGGGGCTGGTGCCTTCGCTTTGCCCTTGTTTGGAGCTTGTGGCTGCTTTTTCATGTTGGAATTGCTGCTGCTGGCCACTGGGGCTGTTTTTGGCACTTTCTTGGGTGGTGGAGGGTTGTTTTCCCTCCATTCTAGTGTCAAGAGCATCATGTTTTTCTTCTCCATCAATGGATGCCATCCATTGAGCAATTTGCAAGTATTGGGATGGCCCAGGAGCTTTCTCACAGTCAGCTAAGACTTCATGCAGTTTTTCCACAGATTGGCAAGGATCTGGTACTCCTTGTACTGCAGGGCATCGTTGTATGATTTTTGGCTGGCTTTGTATATGTCCACTGAGGCTTCTTGTGGCGGTGTCAGCCCTTTGTGAAGGTAAAATGGTGTTATCAGCATCAGAATAACCTATTTTAGTTGTTTGGAAGTCATAAATTGACCCTTTTCCTTCTGTACCTGGTTGGCTTCTGCCATAATCACGTCTATTACCTTTCTGGGAGCTGCTTGAGGGGTTATATATGGCTCCTGATCTAGTTGAAGGCATATTTTATGATTAAAAAGGCTTAAAATAGTATTTTTACGTCAAAAAACTTACTATTGGCCAAATTCTTAGCTTTCTGAAGGGTATTACTTATATCCAAGTTAATCAATTCAGAAGATATTGGTTCAGGTTGGTTATTTTGAGTCACAATAACACTACTGGCAGGGATAATGCTGGTGACTGTTGAGGCTGTTTCAATGTTTTCTTGTCTTACCACGTTGTCAGACACTAAAATTAATGAAATAGCCAATTAATTAAGTAAAAAAGGGTTATTTAAAAAAAAAGAAATAAAAATATAAGCCTCACTTATAATATGAAAAAAAATTATTTTTCATGGGTTTTTTGAACTATAAGTATTTTTTTATATGTTTTTTAAACTTTTAAATATAAGAAAAAGGTTTAAAAAAATTGGAAAAATATGTCACAGGTAAAATATCAGGGCTGGCCCCCCAAATGTAAGGTGTGGACATGAAACTTTGATTAAAAATCAAGTACTTTTCCTGTCCTCAAAATTTGTATAAGGTAAAAATCAATTAAAAATAGGAAGAAATATTATTTTTAAGAGAAAACACATCAATTTTATTTTTTATCACTTTATTAGTATAAAGCAATATTATCTATAAAGATTCATTGTTTTACCAATGATAAAACATTATCCAAAAATACTCTACAAGAGATATTTGAGGCTACAAAAGAAATTTCTTCAAGAGCAATTTCAATTGGAATTAATTGAGCAAAGAACTGCAAGCAATTAATTGAAGAACAAAGTCTTCAAAAAGAATATTAAAGAGAACACATGCCCAAAAAGTGACTAGCGTGAATTTGGAAACAAAGTGAAAAAGCTAACAGTGATGAAAGATGCTTTAATTAACTTTTGGGGTGGTTCAGGGGTAAAAATTATTATAAGAGTTACAAAAAATGATTATAATGATTTTTTTACGTGTTTAAAAGGTTTAAAATGATTTAAGAAAGGTGGCTGGAATCTTTTATTGATTGGTTTAACAATGTTTAAACTAATTATAAAAGGAAAAGATTCTAACATGAAGAGAAAAGTGGGGCAAAGAAGACATTCTTTTATAGCCATCAATTTTCTTACTCCAAAAGTCAAATTTACTCTTGTCAGGCGTGAAAAACAGTCTGACAACAGAAAAGCCAATTATGGCATCAGTGACCCCTGGTTTAGACCAAAAAGGGCTGGTTTAAGCCATTTTTAGCCATTTTTAGCCACTTTAGACCCTTAAATCAGCCATTACTCTAGAAATACCTGGTATAGAGTGTTAAAAACAGGTCAGAATGTGTGTAAGAGGCGTAGAAACCAGTTGAAACTTTTTTTATTAACATTGTTTTAACTTAAGGGTAGTTTTACCCTCTTGGCAGCAGTTAAAACCACCCTGGTTGGTATCAAAACCTCATCATCAATTGAGTCACAGACCCTGTGACTCAATTACAGGCAAAAAGTGATGAATGTTTGCGTGTATTTTGACATCCCACGCCAGTCAGAAAGGATTTCGGGGGTCTGGCTCCCCCTTAGAGCTAGAGTTCCTTTTCCCCCCCAATTTTAATCTTTCCAATTTATTTTTTCCTTTAATTCCTCATCATGTATTATACTTTTAATTTACACATGTAATTCAATTGAATTGTACAGTACAATACAGTAATAATTGATACCTCATATTTAAATCAAAGTTCACTTATGTAATACACACACACATTTTGACATTTCAATTGAATTCAATTGAAAATACTTCAATTCCTCATAACTTCTAAACTAAACACAACACCTCAATTTCAACACAAAAATTGATGGTTAACACCACATGTGGTGTGAATTAAATTAAACTTTTGAGGATTTTCAATTTTTGTATTGAAAATACTAAAACCTCAATTTAAGCTTCTTTAGAGTTGAGTTACAAAAATTTCACTCAGAGGTAACCCCACCCAATCTTTTATGAGGAATCAAATGGTGACATAATTTTTATATGTTTACTTATTGGATAAAAAGTTATAACATATTTTATATAAATTTTTACCAAAAATATTTTAATTTCATAAGTTTATTAAAAATTCATTTTTACATAATTTTTACAAGAAAAAATGAATTTTCATAATTTTGAATTTTATTGTAATTTTATTTTTAAATTATAATTAAGTTCTGATTTTTAAATATAAATTTGTATTCATATTTTTATAATATAAATAAATTTATCTTACTTATATTTATATCTTAATTTATCTTTTGTGGTCTTTTGGGTATATGAAAATACCTCTAAGGCTCACACTAGTGGGATGTGGTTTTTTTCCACTGAATCAGACAGGAAAAAGAGGACTTATTGTCAGTTAAGATTTCTTAAAATGCTGTTTGCAAATCTACGAATGGCCTATGGGGAATATATTTCTATATTTTGCCTTTCTATTATGACAGTTTAATTGAATCAACAATTCCATGTCAGAAATACAGCTTACAGATATCTGGAAAACTGTTTGTATACCAGTATCTCACAGATTAACTTGTAATTATCAAGTATAATCTGAAAGAGTGGTTATGTAAGAGGGTAATTGAAAATAACAATGTACCCAACCACGCCTCAACTGTAGGTTTTACAGTAGAGGTGCCTTTATTTAATTCAAAAAAGGACTTTATTAATGGCTTAATGTGTTCAAATATGTAAAACACACCAAAAATAAGGGTTTTGTGGTGATTAAATTATAATAAACCACACAACAAGGCAAAAAATAGAAGGAAACACAGTGGTATACACCATATACCACTCAAAAAATAAATAAAAGATATTTATTTTATTTATTTTTTAATGAAATGTATGCCTAAAAAAGAGAGAAAAAAGTGTCAGAATGAAGAAAATAAGGGAAATACTCACCTATAAGGTCCAAAAAGATTTAAAAACACAGCCAGCCCCCCAAAATGTCAGGCTGAGTCTATGATGAAGGTGTAATAAGGCTATTTACAACTTTAACTATGACTGTGACATGGTAAAATTAATTTAAAAGAAGTTTATAATGGATAATAAAAGTTTTAAGATTGAGTAATAAGGGCTTTACTATTGTGGAATAGTGGTGGTGAGTGCTGTTGAAAGCCCTGGGTGCAGTCTTACCAGTTGGATTACAATAATAAGAACTACAATACTTAAGAATTAAAAGTATAACGTGATTATTTACCAAGAGTATAGCTGTTTTTGACAGTTGTACTACGTAGGAATTCAAGAGCAGGATGAGGAAACCTTTTCTGGTGGAGAAAAGGCCTCCTTTTATCCTAAAATGGGATGGAATGGCTCTCTAGACCATCCACTTAGAGAAAGTGAAGAGGTTTTCACTTCAGAGAACTATCTTGTGGGTTTCATAGTTCCTGTATGCTCTGTATTGGGCTCAGATGTGGTCTTGAAACCACATATGGGCAGTTTTCACCAATACAAGGCGAAGATTTTCATCTGGGGACCACCTAGCCCTCTTCTGATGTGTATGACGCATAGAATGCTGTACAGAACCTGTATGGGACCCCAGTATTAAATGAACTATGAGGTATTGAAGTATGAAAATGCTTCTTTGTCTATTTGACACCTCATAATCATGCTTATGGGAGAATATCCCACAGTAAGATTGTATGGGTCTAATTGTTGGATTTTGAACTTAAAGCTTCCATACCTTTGTCAGTTTTCCAGATATCAAGCTCAAAGTTGGTTCATTGTGTAGCCCTAGATGTGTTCTACACAATGGTATCCCATATGGTTATCATTAAGTATGGCAAAGTAATGCCATGTACAAGACCTTTTTTAAATATATATGTTTTGCTTAAAAACTTTATAGAGCTTGTTTGCCCCATAACGTTTGTTCTAGATGAGATATGGGGAAATGGATGGTACCATCAGATAGCCCTGATTATTCTCCTTCCAAAAAGACCCCACTTTAGGTATCTCAACCAAAAATGTAGAGGTTAGATGAGAGGTGAATATTTTAATCACCTGTATTTGACCTTATTTTGGTCATATCTTCTATAATTCTGGGGCTAGTGCAGTTTGGATAGTACCATTGGATATACATGACTGTGAGATTCATTTTCAATACCCATTCAATGGGGTTAAGCCTCTTCCTCTGTATTTCAGATGAGAGGTGAAAAGTAAGGTTTATGCTCAGAAACAAGTTTGAGCAGGAATAACTTTGTTATTCTTTTTGCTATGATTATGGGGCTTTTATAGTTGGAATGCGGTGATTTTCTTCTTTCTTTTGATACCTGTTGAGCTGGTCTGGCTCAGCTCCATGTTTTTGGTGAATCT
This sequence comes from Austropuccinia psidii, assembly GCA_023105745.1. Classification (NCBI taxonomy): domain Eukaryota; kingdom Fungi; phylum Basidiomycota; class Pucciniomycetes; order Pucciniales; family Sphaerophragmiaceae; genus Austropuccinia; species Austropuccinia psidii. The sequence goes on along the minus strand of JALGQZ010000014.1, from coordinate 19,071,781 downwards.
TGGCTATACCATTGATTTATGGTATTTGGCTGTCATGCTTTTGATCTGGTTTTGAGTCACAGGCTAACAATTCCTGAGTGCCAGGCCACTCTTGTCTTCCACTGCAGCCCCTGTGACAGTAATATTGTATTCTTATAGAGACAAAGAGTATATATTCATTCCGAAATTATAGGCACCATGACATTCCACCCAAGGCTTAAACCTCCACCAAGGTGAAGTCCCTATGACATAAAAGTGACTTTAGAGTGTTTTATAATGAATGTGATAAAAATGGAACATTTTGTCACTTTCCAGAAAGTGACTCAAATTTTGCCCTAGTGATGAATGGCATCAACAATGAAATTTATTCCATGAGTAGGTTTTTTCCCAATAGAGCTTTTTTCAGATAAATTATGATTCAGAAACCCCCCTTATTTGTTTTACTAAAATCTCACATCTTTATAAAAATTTTTAGCAAAAGAACATGTGTTTTCCAAAGCCCTTTTATTTATTGATTTTTATTTTTTTGTTTTTTTTCATTTTTTAATTTTTAATTTTTTTTATTTCTTTCATTTTTTTCATTTTTCTAATTTTCATTTATTTTATTTATTTAACCTCTTTTTTTTCTTCTTTTTGTATTTTTTTGATTTGGTGTTTTTTTTTTTACTTTTTTTTATCTTTTTAATTTTGGAAACTTCAACTACTACTTGGTACATTTCTAAGCTTTTTTGTATTTATTTGAGCTTATTTTCAGTCCCTTTGCAGTTTATCGTTCATATAAGATCCTCCTGTATTCCTTTGGAAGAAAAATACAATTGATTTTTTTAAAAAGAATTCAATGGCCAACTATCTCAATGAAAATATCCTATCACATTTCCAATTATCTTTTGTTTTCTGAAAAATAATGTCAAAAATTGATCTTAATCTCTATTTAAAATCCCTTGAATGAACATTTTGATGAACAAAGTCTTATATTCATATTTTTTTGAGCCATATATCTTGAATATCTTTCTATAGCAAAAAGATAAATCATTGTCACCTTGAGAAATTTCAATTAAAAAATAATTTAAAATTATGTGCTCAGAAACCCAAGTATTAAAAAGGTGAAATTTTTCAAAATTTCTTGAAGAAGGAATTAAGTAAAATGAATATTTCAAAATATAAAATTAATCATCTTTTTCTATAATGATTTCAAAAATGAAGTGTGTTTAATCTCTATTATTATATCTCCATATAAAGTAGAAGCTGAATACTTTTTCAAACTAATAGAGTTGAGGCTTGCAATAAAATTGTCTTGAATTGAATTTTTATTTCAAATTTGAACATTTTCATTTTTGACACAGACTTCCTGTTGAATCAATTTTGACTCAGAATTTTATTCAAAACACCTTCATTTTAAGCAACTTTCCAATTTAAAATAAGAATCTTTAAAATTCCAGGATAAAAATGTGTAAAGAAAATTTTCTTGATTAATGCATTAAGAACATCTTGTTGAAGGAATAAATTTGAAAAGTAACTCAATAAATTATCTTTTGGAAAACTTACCAAAACCTCTGTCATCTTTTCAATTTGAACAAATCAATGAGAAATATTTCAATATATTGTAACACCAGGGCAAATCTCGCATCAATTGTTGGTGATTGACTTCAGCTCAAGCAAATGTCAAGCAGGATATAAGTCAAGCTCATGTCCAGCAAAAATCAAGCAAACGTTGAGCACACGTCTGCTCTGGTCTTACACCAAATCCTGTGACATCCACCAATATTGGTTCCCCTGTGCCTTCAACTGAGATTTCTCACCACCAGATCCTCCTGCAACCATCCAAAAGTTGGTAAAAATTAAACAAGACCCACCTGTTTCCTCATGCACACATCAAGGAGGTCCTTCAGCCAGTCTTGATGTAGAGAAGGGGCGTGTGACTTCCCAGGTAATCCTTGAAAGGACTTCCCTTCAGCAGGTTTGACATTTTGCCAGTGATACTAGTGGAGCCCACCACACAATCCCACGGATGCGGGTGTGTGTGTGTGTATGTGCAAACCAAGGACAAATGATGTGTTGTCCCAATTTTGTGTAGCCATGAAACAGCTTAGCATGAGTGGGTGACATGGTTGGAGCCCTCCGCACAATGCAGTGTGTGCATGGGTGTGCCACATGCACACAAAATCAAAGCATGTGAGGGCCTAATGTCAAGTGGCATCAACCATTTGGGGGTGATACATGTGGAACCACTTTCAGCATGTGTATGTATGGGTGCGGGTGCTTGTGCAGTGGTGTGTGTGTGTGAAGGTGCTTGTGCAGTGGTGTGTGCGGATGCGGGTGCTTGTTCAGTGGCATGTGCGTGTGCGCGTAGGTAAGTTTGAGGCATGCACATGTGCGGGGGCCAATTTCTGAAACCTACCTGAAAAAAGCACTAATTAGGGCATGTGACCAGCTCCATGCAATCTCCCAGGGACGCAATATAATGCTAAGGCCCACTTGGATTATGGGCCAATACCCCCCTCCCAACGTGATGATGGTGCAGTCGTGTCATTTTAGATCCTGTGATATGTGAGTGTGTGGGTCATTTGATCATTTCAATTGGCTTATTCACACCATACCCAATGGCAAAACACTTATTTCTTTGTGGCCATGTGAAATAATGGGCTTTACTTATGACAATGGCATGTTACTGTCACCAAATCTTGAGGAAGTTATCTCTCTAGAAAAATTCCTAATGAAGATGGGATAATCTTATTATTGTATCACTATATTTTCAATAAAAAGAATATACTTAATATAATGAAATAAGGATTTTATAATTACAAGAAGTCCACATGACATCACTTTGTTGTTATACAATCCACAGTGACCTTCTATTTATTCTTCAGATATAGTCAAGTGTCTATCATCAAAACCAACAGCTTTATAAAGATTGAGATGCGGCCAATTTGGTAAGAAAGTCCCATCAATATTCAAAGTTTTTAAGATCAGAAGGTTATTTTTCAGTATGCTAGATGGCTCAGAGACTTTAAAATTGATATTAATAATACCAAATTGTCGTGAGTTTCCCCTCATAAAACATATCACACTGTTGCTCACATTTTTGTATTCAGTTGAAAATATATTGTTCCCAATATTAATGTTTGAAACTGGAAAATAACAAGGTGAGACAATCCTTGAGTTGGGATGACTTGTGGATTGTAAGGTAGTGTCTAAGCTGATCCATTCAACTATTTCCCTTGTGAAATGAAAATTATGTAAGTACTCAACCAGGCAATCATAATTTTGTTGGTCATGGAGGGATGGTTTTTTTCGGTGATTGAACGTGGCAGGCAGCAGTGATTCAAAAATTTGTTTTATTTTACATGGGACGGATGTTGATTTCAGGAGAATGGAAAGGTTGGAACATTGACAGATATGTTGAAGTAAGGTTTTATCTATATCATCTATTCAGAGCTGCAAGAAGTTAGTCTTATTCAGTTCATGTTTTCAATCAAGGTAAATATATTTCTCTTATTAATCAACATACATATTTTGTTATTTTTTTACATCTTTGCAAATACTCCAATCAAGCGAGCATACCCCATGTGGCTGAGGCTTGTTCTGGGCCTCAATGTTGGAAGAGTTCTGGAATATGATCAGCAAAATGATGATTTGGTTTGCTTTTCTGTTTTGGGAACAGGTGTTGATTTGAGAGTCGGAATTTTTTCAAATGTTCAGCAAATGCAGTTGCATTATCCATTGAAATAGTCCAACTTGTGGCAATGTTGATAGCACTAATCAAATGGAATGTATTCTTGGTTAGTTCATTTGCAAGTTCTTCTGATGTAATTGTTTTTCTTTGAGTATTGAGGGAATTGTGTTCATCTAATGACATCTGTTGACTGAGCATTAAAAATGGAATGTAGACCTTGTATAAGAGAGCCCATTCAGTGGCATTTAAACTACCATGAGAGGGGGAACCCATTTTGCAGGGTACTCTTGTCCATGATGAGGGAATTATTATATCAGATATGATTTTTTGGAGATGCTCCAGAGCCTAAACCTTTATCTGGTGATCACTCAGTGCACTGATATCCAATTCAGAGGGGATTTTGGAAGTGGGGATGTAATCCACATCAAATGAGGGAAGCTCCGTAGAACCACCATATGGATGTTGCATGTGAGAGGTGGGCATTGGTAAGTAATTATTTTGGGGGAAAGTAGTGGTGAGTGACTTATTTATAATTTTTGCTGTGTCTCTTCTCAGGGAGCAGGCCTCTCTCAATGTGATTTGATCAAGAGAGCTGTTGGAGGTCATGGAATCTGAGTCTGAACTGTTGGTTTCATTCAATTTCATGCGGGACCTGAAGTATATTTTTGATTTGGAGTCTGGAATGCACAACTTGAAAGTTGAATGATCCTTCAAAATTCCAAGAATTAAATTATGCAGTATGTCAAGATTAACCATTCTGGTTGCATCCCAATACAGAAGGTCTTCAAAAATTCAATATTGCACTCCATAATCAAAGCAAATGGCTTGTCTTTGTTGTGGGGATGCCCAAAGCCATTTTGCAATGGTTGACTTATGATCTGGCTATCTGTGTTTGTAGTGAAATCAAGGACCAATTTCTTCCATTTGAGCCTTGTGAATAGTGCAAAAACTACAAGAGTGGTGGACTGAGTGAGAAATAAATCCAGCAAGCTTGTGCATGGCCACCACATCCATAATTGCTGTGAGGATGGCAACACAGATAAAGGATCCTTGAGGTCCCATTGAGGTGGGTGCAAAACGGTAACCTTGCCACAGCTCTTTGAGCTCCTTGATCAGGGACATTAATAGGTAATTAAATTGAAGGGAAGTTGGCTCCTTTGGACCAGGGATGATTCATGCAGCATAGAAATTCTCTGTCTTCAATCTTTCACTTGGGAGGAGATTAAGATAAATAAGAATGATAGGTCCAATTCTGGCCAACCGGGTTGACTTTCCATGTGCATGAAACCAGTCCACATAGATCCAGAAGGCCAATGCACCATGAATGGAAATGAATGGGGGGTCATTTATATTTCTAGTGCCAGTGAGGTGTTTTCAGACCAATCCATCCCAGCTGTCACATTTGGGGGAAGCTTCAGGAATTTGGGATTGTGGAGTTTGATGCAAAATTTCCCCAATTCCAGCCTGCTGGAGAAATCTGGCAAGCCAATTTTTGAATGCTTGATAAATGAAAATTTTTGTTGGTGGAAACCTTTTCTTCATGTTGGTTGTGTTTTGGGTGCCAGGTTCAAATGAATTGATGAATTTGCCTAATAATTGTGTGCAAGGGGGATCATGATCATTTGGCCCATTATGGTGTTGACAGTGGGGTTGGTCAGTTGTGACAGATTGAGTGAGGCTATTAAGAAAGAAACCTTGACGACAACATGTATAGTTTTGAATCACTGGCTTCAATTGGAGATGTTCAAATATGGTACTAAGATCTTGAGGTATATAGAATGCAGGAGTGGTGTGACCACCTGAGCTTGAGATACTGGACTTGATCAGCAGGTTCAGGGCAGGGTTGATAATGCGTGGAGCCCTTTGGGGCATATTGTACCTTAAGGATAAAATGGCAGATATTATCATTCCAAGGTCTTGTGGGGGAAGGTTTTGACTTCTGCAGTATGGTTTCTGTGCAGTTGAGTTGAAACCCAGTGGTACGGAGAATGTGCTGTGAGTCAATTAAGAATAATCAGCTGGGGAAATTTGATACAATATAATTTTCAGGAACTGAGATCCTGATGCAGAAGTAGGGATGTTTGGAAGAGATTTGGGTTCAATGGCCAAGTTGATCTTTTTAATGCACTGTTTATATTGGTAAGGTGTTAAGGAAACTGTCTGCCTATCACCCTCAGGGGAAGAGTGTGTTTTATTTGAGCAGTGTTGACACATGCATATACGCATTGAAGAATAGCAGGGGGGTGACATTTTTGTGGGAATTGGGAATAAGGTTGGTTTTTTTATAAATATCTATGGTTGATGTGAGAGTGTTTAGGATTTTGATTAAATGGCAAAAAAATTGAGTGATTATTTATGAACAGGGATATGATTTGAGCAAGTTGAGCGTTTTATCCCATTTGTAATGGTGGCTGAGCTGCTGGGGACAAAGTTTAACATGTCACCTCTTGATGCATGAATTGGTTAGGAGTTTACTTGGGTAAAATGGAATGCTTCTCAATGCTTGTACATATTGTAGTTTATTTACACATGGTTATACAGCTGATTTTACCATTGAGGGGGTTTCATTAGTGAAGTGTCACGATGGAATTGAGGGGATTAACATTTAATCCATGTACGCTGGCGTGCCATTGTACATGGCTTAAACTTTATTACAGACATAACAATATAACTCTATTACATAAGGGGTTGGAGTGGAGCTAAATTCTTGGTATTTGGTTTGAGTGCAGTGGGCTTTTAATCAGGTGGATGGTGATTTAGATTTTCTTTCCTTTCTTAAAAAGGTGATGTCTCTTTTGTGGGTAAATCCTTCATGAAGATACACTTATACAGATATAGAATGCTTGGAAATTTTGATGCATATATTGGCAGTTTGGATAATTCACACAATGTGACAATAAGGAGGGGGGAATGCTTATTCAATCCAATCACTTATGGATGATGGGTTCCCTTTGAGCTCAGGGAAATATGACATTGCATGCTGGTAGGCTGTGCAGTGTGTTTTCCAGCAAAATTTGAGGAGCTCAACAATAGGCCAGGCAAATTCTCCCAAAAATTGCTTTATTGGAATTTCACAAGAGACTTCGTTCCCACTATTCATACAATTTATCTATTATACATTTGAAATAACTCTATTTTATCATAATACTGAGCTTTTCGATCAAGTTGAAAACATTACTGTAGTATTTTAGCCCTCATGTCATCTTCCAACCCATATAAATCCCATTAATGTTCTGTTCATGACTCAGGTAGTGAATCTAGTATACAATATTTTCAAATAACACAGTCACCAATGAGTCCCAACATTCCACTCACAACCCCTATTGCATCCTCAATGAATGTATCAGGTATCAACATTGATGTGGGAAATGCAACTTCTCAAACTTCAAGCACTTGTTCCATTCCTAATATCTCCATCACTCCAATTCCCCCAAATCCCACTAATACACAAATGCATGTGCCTGAGGGGCCAGGAAGCACACCAGAAATCTCATCAAAAGCTAATCAACAATCCAAATATCCACGAGAATTCCTCCTTAATCCTCGTTGGAATCCAGTGGCATCTGAGGAACCCTTTGGGCAAAGTAAACAGCCAACCCTCAATATTCCATCAGGATCTCAGGTTCATGTGGGTCATGAAAATCCTGTTAATGGTGGGCGGAAAAAAATACCATTGGAAAATGTTAGTTGGAGTGGAACTTCAGAGGGAAATACGGGATTGACACTTCGTCAAAGTAAGTCTTTTGGATTTTGGAATAAAAACTTTTGCAAAATCTGACATGTTTGTTTCATGGGCTGTACATGGCACCTAAAGGCAAGACAGTCCGATCTCAGGAGCCAATTGAAGATTGTGAGTATGACCAGTCTTTATTAAGTTGTTGATGTGTTAACTGATTATTTTCATGGAAGGTGATGAACTTTATGCATCTTCACCTATGGTCCATAAAGAAAAGGTCACTGGACATCATCATCCATATTCCTCCAAACCAAGAATGGGTCATGCCATTTCATCAAGAGAAAAAATTGTGGATGATGAGGATGAGAACATGTCTCTGAATCAAAGTGAAACAAATGATGAACCAAGGAGGGACGATTTCATGGTGCATGAGCAGGGCACTCAGTCAAATAGTGATTTCACCCACACTAAAATGCCCCTTGCCCACAGTATGCTCAATCAATCTAAGATGAGACAGCAAAGGAACCAGGCTCTCAAAGCTCACAATGTGGAAAAAAATGCAAGCCAGAAGGAGCAACAAAAATGGCTGAAAGAGGAACTTCCAGAAAATTTCCATGGGATGAGATCACCTTTACAAGACCATTGTCTATTCCTATTCAAAGTAAGGGATAAGGATTTTTCCTCACTACCAGCACCACCAAGTTCAGAGGAGCATGAAATTGCAATTCAAGTGGCTTTTCATCTAGGATATTTCCCCAAGGATGTTTTCAAGCAGCCATTGACACAGGTTCAATCTCAGGGTTTCCAAAGCTACTGTAAAAATGAACTCCACAACTTAGGACTAAATTTATTCACTTGGGACTGTGAGAGCTCATGGCAACATCTGTTCAACAAGTTGATGCCTATGGTGTTTTACCGTACCTTCTGTCTTGCACTTGTCATCACCCAGTATTATAATTACTGTTGGAACAAGGATCATAATATATACTGGGTCGTTCCAGCTTCAATGGAGAAATATGTCACTTATTCAAAAATAGAATGCAGTTCTATTCAAAAGGATGCGGAGTATTTGGTGAAAAAAGAAGGAGAATCAAAAGCTTGCAAAGATTTGTCAAAGGGTTAGTTACTGTATCTCTTGTTCTTTGTGAACTAAGTCTGATGATCGTCTACTTGATTATGTGCAGACCTGTGAGTGCCATTGTGAATGGTGTGATATTGTAAGATTTGACTATGAAACTGATGATAATATTACTATTAATCAACAGTACTATGTCTGTTCTTATGAAATATAATAATAAAAAATTATTATAACCACAATTAAATAATTATAAAATTATTTCTTTCACATGTTATACACTACTAGTGATTATAACAGTGAGCAGTAATTGTCTACAAGAATCAATTAGAAGAAGAATTTAATAATAAATACTTCTTTATTAAAATAATAAAATTATTTTAATATATAATTATCTTTTACAAGAATAATTATAAAGATAATTCTTGAAGAAAAATATTACTAGAGAAATATTTTAAGAATTAAAAATAAATGACTCACTAATACTCCAAAGAACTTATTGATAGATAAGAGTAGAGAAATTTGACGTGGAATTGTGGATTTAAGGGATCAAAAGGATTTATAACAGTATTACAACAATATATAGTTGGATTCTATGATTTCACGTCTTTCTGGTTGATTCTGAAAGATTTAAAACACTTAAGAATAGCTTTAACTAATACTTACTTGTTGGTAATAATGATTTAATAAATTGATAAGATGATGATGATACGGAAAAAACAGCAAGAAGAGGCTTCTTTTAAGTCAACAACAGCTCACAGAGGCGTGCCATGGAGCAAACTGAAAAACCAGGGAGTGAGAAAACAATAAAACTTTTTGGATTAATGATTGCATCATCTGTTGTCACGTAATATTATCATAATTACTTAATTGATGCTTTTACGTGACTACTAACCCCAATATGGTTAAGAATAAAAGGAGTAACAACAGTAAATCTTCTTTTATTCCAAAATAATCATTGATTTCTCAAATTTATCAATGTTATTGCCAATTTCATCACAGGTTTTAATTACTGCAAATTTTTGAAGATTCAGTCTTTCACGTAGAATGGTCAAAAATGGACTGTAAGAAAAACTTTTAATTTTAGTAGTAAAACTGTAATTCTTTTTGGTTGTACCATAGATAATACAGTTCTTCATTGGTCCTGAAAGTTTCAGAAATATTCATCAAGAATTGTATTTTTAATGAATTTTTGAAGGTTTTACCTCATTTCTACGTAGAATTGCAAATAGCAGTATTTTGCTGGTTGCTATGAGGTAAATCAATGAATATGGATCCCAAAAGGGTTTTAATTACTCTTTGAGGGTCTAGTCATGGAAAGTCATCAAGAATTGACGTGGTTACAGGAGCCTAAGTAGCTTATTACCTCCTTGGCACGTCAAAATAGCAGGTTATTTGCTATTTTCTTGTGATTACAGTAGGTGTAACTTGGTAACCAAGTTCCCAAAGAGTTTTAGTTTACCAATTGGGCCAAGATGAGCCATGGATCCATGCTCTGGAGCTATCCACGCCTCTGAGGCCTCAGAAGTTGGGTACCCTGGCTCTCTTTGATGTCTTTTGTCCCCCTTGCCTAATTTTTACGTCAAAATAGTAATTTAAGCTTCAAGTGAGATATCCACTATGGGTGTACCAAAAGTCCATGTAAGAATACCATGATATTAAGTGCTCAAAACATGAATAACACTATTCTTAGTGTATATGCAACATGGGATTTCTCACTTTCCCATTATTTTGGCGTGAAATTAAGAAAAACAAAAGTTTTCACGGATCTTTTATGTGGTATTGATGATGTGGTATTGAAGTATTTTCCATTTTACCACCTCAAAGAGTTAATTTGAGCTTATTCACTCTATGGAGCTACCCTAGGTGAATTTCTGTGTAGAATCCAAATCTGGTCTTAAATCCATGGATTTACTTACTCAAAAAAAAGTTATTCATCTTTTCTGAAATTGAAAATGATGAATTTTGGATATATGCATGACTTATGAGTTATGCATAATTCAAAATTTCTTTTTAAGATAATTGTGGCCTATTTGGGTATGTAAAATATACCTCAAGGCTCACAGATATGGCTAAATTTCCTATTCTAGCATCACAATTCAATGAACCTTGGGTATGTTCAATACTGAGGAGGTGGTCTAAAATGGACATCAAGTTTACTGCAATGTGGGCTTACGCTGGTGTTCAGGCCTATTTAATGAGTTGGTATTAAAAATTGATCGAGACATAGAGTTTTGTAATCAGATTACAAAAGGGTAAAAAAACTATTGATAGACTTCCAGAAATACAATCAACAGATGATGGGGATATTCCTGAAGGGCTATCTTTTCAGGTATTTGATCAAGATTGGCTCAAAGGTTGTAGTAGAATGCAGACTATCACCCTAAAAATACTTGAAATGCCAGTTATTAGCGCAAATGGCAATGCTATGCAATAAGTTAGGAAAATGAATGTATAGCACAATGACATAATAAGGTTTTGTGAATTATTTGTGTGGGTGTAATACAATCTGATTATTATTTCTTAAATGCGCGACATTTGGATAAATAAATTAGAATATGAGCAATATGAACTTGTATGTAGTAATGTACTATGGTGTCCCTTATAAATATTTTTCTATTGCTCATTTTCATTCAGGAAATATTGAAGAAGTTCCATCCAGCTCATCGTGTTCATAATTGTGGACCTGTGATGGGGTGAAAAAAGGTTATCAACTTTGTAAAACACAAATGAAATAAAATTAGGAAGGCTCACACAGTTAATGAGTTTTTCTTTTCTTGGACCTATTGGTGATGGGAATATGGAATTTCCATGAAGAATGATTTCAGAATAGTAATAAAATCAGGGACACAGATTAGCTTGAAAGGTACTGTGGTATACCATGACAGTTCAGCTGAATAAATTTTTTGATTTTTATGGTAATTATTTATATGAAAGAGGATACCAATAGTATGAAATCACCTTTGAGGAAAAATAACAGTTAACAAAACATGGAATAACACAAATGATATAGTCATTAAGGAAAATTGACCACAGGTGCTCTTCCAGTGTCACCCCACTGCACTATCCAACACATAATTGTGATGGACAGTACCCAAATCAAAGACATTTTTCAATTTTCTTTGTAAATAATTTTTTAATATAATTTTTTTGAATATGCTTAAATATGAGCAATTGGGTGATTAATATAATCAGAGTCACAATGAGGATGCCAATTAATAAAGAGCAGAGCTCTAGGCACCATAGGGGACATAGAAGATTCTAGGTGTGGAACAAAACACTTTTGAAGTATCAATTTTGGGAAATTTCATGTATTTTTGCTGTTATGAACCAACCAAAGAGGGGATAAGAGTCATTGAATTCCTTTAGATAATTAAATGATTAATTTTTGAAGACTGGAATAACTTATTGTTGAATTGTAAAGGCCATATTACATCAACGTTTCTGTTAATGTAACCCCCGAATTTCTCATTGAAGCTGAAAAAATGAAGAGTGGGACTGGATGTTGGAAGGGTTATGTGTTAGGAATTTCCAGGAATAATACAGTTAGAACATGCCAACAAGGAATACAGGTAATCAGTCCTATGTGAATTTTCATAAAAAGGTAAAACCTAACCCACAAGTCAGCCCTAAAAGGCCCAAAAAACTATAATCCAGTAAAATCAGCTGACAGATTAATAATCAATTGAGTAATACATGGAAATAAGGGTTCCAGGGCCAGAAAGTAAGGTTTGACTGTATTTCACCGCCACATGTCACAAACACGTCATGTGAATAGTTTGCACAGCTTTGCACAGCCACCAGAGGCTGAAAATTTCTAAGTCCCCTCTTTTTTTCCGCTCCTATGGAGGGCCCAGGGATATAAATAGAGGCCCTCTCTCCCAATTTTCCCCTTTTCCCCATCTAGAAATTGTAAATTGAATTTATTTTTTCTGATCCCTCTTCTAGGAGGTATACTAGAAATTTTTGGTAAATTAAGGCTAGTAACTGAGGTTTGTTGTTGACATAGATCAAGAGAACCAATAGTGTGAAAAGACTTTAATTCATCCCTTACTAGCAGGTAGACTAGTGCCTTTTTTAATTAGGATCTTAAAGCTTGAAGCTCATGAGCAAGGCGTCTCTGGAGTTTCATGTTTAAATCCTTAAAAGTAATTATTAGAGAGTTTTAAAATAAAACCATCAAACCAAAGTGATTTTGTAGGCTTTAAAATAAAACCTAACCATTATAATTAGTTTGGGGCTGGTTTCTGTTATAAACTTCCTCAAAGAGAGTAATTTTGCTTGTTTTAAAACAAAACCTGCACAACCAAAGTAATTTTACTACTTGTAAAATAAGAGTGGATTTGTCTTTATTGGGTAATACCTAATAAATTATCATCAATTAACTAAATCAAATTTAAAATACTTTAGTGTTTAGTTAAGATTAATATTGAACCTATAGCAATTAGCTAGTATTATTATCAAAAAAAAGAACTAGAAGAGATCATACAATCTATTATTAAATCACAACACAAAAAATAACATTAAACTACCCATATTATACTAAATTATTAACAATTATCAGATTAGTAGCCTAACCATCACATCACAAAGGGCTTGAAATATATTTTTATCCCATTCAAGTTTATTATTTCAGAGAATTGAAGATTGCTGTTACCTTAGCTATTAGTTTCTATATTTATCCAAGAATTATCAAGAAAAGAATATTTTGTGGTTTTGTATTAGAGGATAGTGTTTCCTGTTATTTTTTTCTTTATTTTAGTTATTATATTATTTTATAGATTGTTGTACTATCATCTGGTGGAATCCACTCAGCCTGCTGAAAGTTTTAAAAATAATCTATTTGTTAAGGTTTTAAATAACCATTGTTTTGAGTAGAGCAAAGTCTGATTAGAGGTTGTTGAGTCCAATATTTTCTGATCAGGCCACTATCAATAATAAAATTGATTTGGTGAACTCAGTAAAGATAGCTTAGCATATTAGGAAGGGCAGTCTAGATTACTCTAGCACACAAGCAGAGCAAGGGTTACAAGTCCCAAACAGAAATTCAAAACTGTTTTCTTGTAATTTCCCCTTCCAGGTACTGCCTCATTTTATCCCACACGCAGAGGAGTTCCCACAGTACCTTCTGCATGTTGAACTCAACTAAATGAGGAGTGATATAGTAAATAACCTTCACAGGTTTCTGTTTTCCAATACAATGGAGACAATCAACAGCCTGAGCCTCAATTGCTGGGTTCCAATTCGGCTCCTGGAAAGGTTGACGTCCGTGTTGGAAAATTTGGGTCAAATTCTGGGGGTCCCCTCACCATTAAGTAGACAATATTAGCGCAAGTGATGTTGAGGCCAGTTCCAGCTGCAGCAATGGAGGCAATGAATACCTCACATTCAGGATTATTGAGAAATCTCTCCAGGGCCTTCTCCAGACCTCTTGCTTTAATTGTTCCATCAATGTGTCCTGAAAGGATAGAGTGATGGGCAAGGACTATACCAATTCTACCAAAACAATGTTGTCAGATCAATTTAATTGGGAAAAGATGCATATTATAAATTACTCACAAGTCAAGAAATTGGGTCGATTGGGAGTCAACAACTGATTTGCATGGACCACAGTTTGATTGTTTGTTCTTCAGTAAGCTTTTGAGAAGGTGTTCAATTTTACTACTAATAATGCATTTTTACACAGCAACAATAGTTCAGGTGATTGTTGAGGAGTTATCCTGAGTGCTCCTGCCCTCATGGTCTGCCAAATACGGATCTGCCATTGTGTTAAGCATTATATTATGGTTAAAACATATTTGCAGCTTATTAATACTTCTGAAAAATTCACCTGGTCCTTTTTTTTTGGATGATAGGAATTCTTTGTATAATGCAGAATATTCTTTCTGCATCATTGGGTTGAGTGGGAGCAGTTTGTAGTGATGGCTAATCGTGTGGAGACATTTGAGATGGGAGTTTTTGGTGCGGCGCAATGCCAAATGCAAAATATTATTACTACCTTTGGAAAGACTATTCAGGATGAATGTGACCAGTTATCTTGAGATGAGCTCTGGGGTTGGGTGATGAATGATATTATGCCCAAAAGGTCATGAATGGTGTTGTGAATGGGTGCTCCCATTAAACATATTCTACGGGATGATAGGAGGCTATTAATGGCATGGTGAGTGGCAGTGTATTGAGAGCAAATATAGCTATAAGATGGGGGAAGCATTATTGGACATAATAGGAAATTTTAATTATTAAGAGATCAGACACTCACTGTGCTTCATCCAAAATCATACAATGCCAATTCATATTAAAAATTCATGATGTAGAGGTATTTTTTTGTATGAATTCTTGGGTGATAGTATTGTAAGAAGTGATGACAATATCACATTTTAAGATGTTGGCCTCAGATAATTAGTGACAAGTGGGGCCATGGTAGGTGTTGGCTTGCAATGCTTGGATATTTCTGGCTTCCAGTTGGTTATCAAGGGAGGTGGGAGTGGAGCAGTGGGAATTTGTAATTAGCCACTCCTTGGAGGTACCAATTAGTGCAATGGCCTAGATGGTTTTACCTAATCCCATATCATCCACCAGTAGTGCTCCAAGAGGGGGATTGTTTGAAAGGGATTCAAATGTGCTGATGACCTTGTTTTTAATGATGTGCCTGGCATTAAAAGTGGATCCAGGGGGTGAGGTGGCCCAATGATTACAGGTGGATTTTCCATTGGTGATTTCTCAGCAACAGAGAAAAGTGAGTCCGGTTTTTTGATGAGGCAGGAGGAAGGTCTTAATTATGGAATGGGGTGGGGTCATCATGGGAAGGTCTGATCCACTGGGTAATTGTATCAGTTTTTTCTTGGAAGACAAAGAAAAATCAGCTGGATACAAGAGGGTAGTCAAGATTGAAGTGGGAGTTGTGAGAGTAAAGAGTTGACATTGGCCATGAGAATTACAGTCATATTCTTTAGGCATTTGAAGCTTGAAGTCTTTTTTGATAAAACTTTCAATTATGAATAGAATGTTTGGATACCATGTGAAGAACATCAACACTAAATTGGGTTTCTGAGATGAGAAAGCATCTTTTGGATCAGTCATAAATACTCCCTTAACAAATAATATTTGAGTACGATTGGATTGGCAATTTTCAATCCATGTGTCATCCTGTGACTCAAAAGAGGAGCACAAGCATGACAGCCAAAATACCATAAACCAATGGTATAGCCAAGATACCACCAAAACATGGAGCTGAGCCAAATAAGCTCAAAAGGTATCAAAAGAAAGAGGAAACTCACCTCTTTCTGAAAATATAAGTCCCATCACCATAGGACAAGAAATAACAAAGTTATTCCTGCTCAAAGTTATTGCTGAGCATAAACCTTAATTTTCACCTCTCATCTAAAATATAGAAGGAGAGGCTTAACCCCATCAAATGGGTTTTCAAAATGAAGCTCTAAGCCAGGTCTATCCAATGGTACCAGCCAAACTGAGCTAGCACCAATATTACTGGAGTTATGGTCAATTTCAGGCCAAATAAGGGTGAACAAAACATTCACCTCTCATCTAACTTCTACAGTTTTAGTGTGGGATACCTTAAGTGGGGTATTTTTGGAAAGGGCACCATCAGCGCTATCTTATGATGTTATCCACTTCCCCATAACCCAACTAGAACAAAAGGTATGGGGAAAACAAGCTCAATACAGCCTTTTGCCCAAAACACGCAAATGTACAAAAATCTTGTACATGGAATAACTTTGCCATATTTAATGATACCCATATCAAATGAGGTACCATTGTATAAAGCACATACAGAGCTACACACCGAACCAATTTTGGGGTTGATATCTCAAGAATTGACAAAGTTATGGCTGTTTTAAGGTCAAAATCCCACCTGCTGTCATATACAGCCTTACCATGGGATAATATCCCATAATCATGAATATGAGGTGTCAAATAGACAAAGAAGCATGTTTTTACTTCAATACCTCATATGTCAGCCAATACTGGGGTCCCATACAGTTTCTGTACAGCATTCTACGCGTCATACACGTCAGAATCACGCTCTGAGGTCCCCAGATGAAAATCTTCACCCTATATTGGTGAAAACCGCTCAGATGTGGTTTCAAAACCACATCTGAGCCCAATACAGGGTATACAGGCTGTTTGCAAACCACAAGCCTGTCCTGGAGAGTGAAAAATCTTCACTTCCTCTACGTGGAAAGGTCTAGCAGCCTTTCCACCCCAATTTCAGGATAAAAGGAGGGCTTTTCACAGCTAAAATCATCTCCTCATCCTGCTCTTGAATAACCTACATAGTAAACTGTCAAAAACAGTTTCACTCTTGGTTAATAATCAGGTATAATCATAGATTTAATTATTGTAGTCTCTTATTATTGTAACCCAACAGATAAAGCTGCACCCAGGGATTTCAACAGCGCTCACCACCACTATATCAAATATAGTAAAGACCTTTTTATCTTAAATTATAATATCTTTTAAACCTTATAACTCTTTTTTAAACTATTTTACCGTGTCACAAACATAGATAAATCTGTATTTAGCCTATTTACACCTTCATCATAGTTTCATCCTGACATTTTGGGGGCCTGGCCATGTTTTAAATCTTTTTTTTGGACCTTATAAGTAAGTCTTTTCTCTCTTTATGACTCATTAACAAGTGTTTTATCCCTTTTTAGGCGTAATTTCTCTAACAAAATATATATTTTATATATCTTTATCCTTTTCTTTATATATACTCATATTATAAGAGTATTATTCACATGGTTAATACCCACTGAAAATAACTATTTTTGGCGTGTTTTGTATATAAAAACACATAAGCCATCAATAAGTCCTGTATTCTTGACTGAATAAGGACACCTCTGACTGAAAAACCATCAGTTGAGGCGTGGTTAAGTGTATTGTTAACTCAATAACACTTATACAAAGCCACTTGTACAGAATACACTTGAAAACCACAAGTGTATCTGTGGGATACTGGCACACAAACAGTGTGACAGGGTACCAAAAGCTGTAATTCTGATGTGGAATTGTTGATTCAATTACATTGTCACTATACAGGGCACATTGTAGTGACATACAAGCCCAGAGGCCAATCTTAGACGTGTAAAACCAGCATTTTTGAGAAGTCTTAACTGACATAAGCCCTCTTTTTTCCTGCCTTGATTTCAGTGGAAGAAAATTACATCCCACTTGAGACCCAGTCACAGGCCAACACACCAGTGACACCCTCAGAACCAGAGGGCAGCAAGGGCAAAGGGAAGAGGCACAGTGAAGTTCTCATCACAGCCAAGAAGTGGACTCCAATAGCCACTCAGAGGAGTAGAAAACCACGAAACTCTGCTTCAATACAAGGTAAACCAACCTTAACCACTTGTACAGGGAAGATTACAATTATTAACCCAGTTGTAACTTCCAAAGGAAAACTTCCCAAATCAGCAGACAGCAAATTTGTACAAGGCACAGTCAAAGGTAAATACCCTAAGAACATAAAGTTTTTGACTGCTTGCAAACACTGATATGTCCCCTGTATACCTCAGAGATCTTGGCTTGCAAAGGAACCAGCCAGAGGACAGAGAAGGATTGTCCAGAACCAGAAGACCAGGAAGAGGACACCTTGGACACAGTGGTGGATGGCAAAACAATGAGGGAGATAATATCAACCTTGCCATTCACACTCCAATTCAACAGAAACCTCAAACCAGAGGACTGGAAGGATATGGATCAAGTTCTTCAGATCCACCAACTCCTCAAAGACCTATTTCAATGGAGCATGGAAAACAAGAGGTTCAACCTAGCAACTCACTGGGAAGAACTTGGATCAACTTGCCAGAAGATCTGTATCAAAGAGATAGACTTCAAAGACCTTATGGAAATCACCAAGGGTTGGAATCCTACCAGGCAGCACAGACTGCTGGAGGCAAGGGCACAGAGGATAAGGGAGAATCAAGCCACTATCCTAGCTATAGAAGAACAGTTGACCCAGACAGGGCCTACTCAGATTCCTTCAGGTTCACAAGGAGCAGGCCAAATCAGCTCTCCACTGGCTTCACACCATTCAGAAACCAGAAGATCAGTGGCCAAGAGTCACCATTCTTCACAATACCAGGAAGTTTCCAGGAGAAGACAAGGAAACAAGGGCAATAACAAAACCTCCTTCAACCAGAGGAGGAAAGAGTCAGACCCCATGATCCAGAAGCTGTTAGATTTGGTGAAAGAGGTACACAAGAGCCAGAAGTAGTTGTAAACCACTATAGAATCAGTAGTCCTAGTAATAGAAACATTACCCCCACTCAGACTGAAAATAACATTGTCACATCTGAGAGTAACATCAACAGTGATACACTGTGGTTACAAATGTCCCAATATGCTGAACAATCTGCAAAGCAGTTTGCAGAAATTAAAACTGGCCAAGAGAGGATGAGA
This sequence comes from Austropuccinia psidii, assembly GCA_023105745.1. Taxonomy (NCBI): domain Eukaryota; kingdom Fungi; phylum Basidiomycota; class Pucciniomycetes; order Pucciniales; family Sphaerophragmiaceae; genus Austropuccinia; species Austropuccinia psidii. The sequence continues at coordinate 19,052,950 of JALGQZ010000014.1, read as the reverse complement.
CAAACTCCAGCCTCCTTGGAACAGATAGTCGAGAATCTTCAAGAAGGATATGCTCAACTGAGCAAAGCCTCTGAAGAATCCAACAAAAGACTGAACCAAGTCTTTGAAGAACAACACCACAGCACAAGGGACAGGGAGTGTCTGGATCAGGACATTAACAAATTTTTTAATGCCTACCATAGCTTGAAGCCCCAACCACAAGGCCAAGCTATGGGGAATCCATATCAACCAGATGACATCAAACCAGATGCCATGTTGTTTAATAAGGCAAGATCTCCATCACAATACCAGGATGGAGATTGCATGTCTTATTCAGAGAAGGAAGCCTTGAAACAGCTTCCTGAGGCCTCAAACTGGCCCAAATTCTCTGGATCAGGAGAATATTATCATATGGAACTCATAGATTATATTGATGGAATCTTCATTGAGGTACCAAGCATACCAGACTACTGGATTACTGCTAGATTGAATACTGCACTTAAAGGTCATGCAAGTATATGGTACACAGAAATGAAAGAAATCCATGGCAGAAGAAACTGGCCATGGTGGAAGAGTCACATCATCCAAAAGTACAGTAATGGAACTTGGATATGGCAAAAGACCATGTCATTTGAGAATGACAAATACTCTGTGGACAAAGATCCATATGAGTGGTGTCTTAGGCAGTCTAAAAGACTTAAAGCCATTGATCCTCAGATGAACATCCAAATGAGGAATCACAAACTTCTGACACAACTGCCAGGAGAACTAGAGCATGCAGTAAAATGCAGATGCAACCAAAATTGCACTCTAGATGACATTGCCAACACCTTACAAGACATAAGGAAATGGACAAATATAGGGAAATTCACCCCATATAAGAGCAGTAGTTTCAAAGAGAAACAACCTTTCAGGGTAGAGCTTAAAGACAAACCCAGAGAAAGAGTGGCAGAAGTGGCTAAGAAGAAGAATTCTTGCCACAATTGTGGCTCAAAAGACCACTATGCCAACAACTGTCCAAAGGCAAAGAAAAAAGTCTATGCCATAGAGAAAGTCCCTGAGGAAGAACATCCAACAGAGGATTCTGATTCAGACTCCATGGGTGATGCCATCAGAGAACCATCTGATGATGACCAAGACCCAAGAGAGGAATTTTTAGTGGAATACCAAGAGGAAACCCCACTAGAAATCCAGGACATACAGTTGGAAGCAGGCGTGCCACAAGACACTGCCAATAAAAACTTGTGCAAAAACACACAAGATGCACAAACATTCCTGGTTACACCAACCAAAGGAATGGCATATATACATGGAACAGCCACTAAAATGACTCATGCATTGACAATGCTCAGCATCCACTGATCATTGATAGTGGGGCACACTGCTCCATAGTGGCCAGAAACTATCTGGATACCCACTTCCCAAACTGGGAAAAACAGCTCTTGCCCACTAAGGCAAAGAGCTTTAAAAGTGCATCAGGGAAGATGACTTCCATTGGGACAATTATCAAAGAGATAATTTTACCCCACAGGAAGGGTAATATCAGACTCAACCCAGAGTTTGTAGTGCTTAATGATGCCCACATCCAAGGATTTTTACTGGGAACAGATTACCAGAAGATGTATGGCATATACATTTACAACAGTAAAAATAGGCACATCACCATTGGTACTAACAAGGAAAAGAAATTTTCACTTGACATATACCAGATATCTTCTCAAGATCCACTAGAAGAACTTCTGAAGGAATTCAGAGAGGGACAGTTTAGCACTACCCTCACCAGTAAACAAAAACTAAGTTTACTTAAGGTGCTGAGAAAGAACAGACCAGCATTTGCCATTGGTGAAGAACCATTAGGCAAGATCAAAGGCCATGATATAGAACTATATCTGGATGTGGAAAGGCCTTATCCACCTATGCTGAGGAGACCTCCTTATCCAGCAAGCCTGAAAACCAGGAAGGAAATTGAGAAACATATCAATGAAATCCTGGACATGGATGTTATCAGAAAGATTGGAAATAATGAAATAGTGGAAATCACCACTCCTGTCCTCATCACCTGGCATGATGGCAAGTCTATATTGTGTGGGGACTTCAGAGCCCTGAATAACTACCCAAAAGCAGACAGGTACCCTATACCAAGGATACCTCATGCCTTGGATAAGCTGGCCAAAGCCAAATACATAACCAAGATGGATTGTATGAAAGGCTTCCACCAAAATGGGGTTAAACCAACCTCCATGAAATTACTCAGAATAATATGCCATATGGGCATATATGAGTACACCAGAATGCCATTTGGAATCAAGAATGCACCAGCCCACTTCCAAAGGATGATGGACACAATATTTCAAGATGAGATATTGGAAGGCTGGATGGTAGTATATATTGATGATATCATTATATACTCAGAGACATGGGAAGACCATGTGCAATACATAGACAGAGTGCTAAGTAAATGTACACCCATAAATCTGAAAATTTCACTTAAAAAGTGCAATTTTGGCCAACAAGAGTTACTGGCTCTAGGACATAAAGTCTCAGGTCTTAGTCTGGCAATTGACCAGAATAAAGTAGCAGCAGTACTGCAAACACCAGTACCAAAAAGCATCGAAGAGATGCAATCCTTCCTTGGGTTTGCTAGCTACTACAGAAACCATATCCAAAATTTTGCACACATAACTAGTAGTTTATACAAGTTATGTTCAAAAGATGTAGTTTTTGAAATAACCAAGGAAAGGAGGGATGCATATGAGAGGATCAAATATGAAATCACTAATGCACCTGTGCTCATCTTACCTGACTTTGAACTACCATCCAAGTTATATATAGATGCAGCATGCAGTCAAGGCCTAGGAGCAGCCCTTCACCAAAGACAAATTGTGGATGGTGAACCAAGAGATGGAGTAATTTGCTAAATCTCAAGGCAGCTGAAAGATTCAGAAGCCAGGTATGGGGCCACCCAGACAGAATGTCTATGTCTAGTCTGGGCTCTAGAAAAACTCCATTATTATTTGGAGGGTGCAGTCTTTGAAGTCTACACAGACTGCACAGCCTTGAAGTCTTTACTAAACATGAAGACTACTAATAGACATATGCTGAGATGGCAAATAGCTATCCAGGAGTATAGAGGGAACATGACCATCATATACAAGGAAGGTAAAAGCCATACCAATGCAGATGGCCTCAGCAGATGGCCACTGGACAATGTCAAAAGCAATCCAGCTTATGACCCAGAAGTTGCAGCAAAAATCCCTATCCATTTCATGGAAATAGATAGGAGGAAGAACTTCAGAATATCTGAATTGGCACCAGAAAGTGGTACCCTTGACAGTGGAGACACTGACTCAGAAGAGACAGAAACTCCCATACTGGGAATAAGTTCCTCAGGGCTGCACAATGAATTCTTCAGTGCAGTACAGAAGTCTTATGCCAAACACAAACAGTGTAGCATACTACTCCAACTCCTTCAGCAAAAGTACAGGAGTCCAGAACTGGAAACCCAGCTGGAAGAACCCTGGTTGAGGGCCTATAAGGACAATAAGTTTCTTCTTATAGATGTCCTGCTCTACCACAGAGAAAAGCACACAAGTGCACTCACAGTGGTAGACAGAGACCACATCTCATTGATCCTACAAGAATGCCCTGACTGCCCCTATATGGGACACATGAGTGAGTAAAGGACCAAAGAGAGGGTAGCAAGCACAGCTTGGTGGCCCAAGTGGGAACAAGAGTTGAGTGAATACATCAACACTTGTGAAAGGTGCCAAAAGGCAAATAGGAAACATGGGGAAAAGTATGGGTTACTTCAACACATAGAAGAACCCAAGCACCCATGGGAAACCATCAACATGGACTGGGTTACAGGACTTGTCCCAGGAGGCAAAGAAAACTACAATGCCTGTTTGATCATAGTTGGTAGGTTCAGCAAGAGCATGAGGTGTCTACCATGCCATAAAGAGGACACAGCCATGGATACTGCTCTGTTGTTTTGGAACAACATCATATCTAGCTGTGGAGTCCCTAAGATCATTATTAGTGATAGGGACCCAAAATTCACATCCCAATTTTGGACTAACTTATATGACATGCTTGGTACCAAACTTGCTTTTTCCACAGCTTACCATCCACAAACAGATGGCCTAGCTGAAAGGATAATCCAAACAATGGAGGACATCCTCAGAAGATTCTGTGCCTATGGCATGGAATACAAGGACCATGAGGGATACACCCATGATTGGGTTACCCTCTTACCAGCTGTCCAACTGGCTTATAACACAAGTCAGCACTCCACCACAGGAAAAACACCTTCCTTGGTAGAGAAAGGGTGGAATCTCCTATTGCCTGTGGATCACTTGAAGAAAAATCTCCTGACTATCCAGACCACAGCCAAAGACTTCCATGATATGTGGAAGAGGGCCTGTGACACAGCTGCCAAATGCATAGCTGAGGCAAAAGAATACAATAAGCAGAGGTGGGACAAATCACATATGGGACCTGATTTAAAAGAAGGAGACCAGGTGCTAGTGTCTACACTGAACTTCAACAATCTCAAAGGACCTAAAAAGATGAGAGACTCATTTGTAGGACCTTTTACTATCATTAAGTTGATAGGAAGAAATGCAGTGGAAGTCAAACTCACTGAGGAGTTTTCAAGGAAACATCCAGTCTTTCCAGTGAGTCTGGTCAAACCATACTTCCAGACAGAGGAGGACAAATTCCCCTCAAGGAGAAAGAACCCCACACCACAAGAGATAGTGGAAGTGGAGGTCTCCCCTGGACCTGTGAGTAAGATCATCAGGGCTAGGAAGATCAGACTGAATGGGAAGGACCAAAGACAATACCTAGTCAGATTCAAGAACCAGACAGCAGATAAAGACAAATGGTTGGCAGAGGGTGCCATACCAGATGGGAAATTTCATCTAGGGAGATTCAGAGCCTCTAGAAGGACTGAGCAGTCTCATCAATGATGAGCCTTTTTCAGAAGGAGGGTATGTCAGCCTGTGACTCAAAACCAGAGCACAAGCATGACAGCCAAAATACCATAAACCAATGATATAGCCAAGATACCACCAAAACATGGAGCTGAGCCAAATAAGCTCAAAAGGTATCAAAAGAAAGAGGAAACTCACCTCTTTCTGAAAATATAAGTCCCATCACCATAGGACAAGAAATAACAAAGTTATTCCTGCTCAAAGTTATTGCTGAGCATAAACCTTAATTTTCACCTCTCATCTAAAATATAGAAGGAGAGGCTTAACCCCATCAAATGGGTTTTCAAAATGAAGCTCTAAGCCAGGGCTATCCAATAGTACCAGCCAAACTGAGCTAGCACCAATATTACTGGAGTTATGGTCAATTTCAGGCCAAATAAGGGTGAACAAAACATTCACCTCCCATCTAACTTCTACAGTTTTAGTGTGGGATACCTGAAGTGGGGTATTTTTGGAAAGAGCACAATCAGGGCTATCTGATGATGCCATCCACTTCCCCATAACTCAACTAGAACAAAAGTTATGGGGCAAACAAGCTCAATACAGCCTTTTGCCCAAAACAAGCAAATGTACAAAACTCTTGTACATGGGATAACTTTGCCATATTTAATGATACCCATATCAAATGAGGTACCATTGTGTAGAGCACATACAGGGCTACACACTGAACCAATTATGAGGTTGATATCTCAAGAATTGACAAAGTTATGGCTGTTTTAAGGTCAAAATCCCACCTGCTGTCATATACAGCCTTACCATGGGATAATATCCCATAATCATGGATATGAGGTGTCAAATAGACGAAGAAGAATGTTTTTACTTCAATACCTCATATGTAAGCCAATACTAGGGTCCCATACAGTTTCTGTACAGCATTCTACGTGTTATACACGTCAGAATCATGCTATGAGGTCCCCAGATGAAAATATTCACCCTGTATTGGTGAAAACCGCCCAGATGTGGTTTCAAAACCACATCTGAGCCCAATACAGGGTATACAGGCTGTTTGCAAACCACAAGCCTTTCATGGAGAGTGAAAAATCTTCACTTCCTCTACGTGGAAAGGTCTAGCAGCCTTTCCACCCCAATTTCAGGATAAAAGGAGGGCTTTTCACAGCTAAAATCATCTCCTCATCCTGCTCTTGAACAACCTACGTAGTAAACTGTCAAAAACAGTTTTACTCTTGGTTGATAATCAGATATAATTATAGATTTAATTATTGTAGTCTCTTATTATTGTAACCCAACAGATAAAGCTGCACCCAGGGCTTTCAACAGTGCTCACCACCACTATATCAAATATATTAAAGCCCTTTCTATCTTAAATTAAAATATCTTTTAAACCTTATATCTCTTTTTTAAACTATTTTACCGTGTCACAAACATAGATAAAGCTGTATTTAGCCTATTTACACCTTCATCATAGTTTCATCCTGACACCATGCCCCACCAGTACTTCAGTGCATGAAAATTTGTGGTGCCCCTGAGGAATGGTATTAATGTTTTAGCACAAGTTTCAGGAAACAAGCTAATACAATTCAGCTGATTGGGGAGATATAGAAAAATATTATGTTGATTGTGCCATAGGATAATCCAAGAAGCTAAGTGGGAATTATCAGGATTTAAGGTTACATCACTATTTATTTGAATACAAAGATTCATCATCCCAATTCACAGTGGTTTTGAAGGGGTTGACATTGTGGCTATCATGAATTAGTTGGGGACAGTGGGAAATGATCTGATCTGGAAGGGTTAGCTAAAGGGAATAAAAAGAAAAAAGCGTAGGTGGTGGACTTTCTATGAGTGGCAGCAATGGGCCCAAAGGGGGATGGCCTGTGGTTACATGCATAGTTGTTGGGAACATGGGGCTCTTGGACTTGAAAATTTTCATATCCAATTTGAGGTGTATATCAAGGCAAGGTGACAAGAATGTGGGTGCACCAATGTCACTTCTGGATCTACCCCCTATTACACAAGGATTGGTGGTCCAAGTTTCACATTAACATATCTAAAATTGGGTGGGTTTTAGCAACTTCTTGTACAGTGGCATATTGGAGGTGTGCAGCCATGTTTTCTGGTGTTACAGCAAACAGTTAGTGTATCTTCTCCAGTTTAATTGCTGTACAGTGACCTACTGGGCAAGGGTGGCCGTGGAAAGGAAAATTTCACTGCGCAGATCTTCTTGTGTGGGCAGGTGAGGTATGTATGGTGGCATGCCACCAAACATGATTTTTGTTGTGTGCGCAAATTCTTGTGGAATGACAAATACTGGGTTACCAGGGGGGAATATGTGACTGTTGGCTGGAAGACAGGCGGCGAAATTTCCGCCGTGTGTGTGCGAATGTCTGGCGTAAGACCCGCCGAGGGGTGCATCTGATAGCGTGGGCGGGTCCTGAAATTTGTGGGTATGAAATTCATAAGCGGGCGGAAGTCATACTTTTCCAAAACCTTTGCCCCGGAGTGAATTGATCATTTGCATATGACCAAAATGCATCCTCACCCTAAGATGCACCCCTTAGCATAACCATGCAGACACCAGCATTTGTGTGGTAGTTAGGTGGAGCTCTCCAACAAGGTGCATCAAAGGGATTCATTTGAGAAATTCGACTTGATGGCTTGGCATTATTACATGTTAGATTCTTGTACAGCTTTCTCTCTGCCCGGCAGCATACATGTACAAAGTTATACGTACTACAATGTTTGCTGTACAAATTAGGATGGTGAAACACTACTTCAGCCTGCATGCATATTACCAATTGTTTGAATACATGTAGCTCATGTGCCACATGCTCAGCATGGTGATTCACCTTATTTTCACACGCAAGTGCAGTGTTGAAATTTTTTGAATGCCATTATCAGAGGACTTTTCACAATAGTTCATCGGAGAGCCCACTGCTGAGCACTTCACCAAAGAACGCGATATCCTCATCCTGGCCAAAATTTCTTCTGATGTGGTCCAAAATGCTCAGGATGTGTGCTTAAAAAGTTGAAATAGCAATTTCTCAGCAGGGGTGCATTTGATATTGCTATATCAATAGCTCAAGATCTGTGTAATTCAAATTTTGAGCCACTGAGAATTTCAATTATGACCCCAACACAGACCTGCGCAATTGGTCAACCCAAGCTGACACTGTATTCACTTGTCATACAGCCACCCAACCCTTTGTTCAAACTTTATTGCCTGGCCATAAGGCTGGTATGCTCGCCGCAGTCACCTGTGACCAAATGTGCAACGTCCTTTTCTGCATGGGTCATTTGTGGATTGCATGCATGGTGCACATTCAACAATGCCCTCATGACAGCCCTCCTGGGCAATCAGGTGGCTATTTCAGGCAACAAAGGGGATCTGACTGAGTCTGACAACTCAATAAATTGAAATACTCAGCCAGAACCCCATTGTTCCTCTGCCTCACATGGGCATTTCCCTTCTCAGCTACAGCATTGGCCGTCACTGAGCTTTCATTTTCCCCACAGGCCTTGAAGCTGAGACCTTGGCAGGTGCTGTGACTTCTGCGGTTGGCTCAGCTTCTCCCTGGTATTAAAGACTATCTTTGCTGGACATGCCCTTCACTTTTCTTCTCACCCGCTCTTATTCTTGTTTGTGCGTATTCCCCTTCATCTGCCACCCTTTCCACTCATTTCTATTGCACCAAACTAACCACTCCCCTCCCTCCCCTTCCACCGTATTTTTTTGTTGATTGTACTTTCAGATACAACCTTCTATCTACATCATTCATCATATTTCCCATTCAATCAGTTTTCTCCATGTTATGTTCCACTCTTAATACTAACTCTTCATCCTCATTTTCTTTCAAAATTCTATGAACTTCCGACTAGAGCTTCTTTATTTGAATTATGTTTTAAATTTATAATTCATTGTATGCCTTCATCCTTGCTTGAAATACTCCTTTCTATTCAGTTACTAACCTAAATTTTTTTGTTTTTAGATGTTGTGCACCTTATGCACTAAGCAGGGTATCCCCTGCATCCGCTCCTCCACAACAACCAACGCTTGTGATGCTTGCCAACAAGCACACAAAAACGCTTGTTTGTTGTGCAACCATCGTGAACACGCGGCAAGAGGAGAACCCATGCAAGACACCCTTGTGAGGACTCCTTTGTGGTCACCGATAATGAAAGCATTCCCAAGCAGGAATGGACTCCCTGACCCTAAGCTGGCAGATGGGAACACTCCCAGAAAATTATCCCGGTGCCCTCAAGTATTGACTTGTCCACCCCCCCTCCTAGGCCCCCATTTGATGGTCACTTCACTCCACAACTGGAGCAAAGTGATTATCCGGCCAATGAAGGATTGGGATGGACAGAGGATATTTGAGCTTGGGCCAATTGTCACCATGTCTTATCACCCATGGGATTCAAATTCCAAAGTAAGCTTCCTTTATTTTCCTTGACTCCTTTTTCTTCACACAATCATACTAACTATTATTCTTTACCCATAGAGCAAAACCCACCAAATCCTCCATGACATGAGACCTCGGTCCCTCATATGCCTCACAAGCAAGCTCTGTGGCAGCTGACTCCAGCCCCGAGTGGTGCCCGATGATTGGAGGACTTATTCCACGGTAAGCAGCAAGCTATTCCTTTCCTAATTCTAACTTTTGACTCAAGTGAACTGACTCTCCCCACCAAAACAATGAACCACCTATTCCAGGCACGAGTCCATCCTCCAAACCACATGAGGAGGTTTCAGCTCATGAAGCTAAACCTGAGGTGGCTCTGACACAATCATTGGAGGAACCTTTTGGTTATTACTTTTCTTTTTTATTGTTTTCCTGTTCCCAAATTTTCCTCACCCCTTCTTTGACCATCTCCAGCTTGTCCCACTACCCCCCACTTGGGAATAATCATTTACAATATGCCCGTTGTCTCCCCCTCCGACTCCCCCAACCTCACTCCTTTCCCGGAGATCCCTCCTATTTCCCACAAGAATCCAACCGCCTCCTCCCCTCATTCCCACAATGAGGCTTGCCAGGAATTCACCAACTTGCAACCAACACTAATCATTCCTCAAGGAATTGTTCATGACTCAATCAACCAAATCTTGTTGGAGCATTGCCGATTGCTCCACATGATTCCTTTCGTGGATGCGGCTCATTGAAATGAGATGCACTGAGAATTTTGGGAGGAACTAAACACCCTCCTCAGCCAGGAACTGGAGGCTTATCCAAAGGAGGACATCACCCGGATAGTGTCAAAATTTCTCAAAAAAAAAAGTGTTTCCTTTTCACTTATTTCCTTTTGTAATACAATCTTTTAAATAGGTTAGTTGTAATAAATACACAATTTTTTCCATTTTGTTATATTATTTTTTCCCATGAGCTTTCCTTTTTTGCCAATGGTGCAAATAAATTTTGTAAGTGCCCAACCAAATTTTTCCGTTAGTATTTCTTTTTGTGAACCTCTTTTTCAGAAAATGTGCAAATAGTCACCATTACTGCCTCCTATATTTTCAACTGCCATGGTTCTAAACCACATCAGATTGTCACAGCCAAGGAGGCAGGGGCATTTCTAATCATCATCAGCAAATCATTATATCATGGATACCCTTCAAAACCCAATCAGCAAGGGGGTTTCATTCAACAATTCACCCAATACAGTTTCATACCTCAATACAGTTCCATACAGGCAAGACTCAAATACAGGATTCACCAAATACAGGCCTGTCATCAATACAGGCGCAAATACCTGTATTGACTGTATCACCTGTATTGGATTCACCAATACAGGATTCAATCCCACATCCAACTTCTTCCAGCATACAGGCCAGTATCTCAACACTCAAACTCCAAGGCTGGTATTTCTCACATATACCAGCCCCTCTTCACCCACCTGGGGGTTTTTCCCCCAGTTAATTAAAATAGTTGATTTATTATTTAATATTATTTTATTCTCACTTTTGAATATTATTTTATTACTTATTAAGTTAGTCTTAGCCTTCCCTCACCTGTTCAGTAGAGTCCTGGTGGCCATATCCTTATTAATCCCTTTTCTCTTTTCTGAACAGGTTGAAACAGTGACTCAGGATTACTTAGTGGTTGGCTCTCTATTTATTACTTATTGTTATTTCTTTTTCTTAGTACTCTTATTCTTTTATCAGGAATTTATCCTTGCATTCTGTCTATCCTGTTCTTGAGTATTTTGAGCCCTCCTTAAGTAAGTCTGTTCACTGAGTGCCAGGCCCTCTTCATTTAGAAGAGCCCCTGTGACATTATTTTAATTAACTCATAATTGCTTCTTTCTTTTCATTCATTTTATTCATTTCTCTCATTCTTCTATTATGATCTTTTAATGATTATGAACTTTAATGATTTTATGATTTTCATCAATTTTCATCTCTCTCATTTCATTCTCATGAAAATTTATTCTTTCTAATTTCTCTATTCTGCTGACCAATTCACTTTATTCTCTATCATCTTCCTTTCTCTTTTGTTTGAATTCAGGTTTATTCAGGTTTTATTGCTTGGAATTAGTTGGGTTAATTGATTCATCATTCAGGGTTATTTGATTTGGGGTATTCAGTGGTTTTGATTGAAATTTCTCAAGATTATTGATTGATTGATTGATTGTTCAAGACATTGATTTCACCTCAAGATTTTGAATTGACCTGATTGATTTGATTTGATTTGATTGACTTGATTTGATTCTTCAAGATACCTGATTTATCCTCAATATTTGATTTGATTTATTGATTTGAATTTGATTCCTCAAGAAAATTGAATTGATTTTTGAAGATATTGATTGAATTCCTCAAGACTTAATTGATTTGATTTTGATTGACTTGATTTGACTTATTTATTGAAATTGATTATTCATAAGAATTTGACTTTGTCATCTTCACTCTTCAAGATTTATTCATATTGATTCACTTCAAGACTATTGATTGATTTCTGAAGTTCATCAAGATTCTCATTTGATTGTTTTGGTCAAGCCTTATTTTATTCAAAGTATCATCAAGTTTTTATTCATTCTTCTTTCATAATGCCAGTTCAGCATAGTCCCCCAGCCAAGCATACTAGATCCCAGAAGATTCCAGCTGTTCTCACTCCTACAGCAAGGGCTCCTCTTGACCGCACACCATCAGTTCATCAACTGAGTGCAAATTTGGACAGAGGACCACCAATGGAAGGAGCAGCACCCTCAAGAAGAGGTGGAATGAAATCTAGAAGATCAAGATCCTTCTCTGGACTTTTGGGTGGCTACCCTGGCATGTCTGAAGGTGCAAGAGCAATATTAGGGGAAGTTGAAGATGAGGAGGGGGAAGAGTCTGTGGAAGAGGATGATTCTGGGGAGACTGAAGTGGCAGATGCCTTGGCAAATGCTCCAGAGGTGCCTCAGGGTTCTAATCTAGCCCTTTCTAGTCAACCTCCTGTCTCTCAAACTGAACCAAGTCTCCTCAAGATGATGGAGCAAATGACTCAGTTCATGGGACAACTCACTCAAGCAGTTGCCCCCAGGGACAATTCCAAAGCCCCTGCTTTCAAGACTCCATCCATGAAGGCACCTGATTCTTTTGATGGTACTCAAGCTCATAAGTTGAGAGGATTTGTCCAATCCTGTCAACTAATTTTCCATAATGATCCAGCAAACTTCTTCTCTGAGAGGAAGAAGGTTTTGTACTCAACTTCTTTTCTTACTGGTAGGGCTGGCAAGTGGATTGAACCTTACCTCTCAAATATTTCCAATGAAGACCCTTCCTACCTCCTCAATAATTGGCCATTTTTTGAATCTCAATTATTCACTCTGTTTGGTGACCCCAATGAAGTCAGGAAAGCTGAACAAGAGTTGGACAATTTGAGGATGAAGGAAAGTGGTCATGTTTCCTTGTACATAGCAGATTTCAGAAGCTTAATGTCAAGAATTGGAGATTGGGGGGAAAGAGCTTACATTCATGTGTATAGAAGAGGCTTGGCATCAAGATTGCTGGACCAATTGGCTTCTCACCCTGGAACCTTTGACACTCTTCAAGAACTTATGGATGTCACTTTAGAATTAGACACAAGATATCATGAGAGGCAAAAGGAAAAGGGAAGTCATAAAGAGAAGAAGCCTCCAATAATTGGATCCAATTTCTCCAAACCTCCTCAAAGTTCATCATCCAAGAAGCCTTATCACAATAAGAATAAGAAGGGGAAGAATTTTCAAATGTCCAAAGAGAAGCCTCATGCTGCTCTCCTCAATAAGGACAACAAATTAATTGGTTCTGAAAAGGAGAGGAGGATTAAAGAAGGCTTGTGCAATTATTGTGGTGGAAAGCACCCATTTGAAAAATGCTTCAAGAGGCCTGAGAATAGGCAAGGATCATCAGAAGGCTTCCCTAGCAAGCAGGGAAAAGCCTGAGTGGGAATCATGATGTGTTCAATGGTTCTCACTTATTTCCTTCAAGAGCACAATTGTGCACTCTGAATACTAGTGTCAAGAAATCTTTAAAATTTCTTATTTTTTCTTCAATCTCTGATATTTTTCATAGTATTCTCATTGATTCTGGTGCTACAAACTCTTTTATTGCAAAGAATTTTGTTCTCAAGTACTCATTGACCATGTCAGAGCTCCCTGAAAAGATTCCTCTTTTCATTCTGGATTCCAGTGAATCCACTTCCCTGTTCATCACTCATTATACCAAGTGGGTTGTTGATTTACCTTCCTTCCCAAGCTTTGAATGGGATTTCTTTATCATAGATTCACCCAAGGGAGAAGACCTAATATTGGGCTATGATTTTCTTTACCATTTTAATCCCATTATTGATTGGAAAAATGGATTGATCACCTATGATTCTAGTCATAAGGATTCTAGTGGTATTATTTCTTCTACTAGTAATGACTTATCCACTGCTGTCAACAGTGTTGCTCTGGTTGGTGAACTTAAAACACCTTCCTTTCCTCCTTCTGTCCATAACCCCTCCACTTTTCCCTCTCAGTCATTACTTCCATTAAGAGATGAAGTCTTCAAAGAGATAAAAGATGTTGGAGAAGATGTTGCTATATCTTCACTTCATCTCTTTCAAGGGGATATGGACCTTCCTCCTTTATCTTTTCATGCCTCCCTGGAGGAGCAGTGGGATGAGGAGGAAGAGCCAGAAGAGATTGAAACTGTGCTGAAGGTAGTCCCTCCTGTTTATCACAAATATTTGGATGTATTCTCCAAAGTGAAAGCAGAGAAACTTCCTCCACACCGTGCCTGTGATCATCATATCGAACCGGAGGGTCTTCTACCTCCAGTTGGTGTTATCTACTCTCTATCAAAGAATGAGTCAGAAACACTGCGGGCCTACATTTCAGAGAATGTAGAGAAGGGTTTCATCAGACCAAGCTCCTCCTCAACAGGAGCACCTGTCCTTTTTGTTAAGAAAAAGGATGGTGGTCTTCGTTTGTGTGTTGACTACCGCAAACTTAATGCTGTCACTAGGAAGAACAGGTATCCTGTTCCTCCAATTAATCAGCTTCTTACCGTCTTTAACGGTGCTACTATCTTCTCCAAGATAGATCTGCGTGGTGCTTATAATCTCCTGAGAATTAAAGAGGGGGATGAGCATTTAACTGCCTTTAGAACCAAATATGGCAGTTATGAGTATTTGGTTATGCCATTTGGCTTAACCAATGCTCCAGCTTCATTCCAAAATCTTGTGAATGATATCTTTGCAGATTATTTGGATATTTTTGTTGTAGTGTACTTAGATGATATTATGGTCTTCTCTAGCTCTTTGGATGAACATGTTAAACATGTGGCCTCTGTTCTCCAAAGACTGAGAGACAATAATTTGTTTGCTAAAGCCTCCAAGTGTGTATTCCATGCCTCAAGTGTGGAATACTTGGGCTATGTTGTTTCAAGTGATGGCCTCAAGATGGATTCTTCAAAAGTTCAACAAATCCTCAATTGGCCTCAGCCCAAGAACATCAAGGCCCTCCAATCTTTCCTTGGCTTTGCCAACTTTTATCGTCGTTTCATTAAAAATTATTCCAAAAAAATCTCTGCTCTCACTTCCCTTCTCAAAAAAGATTCTCCCTTCATCTTCAATGAGGAAGCTCTTAGCCAGTTTCAGATACTCAAAGAAGCTTTCACCACTGCTTCTATCCTTCTCTCCCAACTATTGTAGAGACTGATGCCTCTGATTATGCCTTGGGTGCTGTACTGAGTCAGGTGAATGACTCAGGAAAGCATCCGATTGCATTTGATAGTCGCAAGCTCTTACCAGCTGAACTCAACTATGAAATTCATGACAAGGAACTCCTTGGCATAGTTTGGGCTCTCAAGCGCTGGAGAGCCTTTCTCCTTTCTCTTTCTGATTCTTTTGAGGTCTTGACAGACCATTGCTCTCTCCAATATTTTATGTCCTCTAAAGTCCTTACTCGTCGTCAAGCCCGTTGGGCTGAATTTTTGTCTGAATTTCACTTTGTTATCACTTACCGCCCAGGCAGGCTGGCCACTTTACCAGATGCCTTGTCATGTCGGGACGACGTGTACCCAGAGAGGGGGGTGGATTTCATCAGCAAGAATCCTCAAAACCTTCATCAAGTTCTCAAGCAAAATGAAATTCAAGAGTCAAGATTCTTTTCCATAAAAGTTGAAATGTTTTCAGATTTAGTTGATCAGATCCAAAGACAAGTATGGCAAGACAAAGACTATAAGGAGATCCTCAAGAAATTAGCAAGAGGAGAATCAGTCCCAGACTATTCTCTTGAACCTCAAGCAAAATTATTATTGTTAAAAGATAGAGTAGTCATTCCAAGCAATCATGAAATTCAATTGGACATTCTTCAAAAGCGTCATGACTCACCGTTGGCTGGCCATCCTGGCCAGGAGAAGACCCTCAAGCTCATCAAGAGGGATTTTTATTGGGCTGGCATGAATCAAATCATCAAGGACTATGTGTCCTCATGTCAGCAATGTTCAAGAAACAAAAACATCCACCATAAGAAGTTTGGATTACTCAAGCCTCTTCAAATTCCATCTGGTCCTTGGAATTCTTTATCAATGGACTTTATCACTCAATTGCCCTTGTCAAGCAACTTTGATTCAATTTTAGTAGTTGTAGACAGATTTTCAAAAATGGCAATATTTATTCCAACTTATTCAACAATCACTGCTTTGGACTTAGCTCAAATATTCATTAATCATGTCTTTTCCAAACATGGTCTTCCAATCAGTATTGTTAGTGATAGAGATTCTTTATTTGTTTCATCATTCTGGACCCAGTTATGTCAGCAGCTCAAGATATCAAGAGATCTTTCAACTGCATTTCACCCTGAAACAGATGGACAGACAGAGAGGGTAAATCAGATTCTAGAACAGTATCTTCGGATGTATGTCAGTTACCAACAAGATGACTGGCACACCTGGCTCCCTCTGGCTGAATTTGCCTATAATAATGCAGAACATTCATCCACAAAGCAATCACCTTTTTTCACCATTTATGGAAGAAATCCCAGCTTTGACTCAATCCATGTTTCTCAAGATTCACCTGCTGGAAAGTTATCAACAAAACTCCAATCAGTACAGCAAGTTGTCAAAGAAGAATTAGAGTCAGCAATAAGAAGATTCAAGAAGTATGCAGATAGAAATAGAGCAATTCCACCTGATTTCCAACCTGGGGACAAAGTATGGCTAGCTTCCAAGAACATCAAGACAACAAGACCCACCAAGAAGCTCTCAGAAAGATGGTTGGGACCTTTTGAAGTTCTGAAGAAGATTGGCAGCCATGCATATCACCTCAAGTTGCCTCAACAATGGAAGTCAGTTCACCCTGTTTTTCATATTTCTTTGTTAGAACCAGTGAAGCAATGAACTATCCCAAATCGACATCAATTGCCACCACCACCAGTAATAGTGGAAGAGCAAGAAGAATGGGAAGTGGCTCAGGTTCTGGACTCAAAACTCAAGAGAGGTTCATTATGGTATTTAGTTGAGTGGAAAGGATTCAGTGAAGACCCAGAAAGAACAGCTTGGGAACCAGCTTCCAACCTTACCAACTCTCCAGACCTTGTCAAGGACTTTCACACTTTGTATCCTGACAAGCCTGGCCCAAATGCCTCAAGAGTTTGATTTTATGGTTCTTGGTGGGGATTGGAGGTTATGAAAGTAAGTTCCTCTCCTGGCATGCACCTTTAAGGGGGTATTCTACCAAATTTGTTGTAAGAATCACCTTGGCCACTTTGTGAGCACTTGTCAATTTTTTGGGACAGGTTCAGAAGGCCTTGCAACATAATACCCTCAAGATTTGGACCTTTCATCAAGATTTGGCCCAATCTTTTCTTTTATTTTTCTCTTCTTTCTTTAATCATGCCATAAAGTATCTTTCAAGACATTCATTATCAAATTCATCTTATGGCATATTTCAATTTTCATTTATGGTGCTTGGTGGGGAGTGGAAGTTATGAAAGTAAGTTCCATCTCCTGGTATGCATCCCTGAGGGGTCTAATTCTTGTAAAAAACATTACCTTGGCCACGCTGTGAGCATCAAATGCTTGATTTCATCTTTCAGAATCTTTTGGCCAAAATCAAACAACTCACCACAAGAAAGACAACCCCCAGGCATTTCATATTTCTTTCTTTACTCTCTTTCTTTTCTCTCATTTCTTTTCTTTTATTTTCTTTACTTGTATAATTCTTGTTTTTTTTAATTTCCTTCTTTTAAGCAGCAGTCAATCCTCCCATATTTTGTATTGGGAGGCTGATTCATTTATTTCATGTAAAAAGGGAAATAACAATAGTAATAATGGAGACCAACTACCAGTAATACGCATCAAAATTTCTTCAAGGTCTCTTTAAACTCTATAACCAAGGCATCTCCAAATCACAAAAGGCGGGGAACCAGAGGCAGTGGAGTCAAATATGAATGTCAACTTTGAACTCATTCCTTAAGATCAAAATTGAAAACCAAAACCCAATCAGCAAGGTGTTTATGGCAATTGACCAATCAAGGAGGGGATAAGAAGAAGATATTCAAGAAAAAAATCAAGTTCATAGAAGAAATTGTTTCAAATGGCCCAATTGGCCAATTTCATCAAGATATGCACTTTGGCACAATTGGCCATATCAGACCTCAAAACATCAAAACAGCCATTTTTCATCAATTCTTATCATAATATGCTTAATTAGGCATATTGGCAAATTTGCGCATTTTGCGCAAAAGGGCCTTTTTTCTTGTCAAAATCCTTCAAAAGGCCTTTTTGGTCAAAATCATTATAATTGCGCATTTGCGCACTTTGCGCATTTTTGCGCATTTTGCGCAAAAATGCGCAAAATGGCCAAAACCCACTTTTAGGCCATTTTTTCACAATAAATCAGTTTTTTCATCATTTTCACCAATTTATGCCAAATATGGCATATTTGCGCATTTGCACACTTTGCGCAAAAATGTGCAAAATGGCCAAAACCCACCTTTAGGCCATTTTTTCACAAGAATTCAGTTTTTTCAGTATTTTCACCAATTTATGCCAAATATGGCATATTTGCGCATTTGCGCACTTTGCGCAAAAATGTGCAAAATGGCCAAAACCCACCTTGAGGCCATTTTTTCACAAGAAATCAGTTTTTTCATCATTTTCACCAATTTATGCCAAATATGGCATATTTGCGCATTTGCGCATTTTGCGCAAAAATGCGCAAAATGGCCAAAACCCACCTTTAGGCCATTTTTTCACAAGAATTCAGTTTTTCAGTATTTTCACCAATTTATGCCACATATGGCATATTTGCCCATTTGCGCATTTTTGCGCAAATTGGCCAAAAACCCATTTATTCACACTTTCAGGGATTTTGGCCAGGACTACTCATTTGGTCCAAAATTTCAATTGTTGGCCACCTTATGCCAACACTCTAAAATTCAAAATTATGATGATTTCAAGTGGTCTTGGGACCAAAACCCAAATCAACCACCTTTCAAAAGCCATGAGGATTCAAGAAAAATTGATGAAGACACTCAAGACAAGATTAAAGAATTTTTTATGAAGATTGAAGGCAGTTTGAATGAAACAGAGGAAATTCAGAATCAAAATCAAGGGGAAAATACCTACAAATAGTCAAATGAAGATTTGTTTGAGTATTGATTGAAGAAGAAGTTTTAAGGGGAAAATCTTAAGGAATTGGGGGAAAGAACTGTTTGAATTGATTGCAAGCTCATCAAGACTCACTATACTGATGGTGCTCAGAGCTCACCACTTTCAAGAGGGGGATAATGTCACAGCCAAGGAGGCAGGGGCATTTCTAATCATCATCAGCAAATCATTATATCATGGATACCCTTCAAAACCCAATCAGCAAGGGGGTTTCATTCAACAATTCACCCAATACAGTTTCATACCTCAATACAGTTCCATACAGGCAAGACTCAAATACAGGATTCACCAAATACAGGCCTGTCATCAATACAGGCGCAAATACCTGTATTGACTGTATCACCTGTATTGGATTCACCAATACAGGATTCAATCCCACATCCAACTTCTTCCAGCATACAGGCCAGTATCTCAACACTCAAACTCCAAGGCTGGTATTTCTCACATATACCAGCCCCTCTTCACCCACCTGGGGGTTTTTCCCCCAGTTAATTAAAATAGTTGATTTATTATTTAATATTATTTTATTCTCACTTTTGAATATTATTTTATTACTTATTAAGTTAGTCTTAGCCTTCCCTCACCTGTTCAGTAGAGTCCTGGTGGCCATATCCTTATTAATCCCTTTTCTCTTTTCTGAACAGGTTGAAACAGTGACTCAGGATTACTTAGTGGTTGGCTCTCTATTTATTACTTATTGTTATTTCTTTTTCTTAGTACTCTTATTCTTTTATCAGGAATTTATCCTTGCATTCTGTCTATCCTGTTCTTGAGTATTTTGAGCCCTCCTTAAGTAAGTCTGTTCACTGAGTGCCAGGCCCTCTTCATTTAGAAGAGCCCCTGTGACACAGATCTTGACTGTAAAAATGCGGTGGTTCCCCACATGTGATCAATCCACCGGAGCCTCATGAGTTATGGCCTTTCCTATGATCACATGCTATTAATCTTAGTCATGTGAGCAATTTTTAGAATTGTTGAGAGGCTGCCCCAGCATAAGGAATTTTCTGAATTGTTGGGAACCTGTACAAGCATAAGGATTTGCATGTGAAGCATCAAAATCCTCAACTGGCGTAAGAAATTGTTGGAATTGTTGGAAACCTTGACAAGTGTAAGTATTTGCATGTGAAATGTTGAAAGCCTGCACCAGTGTAAGGAATTTTTTGAATTGTATGGAACCTGTACAAGTCTAAGTTTTTGCATGTGAACTGTTTTGAGCCTGCATTGGTGTAAGGAAGTTTTGGAACTGTTGGGGGGCTTCCCCAGCGTAAGGAGGTGTTTAAATTTTTGGGAACCTGTACAAGCATAAGAATTTGCGTGTACAGCATCGGGATCCTGGACAGGTATAAGGATTTGCATGTGAAGTGTTGGTATCGTGGAAAAGTGCAAAGAAGAGCAAGGAACCAGGACAAGAATACGGTGGCATGCCACTGTAAATGAGGCATTTCACCCCTTTTTTATGTGAGCCATGATATAACCCCAATTCCAACCCATCAAAACCAGGTGTATACTGTCCTGCGCAATATCACACCCTAACTCCCAGATGCTTCCAAATTCCCTCATTCTTCTAATTTAGATTAGATTTTATTACCATCCCTGATGTGATAGCCACCTCCCTTGCCAATCTCATAATAGCCGTGGCTTTTCTGCCATATTGTTTTTTCTAACCTCCTTGAGCATTGTGCAGACATACCCACTAGTGTTGTGCTTTTGTTGTCCTGTTCTAAATCAGTATAATGAACAAACTTACTACTTTCCCACACTACCTGAATGAGCGCATGAAATTCGGATGGAGCAATCCAAAAATGCTCATTTGGGAAAATCAATCTTCCCCCTGTACACCGCTTTGACACATCTCTTTGATTTTGACCAGTCTGCTTATCAGCTTGAAACCACTATTCTGAAACATAAAACAATGCATCCTTATCAAGATGAGGTGATTTTTTGAATCTGTTCATGGTGAAAGTAAGGGTGGAAGGAAACTCAAATTCCCCCTGATTTGTGGAAATATTGGCTTAATAATTGACTTGATCAAAGGACAGAACCCCCAATGACTTGTAGCAAGTTTGAATCTTTTTAAATAATTTATCCCCAACATATTGTGAGGATTGACATAAAATGCAACCAACTGAGCTAATATTTGCACTTCTGTTCAGCCATTAATCTTTTGTGTGTTCAATTTTCCCGGAACTTCCATGAAGACCAAGTTGTTCATTCTTCATGCTGCATTTGCGCCACCCAATTGCAAACATAAATCCCTCCAGTAATGCCTCATTTGTTGCAATTGGGTTGGTGAAATTTCTTTTTGCAAAATAAGAATTGTGATAATTCATCCCATTGATTGACCTCAACTTCACTCATGGTGGTGAATAGTCTGAATTTGACAAGGGCAATTAGTAATCCAGTTGAAGAGAAAATTGCCACGCAGCCAAAGTGAATGCGTTTGATCTGATTGACATCCACAACCCTTGAAATTTCACTTGGAATAATATTTTCTGATACTGTAATTGATATTTGAGCTGTTGGTTGAGTAGTGGAAAAAAACTTATTCTTTCAGGTGGTTTTAGCCTCATTTGTCTTTTCGGATGTCCCACTATGCCCAAGTGGTTGAGGGATCCCTTTGTGTTTAAGCAGACAAGATATCAGATACTGCTTCCTCCCATTTGAAGCTAAGGCCTTTTGAAACCAAAAAGATGCCCAATGCCCAATGAACCTTATTCAGCACACATCCTTGACTTCCCTGTTGAAGCCCACATGGCTTTGGCTTGAGCTAAAATGACTAAAGCCAATGTTTTTCCATGGGGCCCAATGAGGTTGCCACACGAATTCTGACCCATATGTATATCTATATATATATTCTTAGAATAAGTGAGCAACTCACACTTTCCTTCCTCACCCTGACCCTTTCCCGCAAGTTCCCTTTTACGCTCCTTTCCTTTTTTCGTGAATGGCATTCTTGCACAGGAAAATGAAATTAAACCAAAGTATTAGTGACTGTTGTGTGAATTATTAATTTCACCTCAATTTGATTTTGGTTGATGAATGTTTTTTATTTGCGACTAAAAAGAAAGATTACATCTGACTTTTGTAAATTGGAAATCTCAAGTACCTGAATTTAAAGTAATGCAGTGGATACTTCATTATTCAATTTGATATATTGATGTTCCAATCAATGACTTTCCAATCAAACCCTGTGGAATATTGCAAGCACGTTCAAATGCAATATGCACCCCACTGCAAATCCCTAATTATCCTAGTCCTCTTGAAAGAAACAGTGCCATTTGGCCTATTATGAGCTGGCAGGAAGTGATACAACCCTTCCCCTGCGTGTGCTAATTTCAGGCACAACTTCCTGACTCAGTTTGTGTCTTGTTGGAGTATTTTCACTTTTGTATAGAGGCATGCCCCGTACAAAGGTGGTTATTATTGGCATTTCTACTGAGGCATGCGGGAAGTATTAGGATAGGTACTCACAATTATTAAATTCATAAATAACTTTTTAAAATTAAAATACAATCTATCTGTACAAAGCTAATCTAAAATGGTTCAATCCTGGTTGTACGTTTAGCTGACCTGGGTACAGCCAATGTGACCTCATCACTTGAACCAAGACTGCACTTCTCCACCCAGGAATCACCAAATTCTAATACCAAGCATTGTGCAAACTCAAATCTAAGAGGTACAGTGGGGTTAAAAGACTCTGATGAGAAGAAACTCTTTTTCAGTAAATTACATATATACTTATTAGTACGTAGCCACACCGGCTCTACTAGATTTTTACCCTCTGAAAGTCTTTTGAAAATATCAATGAGTGATAAAGCCCCTTTCCATGAGCTTGTTCTCCAGTCATCTGAGCATACCATGAAACCACAAACCCGCGCAGCACAGAATGCGGCTAATATACCATAACAAATTTGATTTATTCCAAGAGTCTTTTGACACGCCAAAAGATCTTTTATGGCCTCATTTTCTTTCAAGCTGAGTTTTCCTTTCATGCCATAGACTTCGACCTTCGTATTTGCACGTACCATGTTTTATGCAATCATCAAGTGGATTACTTTATCCATTAGATCCTCCAAGTTCTTGTGCAGCTTTGTCAATATCTCATTGTCAGCCCCCGCCACCTTCAATGCTCAGTTGTGTTGCACATTGCTTTGATTTACTCAAGCAGGAGGCTAGGTATTCAACCGCTCCCCATTCAAGTCCAAGACAATTGGTTGAACTTTTTGTTGGTGCCACATATGGTTTCCGTGCAATCACATTGTATGAAGCTAAACTAATGGATTGAAACATAACATTCACCCAAAAATGTTTAATTGGACTGGAGGGGTAAAGAAGACTCTGAACCATTTTGAAGGAGGAGTGTTCAGATTTTGGGAGATTATCTGGAGGTTTTGCTGATTCCTTCATCAATTTGAGATTCCAAATCTTATTATTAAAAAATGCTTTGTTTTCTGTTGCCTTAAAATAATCTAACCCTGTATGTTGCAATGTATATCACTTGAGTCATCAGCCAAATCATAATTTATCATTCACAAAGATAGAAATTCTCTGCAATCTCAAGCTCCTCAAGCCAGGCCAACATTTTAAGCCCTAACTTACTGATAACCTTAATACCAATGGGCAGGAATGTATGAGAATCATTTGTGGGTAAATTTTCCCATTGATTTTTGTAAATAATAGTGATATTATCAAGCCCCCTTTTTCATGATTATTGAGTAATATTGGAATGATCATTCAAAATGTCTCCAAACTCTTCAATTCGGGATAAAAATATTCCTTTAAAATTTATGGAGGATGACACTTCAGGCACTACATCAGTCATATCTTGACCCATTGTATCATGTTTAATTGTCTCCCTTTCTTGAAAGGCTTGAATATTTGGAGGAGAGCAAAGAGGGGTTTCATCATGGATTTCTTCATTGAGTATGGGGGCCTTTTGGTATGCGGAGGTTCATTATTAATATGGTCCACATCAACATTGATCATGTCATCACCTTGTTCCTAGGAATCTTTTGTGGCTTCAAAGGTACGGCATTTTTTGATGGTTTTTTTGTGGCATTTATATTTGGTCTTTTTCCTAAACCTTTGCCTGGAGCTCCAATTACCACTTGTGATCTTTCAGGTAGAGATTCTCCCACCTCCACACCTATCCATATATTGTAAGCAGCCGTTTTGAACATTTTTGTATTGAAATAGTAATAGCCTTACAGCTAAAATCCATTTGGAGGAGGCTCATTTCTTCAGCAATCTTTTGACGTACATAATCAGGGATTTTACTATCATTTTGAATTTTTTCCAGCCTTGGGATTATTTGAGCAATGTTTGAGACAAATGTTTGCTTGGATATAATTTCAACCTTGCCAATGAATATTACGTCATCTTTCCCAGAATCTTCAGTTGTTTCACAAGGTTCAACAGTCTTTTCCTTCTCATAGCTTTTAAAATTAGGTTTCTGAGAGCTTGGAGGCTGAGCTGAAATAAAGGCGTTGACACAATATCAGGTTTTGAGAGATTTCAAATATTCAATATGGATGTGTACTCACATTCTGGAAGAACTGGTTGATCTTGATTATTTTCATGTGAATTTCTCTCTACTTCAATGCTTAATTCATGACTACTGACCATATCAGAGATTTCACTTCCACTCTCTGGGGCTGAATTTCTTTGTTCATGGAATTCAGTTGAATTTCCCAGGGTTTGGGGCATAGTGGAGGTAGTTTATTAAGTAAATAGATGGTGAAGAGTGGATTGATAACTTGATCAAAACTTTTAGAATAAAAAGATCAAAATTGAAGAAAAAAGGCGGAGTTCTGAAAGTGGTGGGGGTAAAATAGGTTTAAGATATTTTATTATTTTTTAGGTAATGTCAATATTGGAGAATTTTGGAAATTTTGAAAGAAGTTAACTATCAATTTAAATCCGTTCAATAGTTAGTGAATCTTCTAGAAAAAATACATCTTAGAACCATAAGCTGACCAAAAGAAACCTGCCCATCAACACATCCTTTGAGCCTTCCATCAATATCTATTGAACTTGTAATGGATTTGCAAAATATGATTTGTCCAGAAATTAAAGGAGGTGATGTGTAACAAATTATTTCATATCATTAAAATGAAATCACTTCCCTGTGAGATATTGAATAAAGTTGACTAGTGAGAAACCTCCCAAGGTCAACTTTTGAACTATCCAACACTGATGAGGTAAGGACTAAGCAAAGTGTTCAATTTGAATGATATGAAATAAAATGGTTTTGTTGGGGAAACACAACACAGAATTCTGGTGTTAAATAGTCCACTTATTAGGTTTGAATTTGTGAGTATCATTACTTAAACCCTAAACACAACATTGTGAATATCCCCACCAATTTCCCCCAAGAACCTTTTGGCAGAGAAGGCCACTCAGCATATCTCTGTGATTGTGTTCATCATGTATGCCAACAAGCCACCATACCCTATGGATCTAATATGGAAGTGTAAGGATGGTAAGTGGCGGAGAGGAGTGAGGGAAGCGTTGGAGGCATATCTTGAGGGCGCCACAGGAACATAAGGATTGTAAGTGGCAGCGGTGCAGAAGCGTAAGGAGTGGTGAGGGCGGAGATGGGGGGAGGCATTGTAGTATTATCTTGAGGGCACTGCAGGAGCATGAGGATTAGGCCGGTGTGGGGGCAGTGTTGGAGGCATGTTTGGAGGACACTACAAGAGCATAAGGATGGTAAGAGGTGGGTGGGAGAAGGAATAAGGAGGGTTGAGGGTGGAGTTGGAGGCATATCTTGGGGGCACCGCAGGAGCATAAGGATTGTAAACAGTGGGGGCGGCATTGGACTGACTTCTTGAGTGCGCTGCAGGCAAGTAAGCATGCTAAGGGTCAGAGAGGGTTAGGCCGGTGTGAGGGCAGTGTGGGCGCATAAGCATGCTAAGGGTTGGAGAGGATTGGGCAGGGATTCAGAAGCCAATTCATGTGTGAGAGTAGGCATGGTAAAGGGGTGAGATGGCAGAAGTATTCTCATGCACAAATATGAGCATGCCAAACTACTGCCTTGCACCATGAGGTGTAATTACCCAAACCTTGCAAATAGTGTCGAATGGGTTTGGGCTTTGAGCAACATTCTCATGTGACACATTTGACGCAGACATGACGTGACCCACTATATCCAGTGACTATAATATGACACTAACGTGACTGAAGCAAGATTTTATACTTACCGCGATGCAACATGATGTCAATTGCTGGAAATTGACACAACATTCTCCCTGGTGTAATATGTAGTGATATGAATGGTTTTACATAAAAACTCATATTTCCTTATATTTCTGTTTTCTGTTGAATATTTAATTAAACTATTTAAATAATAAAAATATGTACAATAATACTCTTTTCTTAACAAAATAAGGAAGAATTCTAATTTTACAATTTGAGTAATAAAATATTTTCATATCAAACAGCTTAAGTAAAGATGTCTTCTATTATTAAGAATTCAAACTTTAGAAAATTAAATTAGAGTCTAATTTCCTTGAAAGAATCAATAAAAGGGAGGCAGATTTTTTTTCTTGAAAATTTAGAAAATGTCAAATTTAGCTCCAAATATTTCATATTTATAAATGGATTTCATCCTTCCCAATATTAATATATTGTTGGAATAATTTCTGAAATATGGAATAAAGATAACCTCAGATAAAACATCAAAATCCAGATTGAATAAGAAATTTTTTCTTATCCAATTTTAATATTTTACAAAATAAATGAAAATAACTCAAATATTCTGTTCAATTTTTCTTTGAAATTTAGACAAAGTTCAAGTTAAGAAAACACATATTGAGGTTTTTGATGTAGTTTATTCAATATTGGTTTATACATGAAAATAGTTTTTCAAGTGAACAATAATTATCCTTAATATCAGTAAAAATTATGACAAAAAGATGGAATGAATATTTTAATTACTAATTTAAATCCTCTTTTTGGATAAGTTTCCAGCTCAAAAGGATAAATGTGAATTAATTCTTTCAAAAAAATTCCAATATTAGAAGGAATTAAGCTCAATTTTGTTTAAAATATTGTTTCCAAATAAGAGTGTTTAGTTTTGAAAAGATTTCATAATTTCATAATTTATTCCTTTTAAGATTATATGGATGCATATAATACAGAAATAAAATTGTAAGTGATACCTCAGACATTATCAATAACTAACAGATGAAATTAAGGTCATCATATTATGACAGTAATTATCTGAAAGTATCTTAATAATTCAATCAGATTCTTTTGGCTTTAAATATTTCAAAAGGATGAAAAGATCAAAATTCCAACTCTTGCCCATATCAAATCCATTTCTGAGGTTACCCCAGTTATCAAGTAAAAAATCTGGATCTTATCACTATTAAAGCTGAGTTCTAAATGCTACACCTTATTGGAAATGATCATGTTTTGCCCATGTTAACTGTGTTTGGACTAAGTTAAATTATATATCTTGGTACCAGAGGTAATGATCTGAATAAAGAAGTGCATATCCATCTTAATTGATAACATAATGAGTTATGTAATTTCAGCTCTTTCAATGCAGAAGAGCTAATATATTTTGAAAGTGATACAAAATTAATAAGGTAATTTTACTAATAGAGAAATTACAGATTGGAAGTAAGGTTTATATGAGTGTTTGAAGGATATTTTTGAAAAAAAAGGTCTTAAGGAGCATATCATGAAATTATTTCCCCCCTATTTCAGTATTGAAGAAAAGCAGTAAGTCATATGTATTGCAATCTCATAAATATTCTGAGGTGCATGCACATAAATTAATTCATGTCAATAATACAACATTTAAATTCTAGAGATATAAAATTCCTAATATTCTCATAATTCACTTTTCCTGATATTCCCTATAAATCAAATATAGCGTATTGCTAATAATATTTATGATATAAGATACCACCTAATAAGCATAATATTACATCTTACATGAAAGACGTGATAATTGGGTCAGACAACATGAAAAGCCCACATAGGTTTGGAAGACCGCTTTAATTTTCACTTGAAATAAAAACTTTCAATGACAAATTCATGATAAAATCCATAAAATAGTGATGAAATATCTTTGATATAAATAAAAAGAAGATAAAAAGAGTACCAATACAACTGATTAAGTAAATTTAAGGAAAGAAATAAAAATTTAACACATTGGGTCAAAATAAATTTCAGTTTAAAAATAAACCAGAAAACGTTAACAGAAGAAATACATTTTTTAAATTGTTAAAGCGTTTTTTTAAAAAAATGAATATCCCAGTTATGAAAAAAAGAGGACTAGAAGGTGTAACCTATCATAAGATAGGTATTACAGCTCAGTGATACATTATTCAACCACACATCTTTGAGCTTTGGAGTCAAACCACCCGAAATGTCAAAAAGATGTCATTTTTATTCTTTTATAAAGCTCAATCAGCTGGGTCCCTCTCTCCTCACAGGCAGAGTCACATTTATAGAGATAGGGAAAAATATTTTTGTATGACTATCAAATGATATTGGGTATAAAGATGTGTTGATGTTTTTTTTTCAAAAAAAAATCGAAATAATAAAGAAATAACAAGTAATTTATTCTTCTTATATGAACCCTAATCAGCGAAAATTATAGATTAAACTCAGTCAGAAATAATCTAAAGTAATTGTTTGAGTGTTTTTTTTTTTACTTTTACTCAACCCAAATAGACTTAGTTGCCTCAATTCAACGTCCATTCAATTTTAATTATGAAATTTTGTTTCTGTCGATTGAAACTTGAAATTTCTATGAGGGAAACTTCTTAGGTATTATTAAGATAACCAAGGTAACTAAAAAATTAATATAATATTCCCTTTTCCATAACATCAAATATTTAAATTCATAACTCATTTCTAATATATCCTCTCAATTCATTTATCAATAAATACTTCCCAGTTATATATAGATATGATAGAAAATTGATAGAAATGAAGTAGAAAAAATATTTAAAAATGTTTTAATCAGGAATTTACTATTTAAAATATTAAAAAATTTGTTTTGGGGTACTTTTATTCTTCTTTGTTCTGGAGGGGTTTAAAATTATATAATTTGAAATCACGAAAATGAGTTCTGAATGAGAAGTAATTTTTTTTTCCTTTTCATTTGCCTCCTCAACATAAGCTATTTTTTTTATATTTGTAAAATTTTCATTATTAAAAATCTGAGTTTTGGTCAGAATGGAAGTTGATTGATTATAATTGTAAATACTTTGAAAATTGGTAGTATTTTTTGAGTAAAGAAATATAAAATACTTCTGAAAATTAGAAAAAAAAAACTAAAACTATCATCACTAATATACACTTTTCAGCTTGTATAATCTATACAGGCTAAATGAAATTTTACATATAAAATGTCAATTTTGGTGTATATATGTCAGGACAAGAATCTTTTTATAATAACTATCCACTAGTCAACCCAATATAGCGAACATAAAAAATATTTAAGATGTTATTTCATGACCAAATCACTATCCATTGATTTTTCAAATTTGCTTTGTAAAAAAAATTTCTAATGTTGCCATCTTGTTAAACTATCTTTATTTTTCAAATGAACTTCATAGTTTTTTTGTCTACTGATGAAATTTCCTACTTAATTTTTCAAAAATTCAAATAATTTAAATAATATCACAAATAAGATATACAAAGGGAGGGGACTTTGGTGGTCCATTTTAAAGGACCTAAATGAAGTCCTTTTTCCCCAAACCCTGAAAATGAATATGTATTATTTAATGGCATTTTTTTCACCACAAATCATACTCTTCCATTTTTTGAGGATCAGGCCTATTGTAAATTGCACTTTTTTATCATAATTGTAAGGTTTGTCTATGAAACTCATGGTAATAGTATTGAATATCAAGAGCACTATGACTGTCCTCAGTAGAAAATCTAATATAATAGAATTTTATAACCACAGATTTCATATTATTATTATAAAGAATCATATATATATAAGATTTTTAATTATTATTAAATGATTTAATAATAATAAAAATCTTAATAATTATAATATATTATGATTATTATATTATTGTTATAGTCACTGAAAACTATAACAAGAAGAAGTTTAAAGCTCTTAATGAGACAATTATATGTGTAAATAATGACATTTATCCACTCATAAATAATATATAAATATTATTTATAAGAGAAATTATCACTCACAATGTGAAGAGATAATTCTTATAGGAAAATTCTATACAAAAAAACTAATGATAGATGAAAAAGATATGTAATTTTAGAGGAAACTTTTTCATAATATTTATTTAATACTAAAGGTCAAACAACAACAGTTATTATATTAAATAATGCTTATAAGTTAAAAACCCGCCAAAATACAATATTTCAAAATATAAAAACAACTTTGTTATTATAAAATTAGATTCAAGAGTTATTAAGAGGATTTTTTGGATTTAAAAGATATTTAAGACAATAATTTTATGAAATAAGTATATTTTTGGTGATTACAATGATAATCTGATTTCTATTATTTCAATTCTTTGATTTAAGATCAATAAAAAATAAGAAACTTTAGAAAATACTTTAATGATAATATTTTATAATTGATAAAATATTACTTAATTAAAATTTCTAATTGATTGGAAGGATGATTTGTTATTGGAAAAAACAGTGATGTGTAGGCTCTTTTTATGCCTTCAGAGAAGCTCTCCCAATGCGTAATTGATATAGAGGGTGTTCTCAGGTTGAAACTGAAAAACTATTCTTAAAGATAAGGTTCTTAACTTAACTTAACTTATTTTCAATTCCAATCTAAAGTTACCAATGTTATTGTTAACTCCAAGTATCTTTAATCCTTCTTTTAATTAAATATCTTAAGTTTTAATATAAAATAAATGTACTTATATTATATTTAATCACATGAAAAACTTAAAAAAGAAGTTTTGAGAAAAAAACTCCTAAACTAGAATTTTAATTAATTTTTAAAGAAATCTTAATTTTATTTTAAGAATATTTAAAATTGTTAATTTCAAGGCTCATTAGCAATTAAACTTTTGTAAGAGAGATACTTTAAATTGAATTTATACACAGATGACATTCAATTGTAAGCTGTGTGAAATTCAAAAGCCAATCCATTAAGAACTGGATGTCAAATCAATTTTTGAAGTTATTGTTCTTGTTCCACATAAAATAACAATACAAATAAAAACTCAAGTTTTGATGAGGTTTTTATACTTCTAAATTAATAGTTTTCAGCTGAATCAAGCTTTGATAGTTCTTAAAGCCTTAACTTCAAGCTTTCATATTGGGATTTACCCTTTGGAAGCTTGAAATTCCTGTCTGAATTGGGATAAAACCAGCTTGGACTTGAAGGTTGGATCAAATGCTAATCCCGAAGCTTAATTAAGGTTGAAAATCCTCCAATACAGGTGGAAAACCTTAATTTAATCCTTGCAGATACAATAGGTTGGGAACCCCAGCTCTGTTTGGTCTTTTTCCTTTTTCCCACCTCTCTGCATGGATTTGCCCCTTTTATTTTTCAAAGCCATACTATGTCCTTGAAGATTTTTAAATTTAGCTCACACAGCATTTACATTCTGTATGGAAAATGCTTAGCCAGCTCAGTAAATATACACAACACACCAATTTTAACTAAAATTTTGGTAAGTTTCCATAAACCTTACAAAACTTTAAATTTGAGGTTATTTAAGCTTAAATTGAACAATTTAAAAAAAAATTAAACAATTTGCAACTTTACTGTGAGATTCTGAAATCTTCTAATAACATAAAAAAACCATTTCTGGGTATAACACCCTATGGGTCTACCCTAGGTTATTTTTGGTTTAGAATCCAAAAATGACATATTAACTATGATTGTGTTTATCCAAACCAATTTTTACTTATTTTTTGTTACTTTTAATTTTAAATACAATTGATAAGTCTGTTCAAGACTAAATCAATTCCGTAAATGTTATTTGTGGCCTTATGGGTATGTCATTCTTATCTCACATGCTCACAGTAACATTTGGTAAAATATATCTTCAATAACTGACCAATGTGAAAATTTGGGAATCTTTGAGCCATATTTCATGCAAATTGAAATGTTTATATAAGAAATCAAAAAATTGAAATATTTTGGGCCAATATGTCTGGAAAATTGGTGAACTGAATTTAGTTTTTTTTCACATAATCAAGATTTGGAAGAAATTTCATTATCTTAATACTAAAACTATTTTGATTAGTGAAATAAAATCCCTATAATAAGCTTGAGAAAAGTGTTATTATTTTCTCATAAGAACTTCTATAGTTAGTTTAATGAAGATTTAATAAAAAGTGTCATGAGCCTTTGTATGAGAATGAGTAAAAAGTTTGATATAACCAAATTACCACTGATGAGGGTAACTTTTGTTAACAAAGTTTTTTTCAAAGGAAGTAACACACTTTACATTTTTTTATAATAGAATGTTTTTTTGATATCAATTTCATCATAAAAATAATAAATTCTTGTCAGTTTGAAGCTAAATTGTTCTTGCAAGTAGAATTTTATACTAAAATGAATAACTTTTAGATTATTTTTGTACTCAATTCTTTCAATAAGAAAAATCTCATCAAGATAAGAATGATACCTCTATATCTCACATGATATAATCCACATAATATCATTTTTTCAATTTATCCTTCTTTTATTAGGGAGTTTTAGTGCTTCCTTCTTTATTTATAAATCTTTTTACATGAGCTTAATAATGTATTCCAAATGAGATTGAAGATTTTTTCAATAGATTTAAGGGCTTATGTTTCTTTGAAACTTCTCCATATGATGCTATGAATTAGTTTTCTAAAGAGTGACAGAACTTATGTTTTTTGAAAATCTAATGTAATTAATATGGTGCCTTAAACATTGAAATTCTGCATTATTATTTTTTTGTATTTAGTCAAAAAAACAATTCAAAGATCTTCTTGTTTAAAATGGAAGAAAACTCATTGATCTCTAGCATTTAACAGAACTTAAAATGATTATAATGAGGATTTTAAAGCAAAATCAGTATCTTTAATACAGGATTTTTAAGTTTGATATTCCCTAATGTTGAGATAATTTTATGATATGAATTATTTAAAAACAACTTCGAAATATCAGATATTGGCTGTTCTCGAGCTGAGGATATATATATTAATAATAATAATTATTTAGATTAATTTCCAAAACTAAATTTTAAATGAGACATTAAAAACTGAGACAAAAACAATTCTCTTCAGAAAAGATAGAGTTTAATAAACATGAAATATATGATCAAAATGAAAAAAGAATAATAATCATAAATAAAGTTATGTTTTCATTTTTTTTAACTTTTGAAAATTATCTATCATTTAAGAGAATAATATTAACATTTTATTTTTTATACTAATTAAATTCAAAATTATTCATTTTTCTCCTTTAAAATTGAACTCAAAATAAATATAGAAAACAAATTTACTAATCAAAAATGTTAAATTATTTGAAATGCAGTTTGAATATAGTGTACTCAT
This sequence comes from Austropuccinia psidii, assembly GCA_023105745.1. Classification (NCBI taxonomy): domain Eukaryota; kingdom Fungi; phylum Basidiomycota; class Pucciniomycetes; order Pucciniales; family Sphaerophragmiaceae; genus Austropuccinia; species Austropuccinia psidii. The sequence goes on along the minus strand of JALGQZ010000014.1, from coordinate 19,019,404 downwards.
AATTTGTGATGGATTTTAGACTTTCAAATCACTTCAAATATAAGAAAAAAAGAAAGATTTTTTAATAGAAAAAATATTAGACTATTTTGGGTTGTCATCATTCTTTATTTTAATATATACAATACATATATTTAGAAAAATTAAGAAATCTTAAATGTCATTTGATGAAAATCAGAAAGGACTATAATTTTGACACATTCATGTCATATAAAGAAAGGAGTTAAAGTGAGCATTTTTGTGAATATCAAAATGTCAAAAATAAGTGAATATTAAGAAAACTTATTGATTAATAAAATTTATGATGCAGGCATTCAACAGATGATAAATGAGATGAAAGTTACTATTTCTTTTTTGCCAAATTTTGATAATAAGCTAGCAAATAGTGATAAAACATTCAATCAATCATATTATATCGTATATTTTCAATTTTATGAGTAATATGGTTATTTAGTTTGTTTTATCATCCATTGAGAGCTAAATTGGATTGATCTTTTTTATTGGTTTTCAACTTGAAGGTTTATCAACTGGATTATCTTATTTAGATAGCATAGAGCTTTTTGAAGAAAAAAAATCCGCGGTATCAGCAAGAACACAGATTCCCAATTCATGAATTAAATGTTAAAAAGTATTAAAAACAGATTTGGTATGTAAGTTATTGAATTACAACAAAAAACTACACAGATGTATCTGTAACTTTTAAATAAGTTGTAAGAAGCCAAATTTTACTGATGCTTAGATTGCTACAGCTTCTATTAAGTTGAATTTAGAACAAAGAACAAAAAAGAGTCTGTTTTTTGAAGAAAATGCAGCTCCAATTTCGCATTAAGCCTCCAATAAATTTTATTGAAATCAAAATTTGACTAGTTATTATGACTTTTATGATAAAAATGCAAGAACTCAAAAAAGCTTGAAAATTAGTATTCGTGTTTTGTTTCCACAGAAAAATTATGTGCTTTGACTCCCAAAGTAATGATACATTTGCATGATGTTTTTCAAAAGAAAATGATCTAATCCTGCGTTTTACGCGCATCAACTGCACAGAACGCTTTGATTAATGGTGTGTTTAAATGAGAAAACATGTTGTTGGGTTAGGCTTGGTGAGATTGACGTGATTTTTCGAATTTTGTGAATTCCTTCATACTAATACTCATCAAATCGATATCCTTCATTTCGACTTGCATAATTTGAGCGTTGTTAACATCTAATTCCAAAAATTCTTGTTGTTTTGCTAACTCTTTTGAATACACTTCTAATTCTTCAGCGTATATGTCATAGACGCAATGAGTGCAACCTAAAACAGAATTGTAACTTTTTAACGAACTTAGCAGTTGGTTCAAGTTAAAGAAATGCAGTCGCTATTCCTCTTGAATAAAATAAGAACCAAGCTTTTTTAGCTTACCTGACATGCAACAGTCTTCAGGACCTGGCGGTTTGGGGGGGAAAAGGGGTTTGACAGTTTCCTTGGTAGTTGCTTCGGCCGAAAGGTGGAAGCTGCTAGTTGATTGTGTTTGGGGGATAAGCCACCACTCGAAGTCCTTAGCGAATTGACAAGAAAGGTTGAGGGCCGAGGGATTGACAGCCTTCCAGGTTGTTTGATGGCTTGACCTGGGGGAGCAGCCAGCCAAGTCGAGCATGCCCCTGTCACTGCGCTGGCGCTCTTTAACCAGTAGATAGACAGACCGATCCTTGTTAAGATCAAGTTTGATGGCCAGGCTACTGAAGTGCACTGATGAAGAGAGTGCTGCTGGCGATACCCTGACTGATCGTAGCGGCATGAGAGCTTGGAGGGGTCGGGGTGGCATCCTTCATGCTCATCGACTGATGGAAGGATGTGGGGAGGAAGAGCGTGACGGAGTCGGACACGCCCCCGGAATTTTGTGAAGGTTGTAAATTGGGCCCAACTCAGAAACTCCGACAGTTTCAGAAAATCCAATTGATTATTTTGCATGAAGAACTCGCCATAAAATTTCTGATACACGAAAATCCATGGCAACCCAGAAGTTTGACTGCTTGGAGACGGGCTAACAATATCCTTGCAAATGGTAATTGGGAGCCTTGGAAAGAATCATGACAGGACATTTCAAGGAAATTAAGAAATGTTATATCAAAAAATTCATAAATATAGCACCATTGACATCAGTCTGGAAAATTTGAACAAGTCACCCTTGGAGGGATTTTCTATGTTGAAGTATTCACCAGGGAAAAATGAGCTTCAAGCGCCAGTGCTTGACTTCATGTCAAGGAGGATTCTCTCTGAAATCACTCTTGTGTAAGTCAGCAGACAAGGAGGTTTCAAGTTGAATTCACTGTCAGTTCACCTTCCCTTTGTGCAGCAGTCAAGTACTCAAACTACTATTACCAAATGGTAAGCTCCAGGATCATTCAGTGAATAATGTCCAGAATGAGCCACAAGATAAGTTCCAGAAGGATTCAGTGAATATATGCCATAATTCAAAAGCAGCCCAGCTCCAGAACCATTCAGTGAATAATTGCCATAATTTCTAAGCAGCTAAGATCCACACTAACAAAAGTGGCACAGCTCCAGAAGCATTCAGTGAATAATTGGCATAATTCATAAGATGCTAAACTCCATATTCACAAAAGTGGGCCAGCTCAGGGAGGTAATCTCCAGACACTCCATACACCTCTCTCCATAAAGTAGAACAATTTTAAAATCCTAAGTGAATTGATCATACTTTATATCAGGTAGTTGGATAGAAGGTCTGATTTCCCATTGATGGGGTCCTGAGAAAACACCATCATACTACTGGAAGGAAGTAGAATCTATTAGGAAGAAATACAGAAATTTGGCAGAATCCAATTTCAAAATTTACTGTAAAAGATGTAGTGTACAATATGAAATGCAATATACTAGCTGTATTATGGCACATATGATGCTTCAGTACTCTAACTTTGTTGTGTACTATAGGATTATTCCTTTTTTGGTATGGACTATCCAGGAGGCCACTCAAGTTTAAGTTCATAAGCAATAGGATTAGCTTGTGGTTTTGATATTTTGGGAAGAAAATTGAAAATATATAAGGTACTCAAGGGGTACTTTTTTCCTCCCACTTCTTCTTTAACTATGTTTTCTCATATCTTTATCACAATTCCACAGGTTCTCTAAGCTATATGTATTATTGTGATTGAAGTACAAAGCCTTCCAATCTAAATGCACTGATATTCTAATTGCCTTCCACCTACATCATTCCCAGCACCAGAGCCACAAACTCAGGGCCCAATTTCTGATAAAAAAATTCCAGAAGAAAAGAACCAGGGTATATATTAGAAATTGATAACAGTCTTATACCCATAAACCTTTCTCAGGGTATATAGGGTTTTGAAGATTTTTACTGTTCATTTTATACTGATCATATTTTTGTTTTATTTTTCTTCAAATAATTTATTGAGAAAGATTTGCCAATTGCTCCTTGACCAAATCTCAAAAGCTATGAGGAAGACCAAACACCAGAATCTGAATTTGGTGATAAGTAAATGGAGAAGAGTGTAATGAAGAGGTATTGTTTAGTGGTGAGATTAAAATGATTAGAAAAGATCAGTTTTTATCAAATATTGAAAACGTTATCCTCAATCTGGAAGCTGTCAGCAGGGATAGTGGAATTCCTGAATACATCCACCAAATGTTGGGACAAGCAATGGATCTTCTTATAATGGATTTAAACTGTAAGCTAATTCTTACCATTTTCTCAAGATTTCAATATTGCCTTACATACTATTTAAATTTGGTGTTAGTGATGGAAAATATTTTCCGAAGAAGTCAAGGGTGAAAATTGGAGAACCAAACATTATGTTGGGAAAGAAAGCCAGTTCTTTACCAACCAGACATTAATGAAACAAAAGAGATATGTTTACTGGGATTAATTATATTCAATGTACAAATGAAGAAGCTGCTAATGTGCAAGTTATAACTAAGAGTGAGGAAGTCCACATTTCCCCACCAATCATCAGACCAATTCATCATATCCCAAAACCCCATCCTTACATCAACTGAAATGGCTCAAGAATTGTCAGGATGAAACTATGATAAAGGTGTAAATAGACTAATTACAACTTTAACTATGTTTTTGACATGGTAAAAATGGTTTAAAAAAGATTTATTAGGGTTTAAAGATAATTTAATTTAAGATAAAAAGGGCTTTACTATATATGATATAGTGGTGGTGAGCGCTGTTGAAAGCCCTGGGTGCAGCTTTATCTGTTGGGTTACAATAATAAAAGACTACAATAATTAAGATTTATAATTATACCTGATTATCAACCAAGAGTAAAACTGTTTTTGACAGTTTACTATGTAGGTTATTCAAGAGCAGGATGAGGAGACAATTCTGGCTGTGAAAAGCCTCCTTTTTATCCTGAAATGGGGCGGAAAGGGTGCTAGACCTTTCCACATAGAGGAACTGAAGATTTTTTCACTCTCTAGTACTGGCTTGTGGTTTTCAAACAGCCTGTATAACCTGTATTGGGCTCAGATGTGGTTTTGAAACCACCAATACAGGGTGAAAATTTTCATCTGGGGACCTCACAGCCTGATTCTGACGTGTATGACGCGTAGAATGCTGTACAGAAGCTGTATGAGACCCCAGTATTGACTGAAATATGAGGTATTGAAGTAAAAACAAGCTTCTTTGTCTATTTGACACCTCATATTCATCATTATGGGATATTATCCCATGGTAAGGCTGTAAGATGTGACTATGAAACTGATGATAATATTACTATTGATCAACAGTACTATGTCTGTTCTTATGAAATATAATAATAAAAAAATATTATAACCACAATTAAATAATTATAAAATGATTTCTTTCACGTGTTATACACTACTAGTGATTATAACTATGAGCAGTAATTGTCTACAAGAATCAATTACAAGAAGAATTTAATAATAAAAACTTCTTTTATTAAAATAATAAAATTATTTTAATATATAATTATCTTTTACAAGAATAATTATAAAGATAATTCTTGAAGAAAACTATTACTAGAGAAAAACTTTAAGAATTAAAAATAAATGACTCACTAATACTCCAAAGAACTTATTGATAGATAAAAGTAGAGAAATTTGACGTGGAATTGTGGATTTAAGGGATCAAAAGGATTTATAACAGTATTACAACAATATATAGTTGGATTCTATGATTTCACGTCTTTCTGGTTGATTCTGAAAGATTTAAAACACTTAATAATAGCTTGTAACTAATACTTACTTCTTGGTAATAATGATTTAATAAATTGATAAGATAATGATGATGCGGAAAAAACAGCAAGAAGAGGCTTCTTTTAAGTCAACAACAGCTCACAGAGGCGTGCCATAGAGAAAACTGAAAAACCAGTGAGTGAGAAAACAATAAACCTTTTTGGATTAATGATTGCATCATCTGTTGTCACATAAGATTATCATAATTACTTAATTGATGCTTTTACGTGACTACTAACCCCAATATGGTTAAGAATAAAAGGAGTAACAACAGTAAATCTTCTTTTATTCCAAAATAATCATTGATTTCTCAAAGTTATCAATGTTATTGCCAATTTCATCACAGGTTTTAATTACTGTGAATTTTTGAAGATTCAGTGTTTCACGTAGAATGGTCAAAAATGGACTGTAAGAAAAACTTTTAATTTTACTAGTAAAACTGTAATTCTTTTTGGTTGTACCATAGATAATACAGTTCTTCATTGATCCTGAAAGTTTCAGAAAGATTCAGTAAGAATTGTATTTTTAATGAATTTTTGAAGTTTTTACCTCATTTCTACGTAGAATTGCAAATAGCAGTATTTTGCTGGTTGCTATGAGGTAAATCAATGAATATGGATCCCAAAAGGGTTTTAATTACTCTTTTAGGGTCTAGTCATGGAAAGTCATCAAGAATTGACGTGGTTACAGGAGCCTAAGTAGCTTATTACCTCCTTGGCACGTCAAAATAGCAGGTTATTTGCTATTTTCTTATGATTACAGTAGGTGTAACTTGGTAACCAAGTTCCCAAAGGGTTTTAGTTTACCAATTTGGCCAAGATGAGCCATGGATCCATGTTATGGAGCTATCCACGCCTCTGAGGCCTCAGAAGTTGGGTACCCTGGCTCTCTTTGATGTCTTTTGTCCCCCTTGCCTAATTTTTACGTCAAAATAGTAATTTAAGCATAAAGTGAGATATCCACTATGGGTGTACCAAAAGTCCATGTAAGAATACCATGATATTAAGTGCTCAAAACATGCATAACACTATTCTCTGTGTATATGTAACATGGGATTTCTCACTTTCCCATTATTTTGGCGTGAAATTAAGAAAAACAAAAATTTTCACGGATCTTTTATGTGGTATTGATGATGTGGTATTGAAGTATTTTCCATTTTACCACCTCAAAGAGTTAATTTGAGCTTATTCACTCTATGGAGCTACCCTAGGTGAATTCTTGTGTAGAATCCAAATCTGGTCTTAAATCCATGGATTTACTTACTCAAAAAAAAGTTATTCATCTTTTCTGAAATTGAAAATGATGAATTTTGGATATATGCATGACTTATGAGTTATGCATAATTCAAAATTTCTTTTTAAGATAATTGTGGCCTATTTGGGTATGTAAAATATACCTCAAGGCTCACAAAGGCTGTATTGGTCAGAATGTGGGATTTTGACCTTAAAACAGCTATACATTTGTCAGCTCTTGAGATATCAGCCTCAAAACTGAACCAGTGTGTATCCCTGTATGAATTCTACAAAATGGTACCTTATTTGATATGGTTATCATTAAATATGGCAAAGTTATGCCATGTACAAGACTTTTGTACATATGCGTGATTTAGGCAAAAAGCTGTATTGAGCTTGTTTGCCCCATACCTTCTGCTGGAGTTGAGATATGGGGAATTGGGCAACACCATCAGATAGCCCTGATTGTGCTCTTTTCAAAAAGACCCCACTTCAAGTATCTCACACTAAAACTGTACAAGCTAGATGAGAGGTGAATGTTTTGTTCACCCTTATTTGGCCTGAAATTGACCATAACTCCAGTAATATTGGTTCTAGCTCGGTTTGGCTGGTACCATTGGATAGCCCTGGCTTAGAGCTTCATTTTGAGTACCCATTTGATGGGGTTAAGCCTCTCCTTCTAGATTTTAGATGAGAGGTGAAAATTAAGGTTTATGCTCAGCAATAACTTTGAGCAGGAATAACTTTGTTATTCTTTGTCCTATGGTTATGGGACTTATATTTTCAGAAAGAGGTGAGTTTCCTCTTTTGTTTGATACCTTTTGAGCTGATTTGGCTCAGCTCCATGTTTTGGTGGTATCTTGGCTATACCATTGGTTTATGGTATTTTGGCTGTCATGCTTGTGCTCTGGTTTTGAGTCACAGGCTGACATACCCTCCCTCTGAAAAAGGCTCATCATTGATGAGACTGTTCAGTCCTCCTAGAGGCCCTGAATCTCCTTAGATGAAGGTTCCCATCTGGTATGGCATCTTCTGCCAACCATTTGTCTTTATCAGCTGTTTGGTGCTTGAATCTGACTAAGCATTGTCTTTGATCCTTCCCATTAAGTCTGATCTTCCTGGCCCTGATGATCTTACTCACAGGCACTGGTGAGTCCTCCACTTCCACTATATCAGGTGGTGTGGGGTTCTTCTTCCTGGAGGGGAATTTATCCTCCTCTGTTTGGAAGTATGGTTTTACCAAACTTGCTGGGGAGACTGGGTGCTTCCTGGAAAATTCCTCTGTAATTTTGACTTCCACTGCATTCTTTCCTATCAACCTAATGATAGTGAAAGGCCCTACAAATGAGTCCCTCATCTTCTTGGGTCCTTTAAGATTATTAAAGTTCAGTGTAGACACTAGCACCTGGTCCCCTTCCTTAAAGTCAGGTTCCATGTGTGTCTTGTCCCACCTCTGTTTATTATATTCTTTTGCCTCAGCTATGCATTTGGCAGCTGTGTCACAAGCCCTCTTCCCCATATCATGGAAGTCTTTGGCTGTGGGATGGATGGTCAGAAGGTTCTTCTTTAAGTGATCCACAGGCAACAGGGGATTCAACCCTTTCTCTACCACTGCAGGTGTTTTTCCTGTGGTCGAGTGCTGACTGGTATTATAAGCCAGTTGGACAGCTGGTAGAAGGGTAACCCAGTCATGGGTGTATCCTTCATGGTCCTTGTATTCCATGCCATAGGCACAGAACCTTCTAAGGATGTCTTCCATAGTCTGGATCATCCTCTCAGCTAGGCCATCTGTTTGGGGATGGTAAGCTGTGGAGAAAGAAAGCTTGGTGCCAAGCATGTCATAAAAGTTGGTCCAAAATTCAGATGTGAATTTTGGGTCCCTATCACTAATGATGATTTTAGGGACTCCACAGGTAGATATGATGTTATTTCAAAATGACAGGGCAGTATCCATGGCTGTGTACTCTTTGTGGCATGGTAGACACCTCATGCTCTTGCTGAACCTATCAACTATGATTAAGCAGGCATTGTAGTTTGCTTTGCCTCCTGGGACAAGTCCTGTAACCCAGTCCATGTTGATGGTTTCCCATGGGTGTTTGGGTTCTTCTATATGTTGAAGTAACCCATACTTCTTCCCATGTTTCCTATTTGCCTTTTGGCATCTTTCACAAGTGTTGATGTATTCTCCCAACTCTTTTTCCCACTTGGGCCACCAAGCCGTGCTTGCTACCCTCTCCTTGGTCCTGTCTTCACTCATGTGTCCCATATAGGGGCAGTCATGGCATTCCTGCAGGATCAAGGAGATGTGGTCTCTGTCTACCACTGTGAGTGCACTTGTGTGTTTCTCTCTGTGGTAGAGCAGGCCATCTATAAGGAAGAACTTGTTATCCTTATAGGCCCTCAACCAGGGTTCTTCCAGCTGGGATTCCAGTTCTGGACTCCTGTACTTTTGTTGAAGGAGTTGTAATAGTATGCCACACTGTTTGTGTTTGGCATAAGACTTCAGTACTGCACTAAAAGTTCATTGTGCAGTTCAGAGGAACTTATTCCCAATATGGGAGTTTCTGTCCCCTCTGAATCAGCGTTTCCACTGTCAAGGGTACCACTTTCTGGTGCCCATTCAGAAAATCTGAAGTTCTTCTTCCTATCTATTTCCATGAAGTGGATAGGGATTTTGGCTGCAACTTCAGGGTCATAAGCTGGATTGCTCTTGACATTATCAAGTGGCCATCTGCTAAGGCCATCTGCATTGGTATGACTTTTACCTTCTTTGTATATGATGTCCATGTTCCCTCTATACTCCTGGATGGCTATTTGCCATCTCAGCATGTGTCTATTTGTAGTCTTCATGTTCAGTAAAGACTTCAAGGCTTTTCAGTCTGTGTATAATTCAAAGACTGCTCCCTCCAGATAATAATGGAGTTTTTCTAGAGCCCAGACTAGACATAGACACTCAGTCTGGGTGGCCCCATACCTGGCTTCTGAATCTTTCAGCTGCCTTGAGATGTAGCAAATTACTCCTTCTCTTGGTTCACCATCCACAATTTATCTTTGGTGAAGGGCTGCTCCTAGGCCTTGACTGCATGCTGCATCTATGTATAGCTTGAATGGTAGTTCAAAGTCAGGTAAGATGAGCAAAGGTACATTTGTGAGTTCATATTTGATCCTCTCATATGCATCCCTCCTTTACTTGGTTATTTCAAAAACTACATCTTTTGAACATAACTTGTATAAGCTACTAGTTATGTGTGCAAAGTTTTTGATGTGGTTTCTATAGTAGCTAGCAAACCCAAGGGAGGATTGAATCTCTTTGATGCTTCTTGGTACTGGATTTTGCAGTACTGCTGCTACTTTATTCTGGTCAATTTCCAGACTAAGACCTGAGACTTTATGTCCTAGAGCTAGTATCTCTTGTTGGCCAAAATTACACTTTTTTAGTGAAATTTTCAGATTGGTGGGTGTACATATACTTAGCACTCTGTCTATATATTGTAAATGGTCTTCCCATGTCTCTGAGTATATAATGATATCATCAATATATACTACCATCCAGCCTTCTAATATTTCTTCTTGAAATATTGTGTCCATCATCCTTTGGAAGTGGGCTGGTGCATTCTTAATGCCAAATGGCATCCTGGTATACTCATATATGCCCATATGGCATATTATTCTGAGTAATTTCATGGAGTTTGGTTCAACTCCATTCCGGTGGAAGCCTTTCATACAGTCCATTTTGGTTATTTATTTGGCCTTTTCCAGTTTATCCAAGGCATGAGGTATCCTGGGTATAGGGTATCTGTCTGCTTTTGTAGTTATTCAAAGCTCTGAAGTATCCACACAATCTAGACTTGCCATCATGCCAGGTGATTAGGACAGGAGTGGTTATTTCCACTATTTCATTGTGTCCAATCTTCCTGATGACTTCCATTTCCAGGAGTTCATTGATATGTTTTTCAATTTCTTTCCTGGTTTCCAGACTTGCTGGGTAAGGAGGTCTCCTAAGAATGGGTGGATAAGGCCTTTCCGCATCCAGATATAGTTCTATATCATGTCCTTTGATCTTTCCTAATGGTTCTTCACCAATGGCAAATGCTGGTCTGTTCTTTTTCAGCATATTCAGTAAACTTAGTTTTTGTTTACTGGTGAGGGTAGTGCTAAACTGTCCCTCTCTGAATTCCTTAAGAAGTTCTTCTAGTGGATCTTGTGAAGATATCTGGTATATATCAAGTGAAAATTTCTTTTCCTTGTTAGTACCAATGGTGATTTTCCTATTTTTACTGTTGTAAATGTCTATGCCATACATCCTCTGGTAATCTGTTCCCAGTAAAAACCGTTGGATGTGGGCATTATCAAGCACTACAAACTCTGGGTTGAGTCTGATATTACCCTTCCTGTGGGGTATAATTATCTCTTTGATAATTGTCCTAATGGAAGTCATCTTCCCTGATGCACTTTTAAAGTTCTTTGCCTTAGTGGGCAAGAGCTGTTTTCCTCAGTTTAGGAAGTGGGTATCCAGATAGTTTCTGGCCACTGTGGAGCAGTGTTCTCCACTATCAATGATCAGTGGATGCTGAGCATTATCAATACAAACAGTCATTTTTGTGGCTGTCCATGTTTATATGCCATTCCTTTGGTTGGTGTAACCAGGAATGTTTGTGCATCTTGTGTATGTTTGCACAAGTTCTTGTGAGCAGTGTCCTGTGGCATGCCTGCTTCCAACTGTATGTCCTGAATTTCTAGTGGGGTTTACTCTTGGTATTCCACTAGAAATTCCTCCCTTGGGTCTTGATCATCATCAGATGGTTCTCTGATGGCATCACTCATGGAGTCTGATACAGAATCCTCTGTTGGAGATTCTTCCTCTGGGACTTTCTCAATGGAATAGACTTTTTTCTTTGCCTTTGGACAGTTGTTGGCATAGTGGTCTGTTGAACCACAATTGTGACAAGAATTCCTCTTCTTTGCCACTTCTGCCACTCTTTCTTTTGGTTCGTCTTTAAACTCTACCCTGAAAGGTTGTTTCTCTTTGAAACTACTGCTCTTATATGGGGTGAATTTCCCTATATTAGTCCTTTTCCTTATGTCTTGATAGGTGTTGGCAATGTCATCTAGAGTGCAATGTTGGTTGCATCTGCATTTTACTGCATATTCTAGTTCTCCTGGAAGTTGTGTCAGAAGCTTGTGATTCCTCATTTGGATGTTCATCTGAGGATCAATGGCTTTAAGTCTTTTAGACTTTCTAAGACACCACTCATATGGATCTTTGTCCACTGAGTATTTGTCATTTTCAAATGACATTGTCTTCTGTCATATCCAAGTTCCATTACTGTATTTTTGGATGATTTGACTCTTCCACCATGGCCAGTTTCTTCTGCCATGGATTTCTTTCATTTCTGTGTACCATATACTAGCATGACCTTTAAATGCAGTATTCAATCTAGCAGTAATCCAGTAGTCTGGTATTCTTGGTACATCAATGAAGAGTCCATCAATATAATCTATGAGTTCCATATGATCATATTCTCCTGATCCAGGGAATTTGCACCAGCTTGAGGCCTCAGGAAGCTGTTTCAAGGCTTCCTTCTCTGAAGAAGACATGCCATCCCAATCCTGGTATTGTGATGGAGATCTTGCCTTATTTATCAACATGTCATCTGGTTGATATGGATTCTCCATAGCTTGGCCTTGTGGTTGTGGCTTCAAGTTATGGTAGAAATTGAACAATTTGTTTATGTCTTGGTCCAGACAATCCCTGTCCCTTTTGCTGTGGTGTTGTTCTTCAAAGACTAGATTCAGTCTTTTGTTGGTTTCTTCAGAGGCTTTGCTCAGTTGAGCATATCCTTCTTGAAGATTCTCGACTATCTGTTCCAAGGAGGCTTGTGTTTTTTTCATCCTCTCATGGCCAGCTTCAAGTTCTGCAAACTGCTTTGCAGATTGTTCAGCATATTGGGACATTTGTAACCACAGTGCATCACTGTTTACGTTACTCTCAGGTGTGACAATGCTGTGTTCAATCTAAGTGGGGGTAATGTTTCTATTACTAGGACTACTGATTCTAGAGTGGTTTACAACTAATTCTGGTTCTTGTGTACTTCTTTCCCCAAATCTAACAGCTTCTGGATCATGGGGTCTGACGCTTTCCTCCTCTGGTTGAAGGAGGTTTTGTTCTTGCCCTTGTTTCCTTGTCTTCTCCTGGAACCTTCCTGGAATTGTGAAGAATGGTGACTCTTAGCCACTGATCTTCTGGTTTCTGAATGGTGTGAAGCCACTGGAGAGCTGATTTGGCCTGCTCCTTGTGAGCCTCAAGGAATCTGAGTAGGCCCTGTCTGGGTTAACTGTTCTCCTATAGCTTGGATAGTGGCTTGATTCTCCTTTATCCTCTGTGCCCTTGCCTCCAGGAGTCTGAACTGCCTGGTAGGATTCCAACCTTTGGTGATTATCATAAGGTCTTTGAAGTCTATCTCTTTGAGACAGATCCTCTGGAAATTTGCTCCGAGTTCTGCCCAGTGACTTACCAGGTTGAACCTTTTGTTGTCCATGCTCCATCGAAATAAATCTTTGAGGAGTTTCTGGAGCTGAAGAACTTGATCCATATCCTTCCAGTCCTCTGGTTTGAGGTTCCTGTTGAATTGGAGTGTGAATGGCAGGGTTGATATTATCTCCCTCATTGTTTTGCCATCCACCACTGTGTCCAAGGTGTCCTCTTCCAGGTCTTCTGGTTCTGAACAAGCCTTCTCTGTCCTCTGGCTGGTTCCTTTGGAAGCCAAGGTCTCTGAGGTATACAGGGGACATATCAGTGTTTGCAAGAAGTCAAAAACTTTATGTTCTTAGGGTATTTACCTTTGACTGTGCCTAGTACAAATTTTTTATCTGCTGATTTGGGCGGTTTTCCTTTGGAGGTGACAACTGGGTTAATAATTGTAATTTTTGCTGTACAAGTGGTTAAGGTTGGTTTACCTTGTATTGATGCAGAGTTTCGTGGTTTTCTACTCCTCTGAGTGGCTATTGGAGTCCACGTCTTGGCTGTGATGAGACCTTCACTGTGCCTCTTTCCTTTGCCCTTGCTTCCCTCTGGTTCTGAGGGTGTCACTGGTGGGTTGGCCTGTGACTGGGTCTCAAGTGGGATGTAATTTTCTTCCACTGAATCAAGGCAGGAAAAAGAGGGCTTATGTCAGTTAAGACTTCTCAAAAATGCTGGTTTTGCATGTCTAAGATTGGCCTCTGGGCTTGTATGTTACTACAATATGCCCTGTATAATGATAGTGTAATTGAGTCAACAATTCCATGTAAGAATTACAGCTTTTGGTACCCTGTCACACTGTTTGTGTGCCAGTATTGCACAGATACACTTGTGGTTTTCAAGTGTAATCTGAATAAGTGTAATTGAGTTAACAATACACTTAACCACGCCTCAACTAATGGTTTTTCAGTCTGAGGTGTCCTTATTCAATCAAGAATACAGGACTTACTGATGGCTTATGTGTTTTTATATGTACATACGCCAAAAATAAAGGTTTCAGTGGTTATTAAACACGTGGTAAGTACTCTTATAATATGAGTATTAAAGTAAAAATATATATAAAATATATTTTTAAAAAAAAACACCTAAAAATATAAAACAATTGTCAGAAAATAAAGAATAAGAGAAAAAACTTACTTATAAGGTCCAAAACAAGTTTAAAACATGGCCAGGCCCCCAAAATGTCAGGATGAAACTATGATAAAGGTGTAAATCAACTAATTACAACTTTAACTATGTTTGTGACACAGTAAAAATGGTTTAAAAAAGATTTATAAGGGTTTCAAGAAAATTTAATTTAAGATAAAAAGGGCTTTACTATATACAATATAGTGGTGGTGAGCGCTGTTGAAAGCCCTGGGTGCAGCTTTATCTGTTGGGTTACAATAATAAAAGACTACAATAATTAAGATTTATAATTATACCTGATTATTAACCAAGAGTAAAACTGTTTTTGACAGTTTACTACGTAGGTTATTCAAGAGCAGGGTGAGGAGACAATTCTGGCTGTGAAAAGCCTCCTTTTTATCCTGAAATGGGGTGGAAAGGGTGCTAGACCTTTCCACATAGAGGAAGTGAAGATTTTTTCACTCTCTAGTACTGGCTTGTGGTTTGCAAACAGCCTGTATAACCTGTATTGGGCTCAGATGTGGTTTTGAAACCACCAATACAGGGTGAAAAGTTTCATCTGGGGACCTCACAGCCTGATTCTGACGTGTATGACGCGTAGAATGCTGTACAGAAGCTGTATGGGACCCCAGTATTGACTGAAATATGAGGTATTGAAGTAAAAACAAGCTTCTTTGTCTATTTGACACCTCATATTCATGATTATGGGATATTATCCCATGGTAAGGCTGTATTGGTCAGAATGTGGGATTTTGACCTTAAAACAGCTATAGCTTTGTCAGTTCTTGGGATATCAACCTCAAAACTGAACCCGTGTGTAGCCCTGTATGTGTTCTCCAAAATGGTACCTTATTTGATATGGTTATCATTAAATATGGCAAATTTATGCCATGTACAAGATTTTTGTACATATGCGTGATTTAGGCAAAAAGCTGTATTGAGCTTGTTTGCCCCATAACTTCTGCTGTAGTTGAGATATGGTGAATTGGGTGACACCATCAGATAGCCCTGATTGTGCTCTTTCCAAAAAGACCCCACTTCAAGTATCTCGCACTAAAACTGGAGAAGTTAGATGAGAGGTGAATGTTTTGTTCACCCTTATTTGGCCTGAAATTGACCATAACTCCAGTAATATTGGTGCTGGCTCAGTTTGGCTGGTACCATTGGATAGCCCTGGCTTAGAGCTTCATTTTGAGTACCCATTTGTTGGGGTTAAGCCTCTTCTTCTAGACTTTAGATGAGAGGTGAAAATTAAGGTTTATGCTCAGCAATAACTTTGAGCAGGAATAACTTTGTTATTATTTGTCCTATGGTGATGGGACTTATATTTTCAGAAAGAGGTGAGTTTCCTCTTTCTTTTGATACCTTTTGAGCTGATTTGGCTCAGATCCATGTTTTGGTGGTATCTTGGCTATACCATTGGTTTATGGTATTTTGGCTGTCATGCTTGTGCTCTGGTTTTGAGTCACAGGCTGACAAGAATTGCAACTGGTCAGTTTTGTAGATCTAAGTTAAGAAATAAATGCAAAGGCTGATTAGGAAGAGGAAAAGAATTTGACCAACTATCCATCAAACCTTATTCCATCAAGCACAAAACAGATTCTAGCAAGTGTTTTTCTCATGCATGCTCAGGAATTTAAAGCCATTTTGGATATGCATTTTTTAATAACTAGAGATCAGTGGAAAGAGGAACTTGCAATTATCAACATACTTGAAAGATATTGGAATACCAATAGAAGATCAAATGTTCTTACAAGGTAGAATTAAAGTTATTAGGAATCATTATATGAGAATGTGTAAGGTGTGGATATGAAACTTTGATTAAAAATAAAATAATTTTCCTGTCCTCAACATTTGTAGGAGGTAAAATTTAATTAAGAATAGTAAATTTCTAAGATTTTTAAAAGAAAACATGTCAAATTTCTTGTTTTAAAGTTTTTTAGTATGAAACAATAATATTATAAACATTCATTGTTTTACCAACAATACTTTACTAGACAGATTTGAAGGTACAAAAGAAATTTCTTAAAGAGCAATTTTGATTGGAAATTAATTGAGCAAAGACCTGCAGGAAATTAATATCAGAGCAAAGTCTGTAAAAAGAATATTAAAGAGAAAATATTCCCAAATGTTACCAGAGAGAATTTGGAAAAAAAGTAAAAAGGTTAACAGTGATTGTGAGCCTTGAGGTATATTATACATACCCAAATAGGCCAAAATTGTCTTAAAAATAAATTCTGAACTATGCATATATTCCAAATTAATCCTTATTGATTTCAGAAAAGATGAATAGATTTTTATCTAGTAAGTAAATCCATGGATTTAAGGCCAGATTTGGATTATACACAAAATTTCACCTAGGGTAACTCCATAGAGTGAATAAGCTCAAATCAACTCTTTGAGGTGGTAATATGGAAAATACTTCAATACCACATCATCAATACCACATAAAAGATCTGTGAAAGGTTTGTTTTTCTCAATTCCACACCAAAATAATCAGAATGTGAGAGATCCCATGTTACATACAAACTAAGAATAGTGTTATGCATGTTTTTGGCACTTAATATTAGGGGGTGTCAAAGTCACCAAATCCCACCTTAAAATAACACGGGATTTGGAACCCAAATCCCAACACTAAATCCTGGGTTTTTTATGTTTAAATCCCATGGCATTTCAACTGGGTCCCCTGGTATATTGACCAAATCCCATGCATCTGGTACTCACAATTCATAATGGTACAACATATTCTTCTACACTCCATTTTGGACAATCTTACCGAAAAGCTTACAGTCCATTTATACTTCTTCATCCATTTAATAATTCCTTGTTCCACAGCAAGACACATCAAGTCAGATATGAAGATCACCTCTGGCATGCCACATCCATCAGGTCACTTAATACGTACAGGAAAAGCAATGCCAGATGGATCTCACTATAGCGGCATTGTCCTCAAGCAGCCCAATTGCGGAGTTGGAACAAATTCTGACATTGATAAATAAAAAAATAACATATTACATATATTTCATGTGATCGTTTGATACATGGGGATTTGTCATATACAATTGATGTTTATTGGGAAATTATCTTATGTTTTTGAATTGAATTTCAATTTATTACACAATTGAAAATTGGGGCAATTTTGGCATAAAGATGTTATGTGCCAAAGATCAAGGTCTGTGTTTGAACCAATTGAATTTGAAGGTGCCGTCAAAATTTCCATTTTGTGGTGAATTTTTGCCACTTAAGAGTGGATTGTGCCTTTTCTTTTTTTCCCCTTTATTTGTCTCATTTTCTTTTAATTTAATTTGATTAAATTTCTCTTTACCATCCTCTTTCTTGATTTTTGGATAATTTTGGTATGTCCTATTTGATTTTTCTGTACTTTTCCGTATTTTAATTTTTTTAAATATATTGTTATTTTTTCCTGTGTGTTTATCTCTTTTATTTTGATTTTTCTTTTGTTTGATGTGATTTTGTTTCATGTGTTTTCAAATTTTTGATTTTGATTTTTTGGGGTTTTAAGCTTGGTTTGAATTGTCCCATTTTATTATGATTTATTTTTATTTATTTGGGTTTTTTCTTTTTTTTGGGGTTGGTTGAAGTTTGTTTCAATTTTTTAAATTTGATTTTCTTTTTAGCTGAGGAACCATGCTTTTTATATTTTTATTCTTTGGATGGATGTTTGTATTTTAAATTCAATTTTTTTTCCAACAGTATTCATAACAATTGATTTTTTAACTTCTTTCCTTTTAGTTCCTTTGAAATCCTTTTTCAACAATTTCCATTTTGATCACTTGCTCTTTCATTACTCCTCCGTCTTGACACCATTGTTTATTAGGCCAATGAAAAGTTTTTTTAGAAAATTAATTGTGGATTGTTCCTAAATTTTTGGAATCAATTGGATTTTTTCTGCAGGTTAACATCCATTAGCAGTTGGTTTTTTTTGGATTGAGGTGGCTCCTTTCACTTAGATTTGTTTGTTCAACCGTGCGATACAACTAACATTTTGATTAACAATCTTTGGAGCTCTTGCCTAATAGTTTTGAAATAGTTCTAATATGATCGAGATGAGTCTTTAACTTCGTTTCTCATGTTTCAACAGGTTACTCTTAGGTATCAACACCTCCATGTCAGAGCCAAGTTTTGTGGCGAGCTACTTTTGATTTGGAAGAGGCCGATCACGAGCGGAGAACTCACGACTTGGCTAAAAATATGAAAATTGGTCAGCAATAGTATCTTGAGACTATTTAAGATTTCAGATTGCACAATGGTTGATTAAATGATCCAGACGGCCACAACCTCTACCTTTCATAGCGCGTTCTTTTCTTCACTTACACAGGTGGGACTAGGTCCAAGTCCGGAGGCCAACTATTTTGTTAATGAGCTTTTTAATAGCGTTCCATGTCCCTCATCATCTTCATCTTTTGTTCTTAACAAGGCTGCAAAACAAGGGCTTATTGACAGTACTCAAAAAAAGGCCAAGATGGATGCGAGAGCATTACAAAAACAGAAATTTTGGTTGCTACTTGATGATAGCTTAGAAGATGAAAAGGTTGAAATAAAGAGGGTGAAAAAGGAAAAAGGCACTTTGAAGAACAAAGCAAAAGATTCTGTAGACAGATGGCAAAGTGATGAAGAGGAACGTGCTGCTAAAAGACGGTGTTGGGAAGAAAACAAACAACTCAAGCAAGAGTTTCTCAATGATCAGTACCTTCATGAAGGTGGTTACACTAAGGATGGCGGCAAGATTGGCTGGACCCAACACCAACGTGTTGCAGCAATGTCGGTGGCAGCCAGATGGCTGACAAAATGGGCATAAGGGTAGGGGATGCCATTGGTTATTCATTTGGCTTGAAGATTGCACTTAACAAAAGACCATGGTCGAGGATATGACCGAAGGAATGCTTTTAAGGGAGATCATGACCAAACCTGATTTTGCTGGTTACGCCGCTATGATAATTGATGAATCTCAGTTAAGGTAATTCAAAACTGTTTCATCGCTGTGATTGTCTTTTTATTGAACATTCATTTCTTGGTGATCATATACTGTAGGATATGGCATGTTTCCGGCCTGATTTTTGGCTTCTAATCTCTAGTGCCACTATGAACGCTGCTAAGTTTTTGGAGTATTTTGATGATGCACCAATTTTCAATAGTCAGCTCATTTTTTTCTTCCTCACTGAGGGATTTCAATCGCCTGCATTGCTCACTTTTTTTGATCTTTATCAGTTCCCGGTAGAACGTATCCAGTTGACATCCTATATACTCCAAATCCGGAAGCAAACTATTTGCATGCTGCAGTAACAACTGTGTTTCAAATACATACTAAGCAGCGAAAGGGTGATATACTCGTGTCTTGAGACATCAATCACCATCAATGGCATTGTTTAAGTAATTGACCCAGGATTTGTAAAACAAAACTCTTATAACCCTTGCACAGGAATGGAATCCTTAGTGGTTATGCAAGTGCGTGATTATTTTTGGCTCTTCTGTTGGTCATGACTACCAATCATGATTAATTTTTATCAGTGCTTTTGTGCGGCTGCAAATCAATGTGCTGGCCAAGCGGGTCGTGTTGCACTGGGAAAATCTTTTCGACTGTATACCAAGTGGGCCTACATGAAAGAATTATATTTTACTCTGAAAGTCGTTAGGGATTAATGATTTAATTGGCATTGATTGTTTGGATCCACCACCTGGAGATACTCTAATCTGGGCGCTTGATCTTCTTTATGCTCTTGGAGCTCTCAATGATCAAGGAGAGTTAACTAAAAATGGATGAAGGATGGTTGAGTTTACAATGGATCCAATGTTGTCAAAGGCCATTTTGGAGAGTGAAAAGCATAAACACACCAAAGAAGTGCTTTCCATTGTATCAACATGATTGGAAATTAGTTCAATCTTCTATAGGCCTAAAGATAAGAAACTTCAAGCTGATTGGTGGGTTCCCTTTCCAATTTCCCTCTTATTTTCCATTTTTGGAATATAAACGACCCTAAAAATGCTTCTCACGGATTATTATTATTTATGGGATGTATTCTAGTGCTTGATTAAATTTTGTCCAGCCTGGTGGTGATCACTTTACACATTTGAACATATTTGAACAGTGGAAAGAAAGTAACTGCTTGATATCATGGTCATTTCTGGTTAACTCTTTATGATCTTAGTACAATTACCGTTGTAATAAGATCATAATCAATTATCTTTGATTTTTTTCAAATTCAATGACCATTAATGCTGATCATATCTTTTCAATTTTTATGATTTTATTCTTACATCATCATGCTGACTGACTTATGTGTTTTCTTTATTAAACTAATATTCAAATAACTTCCCTAAATGATAATACCAGTCATTTTTTTGATATTGTTTTGTACTGGTTTGCATTTCTGAATATTATAAGCATTTTTTTTGCAATGTCATTCCCATTCCACCCCCTTACATCATCATTAAAATTCAAAAAAGTGCTCCCACTCCCTGTCACACTTCAAATTATTCTGATGATGTTATGGTTAGGACTAAACGAATGTCAGTACATCATCAGAATGATTTGAATGACGATGCAACTATTTTTCCTCCTATTGATGTCATGGTTAGGACTAAACCAAAGATAGAACATCATGAAGATAATAATAACCCAACCAATCATAAAAGAAAACTTAACCAAAGCCAAAGACAATGTATTCACAATTCAAAACAAATCATGTTGCAGCTTGGACATTCAACCTCAGCATATAAGAAGTTTTCCACCATTTCAATTGACAAGAAAGCAGCCAATGCCTCAAGGTTAAAGATTCCATCAATCAATACTTTACCCCACCCTTATGTAATCATTGATAAAACAAAAAAGCCATATCTACCTGTCTGCATTTATGAAATCCCCCCTTTTGATGTTTCCTCAGGCCACTCAAATACTAAAAGACCTTATCATTACATTGATGTACTTATCTGAAAATCGCCAAGAAATTAAAACAAATAAACAACTCTTAGGTGGCATTATGAAAGGTATTGGCTTTTGTACTGGCTCTGATGCTGGCAAATCCACAGGTGTGTGAATTCTTTAACTTATAATTTGAATAATTACTAATTATTATCAAACTTTTTAGGTGTTTACTCCAGAAAGGCTGGTTTATCTCCTCATCAGATTGAACTGGATAATATGCAATGGACCAAATTTCAAAAGTTTAAAAAATTTATTTACTCAAGAATCTCCCATTTTTCACAATTAGCTGCACAAGAAAATCTGTCATTAATGGAGGCAGCCAAATTACCAAACTTCAGTCAACTCAAATGGACTTCTGCCAATCCAAAGGAAGGATTCATGTAAGGTTTGACTATGAAACAATAAGTAAATATTACTAATATTTTACTTATTGTACTATGAATGTCCTTAAAAATGAAATAAATAAGATAAAAATAATTATAATAATATAGAATTATTATAATTAGGGCGTAAAAGTAATTATATTATCAAATAAATATAATAATATTATTTATATTATAAAATATAATATAATAGAATAAATATATCAATATAAAATAATGAATATATTTAATGGCACTTTATTATTGTTACAAACAAAAAATAAAGGCGTAAGAAATTTTTTTTTATTAATAAAAAACAATTAATAACAATAATATTACCAATATTAAAGCTATAAATTAATATAAATACTATTTATACTAATTAAAGAATTATCAAAAGAATAATAAAGAGAAAATAACCTACTTATAACACTTAATATAATAATTTTGAGATATTCTACACCAAAAAATGTAAATACAACTTATCCAAATTGTATTTACAATACAAAATAGAGAAAATTACAAATACTCTTGATTTTTACGTGGAAATGAGATTTTAAAGAGATTTTTAACAAAGAAAGTTAAATGAATGATTTAACACGTCAAAATTGATTATTATAATAAGCTGATCTTTGGTATTTAATAATATAATAGTTTTATATATAAAGAATAAAGATATTACCTTTTTAATTGTATTGATTTAATGTTTTTGATGCATCTGAGGGGAAAACAGAGTAAAAAGAGCTGTATTTATAGTAAATACCTCCCTCCTAGAGTCCAACAGGCTTCTAGTAGACGTTTACTGATCATATCCACTGGAATTGATCAATATTTTAAGGTTTGGTGATGATCACATCATGATCAAACCATATTACATCATTATTACACCATTATTTAGAGTTATCACTATAACTCTAAGTTTGATGACGTCAAAGGCTTGGCAGAACCCCAAATTTTGTGGATTTTATTAGTTTTAATCATAAACTAACAGTATTCACTAATTGTATCACTCATATGACTGTTAAACTTAATGTAAAGTTACAGTGAGTGATCATAAATGATCAAATTAAGCTCAAACTTTGCTCCTTAATAACTTTTAAGATTTACACGCTACAAAAATTCAGGGCATGAATTCTAATAGCTTGGCATAACCGTATTATGCTGCCAAGAGCATTTCATTACATAATCAAAACTCTATTTTTGTCGATTTTTCTTGTAACTCATCTTTTCTGTTGAAATTTAATATTTTAAACTTCAAACCATGATTTCAAGGGGTTATACCTTGAATATTATAATAAAAAATACATCATTCTTCACAAATAAACTAGGAGAGTCCAACTGTGTGCTTTTTTTTGAGTTTTGACCACTTTCACAACAAAGTGGTCAACAGCTCTGTTGATTTTAGTCAATAATCCCATACAGTTTTCAACCTTGTTTATAACTTGTGAAATACACTTCATTTCTGTATTTCTACAGCAATTACGTGATGACTTTTTTTTTGGTTCATCACTCTATCATGCATATTTCAAAAGATATTAGCTAAAATCCTTGAATATATGCATTGACCAAAAAAGTGCATATATTCAGCTTAATTCCTTAAGTATTGACTTTGGAGCTTAGCTTCTTAATTGTTTTATATGTGGCGTTTTATGGAGAATCCAATGGTACCATTTATCTTACATGTTGTTTCATTGGGCTTTGAAATAAATAGGGATTTGTGTTTTTTATAAGGTATTATTACTTATAACTTATTAAATATTGACTTTACAGATATGCCATAAAAATGATATATGTGTATCTTACCATGGGGAATCTAATGGTATAATTTATTTCACATGTTGATTCATTGGTTTTTAAGTTAAACCAAGTTTTATGCCAATTTATGGTATTTTTGTAGCTTTAAGCTAATTATTTTTAATGTATAATTATTTTCAATATTTCTTGTGACCTTTTTTGGGTATGTGGTCATATATCAAAGGTTCAAATTCCCTACCACCAAAAAAGATTGTACCACAATCTGATATGTGTAATTAGGGTATCATCCACTGTCCTACCTCTTCAATAGACTTTGTTAGTCTTGAAGCTCAATAATGCTTAACTTTTCTATTTTTCAGGTTTTCTTTCATGTCTAAACCTTCTTAGTAGGTTATCAGCATTGTTTATATTTTTCTCAAGTAGCCATTCATCTTCTTTAGTTGAATTTCTATACCTTACAAGGTATTCTCTTTCTTTTTTGTTTCTTGTCCTTCTTTCTTTAAGGGCTTTGACTATTTTCTTTTCCTCTCCTTCTTCCAAGGGGGGGATTTAAAGTGGGGGTTTAATTCTTAGTGGAAATAACTCCTTGTCACTTGAGCTTCAAGGTTTTATCAGACTTACAGGGAGCGTTGGGTGTTTGTTCATTAGTTCACCTGTGAGTTCCAATTTCACAGCATAGGGTCCATGAATTGCTTTTATCATAAATGGTCCTACAAAGGAATCTTTCAATTTCTTTGGGCCTTTTATGTTATTGAAATTAAGGGTTGATACTAGTACCAAGTCTCCTATTTTGAAATCAGGTGACTCATGACTTTTATCCCATCTTTCTTTTGCATATTTGAAAGAATCTTGCATACATCTGTTTGCGTGGTGTCTTGCCTTGTCAAGAATTATCTTAAAACTGCTTGCTGTTGGATGTATATCCACTAAGTCCTTTTTAAGGGTATCATAAGGAAGTCTTGGATTCCAACCTTTTTCTAGCATTGCTGGTGTTTTGCCAGTAGAAGAATGGATTGATGTTTTATATTCCAGTTCAAGAGCTGGTATTAGTGTACACCAATCATGGGTAAAACCATCAGAATCTTTGAATTCTAGCCCATAAGCACAGAATCTTCTGATCATGTCCTCTAAGGTCTGTATCATTCTTTCTGCTAAACCATCAGCTTGAGGATGGTAAGCTGTTGAGAATGATAATTTTGTCCCAAACAAGTTATGGAGATTTGTCCATAATGCTGAAGTAAACTTTGGGTCTCTGTCACTTATAATATTCTGGAATAAGCCTATATGGCTAATAACTTTATTCCATATCATTATGGCTGTGTCCATAGCTGTGTCATCCTTATGAAATGGTAGGAACATGGGAGTTTTGCTATACCTGTCAACCAGTACTAGGCATGCATTATAGCTTCTGTCTCCTCCTGGAGGTAATGCTGTTACCCAATCCATATGAACTATTTCCCAAGGGAATTTTGGTTCTTGCATTTGGATCATCATTCCAAATTTCTTTCCTGTGGCTCTGTTGGCTTTTTGACATCTGTCACAGGTTTGGCAGTATTCTATAACATCTTTCTTCCAATTTGGCCACCAAGAGCAGGTTTTCACCCTCTCTAGTGTTCTGTCTTCTGAAAGGTGTCCAGCTGCAACACTATCATGAAACGCATGTAAAATAGTGTTTATCAGGGTTCTATCTGTTAAGGCCATAACACATGTGTGTTTTGTTCTATGGTAATGGATTCCATCAAGGAGGTGGAATCTTCCTTCATCATATGCCTTTTTCCATGTTTCATCTAGTTTTGATGAAAGTGATGGGTCTTTGCAGTATTTCATTAGAAGTTGGCTTAAGATATGGAAATTCTTGTCTATCTTATAGCTTTATTTAACTTGGCTAAAGAATTCTGTGCCAATGTCTGTAACACATATTCCTTCTATATGGTGTTCTTCCTGTGGTACCCATGCTGGATTGTCAGGGGTATTTGCTAGAACCCATCTGCATTTTTATGAGTATTACCAGATTTAGGAACAATATTCATATTTCCTCTATATTCTTGGATAGCAATTTGCCATCTCAGCATATGTCTATTTGGAGTTTTCATATTCAATAGAGATTTTACAGCATTACAGTCTGTAATCACATCAAATACTGTTCCATCCAAGTAATAATGTAATTTTTCTAAAGCCCACACTAAGCAGAGGCATTCCATTTGGCTTGCTCCATATCTTGCTTCTGTTGGCTTTATCTGTCTTGAAATAAAACAAATTGGTCCTTACACTGGTTTATCATGAAAGAATTATATTTTACTCTTAAAGTCGTTAGGGATTAATGATTTAATTGGCATTGATTGTTTGGATCCATCACCCGGAGATACTCTAATTTGGGCGCTTGATCTTCTTTATGCTCTTGGAGCTCTCAATGATCAAGGAGAGTTAACTAAAAATGGATTAAGGATGGTTGAGTTTACAATGGATGCAATGTTGTCAAAGGCAATTTTGGAGAGTGAAAAGCATCAATGCACCAAAGAAGTGCTTTCCATTGTATCAACATGATTGGAAAGTAGTTCAATCTTCTATAGGCCTAAAGGTAAGAAACTTCAAGCTGATTGGTGGGTTCCCTTTCCAGTTTCCCTCTTATTTTCCATTTTTGGAATATAAACGACCCTAAAACAATTTCTCACGGATTATTATTATTCATGGGATGTATTCTAGTGCTTGATTAAATTTTGTCCAGCCTGGTGGTGATCACTTTACACATTTGAACATATTTGAACAGTGGAAAGAAAGTAATTGCTTGATATCATGGTCATTTCTGGTTAACTCTTTATGATCTTAGTACAATTACCGTTGTAATAAGATCATAATTAATTATCTTTGAATTTTTTCAAATTCAATGATCATTAATGCTGATCATATGTTTTCAATTTTTGTGATTTTATTCTTACATCATCATGCTGACTGACTTATGAGTTTTCTTTATTAAACTCATATTCAAATAATTGCCCTAAATTATAATACCGATCATTTTTTTGATATTGTTTTGTACTGGTTTACATTTCTGAATATTATAAGCATTTTTCTTGCAATGTCATTCCCATTCCACCCCCTTCCATCATCATTAAAATTCAAAAAAAGAACTCCCACTCCCTGTAACACTTCAAATTCTTCTGATGATGTTATGGTTAGGACTAAACGAATGTCAGTACATCATCAGAATGATTTGAATGATGATGCAACTATTTTTCCCCCTATTGATGTCATGGTTAGGACTAAACCAAAGATAGAACATCATGAAGACAATAATAACCCAACCAATCATAAAAGAAAACTTAACCAAAGCCAAAGACAACGTATTCACGATTCAAAACAAATCATGTTGCAGCTTGGACATTAAACCTCAGCATATAAGAAGTTTTCCACCATTTCAATTGACAAGAAAGCAGCCAACGCCTCAAGGTTAAAGATTCCATCAATCAATACTTTACCCCACCCTTTTCTAATCATTGATAAAACAAAAAAGCCATATCTACCTGTCTGAATTTGTGAAATCACCCCTTTTGATGTTTCCTCAGGCCACTCAAATACTAAAAGACCTTATCATTACATTGATGTCCTTATCTCAAAATTGCCAAGAAATTAAAACAAATAAACAACTCTTAGGTGGAATTATGAAAGGTATTGCCTTTTGTACTGGATCTGATGCTGGCAAATCCACAGGTGTGTGCATTTTTTAACTTATAATTTGAATAATTACTAATTATTATCAAACCTTTTAGGTGTTTACTCCAGAAAGGCTATTTTATCTCCTCATCAAATTGAATTGGATAATATGCAATGGACCAAATTTCAAAAGTATGAAAAATTCATTTACTCAAGAATCTCCCATTTTTCACAATTAGCTGCGCAAGAAAATCTGTCATTAATGGAGGCAGCCAAATTACCAAACTTCAGTCAGCTCAAATGGACTTCTGCCAATCCAAAGGAAGGATTCATGTAAGGTTTGACTATGAAACAAGAAGTAAAGAGTACTAATATTTTACCTATTGTACTATAAATGTCCTTATAAATGAAATAAATAAGATAAAAATAATTATAATAATAAAGAATTATTATAATTATGGCGTAAAAATAATTATATTATTGAATAAATACAATAATATTATTTATATTATAAAATATAATATAATAGAATAAATATATCAATATAAAATAATGAATATATTTAATGGCACTTTATTATTGTTAAAAACAAACAATAAAGGTGTAAAAAATGGTTTTTTATTAATAAAAAACAATCAATAACAATAATATTACCAATATTGAAGTTACAAATTAATATAAATACTATTTATATTAATTAAAGAATTATTAAAAGAATAATAAAGAGAAAATTATTATAATAAGAGAAAATAACATACTTTTAATACTTAATATAATAATTTTGAAATATTCTACGCCAAAAAATGTAAATACAACTTATCCAAATTGTATTTACAATAACAAATAGAGAAAATTGCAAATATTCTTGATTTTTATGTGGAAATTAGATTTTAGAGAGATTTTTAGCAAAAACAATTAAATAAATGATTTAATCACGTCAAAATAGATCATTATAACAAGGTGGTCTCTGGTCTTTAGTAATATAATAGTTTTATATATAAAACAATAAAGAAATTACCTTTGATTTAATTTATTTAATGTTTTTGATGCATCTGAGGGGAAAACAGAGTAAAAAGAGCTGTATTTATAGTAAATACCTCCCTCCTAGAGTCCAACAGGCTTCTAGTAGACGTGTACTGATCATATCCACTGGAATTGATCAATACTTTGAGGTTTGGTGATGATTAAATCATGATCAAACCATATTACATCATTATTACACCATTATTTAGAGTTATCACTATAACTCAAAGTTTGATGACGTCAAAGGCTTGGCAGAACCCCAAATTTTGTAGATTTTATCAGTTTTAAACATAAACTAACAGTATTCACTAATTGTATCACTCATATGACTGTCAAACTTAACTTACAGTTACAGTGAGTGATCATAAATGATCAAATTAAGCTCAAACTTTGATCCTTAATAACTTTGAATATTTACACGCTACAGCAATTCAGAGAGTCACTTCTAATAGCTTGGCATAACCTTATTATGCTGCCAAGAGCATTTCAATACATCATCAAAACTCTATTTTTGATGATTTTTCTTGTAACTCATCTTTTCTGTTGAAATTTAATATTTTCAACTTCAAGGCATGGTTTCAAGGGGTTATTGTGAGCCTTAGAGGTAATTTCATATACCCAAAAGACCACAAATACAAAGTTAACATATAAATATAAATAAAATAAATTTATTTATATTATTAAAATAAAAATCAAAATATAAATTTAAAATTATATTCAAAATAAAAAAAATTTAATTCCAATTTAAAAATAAAATTACATTAAATTTTGGAATTATAAAACTACATTTATACTTGAAAAAATTAAGTAAAAATGAAATTTTAACAAAATTGTAAAAAAAATAAATAAATTTGGAAAAAAGTTAAATAAAGATTATTATAGATTTTTATCCAATATATAAACATATAAAAATTATTTCACCATTGGATTGCTCATAAAAAATCAGGTGGGGTCACCTCTGAGTGAAATTCTTGTAACTCGACTCTAAATAAGCTTAAATTAAGTTTTTGGTATTTTCAATACAAAAGTTGAAAATCCTCAAAACTTCAATTTAATTCACACCACATGTGGTGTTAACCATCAATTTTTGTGTTAAAATTGAGGTGTTGTGTTTAGTTTAGAAGTTATGAGGAATTGAAGTATTTTCAATTGAATTCAATTGAAATGTCAAAATGTGCGCGTGTATTACATAAGTGAACTTTGATTTACATATGAGGTATCAATTATTGCTGTATTGTACTGTACAATTCAATTGAATTACATATGTAAATTATAAGTATAATACATGATGAGGAATTAAAGGAAAAATAAATTGGAAAGATTAAATTTGGGAGGGGAAAGGAATTCCAGCTCTAAGGGGGAGCTAGACCCCCAAAATCCTTTCTGACAGGTGTGTGGTGTCAAAATTCATGAAAAAGTTCATTGCTTTTGGCCTGGGATTGAGTTACAGGGTCTGTGGACTCAATTGATGATGAGGTTTTGATACCAACTGGGGTAGTTTTAGCTGTTGCCAAGAGGGTAAAACTACCCTTAAGATAAAACAATCATAGTAAAAACAGTTTGAGCTGGTTTCTACGCCTCTTGCACACATTCTGACGTGTTTTGAAGGCTCTAGACCAGGTATTGCTATAGTAATGGCTGATTTAAGGGTCTAAAATGGCTAAAAATGGATTAAACCAGCCCTTTTTGGTCTAAAGCAGTGTTCAATGATGCCATAATTGGCTTTTCTGTTTTCAGACTGTTTTTCACGATTGACAAGAGTAAATTTTACTTTTGGATTAAGAGAACTGATGGCTATAAAAGAATGTCTTCTTTGCCCCACTTTTCTCTTCATGTTAGAATCTTTTCCTTTTATAATTAGTCTAAACATTGTTAAACCAATAAATAAAAGATTCAAACCACCTTTCTTAAATCATTTTAAACCTTTTAACCACGTGAAATAATCATTATAATCATTGTTTGTAACTTTTATAATCATTTTTACCCCTGAGCCACCCCAAAAGTGAATTAAAGCATCTTTCATCACTGTAAACTTTGTCACTTTGTTTCCAAATTCACTCTGGTCACTTTTGGGTGTGTTTTCTCTTTAATATTCTTTTTAAATACTCTGTTCTTCACTTAATTGCTTTCAGTTCTTTTCTCAATTAATTCCAATTAAAATTGCTCTTGAAGAAATTTCTTTTGTAGCCTTAAATATCTCTTGTATAGTATTTTTGGATAAATGTTTGTTGTTGGTAAAACAATAAATCTTTATAATATTATTGTTTTATACTAATAAAGTTATAAAAAATAAAATTGGCGTGTTTTCTCTTAAAAATAATATTTCATACTATTTCTAACTGATTTTTACCTTATACAAATTTTGAGGACGGGAAAAGTACTTGATTTTTAATCAAAATTTCATATCCACACCTTACATTTGGGGGCCCACCCATGATATTTTACCTTTGACATATTTTTTTTACTCTTTTTCAATCTTTTTTCTTATATTGAAAAATTTAAAAACATAAAAAAATACTTATAATTCAAAAAATCAATAAAAAAAAATAATTTTTTTAATATTATAAGTGACGCTTATATTTTAATTTCTTTTTTGAAATATCCTTTTTTTACTTAATTAATTGGTTTTTTTCATTGATTTTAGTGTCTGACAACGTGGTGGGACAAGAAAAAATTGAAACAGCCTCAACAGTGACCAGTATTATTCCTGCCAGTACTTTCAAATCTGATCATGCTAGTACTATTATTGTGACTCAGAATATTCAACCAGAGACAATTTCTTCTGAATTAGTCAAATTGGAAATAAGTAATACTCTTCAGAAAGCCAAAGATTTGGCCAATAGTAATTTTTTTGACATAAAATTACTATTTTAAGCCTTTTTAACCAATAATTATGCCTTCAACCAGATCAGGAGCCAGCTATAACCCCTCAAGAAGCTCCCAGAAAGGTAATAGACGTGATTATGGCAGAGGCCAACCAGTTACAGGAGGAAACGGGTCAGTACTTGATTTTTAATCAAAGTTTCATAACCACACCTTACATTTGGGGGCCCAGACGTGATATTTTACCTGTGACATATTTTTTTACTGTTTTTAAATCTTTTTTCTTATATTGAAAAATTTAAAAACATATAAAAAATACTTATAATTCAAAAAATCAATAAAAAAGTAATTTTTTTAATATTATAAGTGAGGCTTATATTTTAATTTCTTTTTTGAAATATTCTTCTTTTTACTTAATTAATTGGTTTTTTCATTAATTTTAGTGTCTGAAAACATGGTGGGACAAGAAAACATTGAAACAGCCTCAACAGTAACCAGTATTATTCCTGCCAGTACTGTCAATTCTGATCATACTAGTACTATTATTGTGACTCAGAATATTCAACCAGAGACAATTTCTTCTGAATTAGTCAAATTGGAAATAAGTAATACTCTTCAGAAAGCCAAAGATTTGGCCAATAGTAATTTTTTTGACATAAAATTACTATTTTGAGCCTTTTTAACCAATAATTATGCCTTCAACCAGATCAGGAGCCAGCTATAACCCCTCAAGAAGCTCCCAGAAAGGTAATAGACGTGATTATGGCAGAGGCCAACCAGGTACAGGAGGAAACAGGTCAGTTGATGACTTCCAAACAGCTAAAATGGGTCATTCTGAAGCTGACAATACCATTTTACCTTAAAAAAGAGCTGACACCACCACAACAAGCCTCTGTGGACATATACAAAGCCAGCCACAGTGCATACCACAATGCACTCCAGTTAAAGGAGTACCAGATCCTTGCAGACCTGTGGAAGAATTGCATGAATTCTTACCTGACAGTGAGAAAATTCCTGGGCCATCCCAATACTTGCAAATTGCTCAATGGATGGCATCCATTGATGGAGAAGAAAGACATGATGCTTTTGACACTAGAATGGAGGAAAAACAACCCTCCACCACCCAAACCAGTGCCAAAAACAGCCCCAGTGGCCAGAAGCAGCAATTCCAACATGAAAAAGCAGCCACAAACTCCAAACAAGGGCAAAGGGAAGGCACCAGCCCCAAAACCTTATAGCCAGGGCTACAGAATCCCAAAGATTCAACAGGATGCCATGGAAAATGTATTTCAGATGGCCAGAACCATGATGGAATTACAAAAGAAGGAGGAAGCCAGATTAAAATATCAAAAATAATTTCTGATACTTTTAATTGTATTCCAGAGTTGTACAAAGCTATTTCTGACGTAAAAAGTCATCTTTCTGATAAAAATACATCAATTTGTGACAATCTTAAAACAAATAACTTGAGTCTGAGCTAAATAAATGATACACTTAAATGCTTTGAAAGAGGTTTAAGAACAATCAAAACTTCCAATAATGATTATTCTTTTGGCATTAAGATAAATGAACAATCTGCCATTCTTAAAGAATTAACAGACAAATATTCTAAATTCAATATTGATGACATAATTGAAACAAGAATAAAACAAGCTATTAATACTATCAAAGAAGATAAGAAAAAGTCCTTGATGATATTTCAAAATCATTTGCAGAAGTAAAGAGAAATACAGTTGCCTTGAAAAAGCATTTTGATACCTCAAGAGAGGAAATATCAAAATTAACAATAAAGTTAAATGAAGTTATATCTGATAATACTAAAAAAACAGAACTATGAAATGAGCTTACATATAAAGAGGATGATCATAAAAAGAATGTCATATAATCTATACAAAGCTTACAACATGAGTTAAGAAATTCACAAAGGTGTAATAACAGTAAAATGAATGATATTGAACAACTGCTAAACACTTTACCAAGAATGTCTACACCTCTGAATCAAAATGAAGATGCAAGAATTCCCAATCCACAAGTATTGGATATTGAAAATTCACAGTTAAAAAATGAATTTTCTACTTCTTTTCATAACTTAGAACCATTAATGGGCCAAGCACTCTTGAAAGAAGTTCCAAAACTTAAAGAATAGCCTCACTTCAGTGGGGAAGGAGAGTATGACCATATGGAATTCATTAGACGTATTGACATGATCAAAGAGGATTATGAATTACCAGACATATTGGTAACAGCCAGATTTAACACCTTGTTTACCAGATCAGCTCACAGATGGTACATAAAAATAAGACAAGCACATGGACACCAGAGTTGGACTTGGTGGAAAACCCAAATCATTAAAAAATGGGAAAATGATGCTTGGAAGTTAAAAGTTGAAACCGCCTTTGAATCTGCCAAATTTAATGCTGATAAAGACAAAGCTTTACCATGGTTTTGCCAACAAAAAGACAGATTAACAGCATTATATCCTGACATGTCAGAATTTATGATCCATAGCAAAATTCCGAGACAATGTGGAGGTGACTTAGAGCATGCTATCAAAAGCAGGACTACTGAACAATCTTCAGCAGAGGATATTATCAATATATTGGAAGAAGTAACCACCAGAACCAAAATTGGTTCTAGTAGGGTGAATCTCAAAACAAGGTTTAATACACCTTGGAGAGATTCTGTGGACAAAAACCCCAAAGAAAATTCTAATAATGTTAAGTATAAATCTACAGATACAGTCAGAAAGTGCCATATTTGCCAAAGCACCACCCATTTAGCCAATACATGTCCAAAGAAGGGAAAAATCAATGAGATTGATATTGAAAAGGAACCTGATGTTGAAAAATATGAAATAGTTGAAGACAATTCAGATGATAAATCATCAATATTTTCTGAATCTTCAAAAGATATAGAAAATATCAATGCCACTTTTGACATCATGTAATCTTATTCCCACTTGCCACAATTGAGCAATGGGCAACTTGATTTATCAAGAGTTCAATATGCACAGCTTATGAAAACAAAACAAAACAGGGGAAAAGGTTATACAGCTGGTAACTCCTGTATAACAGAAGTGGTGATTGACAACAAACCCACCAAACGTTTGCTTGAACCAGGAGCCTTCTGCTCTTGTGTTGGAAAATCTTTTCTTAAGACTTGTGTACCAAATTTTGAAGACCAATTGTTACCAATTGATGGTATAAAATTTAACAGTGCAAGTAATGAAATGAAAGCATTAGGAATCTTTGAGACCAATGTCATATTCCCACACATAAATGGGAATTTAAGAATCACAGTTGAATTTGTTGTTAAGGAAAATTGCTCTAGTACCCATTTTATATTGGGAAATGACTATTTAATCATGTATGGCATAGATTTGCATAATAACAAAGACAGATACTTTACTATTGGTGACAATAAGCGCCAAAAATTTGCCTTTTTACCATTTAAAAGACAAATTACCGTAAATAAAGTATCACCAGTCAACTTAGAGTTAGTGAAATTCAAGTCTGAGCAGTTAAATGAAGCTGAAATAAGCCTTCATCTGACTGATAAACAGGAAAATGAACTTTCTTCCCTTTTGTATGACCACAGAGGAGCATTTGCTTCAGACAAAGAACCTGTAGGAGCAATTATTGGTCATGAAGTTGACATCATTCTTAACATTGAGAGACCTTATCCACCACTCTTAAGAAGACCTGCATATCCAGCAAGTCCAAAATCAAGAGAAGCTCTAGAAATTCATATCAAAGAACTTCTGGACCTTGGTGTAATAAGAAAAGTAGGCCACAATGAAGAAGTAGAAATAACCACACCGGTCATAGTGGCATGGCATAATGGAAAATCCAGAATGGTTGGGGACTTTAGAGCTCTGAACAATTACACTGTTCCAGACAGATAACCAATACCAAAAATCCAAATTGCCCTTACTCAAATATCTCAAGCAGTGTTTATAACCACTATGGATGCCCTTAAAGGATTCCATCAAAATGTGGTGACACCAAGAGAAAGAAAATACTTGAGAATTATTGTTCATTGTGAAGTGCATGAATACTTGAGGATGCCCTTTGGTATAAAAAATGCACCTTCACACTTCCAAAGAATGATGAATGAAATCTTCCCTGAAGAACTCTCAGAGGGATGTTTAATCATTTACATTGATGACATTATTGTCTGTTCCAAGACTTGGGAGGAGCACATGTACAGATTGTCCAGAGTTTTGACAAAACTTCAATCAGTAAACATGAAACTCTCCTTGAAGGATTGTCATTTTGGATTTAAAGAACTTAAAGCACTAGGACATGTTGTATATGGTTTGTCCCTTGGAATTGACAAAAACATTGTTGCAGCAGTATTGCTAAAACCCATGCCTCAGAATAAGAAGGAAATTCAGTCATTCTTAGGTTTTGCAGGATATTACAGGCAACACATTAAAGATTTTGCATCCATAGCAAGACCACTTTATAAATTGTGTGACAAAGACACAGTATTTGAAATGACTGTTGACAGAGTCGAAGCTTTTGGGTCTCTCATAGAAGCCTTGACCACTGCTCCACTCTTACTGATTCCAGACTTTAAATTACCTTTCAAACTGTATATTGATGCATCAGGGGATGGACTGGGTGCTGCACTTCACCAAGTTCAGAGCATAAATGATAAACCTGTAGAAGGACCCATATGTTTCATATCCAGGCAAATAAAACCAACTGAAGCCAGATATGGAGCAAGTCAAATGGAATTTCTATGCCTTGTCTGGGCCTTGGAGAAATTGAACTAATTAGAGGGATGTGTTTTTGAGGTAATAACAGGTTGTACAGCTGTCAAATCACTTCTGAACATGAAAACATGCAACAGACATATGCTCAGATGGCAAATAGCCATACAAGAATACAGAGGAAATATGACTATTGCTCATAAGGATGGGAATATTAATAAAAATGCAGATGGACTAAGCAGATGGCCATTACCAAATAATATTGATAATCCTGCTTATGTTCCAGAAGAAGCTTCACCACAAATTCCAATAAAAGGAATAAGTGTTACAGACTTGAACACCACCTTCTTTGAAGAAGTCAGAAGTAGTTACACTCGAGATAAGAATTGTAGCATCTTATGCCAATTACTTGGCAAACACTGTAAAGACAACTCTCTAATACATGCCTTCGATGAAGTATGGAAAAAATCTTATGATGAAGGATGATTTCACCTACTGGATGGTATAATTTACCACAGAACCAAGCACACATGTGTCATGACAGTTGTAGACAGGTCATTAATCAATCTTGTACTGAAAGAATGCCATGATAGTCCGTTTTCAGGACATCGTTCTGAAGACAGAACAAGAGAGAAAGTAAAGACCTGCATATGGTGGCCAATGTGGCAGAAAGATGTTGCAGAGTATTGCAAAAACTGTGACAGATGCCAAAAGGCAAATAAATCCACTGGCAAGAGACTTGGAAATATGATAAAAATCCAAGAACCAAGCAGACCTTGGGAAATTGTCCATATGGATTGGGTAACTGGCCTACCACCAGGAGGTGACAGAAGCTATAATGCTTGCCTAGTAATTGTGGACAGATTCAGTAAAACTCCAATCTTTTTACCATGTCACAAGGATGATACAGCCATGGATACAGCTCTTCTATGGAATAAAGTAGTTTCATGGACTGGGATATTTACAAATATCATTAGTGATAGGGATCCCAAATTCACTTCAGCACTATGGACAAATCTTCACCAATTATTTGGCACTAAACTGTCTTTCTCTACAGCCTACCACCCACAAACTGATGGCCTGGCTGAAAGGATGGTCCAACCCTTAGAAGACATGATGAGAAGAATTTGTGCATATGGCCTTGAATTCAAAGATTGTGATGGATTTACCCATGATTGGTATACTGTCAGCCTGTGACTCAAAACAGAGCACCAGCATGACATCCAACATACCATAAATAATGGTATGACAAGTATTGAACAAACATAGTCAATACAGGTAATAATTAAGAGAAAACAATCCTCTTACATTAAACACCAACCTTATCCAAACAGAATAAGGAAACCTAGAGGAGAATAAACAAGTCAAAACCCTTATTTTCACCTCTCATCTAACTTATGCATATTTAGGTTATCCTATACCAAAATGGTATTTTTCTTAAAGCTCACATAGAGAGCTACACAATGATATCATCCATGTTGTTGTAACACCACTACAACTGGAGATACCATACAACCTCATTTTCAAAACCAAGTCCCCCTGAAAGTCAAAGAGGGCTTGTACAAAACTGTACAAAAGTATAACCAAATTAAAGATCTCAACAAGAGCTTTAATTTGAGACACCTTAGACCTCTGTATCTCTTAAATTGACTGAGGGATCTTGGTTCAAAGGTTTAATAACCAAAATACAGATATTCTGAAAATAAGAAAATAAACAAACCCCTGTATCTTTGGCATACACTCATACAACTGTACAGTGTCATATACCAAGCTGTAGGGCTAATCAAGCCCTACCAAACTGTATCATCAGAATACAGATATCTTCTAAACTGAAGAAGATATCTGGTATGGAAGTTTTTGAAGCCTCATACTGATGTACAAAAATACATCCAAAAAACTTAAAACCCTTATAACTTTTGCTATTTTAAAGAAGGGTAAACATGAAGCATACCAAATTGAAGAGCTCATTAAGCCCTTCAATTCTGTGCTCTTAGTTTCTTGATATCTCAAAAACTGACCAAGATATCTTGGTTGGAAGTATTTTGGCCAATACTGGCCTGTACCAAACCTGTACCAACCAGTACAGTCTTAATACTCAAAATAATGGTTGTTCAAAGCTTAAACCCGCCCAGAATGACTAGTATTGGTCATACAAACACCAGAACAACGTCATCCAAGTGCTGACGTGGCAGGTGAAAAGTTTTTTCATCCTGTATCGATCCAGAATGATCATTTGTGGTTCCAAAACCACAATTCTGCCTCTACTGACGTCAGAATTGAAGATCCAGAACCACAGACTGGCCAATGGAGTGAACATTTTCACTCCTCTGACGTGTGAAGAGTAAATAACTCTTGACAGTCTTGAAAGATATAAAAAGAAGGGTTTTTGCCTTCAAAAATCCTTATCTTATCTTATTTTATATATATTCTTACGTGACAAGACTGTTATCCATCAGTAGTGTCCTTAGAATACTTAAAGATATAATTAAATATAATTATTGTAGTGTCTCTTTACAGTCAAAGATATTAGAACATTGCAACCCAGGTCCTCAATAGACTCATCACCACTGTTACCACGTAGCAGTAGGACCTGAAGAATTATTTTATTACTTATTTGACGTGTCACAGTCATAGTACTAGCTTGTATTTACTGTTTTTAAGCTTCTACATAGACTCACCCTGACAATTTGGGGGCCTGGCCGTGGTTATTCAACCTTATTGGACGTATTTTGAACTGAATTAGGCGTAAAATTCAGCTATTTAAAAGGTATTTCACTACAAGTGAGTAAAATTTCTATTTTATTTATCATTTTTTTTTTATACAATTCTTTTTTTACTCCAAAAATATATATTATAAAATATTTTTGTTGAGAATAAGAGTACATATCCTCTTTGTTTTATTATATTGCAATAAATTCCACGAAATTTCATAATAATACATCTGTATTATTTAAATTTCAATATAAATAATAATATACAAACAGTATATTATTTATTTTACTATTATTTTTCACCAAAGTGCATGAAAATTAATATATAAACATTTATTAATTAATAATTAATAAATATAAAATAATAAAATAATTTTTTATTATTTTACAAGGAATATTTTAATTAAATATTTCCTTTAAAACAAGATATCACTCAAATTGACGTGAAAAATTGTAATTACTTGATATTTAACCAATATCAAAGTGTTATAATAAATATTATTTATAATATTTATAATAAAAAATCAAATTTATTATAATTTAATAAATTTGACGTGTTTACAGAAAAACACAATAATATCCAAGTGAATCATTCACAAAACACTTGGATATTACAGTTTTTTCACTTATAAAACATAAGTGAAAAACTCAAAACTGTTATTTTTCAAACAAAAACATATAAAAACAATAAAAAACATAAAAACACTTAAAAATTTCGAAAACTAACAGTAGAATTGAATATAATCATTTTGTTTTATCATAAAATACTGATATACAATCTGAAATATCTTTTCTGAATAGTGGAAAAGGACTACATTCCATTAGAAACCCAGTCACAAGGAAACCCATCTGTGACAGCCTCAGAAGACAGAGAGGCGCTGCCAAAAACCAAGGGCAAGCAGAAAAGACACAGTGAAGTGACAATCAACTCAAAAGATTGGACACCAATAGCTGTGCCAAGGGCCAAAAAACCCAGAAAAACTCCAACAAAACCAGTTGGATCACCAAAACAAGTTGAGAAACAGAAAATCACTGTTATCAACCCAGTTGTAAACTCCAAAGGCAAATTGCCAAAGAGTATAGATCATAAATTTGTACAAGGGCCTGCCAAAGGTAAATAAACCTTGAAAAATACAACATTTTTTATTGTCTGTCATTTTTTAACATTGTTAACATGACACCTCCACTTCTTAGAGATCTTGGATTCCCAAGAAATCAACCAGAACACTGGCCAAGAAGACACAGAGGAAGAAGAACTGGAGCAGATGACCAGCAAAGGACTTACCATCAGGGAACTCCTACCCAAAGTCTTGTTCCAAATCAAATTCAACCCAGGAGTCCAACCAGGAGATTGGACAGATGCAGAACAGGTCCTCCAAATACACAAACTCCTGAGAGACCTCTTCACATGGAGCATGGACAACAAAATGTTCACCATGGCAGCATCATGGGCAGAAGTGGGGATAACAACCCAGAAGATCTGTCTCAAGCAAATGGCTTGGATGGAACTTATGACAGAAATGCAAGGTTGGAATCCCAACAAGAATTTCAAACTCTTAGAAGAAAGAGCAACCAGAATCAAAGAGAACCAGGCAGCCATACAAGCCATAGAGAGATCTTGGCACAAAGAAGAGCCCAGTCAGATTCAGGCACCCCCAGAAATGGAAG
This sequence comes from Austropuccinia psidii, assembly GCA_023105745.1. Lineage (NCBI taxonomy): Eukaryota > Fungi > Basidiomycota > Pucciniomycetes > Pucciniales > Sphaerophragmiaceae > Austropuccinia > Austropuccinia psidii. The sequence goes on along the minus strand of JALGQZ010000014.1, from coordinate 18,979,653 downwards.
AAGAAGCCCCATCTTCCCCACAACCATCCAGCAGTTCCAGGCCTTACAAGCCAAAGGAAACTTCATCCAAAGCTCCCCCACCATTCCAGGTAGTTTCCAACAGGAGAAAAGGAGCCCAAGGGAAAAACAAAACTTCTTTCAACCAGAGGAAGAAAGAAGCAGACCCATTGATGAAAAAGCTGATGGACTTAGTCCAAGAAGTACACAAAAACAAGAAATAGTTGTACCTACAAATAGTTTTTCTAGTTCTGACTCAATAGACCCAGAATTAATAACTGAAACTACAATGCACACTCATGAGTTTGAAAACAAATTCACATGGACCAAATTGGCCCAATTCATGGAGTGGACACATGAAACCTCAGAAAAAATGAGGACAGAAGTGGAAACATTGAAAGAAGAAAATGCTTTCCAAGCAACAGTCATAAAAGACTTAAATTCAAATCTGGCCAAAATTTGGACAGAATTTGAAAAAACCAACAGACAGTTGAATTCAATGCTAGAAGAACAAAAAACTGTGAGGAGGGATCTGAGGAGTATCCAGCAGCAACAGGATAGCTTTGACAAAGAAATTGATTACCTCTATGACAGAGAAGACAATCAATACCCCCCAACACAAGGTCAACCTACTACCTCTACAAAATTAAAAGAAGAGGACAAAGACTATGACCAGGAACCTGAATATCAGATTCCAAAGTTAAGATCAGAGTCAGTGTACCAAGATGGGGAAAATCTCAACTATTCAGAGAAACAGGCACTGAAACAGTTACCAGAAGTAACAAACTGGCCAAAGTTCTCAGGAATAGGGGAATATGACCATATGGAGATCATTGACTATATTGATGGACTCTTTGTTGATGTCCCAAAGATACCAGACTACTGGATCACAACAAGACTCAACACAGCATTCAGAGGCCATGCAAACATATGGTATACTGAGATGAAAGAAATACATGGCAGGAAAAGCTGGCCATGGTGGAGGAACTAGATTATACAAAAGTATAGCAATGGTAGCTGGATCTGGCAAAAAACCATGTCCTTTGAAAGTGATAGATACTCCACAGAAAAAGACCCTTATGAATGGTGCCTCAAACAAACAAAGAGGCTAAAAGCTATTGATCCCAATATGACAATAGAAATGAGAAACCATAAACTCCTGACAAAATTGCCAGGAGATCTAGAACATGCAGTCAAATGCAGATGCAACAACATCAGCAGCATTGATGACATAGCAAATGTCATACAAGATGTGAGAAAAAAGACCTCCATACGAAGGTACACATCTTTCAAACCAAACTTCAAAGACAAGAGGTCTGAAGTTAAAGAGACAAACAAAGAAAAAGGGAAAGAAACCCCAAAAAAGAAATATGTGTGCCACAACTGTGGTTCACCAGACCATTATGCCAACAATTGCACAAAACCAAAAAAGAAAATATATGCAATTGATGAAGAATCAGAAGAAGAACAAACAGGTGAAAAATCTGATTCTGACAGCATGGGAAATGGTATGAGAGCAGAATCACAAAGTGAACCTGATACCATAGAAGAATACATGGTGGAATGCAATGAAGAAAGTTCACTTGATATACAAGACATTGAATTGGATTCAGGCATACCACAAATAACAACAGACAAAGAGCTCTGTAAGCACACACAGAATGCACAAACATTCCTGGTAACCCCCAATAGAGGGATGGGATTCATTCATGGAACGCCTACAAAATTGACAGTTTATATTGAGAACTGTAAACACCCAATGATCATTGACACAGGAGCAAGTTTCTCCATAGTGGCAAAAGAATACTTGGAACAACATTTCCCCAAATGGGAAGATGATATAATCCCAACAGAAGCCAGAAACTTCAAAAGTGCATCAGGCAAAATGCACTCACTAGGGACAATAATCAAAGAGATAATTATCCCACACCAAAAAGGAAATATCAGACTGGAACCTGGATTTGTAGTTCTAGAAAATGCACATGTACAAGGATTCTTACTAGGTACAGAGTACCAAAGAATGTATGGTATGGACATTTGCAATAGTAAAAACAGATATCTTACCATAGGTACAAACAAAGATAAAAAATTTTCCTTTGACATTAACCATATAACAAATGATAACACCTTGAAAGAACTAGTGGAAGAATTCAAAGAGGCCCAATATGGCACTCAATTCACCAGTAAAATGAAACTCAACTTACTGAAAGTATTGAGAAAGCATAGAGGAGCTTTTGCAATAGGAGATGAACCACTAGGAAAAATCAAAGGACATGATATAGAATTATATCTGGATGTAGAAAGACCATATCCACCTATGCTTAGGAGACCACCATACCCAGCCAGCATGGAAACTAGGAAAGAAATTGAGAAACACATCAATGAACTCCTAGAAATGGGGGTAATAAGAAAGATAGGACATAATGAGATAGTAGAGGTGACTACACCAGTCCTTATAACATGGCATGATGGTAAATCCAGACTATGTGGTGACTTCAGGGCTTTGAATAATTACACCAAAGCAGATAGGTACCCCATCCCAAGGATACCACATGCACTAGATAAACTAGCAAAAGCCAAGTTCATTACAAAAATGGACTGCATGAAAGGTTTTCACCAGAATGGGGTAAAACCAGATTCCATCAAATTGCTAAGAATTATATGCCATATGGGCATATATGAATATACCAGAATGCCATTTGGCATTAAGAATGCACCAGCCCATTTTCAGAGGATGATGGATACCATATTTCAAGATGAAATAATGGAAGGGTGGATGGTAGTGTACATTGATGATATCATAATATACTCAGAAACATGGGAAGACCATGTGAAGAAAATTGATAAAGTATTGGGAAAATGCACACCAATCAATATGAAGATATCTCTTAAGAAATGTAACTTTGGACAGCAAGAACTGCTAGCCCTAGGACACAAAGTTTCAGGTTTAAGTCTAGCTATAGACCAAAATAAAGTTGCTGCAGTACTAAAGAAACCAGTACCAAAGAACATCAAAGAAATGCAATCTTTTTTGGGCTTTGCTAGCTACTACAGAAGCCACATAAAGAACTTTGCACACATCACTAGTAGCCTATACAAACTGTGCTCAAAAGATGTGGTCTTTGAAATTACCAAGGAAAGAAGGGATGCATTTGAAAAGATCAAACATGAACTGACCAATGCCCCTGTCCTAATGATGCCTGATTTTGAACTACCATTCAAACTATACATAGATGCAGCATGTAGCCAAGGGCTAGGAGCAGCACTACACCAGAGGCAACTAGTAGATGGAATACCCAAAGAAGGAGTAATTTGCTATATCTCAAGACAACTGAAAGACTCAGAAGCCAGATATGGAGCTACTCAGACAGAATGTCTATGCTTGGTATGGGCATTGGAAAAACTCCATTACTACTTAGAAGGAGCAGTATTTGAAGTTTTTACTGACTGCACAGCCCTCAAGTCACTGTTGAACATGAAAACAACAAACAGACACATGCTTAGGTGGCAAATAGCCATACAAGAATACAGAGGGAATATGACTATCATCTATAAAGAAGGGAAAAGTCATACTAATGCAGATGGTCTCAGCAGGTGGCCACTGAAGAATGACCAAGAAAATCAAGCATATGAGCCAGAAAATGGGGCCAAAATACCTATACAATGCATGGAGATAGACAGGAGAAAGAACTTCAAACTATCAAACTGGGCATTAGGGAATGATTCATCAAACCCAGCACAGAGCTATGGGGAGATTAAAGAGATACCCATACTGGGAATCAGCTCCTCTAATCTGAATACAGAATTCTTTAGCATAGTACAATCAGCATACAATAAACACAAACAGTGTAGTATATTGATACAACTACTAAAACAAAAGTACAGGAGTCCTGAACTAGAGAGTCAATTGGAAGAGCCATGGCTCAAAAACTTTAAAGAAAATAGATTTTTTCTGATAGATGACCTACTGTACCATAGGGAAAAACACACAAGTGCCCTGGTAATAATAAGTAGAGAACACATTTCCCTCATACTACAGGAATGCCATGACTGCCCATACATGGGACATATGAGTGAAGAAAGAACTAAAGAAAGAGTCTTTAGCACAGCTTGGTGGCCAAAGTGGGAACAAGACTTGAGTGAATACATCAACACTTGTACCAGATGCCAAAAAGCCAACAGAAGTCATGGCAAAAGATATGGATTACTCCAGAGTATAGAGGAGCCCAAACACCCCTGGGAAATAATAAACATGGATTGGGTAACAGGCCTGGTCCCTGGAGGGAAAGACAGCTTTAATGCATGCCTAGTAGTAGTAGACAGGTACAGCAAGAGTGTCAGATGTCTCCCCTGTCACAAAGAGGACACAGCAATGGACACAGCCATATTGTTCTGGAACAATGTGATAGCTAACTGTGGAGTCCCAAGAATTATAATTAGTGACAGAGACCCTAAATTCACATCAGAATTTTGGACTAATCTATATGAGATGCTGGGAACCAAACTAGCATTTTCCACAGCTTACCATCCACAAACAGATGGTCTAGCAGAAAGAATGATCCAAACATTGGAAGACATCATTAGAAGGTTTTGTGCATATGGCATGGAATATAAAGACAATGAGGGATATACCCATGACTGGGTAACCCTCCTACCAGCTGTACAATTGGCATACAACACAAGTATACACTCAGTGACAGGAAAAACCCCTGCCACATTAGAGAAAGGATGGAACCCACTACTTCCAGTAGATTACTTGAAGAAGAACCTCCTCTCAGTACATCCCACAGCTAAAGACTTTCACACAATGTGGAAGACTGCCTGTGAAAAAAGCAGAGCAATGTGTGGCTGAAGCCAAATTATATAACAAACAGAGATATGATAAAAGTCACCAAGAACCTGATTTCAAAGAAGGAGACCAAGTTCTAATCTCAACTCTTAACTTCAACAACCTAAAAGGACCCAAGAAGATGAGAGACTCATTCATAGGACCATTCACCATTATTAAATTAATAGGAAAGAATGCAGTAGAGGTCAACCTGACCAAAGAGTTCTCTAGGAAACACCCAGTTTTCCCTGTGAGCCTGGTCAAACCTTATCACCAGACAGATGAGGAGAAATTCCCTGACAGGAAGAAGACAGTCACCCATGAAAGATTGGTAGAGGAAGATGACTCACCTGGACCAGTGAAAAAGATCATTAAAGCCAGGAAGATAAGAATCAATGGGAAAGACAACAGGCAATACCTGGTTAGATTTAAGAATACACCAGCAGATAAAGACAAATGGTTAACTGAGAAAGAAATCCCAGATGGACAAATACACCTCAGAAGATTCAGAGCCTCCAAGAGGGCTGAAGAGTCTCATCAATGATGAGCCTTCTTTTGAGGGAGGGTATGTCAGCCTGTGACTCAAAACAGAGCACCAGCATGACATCCAACATACCATAAATAATGGTATGACAAGTATTGAACAAACATAGTCAATACAGGTAATAATTAAGAGAAAACAATCCTCTTACATTAAACACCAACCTTATCCAAACAGAATAAGGAAACCTAGAGGAGAATAAACAAGTCAAAACCCTTATTTTCACCTCTCATCTAACTTATGCATATTTAAGTTATCCTATACCAAAATGGTATTTTTCTTAAAGCTCACATAGAGAGCTACACAATGATATCATCCATGTTGTTGTAACACCACTACAACTGGAGATACCATACAACCTCATTTTCAAAACCAAGTCCCCCTGAAAGTCAAAGAGGGCTTGTACAAAACTGTACAAAAGTATAACCAAATTAAAGATCTCAACAAGAGCTTTAATTTGAGACACCTTAGACCTCTGTATCTCTTAAATTGACTGAGGGATCTTGGTTCAAAGGTTTAATAACCAAAATACAGATATTCTGAAACTAAGAAAATAAACAAACCCCTGTATCTTTGGCATACACTCATACAACTGTACAGTGTCATATACCAAACTGTAGGGCTAATCAAGCCCTACAAAACTGTATCATCAGAATACAGATATCTTCTAAACTGAAGAAGATATCTGGTATGGAAGTTTTTGAAGCCTCATACTGATGTACAAAAATACATCCAAAAAACCTAAAACCCTTATAACTTTTGCTATTTTAAAGAAGGGTAAACATGAAGCATACCAAATTGAAGAGCTCATTAAGCCCTTCAATTCTGTGCTCTTAGTTTCTTGATATCTCAAAAACTGACCAAGATATCTTGGTTGGAAGTATTTTGGCCAATACTGGCCTGTACCAAACCTGTACCAACCAGTACAGTCTTAATACTCAAAATAATGGTTGTTCAAAGCTTAAACCCGCCCAGAATGACTAGTATTGGTCATACAAACACCAGAACAACGTCATCCAAGTGCTGACGTGGCAGGTGAAAAGTTTTTTCATCCTGTATTGATCCAGAATGATCATTTGTGGTTCCAAAACCACAATTCGCCCTCTACTGACATCAGAATTGAAGATCCAGAACCACAGACTGGCCAATGGAGTGAAAATTTTCACTCCTCTGACGTGTGAAGAGTAAATAACTCTTGACAGTCTTGAAAGATATAAAAAGAAGGGTTTTTGCCTTCAAAAATCCTTATCTTATCTTATTTTATATATATTCTTACGTGACAAGACTGTTATCCATCAGTAGTGTCCTTAGAATACTTAAAGATATAATTAAATATAATTATTGTAGTGTCTCTTTACAGTCAAACATATTAGAACATTGCAACCCAGGTCCTCAATAGACTCATCACCACTGTTACCACGTAGCAGTAGGACCTGAAGAATTATTTTATTACTTATTTGACGTGTCACAGTCATAGTACTAGCTTGTATTTACTGTTTTTAAGCTTCTACATAGACTCACCCTGACATATACTCTGTTGCCAGCACTGGAATTAGCATATAAAACATCAATCCATGCCAGTACCAATCAAACCCCTGCTATTTTAGAAAAAGGATGGAACCCCAAGTTACCCCAAGATTCCTCAAGGAAAGATTTAATTGAAATACATCCCACAGCTGCTAGCTTCAAAGGAATGCTAGACAAAGCTAGAAAGAATGCAGTAAGGTGCATGGAGGACTCTTTTTCATATGCTAAAGACAAATGGGATAAATCACATGCAACTCCAGATTTCAAAGTGGGGGACCGAGTTCTTGTATCCACCACTAACTTCAATAACCTCAAAGGATGTAAAAAGTTGAAAGACTCCTTTGCAGGACCTTTTGTGATTAAGGCCCTCCATGGAGAAAATGCTGTTGAAGTAGAGTTATCTGAAGAACTTAGCAATAAGCATCATACATTTCCAGTGAGCTTGGTAAAACCATATAAATCTAGTGATGCTGAGAAATTTCCCTTGAGCAATAAGATTCCCCAAGTTATACCTCCTATTGAGACATCTGGTACTAAGAAAATTACCAAAGTTCTTAAAGAAAGAAAATTTAGAACCAACAAAGTGAGGGAATACCTTCTTAGGTACAGTGACCCAACTTGTGAAGATGAATGGTTAGAAGAAAAAGATATACCAGAAGCTACCAAACTCCTCAGGAGATTCAGAAACACTAGAAAAACCAATATTACAAAGTAATATTCTTTTTTAGGGGGAGGGAATGTGAGCCTTAGAGGTAATTTCATATACCCAAAAGACCACAAATACAAAATTAACATATAAATATAAATAAAATAAATTTATTTATATTATTAAAATAAAAATAAAAATAAAAATATAAAATTATATTCAAAATAAAAAAATTTAATTGAAATTTAAAAATAAGATTACATTAAATTTTAGAATTATAAAACTACATTTATACTTGAAAAAATTAAGTAAAAATGAAATTTTAACAAAATTGTAAAAAAAATAAATAGATTTGGAAAAAATTTAAATAAAAATTATTATAACTTTTTATCCAATAAATAAACATATAAAAATTATTTCACCATTGGATTCCTCATAAAAAATCAGGTGGGGTCACCTCTGAGTGAAATTCTTTTAACTCAACTCTAAATAAGCTTAAATTAAGTTTTTAGTATTTTCAATACAAAATTTGAAAATCCTCAAAACTTTCATTTAATTCACACCAAATGTGGTGTTAACCATCAATTTTTGTGTTAAAATTGAGGTGTTGTGTTTAGTTTAGAAGTTATGAGGAATTGAAGTATTTTCAATTGAATTCAATTGAAATGTCAAAATGTGCGTGTGTATTACATAAGTGAACTTTGATTTACATATGAGGTATCAATTATTACTGTATTGTACTGTACAATTCGATTGAATTACATATGTAAATTATAAGTATAATACATCATGAGGAATTAAAGGAAAAATAAATTGGAAAGATTAAATTTGGGGGGGGAAAGGGATTCCAGCTCTAAGGGGGAGCTAGACCCCCAAAATCCTTGCTGACAGACGTGTGGTGTCAAAATTCACGCAAAAGTTCAACACTTTTGGCCTGGAATTGAGTTACAGGGTTTGTGGACTCAATTGATGATGATGTTTTGATACCAACTGGGGTAGTTTTTGCTGTTGCCAAGAGGGTAAAACTACCCTTAAGATAAAACAATCATAGTAAAAACAGTTTGAACTGGTTTCTATGCCTCTTACACACATTCTGACATGTTTTGAAGCCTCTAGATCAGGTATTGCTATAGTAATAGCTGATTTAAGGGTCTAAAATGGCTAAAAATGGCTTAAACCAGCCCTTTTTGGTCTAAACCAGGGTTCAATGATGCCATAATTGGCTTTTCCATTGTCAGACTGTTTTTCACGACAGACAAGAGTAAATTTTACTTTTGGAGTAAGAGAATTGATGGCTATAAAAGAATGTCTTCTTTGTCCCACTTTTCTCTTCATGTTAGAATCTTTTCCTTTTATAATTAGTTTAAACATTGTTAAACCAATCAATAAAAGGTTCCAACCACCTTTCTTCAATTATTTTAAACCTTTTAACCCTGTGAAATAATAATTATAATCATTTTTACCCCTGAACCACCCCAAAAATGAATTAAAGCATCTTTCATCACTGTAGACTTTGTCACTTTGTTTCCAAATTCACTCTGGTCACTTTTGGGCATGTTTTCTCTTTAATATTCTTTTTAAAGACTCTGTTTGTTAATTAATTGCTTGCAGTTCTTTGCTCAATTAATTACAATTGAAATTGCTCTTGAAGAAATTTCTTTTGCAGCCTTAAATATCTCTTGTAGAGTATTTTTGGATAAATTTTTATTGTTGGTAAAAAAATAAATATTTATAATATTATTGTTTTATACTAATAAAGTTATAAACAATAAAATTGGCGTGTTTTCTCTTAAAAATAATATTTCATACTATTTTTAACTGATTTTTACCTTATACAAATTTTGAGGACAGGAAAAGTACTTGATTTTTAATCAAAGTTTCATATCCACACCTTACAGTTATACCTTGAATATTATAATGAAAGAAACATCATTCTTCATGAATGAACTAGGAGAATCCAACTGTGTGCTTTTTTTTAAGTTTTGACCACTTTCACAACAAAGTGGTCAACAGCTCTGTTGATTTTAGTCAATAATCCCATACAGTTTTTAACCTTGTTTATAACTTGTGAAATAAACTTCATTTCTGTATTCCTACAGTAATTACGTGATGAATTTAGTTTTGGTTCATCACTCTATCATGCATATTTCAAAAGATATTAGCTAAAATCCTTGAATATATGCGTTGACCAAAAAAGTGCATAGATTCAGCTTAATTCCTTAAGCATTGACTTTGGAGCTTAGCTTCTTAATTGCTTTATATGTGGATCTTTATGGAGAATCCAATGGTACCATTCATTCCAAATGTTGCTCCATTGGTCTTTGAAATAAATAGGGATTTTCGTTTTTTATAAGGTATTATTACTTATAACTTATTAAATATTGACTTTACAGATATGCCATAAAAATGATATATGTGTATCTTACCATGGGGAATCTAATGGTATAATTTATTTCACATGTTTATTCATTGGTTTTGAAGTTAAACCAAGTTTTATGCCAATTTATGGTATTTTTGTAGCTTTAAGATAATTATTTTTAATGTATAATTATTTTGAGTATATCTTGTGACCTTTTTTGGGTATGTGGTCATATCTCAAAGGTTCAAAATGCAAATATTTTTCCAATTTCATTGTCACTAAAGATGGATTTTTCAATAAAGCCCACTAAGATTTGAATGATCTCAATGCCTGTACTTATGGTATATTTTTTTTGTATCAAAAACAGATTTTCATCCCCTTCCAACTGTCTTCACTCCCTCTGGACATGGCTTGCACTTCCCCGAATTGAAAATGGAGATCTATTTTTCCAAAAGAACTGGCATCATAGAAATTCTTTGTAAGTCATCACCAATGGTTCATCATACAACAAAACCACGTCCAGAAATTATCAATAATGACGAAATAACTCTTTTTGGATGTTCTTTTGAAATAAACCATAAATTATTTAATGTATTTGACAAATTCTTGAAACTGAAACCCACCAAAATTAATTCCAGAGTCAATGGGTACTTTGAAAGAAATACGCAGGATCAAAAAAGGACTAAAAAAAATCAATTGTAAATAGTTTTATTTTATGGATCACATCTCCACTCCATTGTATGCCATTAAACTACGTACATAAATAAATGGTCCTTATGAAATTTACAATTGACTATTTTTCCATGCCAAAGTGATTGGTTTGATTTTTTACTGCATATTTACCACATCTTCCCCAATGTTGTTGTTGGCAAGATTTTCTGCATGTGGTGGATCATCATCTTCATATGAATCAAACCATTCATCACCAATTTGTGCTAGCATATTATGTCAAATTGTGAAAGACACAACCCAACTAACCAAATAATCAATTTCATGATTATCCCTCATTTGATTTTGCATTTCCCTCAGAGAAAACCACTGCCCCTTCAAAATTCCAATTTCATTCTCAATTCTGATCCTTGATTGTGCTAGACAGTAATTGAAAGAATGGTTGTCTTTATTCTGTGCTACAACTCCCTTATATGCTGGAACAACCCAAGGAGAGCTTGAATATTCCAAATCTGCAAGTAAGTACTGATCCTTTTCATAAACCTCTTGAGGTGTTTGTGCTATTTTCATATGTGGATAGACATTAGAATCATGAAATGACCCAGTACAACCAACATGTAGAGAAGTGAATGGTTTGTTGATATCACAAACCAGTTGTATTGACGTAGAATACCTCATATGTAAACCATCAGTAAGATTGAAATAAAGAATAAAAATTCAACAGATTACCTTTTTTTGCAATCAAAATAGCCTTCAACATCACTGGGAGGACGTTGTGATGATGGTATGAGACTCCATAAATAAACCCAATGCAACTAGGGAAGCCTTCTGCTTGCATTACTTGAGACATCTCTCTTTGTTATTCTATTGTTGGCCACACAATCACTTTGCGCTTCAACTTCATCAATATATGGATGACTCTTTGAGTGTAAAACACAATAGCCCCATGGCTAATTCCAAACAACATTACAATCTTTCCCAAAGTGGCCCCATTGCAATTTGATCCTAGCCTTGATGATGCCACAGCCAATTGGATGGCAGGATTGCGTTGTTTGTTTTTTGATGAGTTTTGGAAGTTTTTATCAGCTTCAATTTTTGCAACCAATTTTTCAAATGATTCATGTGTGGTCCTACATAGCTGTTGAAACTTTTCAGATGATAATGTTTGTAAATCATTCATTGTATACATGTAATGTGAGGGATATCTTCTACAAGGATTGATATATCTTTGTGAGGTTATCATATCTAATAAGATTATATCTTCCTGTATATCAGAATCACTATCAGATTTGAGTGCATCAATGAGCTGCAGTGAGTTTAAAGTCTGAATTAAAGGTAGTCTTTTCGATGCTTTGGGCATGGTAAATGAAGAAAAGGCCTGTATTAAAGGGAATTCAGAATCAAATAATTTATTAAATGATGAGTGTATTCAGATTTTATGCAATTTAACATGCCCTTACTGAGTTGTGTGTTTTAAACATGTGCCTTTATGGGAAGCTAAAGGCCGGATTTTGGTATTTAAACATGGGATTTGGTATCAAAAAACCTGGGTTTTTGTACCTTAAAATAACACACCTCAAGAGGTGTGGGATTTCTGAAATCCCAGAAAATTAATGTGGGGTTTTGGCAAAAAAAAACTTGGGATTTTGAGTGTGGGATTTGGTAACTTTGACACCCCCTATTATGGTATTCTTACATGCACTTTAGGTACACCCATAGTGGATATCTTACTTGAAGCTTGAATTTCTATTTTGATGTGAAAAATAGTCAAGGGGGACAAAAGACATCAAAGAGACCCAGGGTACCAAACTTCTGAGGCCTCTGAGGTTTGGACATCTCCAAAAATTGGCTCCATGGCTGATCTTGGCCCAATCAGTAAGCTAAAACCTTTTGGGAACTTGGTTACCTGGTTACAACTACAGTAAATCATAAGAAAATAGCAATTAACCTGCTATTTTGACGTGCTAAGGAGGCAAAGAGCAACTTAGACTGCTGTAACCATGTCGATTCTTAATTAGTTTCCATGGATAAAACTCAAAATATTAATTAAAATACTTTTTGGACTATTATCAATTGATTTACCTAATAGCAACCAGCCATGTACAGCCATTTACATTTCTACGTAGAAATGAGGCAAAAACTTCAAAAATTCATTAAAAATACAATTCTTAGTTAATTTTTCTGAAGCTTTCAGGACCAATTAAGAACTGTATACGCCATACAAAAACCAAAAAGAATTATACTTTTATATGTAAAATTACAAGTTTTACTTACAGTCCATTTTGATGATTCCATGTGAAACACAGAATCTTTAAAAATTTACAGAAAATAGATTCTGTTATATAATTTTCAATACCATTGATAGATTTGAGAGATGAATGATTATTTTGGAATAAAATAAGATTCACATTTGTTAATCTTTTTACTCTTAATCATAAATGGGTTGGTAGTCATGTAAAAGCCTCAATTAAGTAATTATGATAATCTTACATGACAACAGATGATGAAATCAATAATTCAAAAGGTTTTGTTGTTTTCTCAGTCACTGGTTTTTCATTTTTCTCCAAAGAAAGCCTCTGCGAGCTGTCTTAGACTTAAAAGAGGCCTCTTCTTGCTGTTTTTTCCAAATTATCACATTATTCAAATTTACCTTTAGGACCAAAAAGTAAGTATTAGTTAAAACTTTTCTTGAAGTATTTTATTCCTTTAAAAGTCAATCAGAGATACTTGAAATAATAGAAATCAACTATATATTGTTGTATTATTGTTATAAATCAGTTTTGATCCATTAAATCCCCAATTCTACATCAAATCTCTCTACTATTATTTTCTAAAAGGTTCATTGGATTAATAGTGAGTTATTTATCATAAATCTTAAAGTTTTTCTCTATTAATAGTTTTCTTCAAGAGTTATCTTCATAATTATTCTTGTAAAAGATAAGTATATATTGAAATAATTTTATTTTTTTAATAAATGAAGTTTTTATTAATAAATTGTTCTTGAAATTGATTCTTGTAGACAATTACTGCTTACTGTTATAATCACTAGTAGTGTATAAAACGTAAAAGAAATAATTCTTTAATTATTTAATTGTGGTTTCAATAGTTTTTATTATTATATTTCACAAGAACAGTCATAGTACTGTTGATTAACAGTAATATTATAAACAGTTTCATAGACACATCTTCCATTTGGGGGCCTGGCCATGTTTTTTGAACCTTGTACCCTTAATTAATATGTTTCTAAGTTCTAGAATATATTAATTTAATGATTTTTTTCTTTCAATTTAAAGTTAAATTTTTTTTATTTTTGAAATTGTCTTAAAATCTTTTTCATTGAGGAATTTGGTTTAATTTTATACTGTTTTTACACGTGGCTTTTTCACATCCAAAAACGTATAAAATTATTCTTTGAGTTACTCTGAATTAATTTTGATTCAAAATCTAAATCTTATCTTTTTTTCCTTTAACAAGAGAAATATTTCTTCATATTAAAAAATAAAAATTTAAAAAAAATCTTAAAATATCTTAAAATTATAAAAATAATAATTTTTTTATTAATTTTTCTCTAGTGACTTTAATCAAATCCTGTGCAGCTGGTAACAGACTCAGTAAAAGATACATTGTCAGTCCAGAATCTTAAGAATCAGAATCTGAAGACATTATTGAAGTAAAAATTGCTAAAAGAGGCACTTTGTTTAAGACAGAACAATCCAAAAAACCACCAAAAGGTCTGTGTTTTTTGTTTTCAATTCTTATTTTATCTTTAATTGACGTGAAAATGGTGCATACCAGAAATGGAAGAAACTATTCAGTCCAACCAGATGGGGGTGGACAAGGAAGAGGAAAGACCAAATCCAGAGGTGGCAAATATTCCTCAAGAAAGACACAAATGGAGGATGCCAGAGTTGCCCTCCATTCCCCAAGGTCTGTACCCAGAAACGTTGATGTGAATTCTGAATCTTGACTAATTCATGTTAATATTCTAAGGGCTGAACCACTTTCAAGTGGCAGAAATAGAAATTTATCAATTCCAGTACAAAAATTGATCCAGAGAAGCCAAAGAAGAGGAGTGGGAAATATGCCCAAGCCTTTGGCAGGGGGTCATGAACTCCTACTTACACATCAAGAGCTTTCTGGGTCAGGAGAAGACCATAGAAGTCTTAGGTTGTTGGAGCCCATTGTCTTGCAAAGAAAAAGTAAAAAAGATAAATAGTTGGTTGAAGAGCCAAAGTCTTTTATCCTCAGACCAGAAGAAGGAGTTGGAAATGACTCCAGCTTTGGAGACAGAAGGCCCAGTGGCATCTACCAGCTCCAAACCAGCTCCAGAAGTCTCTAAAGACAAGCCCAAAGGACCTCAGAAGAAGCAGAAAGGTCCCATGAACCATAAAGGAAAGTGCAAAGGCAAAGCCAATTGGCACAGACCTTACCCACAAGGGTACAGGCTTCCAAAATTGGAGCTTTCAGCTGTGTACAGTGTCTTCAATATGGCTCGGACTCTTATGGAATTCACAGCTAAGGAGCAGGAAAGGATGAACAGAACCTTTTCACAGAAATAATACAAGAAATATGTTTTTGCAAAACTAGTATCAATGTAGAAATTGGTAAAATTGATTCAAAGTTAACTAAAATGACTTTGGACATCAATGACTTGAAAAATAATGAAAAACATTCTGCTGAAATGAATAAGTCTGTAATTGTCAAACTGGAATTCCTTACCAATACATGTGACAGAATTGAGAGTATATATCATGTCCAAGATGATGAAATGGAAGATTCTTCCACAAAAAACATCAATGATCAACTCAGAGTTCTAGAAGAATATGTGTTGGCAGTGGCTGAGAATACAAGTCAATTTGCCACACATTTGGCAAGAAGTGACAGTGAAAGGAAGAAATTAAAAGAGGAAATACTTGCACAAGTGGAGCCAATTCATAATAATTATGAATCAAATCCACATATGCCAACACATTCCACACCTTTGACTGAAGGAAAGCTTTTTGTGAAAAAATGTCTGACCCCTTTTCTAGGAGAAAATTCTATGTCTGAAAAAGATATTCCCTAATTGGAAGAATGGGCAACACTCTGGTGAAGGAGAATGCAAACATATTGAGTTCATCAGAACTATTGATATGTTGAAAGAAGATTTTCAAATAACTGATGAAATTATAGTGGGCAAATTACACTCTCTGTTTACCAGAACTGCAAAGAAATGGTATTACAAGATGAGATGAGATCATGGAAAACATGATTGGTCTTGGTGGAAATCTGAAGTGATTACCAAATGGGCCAATAATTCTTGGAGGTTTAAGATAGAGAATGCTTTTGAAAGTGCCATTTTTAACTCAGAAAAAGATAAACCACTTACTTGGTCTCTAAAAAAAAGACAGATTATCTGCTTTACATCCAGATATGTCTGACACTATGATCAATGTGAAAATATTCAGAAAATGTGGTGGAGAACTGGAACATGGTATCAAGCGCAGATTTGTAGAACCCTGTTCAACAGAGGAATACATGAATGCAATGGAAGATATCATTAGTAGAAAAAGAATTGGTAAAACCTGCACTAAAATCCCTATGGAGTCCAAAATTGTCCCAACGATTTCCAGAGAGGACTGAAGACCTGAAAGACCTGTCTTGAAGTGTCATAAATGTGGAAGCACTTCAAATTTAGCCAACACTTGCACCAACAAGACAAAACTTAATGAAGCTGAAGTCATTGAAGAAGTTCAGTTTACTGAAGAGAAAGGAGAATCTGACCTAGATTCTGCAGTCTCTGAGAATACACCAGTAGAGGACTATCCCATTGAGAACATTACAGCTTTCTTTGAGGTCACAGAAGTCCATACTCACTTGCCACAGTACAGGGGGGACTGTCATAACCTGATCAATATCCAAGATGCCAGAATGTGTAAAACCAAACTTGCTAGAGGTAAAGGATACACTGCTGGAGCAGCTTGTATCACATAAATTCTGATGAATGATATTGAAGCTAAAGTGAATTTGGATACAGGGCAATTTTGTACTTGTGTAGGAAAAAATTATTTTCAAGCCATACTCCCGTGATGAAAAAATCATCTACTACCAATAGAGGGTGTACAATTTAGTAGTGCCAGTAAGAATATGTACCCTTTAGTTATATTGGACACTAATCTTGTATTTCCACACCCAGAAGGAAGTATTACAATGAAGACTGAGATTGTAGTAATGGACAATTGCACATCTCAGCACATCATTCTTGTAAATGGTTACTTGAATATTTATGGTATTGAAATCAATAACCATAAGGATAGATATTTCACAATTGGAGAAAACAAGAGAGAAAAAACTTCTTTTTCCAATATTCCAAAAAAATATCACTAGTATCTTCTAAAAAGGATACTTATAAGGAAGAATCTGTGGCTAATAAATTTGTTGAAGCACAAATCAATACATCATTGTCACCAAAGATGAGACATGAAATTATTGATGTGCTATGCACATATGATAATGCATTTGCCTCTGATAATGAACCATTAGGTGCTATAAGAGGACATTAAGTTGATATTACTCTTAATATTGCCAGACCATATCCTCCAGTACTTAGAAGACAAGCTTATCCAACAAGTCCCAGAGCCAGAGAAGCCTTGGAAACACATACCCAAGAGCTGATCCAACTTGGTGTACTAAGGAAAGTAGGCCATAATGAAGGAGTTGAAGTGAAAACCCCTGTTATTATTGCTTGTCATAATGATAAATCAAGGATGGTTGGAAATTTAGAGCATTGAATACCTACACAGTTTCAGATAGGTATCCAATCCCTAGAATTCAAGAAACATTGACCCAATTGTCTAAAGCCAAGTATATAACATCAAGGGATGCACTTTAAGGCTTTCATCAGAATTTTTTGAAGCCCAAAACTAGGTAATTACTTAGAATTATCACTCACTGTGGTATTTATGAGTAGAAGATACACTTGGGAAAGACTTGATTGACATTCATCCTACATCTTCCAGATTCAAGATAATTCTTGATAAAGTGAAACATCATGCAAACCAGAGTATGAATGACTCTTCTGATTAGGAAAAACAGAAGTGGGACAAGAGTCACAAAGTACCAGAATTCAAAGTAGGGGACTTAGTTCTAGTTTCAACCTTTAATTTTAATGATATCAAAGGCCCAAAGAAACTTAAGGATTCGTATTTAGGACATTATGTTATTGTTGCCTTACATGGAACCAATGCAGTTTAAGTGGAATTAAGTGGTGAATTGTAAAATAAAAACCTCACCTTTCCAGTCAGCCTGATAAAACCTTATCAATTAACTGACAAGGAATTGTTTCCTTTAAGGAAGCCAATTCCTTTTACTGTACCACCAGGGGAACAGGAAAAAGACAAAAATATAAAGAAAGTCATCAAAGAAAGGAGACTTAGGGGTAAAAATCAAAGAGAATATCTTGTCAGATATAGAAATCCAGTACATGAAGATGAATTGCTAGCAGAATAAGAAATACCTGACCCAGATAAACTCTTAAGAAGATTTTGATATGAAAGAAGGCCACAAGCCTGAATATGGCTATAAATGTGGTTTTAATGAGTGATGTGAGTAATGAAAAGAGGTTGGACAGTGGAAATTAAGCCCCTTTGGGTATTTTTCTTTATACCATTGATAAAACTGTAGTACAAATTTATTTTTTGGTGGGAGAGAATGTGAGGCTTGAGGTATATTTTACAAACCCAAATAGGCCACAATTATCTTAAAAATAAATTCTGAACTATGCATAACCCATAAGGCATGCATATATTCAAAATTCATCATTTTTGATTTCAGAGAAGATGAATAAAGTTTTATTGAGTAAGGAAATCCATGGAGTCAAGGCCAGATTTGTATTCTACACAAAAATTCATCTAGTGTAGCTCCATAGGGTGAATAAGCTCAAATTGACTCTTTAGGGGGGTAATATGGAAGATAATTCAATACCACATCATGAATACTACATAAAATATCTGTGAAAAATTTTGTTTTTATCTATTTCATGCCAAAATAATGGGAATTTCAGAAATCCGGTGTTACATATACACCAAGAATAGTGTTATGCATCTTTTGGGAAATTAATATTATGGTATTCTTACATGCACATTTGGTACACCCATAGTGGATATCTCACTTGAAGCTTAAAATTCTATTTTGACATAAAAAATAGGCAAGGGGGACAAATAACATCAAAGAGAGCCAGGGTACCCAACTTCTGAGGCCTCTGAGGCATGGAAAGGTCCAAAGCTTGGATCTATGGCTGATTGTAGCCCAATTAGCAAACTAAAACCTTTCGGGAACTTGGTTACCATGTTACAACTTCAGTAAATCATAAGAAAATAGCAAATAACCTGCTATTTTGATGTGCCAAGGATGTAAAGAACAACTTAGACTCCTGTAACCATGTCAATTATTAACACCTTACCATGAATAAACCCCAAAAGAGTAATCAAAACACTTTTTGGACTAGTATCCATTGATTTACCTCATAGCCACCAGCCATATACTGCTATTTGCAATGCTATATAGAAGGGAGGTAAAAACTTCAAAAATTCATTAAAAAGACAATTCTTAATGAATCTTTCTGAAACTTCCAGAACCAATTGAGAACTTTCCAATTCATATAAAAACCAAAAAGAACTCTACTTCTATATGTAAAATTGAAAGGTTTACTTACAGTCCATTTTTGGAAGATTCCATGTGAAACACAGAATCTTTAAAAATTTACAGAAAATACATTCTGTGATGAAATTTCAAATAACATTGATGAATTTGAGAAATAAATGATTACTTTGGAATAAAAGAATATTTACAGTTTTACTGCTTTTTTTCTTAACCATAAATGGGTTGGTAGTCATGTAAAAGCCTCAATTAAGTAATTATGATAATCTTACATGACAACAGATGATGCAATCAATAATCCAAAAAGGTTTATTTTTTTCTCACTCACTGGTTTTTCAGCTTTCTCCATGGAATGCCTCTGTGAGCTGTCATAGACTTAAAAGAGGCCTCCTCTTGCTGTTTTTTTGAGATCATCACATTATTATATTATACCTTTAATACCAAACAAGTAAGTATTAGTTAAAACTATTTCTTGAGTGTTTTATTCTTTCAGAAATCAATCAGAAGGACATGAAATAAAATAAATCAAATATTTTTTTTGTAATACTGTTATAAATTAATTTTAATCCATTAAATCCAAAATTCCATGTCAAATTTCTCTACTATTATCTTTTAAAAGGTTCATTGGATTAATAGTGAGGAATCTATCTCAATTCTTGAAGTTTTTCTCTTGTAATAGTTTTCTTGAAGAATTATATGTATAATTATTCTTATAAAAGATAATTATATATTAAAATAATTTTAGTATTTTAATAAATGAAGTTTTTATTAATAAATTCTTCTTGTAATTGATTCTTGTAGACAATTACTGCTTACTGTTATAATCACTAGTAGTGTATAACAGGTAAAAGAAATAATTATTTAATTATTTAATTGTGGTTTTGATAATTTTTTATTATTATATTCCATAAAAACAGTAATAGTACTGTTGATTGATAGTAATATTATCAACAGCTTCATAGACACATCTTACACAGCCCTACATCAAGTCCAGATTCTTGATGACAAACCTACAGAAGGACCAGTTTGTTACATCTCAAGACAGATAAAACCAACAGAAGCCAGATATGGTGAAAGCTAGATGGAGTGTTTATGTTTGATATGGGCACTTTAGAAATTGCACTATTGCCTTGATGGAAGTGTTTTTATATTGATAACTGACTGCAAGGCCGTGAAATCACTTCTTAACATGAAAACTCGCAACAGACATATGTTGAGATAGAAAATAGCCATTCAAGAATATAGAAGCAACATGACTATAGTTCATAAAGCAGGAAAGATTCACAACAATTCTGATGTACTTAGCAGGTGGACATTAGCCAACACTCCTGATAACCCAGCTTATGTACCTTTGGAAGCAGAACCACAGATTCCAATTGAAGGAATTAACATAACTGATATTGGGACTGAATTCTTTGAAGAAGGCAGACAATCTTATAAGCAGGACAAGAATTGCCATATCTTGACTTCCTTATTAGATAGAGACTGAAAAGATACATCTTTAGTCAATTCACTGGATGAAGTTTGGAAGAATTCCTATTCTGAAGCAAGATTTCACTTGTTTGATGGGATTATTTACCACAGAACCAAAAATTCTTGTGTGATGACATTATGTGTGAGCCTTGAGGTATATTTTACATACCCAAATAGGCCACAATTATCTTAAAAAGAAATTTTGAATTATGCATAACTCATAAGTCATGCATATATCCAAAATTCATCATTTTCAATTTCAGAAAAGATGAATAACTTTTTATTGAGTAAGTAAATCCATGGATTTAAGACCAGATTTGGATTCTACACAAAATTTCACCTAGGGTAGACCCATAGAGTTAATAAGCTCAATTTAAGTATTTGAGGTGGTAAAATGGAAAATACTTCAATACCACATCATTAATACCACATAAAAGATCCGTGAAAAGTTTTGTTTTTCTTGATTTTAAGCCAAAATAATGGGAAAGTGAGAAATCCCATGTTACATATACACTAAGAATAGTGTTATGCATGTTTTGAGCACTTAATATCATGGTATTCTTACATGGACTTTTGGTACACCCATAGTGGATATCTCACTTGAAGCTTAAATTTCTATTTTTACGTGAAAAATAAGCAAGGGGGACAAAAGACATCAAAGAGAGCCAGGGTACCCAACTTCTGAGGCCTCAGAGGCATGGATAGCTCCAGAGCATGGATCCATGGCTCATATTGGCCCAATTGGTAAACCAAAACTCTTTGGGAACTTGGTTACCAAGTTACACCTACTGTAATCATAAGAAAATAGCAAATAACCTGCTATTTTGACGTGCCAAGGAGGTAAAGAGCTACTTAGACTCCTGTAACCACGTCAATTCTTAATGACTTTCCATGGATAAACCCCAAAAGAGTAATTAAAACCCTTTTTGGACTTTTATCCATTGATTTACCTCATAGCAACCAGTGAAACACTGATATTCGCAATTCTACGTAGAAATGAGGTAAAAACTTCAAAAATTCATTAAAAATACAATTCTTAATGAATATTTATGAAGCTTTCAGGAACAATAGAGAACTGTATTATCTATGGTACAACCAAAAAGAATTACAGCTTTACTAGTAAAATTAAACGTCTTACTTATAGTCCATTTCTGACCATTCTACATGAAATACTGAATCTTCAAAAATTCACAGTAATTACAACCTGTGATGAAATTGGCAATACCATTGATAACTTTGAGAAATCAATGATTATTTTAGAATAAAAGAAGATTTACGGATGTTACTCCTTTTATTCTTAACCATATTGGGGTTGGTAGTTACGTAAAAGCATCAATTAAGTAATTATGATAATCTTACATGACAACAGATGATGCAATCATTAATCCAAAAAGGTTTATTGTTTTCTCACTCACTGGTTTTTCAGTTTGCTCCATGGCACGCCTCTGTGAGCTGTTGTTGACTTAAAAGAAGCCTCTTCTTGCTGTTTTTTCCATATCATCATCATCTTATCAATTTATTAAATCATTATTACCAACAAGTAAGTATTAGTTACAAGCTATTCTTAAGTGTTTTAAAATCTTTCAGAATAAACCGGAAAGACGTGAAATCATAGAATCCAACTATATATTGTTGTAATACTGTTATAAATCCTTTTGATCCCTTAAATCCACAATTCCACGTCAAATTTCTCTACTTTTATCTATCAATAAGCTCTTTGGAGTATTAGTGAGTCATTTATCTTTAATTCCTAAAGTTTTTTTCTAGTAATAGTTTTCTTCAAGAATTATCTTTATAATTATTCTTGTAAAAGATAATTATATAATAAAATTATTTTATTATTTTAATAAAAGAAGTTTTTATTATTAAATTCTTCTTGTAATTGATTCTTGTAGACAATTACTGCTCACTGTTATAATCACTAGTAGTGTATAACACGTGGAAGAAATAATTTTATAATTATTTAATTGTGGTTATAATAATATTTTATTATTATATTTCAGAAGAACAGACATAGTACTGTTGATTAATAGTAATATTATCATCAGTTTCATAGTCACATCTTCCATTTGGGGGCCTGGCCGTGATTTTATCCAAAGACTTGGCTTTAATCATATTCTAGACTTCATTTTTGTGTTCTAAAAAACCACCATACCTACCACATCTTACATTTGGGGGCCTGGCCGTGTTTTTTGAACCTTGTACCCTTAATTAATATATTTTTAAGCTCTAAAATATATTAATTTAATATTTTTTTCTTTCATTTTAAAGTTAAAATAATTCTTATTTTTGAAATTGTTTTGGAAATCTTTTTCATTGAGGGATTTGGTTTAATTTTATACTGCTTTACACATGGCTTTTTCACATCCAAAAACTTATAAAATTATTCTTTGAGTTACTCTGAATTAATTTTCATTCAAAATCTTAAATTTTAATTTTTTTTTTTTAAAAAGAATAATTTTTTAATATTAAAAAATATAAAACTTATAAAAAATCTTTAAAAATATTTTAAATAGTATAAAAAATAATTTTTTCTCTTTTATAATTTTTCTAGTGTCTTTAATCAAATACTGTGCAGCTGGCAACAGACTCAGTAAAAGATATATCACTAGTCCAGAATCTTCAGAAGCAGAATCTGAAGAAAGTATTGAGGTGCAAATTGCTAAAAGAGGAACCTTATTTAATTCTGAAAAGAATAAATTACCACAAAAAGGTGTGTTTTTATCTTTATTTTTACTCTTTATCCTTAAATTGACGTAAAAATGGTGCATACCAGAAATGGAAGCAACTATTCAGTCCAACCAGATGGATGTGGACAAGGAAGAGGCAAGACCAAGTCCAGAAGTGCCAAGTCTTCCACAAGAAAGACACATTTGGAGGATGCCAGAGTTGCCCCCCATTCCCCAAGGTCTGTACCAAAGGATTTTGACGTGAATTCAGAGCCTGAACTGATTTATGGTAATATTTCCAGGGCTAAACCACTTTCAGGTGGCAGCGATAGAAATATATCAATGCCAGTACAAAAACTGGTTCAGAGCAGCCAAGGAAGAGGAGTGGGAAATCTGCCCAAGCCTTTGGCAGGGGGCCATGAACTCCTACTTACACATCAAGAGCTTTCTGGGTCAGGAGAAGACCATAGAACTCTTAGGAGGATGGAGCCCCCTGTCTTGCAAAGACAAGGTCAAAAAGATAAAGAATTGGTTGAAGAACCAAAGTCTTTTATCCATAGACCAGAAGAAAGAGTTGGAAATGACTCCAGCTTTGGAGACAGAGGCACCAGTGGCGTCTACCAGCTCCAAACCAGCTCCAGACATGTCCAAAGACAAGCCCCAGGACCTCAGAAGAAGCAGAGAGGTCCCAAGAACCATCAAGGAAAGGGCAAAGGCAAAGCCAATTGGCACAGACCTTACCCACAGGGGTACAGGATCCCCAAATTGGAGCCTTCAGCAGTGGACAGTGTCGTCAAT
Source organism: Austropuccinia psidii (assembly GCA_023105745.1). NCBI lineage: Eukaryota > Fungi > Basidiomycota > Pucciniomycetes > Pucciniales > Sphaerophragmiaceae > Austropuccinia > Austropuccinia psidii. Next base: position 18,955,509 of record JALGQZ010000014.1, on the reverse strand, counting down.
ATGGCCAGAACTCTGATGGAATTCACAGCCAAAGAGCAGGAAAGGATGAACAGAAACTTTCCATGGAAATAATTGGTGTAAGGACTAGTATGAATGTAGAAATTGGAAAACTTGATGGAAAGTTAACTAAAATTAAATCAGATATACTTGAATTAAAGAAAAATGACAAGAAATACCTTGAATTACACCAAGTGAAAAATGCCAAACTTGACTCAATTACCAATTCTTGCAAAAGAATTGAAAATATGTGCCAAATTCAGCATGATGAAATGGAAGATCTTTCCATTTTTAAGGTGAATGATCAACTTACAATTTTGCAAGACCAAGTCTTAAAAATAGTTGAGAATACCAATCAATTTGCCATACACTTAGCAAAAAGTGACAGTGAAAGGCAGAAGTTGAAGAATGAAATAATTGCAAGTGTGGAAAAAATTCATAAGAATCATGAACCACATATGCCAAGACATTCTACACCTTTAACTGAAGGAAAAATTTCTGTTAAAGAAAGTCTCACCCCATTATTAGGAGAAAATGCCTACTCTACAAGGGATATTCCCAAAATAGAAGAATGGCCAACATTCTCTGGTGAAGGAGAATACAACCATATTGAATTCATCAGGACTATTGATATGTTGAAAGAAGATTTCAATGTACCTGATGAAATCATAGTGGGAACATTACACTGTTTATTTACCAGGACTGCAAAGAAATGGTATTACAAAATGAGGGTTGATCATGGTAAACATGACTGGCCTTGGTGGAAATCTGAAGTGATTACCAAATGGGCAAATAATTCTTGGAGGTTTAAAATGGAAAATGCTTTTGAAAGTGCCATTTTTAACTCAGAAAAAGACAAACCACTTACTTGGTTCTTCAAACAAAAGGACAGATTATCTGCTTTACACCCAGATATGTCTGACACTATGATTAATGTGAAAATATTAAGAAAGTGTGGAGGTGATCTGGAACATGCTATCAAAAGCAGATGTGTGGACCCTTGTTCAACAGAGGACTACATTAATGCTATGGAAGATATCATTACCAGAACAAGAATTGGTAAGACTTGGGTTAAAAACCCAATAGAGTACAAAATAGTCTCAAAGATTCCTAGAGAGGAAAGAAGACCAGAAAGACCTGTCTTGAAGTGTCATAAATGTGGAAGTACTTCACATTTAGCCAACACTTGTCCTAAGAAGACAAAGATCAATGAAGTTCAAGTCATTGAAGAAATTCAATGTACTGAAGAGAAAGAAGAGTCTGATAAAGATTCTGCAGTCTCTGAAGATACACCAGTGGAGGACTATCCCATTGAGAACATTTCAGCTTTCTTTGAGGTCACAGAAGTCCATACCCAATTGCCACAGTACAGTGAGGATTGCTGCAACCTGATCAATATCCAAGATGCCAGAATGTGTGAAACAAAACCTGCTAGAGGAAAGGGTTATACTGCTGGGGCATCCTGTATCACATCAGTTCTGATGAGTGATATTGAAGCCAAAGTAAATTTGGATACAGGGGCATTTTGCACTTGTGTGGGAAAAGATTATCTCCAAATTATACTTCCTGAATGGAAAAACCATCAGAAGGTGTACAATTCAGTAGTGCCAGTAACAATATTTACCCCCTGACCATATTGGACACTAATATTGTATTCCCACATCCAGCAGGAAGTGTAAGAATGAAAACTGAGATTGTAGTAATGGATAATTGCACATCTCAGCACATCATTCTTGGAAATGATTACTTAAATATTTATGGTATTGATATAAATAACCATAAGGACAGATATTTCACAATTGGAGATAACAACAGACAAAAATTTTCTTTCTCCAATATGCCAAAACAGATATCTGTAGTATCTTCTGTCAAAGATACTTACAAAGATGAATTTGTGACTAATCAACTTGTTGAAGCACAAATTAATCAATCATTGTCACCAAAGATGAGGAATGAACTTATTAATGTGTTATACACATATAAAAATGCATTTGCCTCTGATAATGAACCATTAGGCGCTATAAGAGGACATGAAGTTGATATTACTCTTAATATTGACAGACCATATCCTCCAGTACTTAGAAGACCAGCTTATCCAGCCAGTCCCAGAGCTAGAGAAGCCTTGGAAAAACATATCCAAGAGTTGATCCAACTTGGTGTGCTAAGGAAGGTAGGCCATAATGAGGAAGTTGAAGTGACAACACCTGTTATTATTGCATGGAATAATGATAAGTCAAGAATGGTTGGAGATTTCAGAGCATTGAATACCTATACAGTTCCAGATAGGTATCCAATCCCTAGAATTCAAGAAACCTTGACTCAATTGTCTAAAGCCAAGTATATAACATCAATGGAGGCGTTGAAAGGCTTCCATCAAAATGTTTTGACGCCTAAAGCTAAGAAATTACTTAGAATTATCACTCACTGTGGTATTTTTGAGTATCTTAGAATGCCATTTGGCATTAAAAATGCTCCATCTCATTATCAAAGGATGATGAACACCATATTTCCTACAGAATTCTCTGAAGGATGGCTTATCATTTATATTGATGATATTATCATATGTTCTGATTCATGGTCTTTGCACCTTGAAAGAGTTGCAAGAGTACTTCATAAAGTTGCAGAAGTGAACATGAAAATTTCACTTAAGAAATGCAATTTTGGTTTTGAAGAACTCAAAGCATTAGGACATATTGTTTCTGGTTTAAGCTTGGGTATTGAAAAAAACAAAGTAGCAGCAGTATTACTTAAAACAATACCCCAGAATAAAAAAGAAATGATGTCTTTTCTTGGGTTTGCCAGTTACTATAGGCAACACCTGAAAGACTTTGCAATTCTAGCCAAGTCACTTTATAGAATCTGTGATCAACAGACTGTATTTGAGATGACACAGGAGAGAATTAAAGCTTATGAGAAGATAAGGAAAGCCCTTACAGAAGCACCTTTACTCCTCATGCCTGACTGGAATATTCCTTTTAAGTTGTACATTGATGCATGTGGAGATGGATTAGGGGCAGCCCTACATCAAGTCCAGATTATTGATGACAAACCTACAGAAGGACCAGTTTGTTATATCTCAAGACAAATCAAACCACCAGAAGCCAGATATGGTGCAAGTCAAATGGAGTGCTTATGTTTGGTATGGGCACTTGAGAAACTACACTATTATCTTGATGGCAGTGTTCTTGAAGTGATAACTGACTGTAATGCCGTGAAATCACTTCTTAACATGAAAACTCCCAACAGACATATGTTGAGATGGCAAATAGCCATTCAAGAATATAGAGGAAACATGACTTTAGTTCATAATGCAGGAAACATCCACAAGAATGCTGATGGACTTACTAGATGGGCTTTAGTCAACACTCCTGATAACCCAGCTTATGTACCTTTGGAAGCTGAACCACAGATTCCAATTGAAGGAATTAACATAACCAATATTGGGACTGAATTCTTTGAAGAGGTCAGAGAATCTTATAAACAAGACAAGAATTGCCATATCTTGACTTCTTTATTAGATAAAGACTGCAAAGATACATCTTTAGTTAATGCACTTGATGAAGTTTGGAAAAATTCCTATTCTGAAGGAAGATTTCACTTGTTTGATGGAATTATTTACCATAGAACAAAACATTCTTGTGTGATGACACTGTGTAGTAGATTACTTATCAATACCCTTCTTCATGAATGTCATCATAGTATCTACTCTGGACACCTGTCAGAAGACAGAACACTTGAAAAAGTGAAGAACTGTGCATGGTGGCCATCTTGGAGGAAAGAAACCATTGAATATTGCCATACCTGTGACAGATGCCAGAAAGCAAACAGGAGCACAGGCAAGAAATTTGGATTAATGATCCATATTCAAGAACCAAAATCCCCTTGGGAAGTTGTTAACATGGATTGGGTCACAGCACTTCCTCCAAGTGGTGACAAAAGTTATAATGCTTGTTTAGTCATTGTAGACAGATATAGCAAAACTCCCATATTCTTACCATGTCATAAAGATGACACTGCTATGGATACAGCTCTTCTTTTATGGAGTAGAGTTATTTCTCATACAGGGTTATTTAAGAATATCATAATTGACAGAGATCCCAAGTTCACATCTGCACTTTGGACCAATCTTCATAGATTGTTTGGGACTAAGTTATCATTCTCTACAGCATATCACCCTCAAACAGATGGGCTAGCAGAGAGGATGATTCAAACTTTAGAAGACATGATCAGGAGATTTTGTGCTTATGGATTAGAATTCAAAGACTCAGATGGCTTTACCCATGACTGGTGCACTCTGATACCTGAACTAGAATTGGCATACAAGACATCAGTCCATTCTTCCACAGGACAAACTCCTGATATGTTAGAAAAAGGATGGAATCCAAGACTCCCAGCAGACACACTGAGGAAAGACTTGATTGACATTCATCCTACAGCTTCCAGCTTCAAGATACTGCTTGATAAAGTAAAACACCACGCAAAACAAAGTATGGATGATGCTTTTGATTATGCAAAACAGAAGTGGGACAAGAGTCATAAAGTACCAGACTTCAAAGTAGGGGACTTAGTTCTAGTTTCAACCTTGAATTTTAATAATATCAAAGGCCCAAAGAAACTTAAAGATTCTTATGTAGGACCTTTTGTCATTATTGCTGTACATGGAACCAATGCAGTTCAAGTGGAATTGAGTGGTTAATTGGAAAATAAACACCCCACATTTCCAGTCAGCTTGATAAAGCCTTATCAACCAGCTGATAAAGAATTGTTTCCTTTAAGAAACCCAACTCTTTTAACTGTACCACCTGTGGAACAGAATGAAGACAAAAAGATAAAGAAAGTCATTAAAGAAAGGAGACTTAGGGGTAAAAATCAAAGAGAATATCTTGTCAGATATAGAAATCCAGTACATGAAGATGAATGGATGGCAGAATCAGAAATACCTGACTCAGATAAACTCTTAAGAAGATTTAGACATGAAAGAAGGCCACAAGCCTGAATATGTCTATAAATGTGCTGTAAATTACTTGATCTGAGTGATGTGAAGAGGTTGGACAGTGGACATTATCCCCCTTTGGGGCCTTATTCTTTTATCACGAATAAAATTGTAGTACAATTTTATTTTTTGGTGGGAGGGAATGTGAGCCTTGAGGTATATTTTACATACCCAAATAGGCCACAATTATCTTAAAAAGAAATTTTAAATTATGAATAACTCATAAGTCATGCATATATCCAAAATTCATCATTTTCAATTTCAGAAAAGATGAATAACATTTTATTGAGTAAGTAAATCCATGGATTTAAGACCAGATTTGGATTCTGCACAAAAATTCACTTAGGGTAGACCCATAGCGTGAATAAGCTCAATTTAAGTATTTGAGGTGGTAAAATGGAAAATACTTCAATACCACATCATGAATACCACATAAAAGATCCGTGAAAATTTTTGTTTTTCTTGATTTTAAGCCAAAATAATGGGAAAGTGAGAAATCCCATGTTACATATACACTAAGAATAGTGTTATGCATGTTTTGAGCACTTAAGATCATGGTATTCTTACATGGACTTTTGGTACACCCATAGTGGATATCTCACTTTAAGCTTAAATTTCTATTTTTACGTGAAAAATAAGCAAGGGGGACAAAAGACATCAAAGAGAGCCAGGGTACCCAACTTCTGAGGCCTCAGAGGCGTGGATAGCTCCAGAGCATGGATCCATGGCTCATCTCAGCCCAATTGGTAAACTAAAACTCTTTGGGAACTTGGTTACAAAGTTACGCCTACTGTAATCATAAGAAAATAGCAAATAACCTGCTATTTTGACGTGCCAAGGAGGTAATGAGCTACTTAGACTCCTGTAACCACGTCAATTCTTGATGACTTTCCATGACTAGACCCTAAAAGAGTAATTAAAACCCTTTTGGGACCCACATTCATTGATTTACCTCATAGCAACCAGCAAAATACTGCTATTTGCAATTCTACGTAGAAATGAGGTAAAAACTTCAAAAATTCAAAATACAATTCTTAATGAATCTTTCTGAATCTTTCAGGACTAATAGAGAACTGTATTATCTATGGTACAACCAAAAAGAATTATGGTTTTACTAGTAAAATTAAAGTTTTACTTACAGTCCATTTTTGACCATTCTACGTGAAACACTGAATCTTCAAAAATTCACAGTAATTACAACCTGTGATGAAATTGGCAATAACATTGATAACTTTGAGAAATCAATGATTATTTTAGAATAAAAGAAGATTTACAGATGTTACTCCTTTTATTCTTAACCATATTGGGGTTGGTAGTCACGTAAAAGCATCAATTAATAATTATGATAATCTTACGTGACAACAGATGATGCAATCATTAATCCAAAAAGGTTTATTGTTTTCTCACTCACTGGTTTTTCAGTTTGCTCCATGGCACGCCTATGTGAGCTGTTGTTGACTTAAAAGAAGCCTCTTCTTGCTGTTTTTTCCGTATCATCATCTTATCAATTTATTAAATCATTATTACTAACAAGTAAGTATTAGCTATAAGCTATTCTCAAGTGTTTTAAATCTTTCACAATCAACCAGAAAGACGCGAAATCATAGAATCCAAATATATATTGTTGTAATACTGTTATAAATCCTTTTGATCCCTTAAATCCACAATTCCACGTCAAATTTCTCTACTTTTATCTATCAATAAGTTCTTTGGAGTATTAGTGAGTCATTTTGTGTTTAATTCTTAAAGTTTTTCTCTAGTAATAGTTTTCTTCAAGAATTATATTTATAATTATTCTTGTAAAAGATAATTATATATTAAAATAATTTTATTATTTTAATAAAAGAAGTTTTTATTATTAAACTCTTCTTGGAATTGATTCTTGTAGACAATTACTGCTCACAGTTATAATCACTAGTAGTGTATAACATGTGAAAGAAATAATTTTATAATTATTTAATTGTGGTTATAATAATATTTTATTATTATATTTCATAAGAACAGACATAGTACTGTTGATTAATAGTAATATTATCATCAGTTTCATAGTCACATCTTACATTTGGGGGCCTGGCCGTGTTTTTTGAACCTTGTACCCTTAATTAATATATTTTTAAGCTCTAAAATATATTAATTTAATATTTTTTCTTTCATTTTAAGGTTAAAATAATTCTTATTTTTGAAATTGTTTTGGAAATCTTTTTCATTGAGGAATTTGGTTTAATTTTATACTGTTTTACACGTGGCTTTTTCACATCCAAAAACTTATAAAATTATTCTTTGAGTTACTCTGAATTAATTTTCATTCAAAATCTTAAATTTTAATTGTTTCTTTAAAAAGAATAATTTTTTAATATTAAAAAATATAAAACTTATAAAAAATCTTTAAAAATATTTCAAATAGTATAAAAAATAATTTTTTCTCTTTTATAAGTTTTTTAGTGTCTTTAACCAAATACTGTGGAGCTGGCAACAGACTCACTAAAAGATATATTACTAGCCCAGAATCTTCAGAAGCAGAATCTGAGGAAAGTATTGAGGTGCAAATTGCTAAAAGAGGCACCTTATTTAATTCTGAAAAGAATAAATTACCACCAAAAGGTGTGTTTTTATCTTTATTTTTACTCTTTATCCTTAAATTGACGTAAAAATGGTGCATACCAGAAATGGAGGCAACTATTCAGTCCAACCAGATGGATGTGGACAAGGAAGAGGCAAGACCAAATCCACAAGTGCCAAGTCTTCCACAAGAAAGGACTCAATTGATGATGAGGTTTTGATAACAACTGGGGTAGTTTTAGCTGTTGCCAAGAGGGTAAAACTACCCTTAAGATAAAAAAATTATAGTAAAAACAGTTTTAACTGGTTTCTACGCCTCTGACACACATTCTGACGTGGTTTGAAGTCTCTAGGCCTGGTATTGCTATAGTAATGGCTGATTTAACGGTCTAAAATGGCTAAAAATGGCTAAAAATGGCTTAAACCAGCCCTTTTTTGGTCTAAACCAGGGTTCAATGATGCCATAATTGGCTTTTCTGTTGCTAGACTGTTTTTCACGACTGACAAGAGTAAATTTTACTTTTGGAGTAAGAGAACTGATGACTATAAAAGAATGTCTTCTTTGCCCCACTTTTCTCTTCATGTTAGAATCTTTTCCTTTTATTAATTAGTTTAAACACTGTTAAACCAATCAATAAAACATTCCAACCACCTCTTTTAAATCATTTTGAACCTTTTAACCACGTGAAAAAATCATTATAATCATTGTTTGTGACTCTTATAATCATTTTTACCCCTGAACTACCCCAAAAGTGAATTAAAGCATCTTTCATCACTATAAACTTTGTCACTTTGTTTCCAAATTCTCTCTGGTCATTTTTGGGTGTGTTTTCTCTTTAATATTCTTTTTAAAGACTTTGTTTGTTAATTAATTGCTTGAAGTTCTTTGCTCAATTAATGCCCATTGAAATTGCTCTTGAAGAAATTTCTTTTGTAGCCTTAAATATCTCTTGTAGAGTATTTTTGGATAAATTTTTATTGTTGGTAAAACAATAAATCTTTATAATATTGTTGTTTTATACTAATAAAGTTATAAACAGTAAAATAGGCGTGTTTTTCTTAAAAATAATATTTCTTACTATTTTTAATTGATTTTTACCTTATACAAATTTTGAGGACAGGAAAAGTACTTGATTTTTAATCAAAGTTTCATATCCACACCTTACACTTATCCTTTGAGTTCTTCAAAACCAAAATTGCATTTCTTAAGTGAAATCTTCATGTTCACTTCTGCAACTTTGTGAAGTACTCTTGCAAGTCTTTCAAGGTGCAAAGACCATGAATCAGAACATATGATAATATCATTAATATAAATGATAAGCCATCCTTCAGACAATTCTGTGGGAAAGATTGTGTTCATTATTCTTTGATAATGGGATGGAGCATTTTTAATGCCAAATGGCATTCTAAGATACTCATAAATCCCACAGTGAGTGATAATTCTAAGTAATTTCTTAGCTTTAGGCGTCAAAACATTCTGATGGAAACCTTTCAATGCATCCATTGATGTTATATCCTTGCCTTTAGACAATTGAGTCAAGGTTTCTTGAATTCTTGGGATTGGATACCTATCTGGAACTGTGTAGGTATTCAATGCTCTGAAATCCCCAACAATTCTTGACTTGTCATTATTCCATGCAATAATAACAGGTGTTGTCACTTCAACTTCCTCATTATGGCCTACTTTTCTTAGTAAACCAAGTTGGATCAACTCTTGGATATGTTTTTCCAAGGCTTCTCTAGCTCTGGGACTGGCTGGATAAGCTGGTCTTCTAAGTACTGGAGGACATGGCCTGTCAATATTAAAAGTAATATCAACTTCACGTCCCCTTATAGCACCTAAGGGTTCATTATCAGAGGCAAATGCATTTTTGTATGTGTATAACACATTAATAAGTTCATTCCTCATTTTTGGTGACAATGATGAATTAATTTGTGATTCAACAAGTTGATTAGACACAAATTCACTTTTGTAAGTATCCTTGACAGAAGATACTACAGATATTTGTTTTGGCATATTGGAAAAAGCAAATTATTGTCTCTTGTTATCCCAAATTGTGAAATATCTGTCTTTATGGTTATTTATGTCAATACCATAGATATTCAAGTAATAACTTCCAAGAATGATGTGCTAAGATGTGCAATTATCCATTACAACAATCTCAGTTTTCATTATTACACTTCCTGCTGGGTGTGGAAATACAATATTAGTGTCAAATATACCCAAGGGGTACATATTGTTACTGGCACTGCTAAATTGCACACCTTCTATTGGTAATAGATGGTTTTTACATTCAGGAATTATAATTTGGAGATAATCTTTGCCCACACAAGTGCAAAATGCCCCTGTATCCAAATTTACTTTGGCTTCAATATCACTCATCAAAACTGATGTGATACAGGATTCTCCAGCAGTGTAACCCTTTCCTCTAGCAGGTTTTGTTTTACACATTCCTGCATCTTGGATATTGATCAGGTTGCAGCAATCCTCACTGTACTGTGGCAAGTGGGTATGGACTTCTGTGACCTCAAAGAAAGCTTTAATGTTTTCAATGGGATAGTCCTCCACTGGTGAATCCTCAGAGACTGCAGAATCTTGATCAGACTCCTCTTTCCCTTCAGTACACTGAATTTCTTCAATGACTTGAGCTTCATTGATTTTTTCCTTTTTGGTGCAAGTGTTTGCTAAATGTGAAGTACTTCCACATTTATGACACTTCAAGACAGGTCTTTATGGTCTTTTATCTTTTCTGGGAGTGTTAGGGCCCATCTTGGATTCTATAGGGATTCTAGTCCAAGTTTTACCAATTCTTGTTCTGGTAATGATATCTTCCATTGAATTAATGTAGTCCTCTGTTGAACAGGGTTCTACACATATGCTTTTGATAGCATGTTCCAGTTCTCCTCCACACTTTCTTAATATCTTCATATTAATCATAGTGTCAGACATATCTGGGTGTAAAGCAGATAATCTGTCTTTTTGTTTGAAAAACCAAGTAAGTGGTTTATCTTTCTCTGAGTTAAAAATGGCACTTTCAAAAGAATTTTCCATTTTCAACCTCCAAGAATTGTTGGCCCATTTGGTAATGACTTCAGATTTCCACCAAGACCAATCATGTTTTCCATGATCCATCCTCATCTTGTAATACCATTTCTTTGCAGTCTTGGTAAACAGAGAGTGTAATTTCCCCACTATGATTTCATCAGGTATATTAAAGTCTTCCTGTAACATATCAATAGTCCTGATGAACTCAATATGGTTATATTCTCCTTCACCAGAGAATGTTGGCCATTCTTATAATTTGGGAATATCTCTGACAGAGACAATATTTTCTCCTAGAAGTGGGGTAAAACTTCCTTTAACAGAAAGTTTCTCTTCAGTCAAAGGTTTAGAATGTCTTGGAATATGTGGTTCATAATTATTATGAATTTGTTCTACATTTGCAATGATTTCATTCTTTAACTTCTGCCTTTCACTGTCACTTTTTGCTAAATGTGTAGCAAACTGATTGGTATTTTCATCTATCTTCAAGACATGATCTTTTAGAATCTTAAGTTGATAATTCATTCTAAAAACATAAAGATCTTCCATCTCATCATTCTGAATCTGACATGTACTCTCAATTCTGCTACAAGCATTGGTAATCAAATCAAATCTGGCATTTGTTAATTCATACCATTTGGTATATTGTTTGTCATTTGTTTTTATTTCACTTATGTCCAATATGACTTTATTTAACTTTGCATCAAATTTGGCAGGTTCTAAATCAATACTAGATTTAACAAAGTGTATTTCATCAATTATTTGCATGGAAAAGTCCTGTTCATACTTTCTTGTTCCTTGGCTGTGAATTCCATGAGAGTTCTGGCCATGTTGAACACACTGTCCACTGCTGAAGGCTCCAATTTGGGGATCCTGTACCCCTTTGGGTAAGGTCTGTGCCAATTGGCTTTGCCTTTGCCCTTGCCTTGATGGCTCTTGGGACCTCTCTGCTTCTTTTGAGGTCTCTCGGGCTTTTTTTTGGATAATTCTGGAGCTGGTTTGGAGCTGGTAGACGCCACTGGGGCCTCTGTCTCCAAAGCTGGAGTCATTTCCAGTTCCTTCTTCTGGTCTATGGATAAAATACTTTGGTTCTTCAACCAATTCTTTATCTTTTTGACCTTGTCTTTGCAAGACAGGGGGCTCCATCCTCCTAAGAGTTCTATGGTCTTCGCCTGACCCAGAAAGCTCTTGATGTGTAAGTAGGAGCTCTTGGCCCCCTGCCAAAGGCTTGGGTATATTTCCCACTCCTCTTCTTTGGCTTCTCTGAACCAATTTTTGTACTGGCATTGATATATTTCTATTGCTGCCACTTGAGAATGGTTCAGCCCTGGAAATATGGTCATGAATCAGTTCAGGCTCAGGATTCACGTCAAAATCTGTTGGTACAACCTTGGGGAATGGGGGGCAACTCTGGCATCCTCCAAATGTGTCTTTCTTGTGGAAGACTTGGCACTTCTGGACTTGGTCTTGCCTCTTCCTTGTCCACATCCATCTAGTTGGACTGAATAGTTGCTTCCATTTCTGGTATGCACCATTTTCATGTCAATTTAAAGATAAAAGGTGAAAATATAAGATAAAATACCCACCTTTTGGTGGCAATTTAGCCTTTTCTGAGTTAAATAAGGTGCCTCTTTTAGCAATTTGCACCTCAATACTGTCTTCAGATTCTGCTTCTGAAGATTCTGGACTAGTGATATATCTTTTACTGAGTCTGTTGCCAGCTGCACAGTATTTGATTAAAGACACTAGAAAAAATTATAAAAGAGAAAAAATTAGTTTTTATACTTTTTAGAATATTTGTAAAGATTTTTTATAAGTTTTATATTTTTTAATATTAAAAAAATTATTCTTTTTAAAGAAAAAAAAATTAAAATTTAAGATTTTTGAATCAAAATTAATTCAGAGTAACTCAAAGAATAATTTTATAAGTTTTTGGATGTGAAAAAGCCATGTGTAAAAACAGTATAAAATTAAACCAAATTCCTCAATGAAAAAGATTTCCAAAACAATTTCAAAAATATGGATTATTTTAACTTCAAAATGAAAGAAAACATTTCTTGAATTCATATATTTTAGAACTTAAAAATGTATTAATTAAGGGTACAAGGTTCAAAAAACACAGCGAGGCCCCCAAATGTAAGATGTGACTATGAAACTGATGATAATATCACTATTAATCAACAGTACTATGTCTGTTCTTATGAAATATAATAATAAAATATTATTATAACCACAATTAAATAATTAAAGATTATTTCTTTCACATGTTAAACACTACTAGTGATTTTAACAGTGAGCAAGTAATTGTCTACAAGAATCACTTACAAGAAGATTTTAATAATAAAACTTCTTTTATTGAAATAATAACATTATTTTAATATATAATTATCTTTTGCAAGAATAATTATAATGGTAATTCTCAAAGAAAACCAATTTTAGAGAAAAACTTTAAGAATTAAAAATTAATCACTCACTAATATTCCAAAGAACTTATTGAAAGATAAGATAGAGAGATTTGACGTAGAATTGTGGAATTTAAGGATCAAAATGAATTTATAACAGTATTACAACCATATATAGTTGGATTCTATGATTTCACGTCTTTCTGATTGATTCTGAAAGATTTAAATCACTTAAGAATAGCTATAACTAATACTTACTTGTTGGTAATAATGGTTTAAATGATAATAAGATGATGATTATTAAAAAAACAGCAAGGAGAGGGTTCTTTTAAGTAAACAACAGCTCACAGAGGCGTTCCATGGAGAAAACTGAAAAACCAGTGAGTGAGAAAACAATAAACCTTCTTGGATTATTGATTGCATCATCTGTTGTCACGCAAGATTTTCATAATTACTTAATTGATGCTTTTACGTGACTACCTGTAACAACCATCCATCAGGGGTAAGGGTATTCATTCATACACCCACTCAAACACCTCAAACCAGAAAATCCAGTATCTGCATCAGCAGTCAGCTTCAGCAATCTTCATTCTGAAACATGAATACAGCTTGGTACATCAATACAGCCTGTCAATACCTGTACAGGTTGGATTCACCCAATACAGTTTCAATACACCAGTATGGAACTGTATTATCACTCAAATACACCACACCTCTTGTACAGGTTCTGTACAGCTGTACAGGACCTGTATTGGCCAGACTCAATTCAATCATCAATTATTCTCATGAAAATTCTTCCTCTGGATCAGGGCTGGTGATTCTCATATATACCAGCCCCTCTTTCTCCCCCCTGGGGACTTTTCCCCAGTTAATTAATTTAGTTTATTTATTATTTTATAGTTATTCTTATCCTTATTTTGGGTATTATAATTATTTAATCTTAAGTTAGTCTTTGCATTTCTCTCTTTGCCTGTACAGTATGAGCTGGGTGGCCATATCCTTATTAACCCTTCTCTTTCCATTCTGACAGGTTGAAACAGTGGACTTGGACTTGTTTGTGGTTGGCTCTTCTATTCTTTTACTCTTATCCTTTGTTGCTGTTCTTTCTTATATTTATTATTTAGCAATTTATCTTTAACACTCTTAAGTGTATCTCTTCTTATCTTATCTTTGAGCCCTCCATAAGTGAGTCCCAGTTTACTGAGTGCCAGGCCCTGTTCACTTCGAAGAGCCCCTGTGACATGAAATTAATTAAATCATATTTGATTCTTTCTTTTCATTCATTTATATTCATTTCCTCTCATTCATCAATTATGACCTTTTTCATAATTTAATGATTTTTTATGATTTTTATGAATTTTTCTCTCTCATCAATTTTCATCTCATTCATTTCATTCTTATGAAAATTGATTCTTTTTCCTTTCTTAATCATTGCTGACCATTTCATCACTTCATTCATTTCTATCAATCAAATTTTTTCTGTGTTCTTATTCAGGTTTCATCTAGGGATTATTGATTGGTTTAATTGATTGGATTATTCATTGGGATTCATTTGGGTTATTGATTCAGGATTTATTGGATTTATTGACTTTGAACTCTCAAGATATTGATTGATCCTCAAGAATTGATTTTGATTATTGATTTGATTTGACTCATCAAGATATTGAATTGATTTCTGAAGATTTTGAACTGATTGATTGATTCCTCAAGACTTGATTTCATATTGAAGACACTTATTGATTGATTATTGATTGAGTGTTGATTGAGTTAATTTATTTGACTGTTGATTGAATTTGATTCCTCAAGATTCATCAAGACTTTGTTGTGATTGATTTGGCCAAGCCTGATTATTCTTCTTAATACCATCAAGTTATTTTAATTCTTTTCATAATGCCAGTTCAGCATAGCCCCCCAGCAAAGAATACTAGATCCCAGAAAATTCCAGCTGTTCTCACTCCTACAGCAAGGGCTCCTCTTGACCGCACACCATCAGTTCATCAACTGAGTGCAAACTTGGACAGAGGACCACCAATGGAGGGAGCAGCACCCTCAAGAAGAGGTGGAATGAAATCTAGAAGATCAAGATCCTTTTCTGGACTTTTGGGTGGCTACCCTGGCATGTCTGAAGGTGCAAGAGCAAGATTAGGGGAAGTTGAAGATGAAGAGGGGGAAGAGTCTGTGGAAGAGGAAGATTCTGGGGAAACTGAAGTGGCAGTGTAAGGTGTGGATATGAAACTTTGATTAAAAATCAAGTACTTTTCCTGTCCTCAAAATTTGTATAAGGTAAAATTCAGTTAAAAATAGTATGAAATATTATTTTTAACAGAAAACACGCCAAATTTATTGTTTATAACTTTATTAGTATAAAACAATAATATTATAAAAATTTATTGTTTTACCAACAATAAAAATTTATCCAAAAAATACTCTACAAGAGATATTTTAAGGCTACAAAAGAAATTTCTTCAAGAGCAATTTCAATTGGAATTAATTGAGCAAAGAACTGCAAGCAATTAATTAAAGAACAAAGTCTTTAAAAAGAATATTAAAGAGAAAACACGCCCAAAAGTGACCAGAGTGAATTTGGAAACAAAGTGACAAAGTTAACAGTGATGAAAGATGCTTTAATTCACTTTTGGGGTGGTTCAGGGGTAAAAATGATTATAAGAGTTACAAACAATGATTATAATGATTTTTTCACGTGGTTAAAAGGATTAAAATGATTTAAAATTGGTGGTTGGAATCTTTGATTGATTGGTTTAACAGTTTTAAACTAATTAATAAAAGGAAAAGATTCTAACATGAAGAGAAAAGTGGGGCAAAGAAGACATTCTTTTATAGCCATCAATTCTCTTGCTCCAAAAGTAAAATTTACTCTTGTCAGTCGTGAAAAACAGTCTGACAACAGAAAAGCCAATTATGGCATCATTGAACCCTGGTTTAGACCAAAAAGGGCTGGTTTAAGCCATTTTTAGCCATTTTTAGCCATTTTAGACCCTTAAATCAGCCATTACTATAGCAATACCAGGCCTAGAGCCTTCAAAACACGTCAGAATGTGTGTCAGAGGCGTAGAAACCAGTTAAAACTGTTTTTATTATGATTGTTTTATCTTAAGGGTAGTTTTACCCTCTTGGCAACAGCTAAAACTACCCCAGTTGGTATCAAAACCTCATCATCAATTGAGTCCACAGACCCTGTAACTCAATTCCAGGCCAAAAGTGATGAACTTTTGCGTGAATTTTGACATCCCACGCCTGTCAGCAAGGATTTTGGGGGTCTAGCTCCCCCTTAGAGCTGGAGTTCCTTTTCCCCCCCCAAATTTAATCTTTTCAATTTATTTTTCCTTTAATTCCTCATCATGTATTATACTTATAATTTACATATGTAATTCAATTCAATTGTACAGTACAATACAGTAATAATTGACACCTCATATGTAAACCAAAGTTCACTTATGTAATACACGCGCACATTTTGACATTTCAATTGAATTCAATTGAAAATACTTCAATTCCTCATAACTTCTAAACTAAACACAACACCTCAATTTTAACACAAAAATTGATGGTTAACACCACATGTGGTGTGAATTAAATTAAAGTTTTGAGGATTTTCAACTTTTGTATTGAAAATACTAAAAACTTAATTTAAGCTTATTTAGAGTTGAGTTACAAGAATTTCACTCAGAGGTGACCCCACCTGATTTTTTATGAGGAATCCAATGGTGAAATAAATTTTATATGTTTATTTATTGGATAAAAAGTTATAATAAATTTTATTTAACTTTTTTCCAAATTTATTTATTTTTTCACAATTTTGTTAAAATTTCATTTTTACTTAAATTTTTCAAGTATAAATGTAATTTTATATTTACAAAATTTAATGTATTTTTATTTTTAAATTATGATTAATTTTTTATTTTTTAATATAATTTTATATTTATATTTTGATTTTTATTTTAATAATATAAATAAATTTATTTTATTTATATTAATATGTTATTTTTTATATTTGTGGTCTTTTGGGTATATGAAATTACCTCTAAGGCTCACAGGCAGATGCCTTGGCAAATGCTCCAGAGGTGCCTCAGGGTTCTAATCTAGCCCTTTCTAGTCAACCTCTTGTCTCTCAAACTGATCCAAGTCTCCTCAAGATGATGGAGCAGATGACTCAATTCATGGGACAACTCACTCAAGCAGTTGCCCCCAGGGACAATTCCAAAGCCCCTGCTTTCAAGACTTCATCCATGAAGGCACCTGATTCTTTTGATGGTACTCAAGCTCATAAGTTGAGAGGATTTATCCAATCCTGTCAACTAATTTTCCATAATGATCCAGCAAACTTCTTCTCTGACAGGAAGAAGGTTTTGTACTCAACTTCTTTTCTTACTGGTAGAGCTGGCAAATGGATTGAACCTTATCTCTCAAATATTTCCAATGAAGACCCTTCCTACCTCCTCAATAATTGGCCATTGTTTGAATCTCAATTATTCACTCTGTTTGGTGACCCCAATGAAGTCAGGAAAGCTGAACAAGAGTTGGACAATTTGAGGATGAAGGAAAGTGGTCATGTATCCTTGTACATAGCAGATTTCAGAAGCTTAATGTCAAGAATTGGAGATTGGGGGGAAAGAGCTTATATCCATGTTTAAAGAAGAGGATTGGCATCAAGATTATTGGATCAGTTGGCTTCTCACCCTGGAACTTTTGATACTCTTCAAAAACTTATGGATGTCACTCTAGAATTAGACACAAGATATCATGAGAGGCAAAAGGAAAAGGGTGGCAATCAAGAAAAGAAGCCTCCAGTCAGTGGATCCAATCAGTCGAGGCCTCCTCAAAACTCATTTCAAAAGAGGCCTCATCAGAAGAAGAATAAGAAGGGCAAGCAATTTCAATCTTCAAAGGACAAACCCCATGCTGCTCTCGTCAATAAGGACAATAAATTAATTGGTTCTGAAAAGGAGAGGAGGATTCAAGCAGGGTTGTGTACTTATTGTGGTGGCAAGCACCCAATTGAAAAATGCTTCAAGAGACCTCAGAACAAGCCTGGGTCATCATCAGGAGGCTTCCCTAGCAAGCAGGGAAAAGCCTGAGTGGGGATCATGATGTGTTCAATGGTTCTCACTTATTTCCTTCAAGAGCACAATTGTGCACTCTGAATACTAGTGTCAAGAAATCTTTAAAATTTCTTATTTTCTCTTCTGTCTCTGATATTTTTTATAGTATTCTCATTGATTCTGGTGCTACAAACTCTTTTATTGCAAAGAATTTTGTTCTCAAGTACTCATTGACTATGTCAGAGCTCCCTGAAAAGATTCCTCTTTTCATTTTGGATTCTAATGAATCCCCTGCCTTGTTCATCACCCATTATACCAAGTGGGTAGTTGACTTTCCTTCCTTCCCAAGCTTTGAATGGGATTTCTTTATCATAGATTCACCCAAAGGAGAAGACCTGATATTGGGCTATGATTTCCTTTACCATTTCAATCCCATTATTGATTGGAAAAATGGACTGATCACCTATGATTCTAATCATAAGGATTCTAGTGGTATTATTCCTTCTACTAGTAATGACTTAGCCACTGCTGTCAACAGTGTTGGTCTGGCTGGTGAACTTAAGACACCTTCCATCCGTTCTTCTGTCCATATCCCTTCCATAATTCCCTCTCAGTCATTACTTCCATCAAGAGATGAAGTCTTCAAAGAGATAAAGGATGTTGGAGAAGATGTTGCCATATCTTCACTTCATCTCTTCCAAGGGGATATGGACCTTCCTCCCTTATCTTTTCATGCATCCCTGGAGGAGCAGTGGGATGAGGAGGAAGAGCCAGAAGAAATTGAAACTGTGCTGAAGGTTGTTCCTCCTGCTTATCACCAATATTTGGATGTATTCTCCAAGGTGAAAGCAGAGAAACTTCCTTCACACCGCGCCTGTGATCACCATATCGAATTGGAGGGTCTTCTACCTCCAATTGGTGTTATCTACTCATTATCAAATCAAGAGTCAGAAACACTGCAGGCCTACATTTCAGAGAATGTAGAGAAAGGTTTCATTAGACCAAGCTCCTCTTCAACAGGAGCACCTGTCCTTTTTGTCAAGAAAAAGGATGGAGGTCTTCGTTTGTGTGTTGACTACCGCAAACTCAATGCTGTCACTAGGAAGAACAGATACCCTGTTCCTCCTATGAACCAGCTTCTTACCGTATTCAACGGTTCCACTATCTTCTCCAAGATGGATTGGCGTGGTGCATATAACCTTCTGAGAATCAAAGAGGGGGATGAGCACTTAACTGCCTTCAGAACCAAATATGGCAGTTATGAGTATTTGGTCATGCCATTTGGTTTGACCAATGCTCCTGCTTCTTTCCAAAATCTAGTAAATGATATCTTTGCAGATTTTTTGGATGTGTTTGTTGTGGTTTATCTAGATGATATTATGGTCTTTTCCAGTTCTGAGGAGGAACATGTCAAACATGTGGCCTCTGTCCTCCAAAGACTGAGGGACAATAATCTGTTTGCCAAAGCCTCCAAGTGTGTATTCCATGCCTCAAGTGTGGAATACTTGGGCTATGTTGTTTCAAGTGATGGCCTCAAGATGGATTCTTCAAAAGTTCAGCAAATCCTCAATTGGCCTCAGCCCAAAAACATCAAGGCCCTTCAATCTTTCCTTGGCTTTGCCAATTTTTATCGACGTTTCATTAAAAATTATTCTAAAAAAATCACTTCTCTCACTTCCCTCCTTAAAAAAGATTCTCCTTTCATCTTCAATGAGGAAGCTCTTAGTCAGTTTCAAGCACTCAAAGAAGCTTTCACCTCTGCTCCTATCTTATCTCACTTTAATCCTTCTCTACCTACTATAGTAGAGACTGACGCCTCTGATTATGCTTTGGGCGCCGCACTGAGCCAGGTGAATGACTCAGGAAAGCACCCCATTGCATTTGATAGTCGCAAGCTCTTACCAGCTGAACTCAACTATGAAATTCATGACAAGGAACTCCTTGGCATAGTTTGGGCTCTCAAGCGCTGGAGAGCATTTCTTCTTTCTCTTTCCAATCCTTTTGAGGTCTTGACAGACCACTCTTCCTTGCAATATTTCATGTCTTCCAAAGTTCTTACTCGTTGTCAGGCCCGTTGGGCCGAATTTCTCTCAGAATTTCATTTCACTATCACTTACCGCCCAGGCAGGCTGGCCACTTTACCAGATGCCTTGTCACGTCGGGACGACGTGTACCCAGAGAGGGGGGTGGACTTCATCAGCAAGAATCCTCAGAATTTTCATCAAGTACTTAAGCAAGATGGAATTCAAGAATCAAGATTCTTCTCAATCAAAGTGGAAATTTTCTCAGATTTAGTTGACAAGATTCAAAAAGAAGTATGGCAAGACAAAGACTATAAAGAAATACTCAAGCAACTAGCAAGAGGTGAATCAGTTCCAGATTATTCTCTGGAACCTCAAGCCAAGTTATTATGATTCAAAGATAGAGTGGTAATCCCAAGCAATGAAGAACTTCAACTCAATATTCTTCAAAAGCGTCATGACTCACCATTGGCTGGCCATCCTGGCCAGGAGAAGACCCTCAAGCTCATCAAGAGGGATTTTTACTGGGCTGGCATGAATCAATTCATCAAGGACTATGTGTCCTCATGTCAGCAATGTTCAAGAAACAAGAACATTCATCACAAGAAGTTTGGATTACTCAAGCCTCTTTCAATTCCATCTGGTCCTTGGAATTCATTATCAATGGACTTTATCACTCAATTGCCACTGTCCAACAACTTTGATTCAATTTTAGTAGTTGTGGACAGATTCTCAAAAATGGCAATCTTCATTACAACTTATGGCACAATAACTGCTCTGGATTTAGCTCAAATATTCATTAGTCATGTATTTTCCAAGCATGGACTCCCAGTCAGTATTGTCAGTGATAGAGGATCCTTATTTGTTTCATCATTCTGGACTCAATTGTGTCAGCAGCTCAAGATATCAAGAGATCTTTCAACTGCCTTTCACCCTGAAACAGATGGACAGACAGAGAGGGTAAATCAGATACTAGAACAGTACCTTCGGATGTATGTCAGCTATCATCAAGATGACTGGTACACCTGGCTCCCTCTGGCTGAATTTGCCTATAATAATGCAGAACATTCATCAACCAAGCAATCACCCTTTTTCACCATTTATGGAAGAAATCCCAGCTTTGACTCAATCCATATTTCTCAAGACTCACCTGCTGGAAAGTTATCAACAAAACTCCAATCAGTACAGCAAGTTGTCAAAGAAGAATTAGAGTCAGCAATAAGGAGATTCAAGAAGTATGCAGATAGAAATAGGGCAATTCCACCTGATTTCCAACCTGGGGACAAAGTATGGCTAGCTTCCAAGAACATCAAGACAACAAGACCCACCAAGAAATTATCAGAAAGATGGTTGGGACCCTTTGAAGTTCTTAAGAAGATTGGCAGCCATGCATATCACCTCAAGTTGCCTCAGCAATGGAAGACAGTTCACCCTGTATTCCATGTGTCCCTATTAGAACCAGTCAAGCATTCAACTATCCCAAATCGTCATCAATTGCCGCCACCACCAGTTTTAGTGGAAGAGCAAGAAGAATGGGAAGTGTCTCAGGTTCTGGACTCAAAACTCAAAAGAGGTAATTTATGGTATCTTGTAGAGTGGAAAGGATTCAGTGAAGACCCAGGAAGAACCACTTGGGAACCAGCTTCCAACCTTACCAACTCACCAGACCTTTTCAAGGATTTCCACTCATTGTATCCAGACAAGCCTGGTCCAAATACCTCAAGAGTTTGATTTTATGGTGCTTGGTGGGGAGAAGAAGTTATGAAAGTAAGTTCCTCTCCTGGCATGCACCTTTAAGGGGGTATTCTACCCATATGTTGTTGTAAGCATCACCTTGGCCACTTTGTGAGCACTTGTCAATTCTTTGGACAGGTTCAGGAAGCATACAACATCAATACCCTCCTTTTGGACCTTATCAAGATATGGCCAAATGTTTTCTTTCTTTCTTTATGTTTTCATTTTCTTTCTTTATTATCATTTCATTTTATGCCAATCATCATAATTCAAGACATTCATTACTTCAAGTCATTTATGGCAAATCATTTCAGAAGGCATTTATGGCAATTTATTTCAGTCTTATGGTGCTTGGTGGGGAGTGGAAGTTATGAAAGTAAGTTCCATCTCCTGGTATGCATCCCTGAGGGTTCTACTTCTTGTAAAACATCACCTTGGCCACTCTGTGAGCATCAAAATGCTTGGTTTTCACTTTTCAGACACTTTTTTGGCCAGAATCAAGCAACTCACCACAAGAAGGACCAACCATCAGGATTTTTCCTTATTTCTTTCCTTACTCTCATTTTCTGTTATTATTTCTCTTTCTTTCTTTACTTGTATAATTTTCTTTCTTTTATTTCTTTAAAGCAGCAGCATCCCCTCCCCAAATCATGTATTGGGAGGTTCCATTATCTTTTTTATTTTTTATTTTTTAGTATTTATAAGAGTGAAGATAGAAGCCAAACCAAACACAAAAAAGGAAAAGGAAACTAGTTATCTCTACCCAAGTCATCAAAAGTTCTCTGGAAGTCATTTATCAACTCATCCTCATACCAGGCAAATTTTGCAGCCATCTCTTCAGAAGCATTACCTGGAATAGTCCTGTCATTGGCATACATAATCACCTCTCTGCTATTTCTATCAACCCTCCTGAACAATCTGGCCACAGCATCTTGATTTTCACTAGCCGCGTTGGGATCTTCTCTGGTAACCCGGATAGGCCAACGTTCTCTTCTTTGGAAGACTTGGGCGGCAGGAAACGGCAAAGGGGATAATCCATCTCTTCTTCTGCTGGAGCTGGCCACAGGTTGGAGTTGACGGGAGGTGGTTATGGGTGAGTTTCTAGGCTGTTGAACTGGTGATGGTCTTACTGCTGGATTCAAGGCAGGCCTGGTGGTATGGGAAGTAGTTGGTGAAGGAGGAGGAAGGGTTGTAGGAATGGAAGCAAGCATTGGTTGAAAGGTTCTTGGAGTACTGGGAATGACTTGACTTTGGAATCTGGTGTTGGCAAGAGGTTGAGAGGAGGAATTGCTGGATGGATGGCCACTTGAATGGGGAATAACTTGAACTTCTTCACCATCCAACTCATCACTTCCTTCAGCATCTGGATCTGATGGGGAATCAACAATTCTTCTTAGCTTCTTCACTACTTTCACCACTCCATCAGCATTGGTCCTTGAAATTGGAATTTCTGAGCTGTAGTGGATGGGCCTACCACCAATTGGAATGGACCCTCCAACATTAGTCCATCTGGCCACATCCCTCTGCCTGGAACCAGTCACTACATCAAGATATCAGCACCAATTCAATCAAAATATGCAAATCACTCACATTGAGAAAATCCAGAAGTGGCATCAGGGGTAGGCTCCTCAAGAATGGGGAATTCCTGCCAATAAGACCCATCCTTCCTACTCCACAAGTGTCTCTTGACCCGGGACAAAGTTGATCCGGTACGGCGGCATGGCTTCTTCCCAATAAAGCAGAAATGGCATTTTGACGATCGAGGATTGTAATGTTGAAAGCAATCCTTACCCCTGGCCAAACACTCAGTACAGGCAGGATCAAGGACTTCAACTGCTCTGAACCCATCATATGTTTGGGAGGGGTCAAAATGGCCAGAAGACGCCATAGAAGGAGAAGACAATCGACTGAAGACGCCAGAACCATGAAGAATAGACGGTGGCGGTGCAGAAGGGGAAGATTCAGTGCGCTCAGTCAGTTTGGAACTCATAACTGAAGAATATGCAAGCAGAAGATTCAAGACGTCAGAATCAATCCACTCCATATCAAGAAAAAAGGAACTTGACTCAAGGAAATGGGGCCATAACTCAATTATGCCCCCCCTCAAAGCCTCTAAGGTGAAGGTTCATACCCCTTTGGGGCTGAACTCATCACCCAGGGCCTCCCCTGCAGCTTTGGGGAGGCCAGGATCTTGATGGTCCTGGACCCCATCAATGGGTCCAGGCCATGTAGGGTAAAAAATGGGTAAGGGCCATTTCTGGACCCCTTGGTCACCCTGGGTCCCCAGCAAATTTGGGCCCAGGGGCTCCATTTTGGTCCTGGGGGCCTCCAATAGCGCCCACGGACCGCGGACCACGGCGTACGGTCCACGGACCGCGAACCACGGCCCACGGCCCATGGACCGCGGACCGTAGGATCCCAAAGACTCAAAAAGGCCAAAAAAGGCCAAAAATCAAGATATCAAGGTTTTTCACCAGAGAACCCAAAAAAGGCCCATAGGCCATAAAAAAATCAAAGGCATCAAATGTCATCAGAGCAAAGGCCACATCCCAAAGTGCCTTGTAGGGCTGTTAAGGCCATCTCCATGGATTATGGGGACAAGACCCCTTGGAGGAAATTTTTTCAAATGTTTCAATTTTTCAATTTTTTCCAGATATTTAAGGCTTGCCCAATGAGTACACTTCATATACTCATTGGGCATCATTTTTTGAGCACAAGAGCTCAGTGGTCCTGATTCTGGGATATATCCCAAGGCCACACCCCAAGAGCATGGCTGATTGAATCAAAAGGAAAGAATGGCATATTCTGGAAGGAATACTCACTTAAGCTTGGAAAAAGGGGGGAATCAATTGAATTTGGCAGGGAAGAAGGAATGAAGGATTTTTAGGATAATGGTCAAGAGGAAAGAAAATTAAAAAGAAAATTTATTGAAAAAAAGGTGGGGGTATTGAGATGCCACTCAACAGTGGCAGGGTATTATGGTGTTCAGGAGCCCACCAGTTTCAAGAGGGGGATACTGTAACAACCATCCATCAGGGGTAAGGGTATTCATTCATACACCCACTCAAACACCTCAAACCAGCAAATCCAGTATCTGCATCAGCAGTCAGTTTCAGCAATCTTCATTCTGAAACATGCATACAGCTTGGTACATCAATACAGCCTGTCAATACCTGTACAGGTTGGATTCACCCAATACAGTTTCAATACACCAGTATGGAACTGTATGATCACTCAAATACACCACACCTCTTGTACAGGTTCTGTACAGCTGTACAGGACCTGTATTGGCCAGACTCAATTCAATCATCAATTATTCTCATGAAAATTCTTCCTCTGGATCAGGGCTGGTGATTCTCACATATACCAGCCCCTCTTTCTCCCCCCTGGGGACTTTTCCCCAGTTAATTAATTTAGTTTATTTATTATTTTATAATTATTCTTATCCTTATTTTGGGTATTATAATTATTTAATCTTAAGTTAGTCTTTGCATTTCTCTCTTCGCCTGTACAGTATGAGTTGGGTGGCCATATCCTTATTAACCCTTCTCTTTCCATTCTGACAGGTTGAAACAGTGGACTTGGACTTGTTTGTGGTTGGCTCTTCTATTCTTTTATTCTTATCCTTTGTTGCTGTTTTTTCTTATATTTATTCTTTAGCAATTTATCTTTAACACGCTTAAGTGTATCTCTTCTTATCTTATCTTTGAGCCCTCCATAAGTGAGTCCCAGTTTACTGAGTGCCAGGCCCTCTTCACTTCGAAGAGCCCCTGTGACACTACCAACCCCAATATGGTTAAGAATAAAAGGAGTAACATCTGTAAATCCTCTTTTATTCCAAAATAATCATTGATTTATCAAAGTTATCAATGTTACTGCAAATTATATCACAGGATGTAATTGCTGTGAATTTTTGAAGATTCTGTGTTTCACATAGAATAGTCAAAAATGGACTGTAAGTAAACCTTTTAATTTTACTAGTAAAACCGTAGTTCTTTTGTGTTGTACCATAAATAATACAGTTCCCCATTAGTCCAGAACGTTTCAGAAAGATTCATTAAGAATTGTATTTTTAATGAATTTTTGAAGTTTTTACCTCATTTCTACGTAGAATTGCAAATATCAGTGTTTCACTGGTTGCTATGAGGTAAATCAATGGATACAAGTCCAAAAAGGGTTTTAATTAATCTTTTGGGGTTTATCCATGGAAATTCATTAAGAATTGACATGGTTACAGGAGTCTACATAGCTCTTTACCTCCTTGGCACGTCAAAATAGCAGGTTATTTGCTATTTTCTTAAGTTTTACTGTAG
Organism: Austropuccinia psidii; assembly: GCA_023105745.1. Lineage (NCBI taxonomy): Eukaryota > Fungi > Basidiomycota > Pucciniomycetes > Pucciniales > Sphaerophragmiaceae > Austropuccinia > Austropuccinia psidii. The sequence goes on along the minus strand of JALGQZ010000014.1, from coordinate 18,929,387 downwards.
TTGTAACATGGTAACCAAGTTCCCAAAAGGTTTTAGTTTACCAATTAGGCCAAGATCAGCCATGGATCCAAGCTTTGGAGCTGTCAACGCCTCTGAGGCCTCAGAAGTTGGGTACCCTGGCTCTCTTTGATGTCTTTTGTCCCCCTTGCTTATTTTTCACGTCAAAATAGTAATTTAAGCTTCGAGTGAGATATCCACTATGGGTGTACCAAAAGTCCATGTAAGAATACCATGATATTAAGTGCTCAAAACATGCATAACACTAATCTTAGTGTATATGTAACATGGGATTTCTCACTTTCCCATTATTTTGGCATGAAATTAAGAAAAACAAAAATATTCACACATCTTTTATGTGGTATTGATGATGTGGTATTGAAGTATTTTCCATTTTACGACCTCAAAGAGTTAATTTGAGCTTATTAACTATATGGAGCCACCCTAGGTGAATTTTAGTGGAGAATCCAAATCTGGCCTTAAATCCATGGATTTACTTACTAAATAAAAAGTTATTGATCTTTTCTGAAATCAAAAATGATGAATTTTGAATATATGAATGACTTATGAGTTATGCATAATTCAAAATTTCTTTTTAAGATAATTGTGGCCTATTTGGGTATGTAAAATATACCTCAAGGCTCACATTGCCACTTCTCACTTTTATATAATTCATTGATCATTCTTCAAAATTGAAAGCCAACCTATTTTTATTTCAATTTCCCTTTCAAAATATAAATCCAAATCATCCAGCTAATTCAATTCCTAAATGAGGTTTTATTGTTGCATTTGATCTTTCAAATTGGGAATCAAACTTAATTCAGATACATTTTTCACATCAAGATTAGTTTTGACTTTTTCTTCATGATTTTTTTATTTTCCAGGAAGAATTAAAGTGCTTTTATTTGATAAATTAATTTGACATAAAATGGATATTTACTTCAATAAGATTTATTGACCTGAAGATTTATGTATGTTCCTCATTTTTACATCAAGAATTTGTATTGAATTGACTTTTCCTCCTTAATGTATTTGACCAATTGATTTTTATCAAAGATTTTGATTTTCCTCAATATTATTGATTTCAATTTTCCTAAAGATATTTAATCTGTTTTTTACTTGAAGCTCTCATTTGATATGCCTCAAGTTTTTCATATTCAAATTTTAAATTTTATTGTCATTTCACCTTTTTATCCTGAAAGGTATTCCTATTCAACATTCACCTCCTGCAAGAAAGACAAGATCTCAGGCCAAAACTCAAGGTGTTCTCAATCCAACACCAAGGGTTCCTCTTGATGGCACCCAGCAGTTCCTCAACTGAGGGCAGAATTAGACAGAGGACCAATCATGGAAGGAGCAGCAATATCCAAGAAGATCAAGCAAATTCTCAGGAGTAGTTGGCACTTTTTCAGGAATTTCAACAACCGCTCTATGAATTCATGGTTAGGATGATGCAGAGGAGGAGGAGAACTGTGTGGGAGAAGAGGAGTCTGATAGTACCAAGGCCGCCCCTGCTCGTATGGGAGAGTCTCAAGGTACTGGAGGGTCAACCCTAGCCCAGTCTAAGCAGCCTGTTTTTAATCAGTCTGAACCATATTTATTTGCCATAATAAAAAAAAGAACAAAATTATGTCCAATATTAAAGCTGATTGATCTTCTGAACCTTCAAGACCACCAGTATTTAAGAAATCTCTATGAAGGCAACAGACGTCTTTGAAGGGACTCAACACTTCAAAGACAGAAGTTTTTTTCAGTCCACCAAGCCCATATTCCATAATGATCAGGAAAGGTTCTGTGAAGTCAGGAAGAAAATCATTTATGCCACTTGTTTTCTCATTGGTAGGGAAGCAAAATGTATTTAGCCTTAACTTCCCAATATCAAAAGTTAATATTCAACTTACCTCCTAAATAACTGAAATTTGTTTTAATCCAAATCTTTACTTTATTTGGGAACCCAGAAAATGGAAAATGCCAACTCTTTCCTCTTGAATGGGGACCAAAAGCTGAGGAATTCTGAAAAAGAAAGAAGAATCAGGGAGGGCTTGTGTGCCTATCTTGGTGGGAAGAATATTCTTGAGGTTTGTATCAAAGGGCCTCAAAACTAGATTACCCAACCAGCAGGCAGATTTCCCACTCAGGAAAAATCCTGAGTGAAGATCATTTTGTGCTCAATGGTCTTCACTATTTTACATCCAGAAAGCAATTATGCATTGTAAATACTTTTGTCACAAATTGTCTCAAATTTTGAATTTTGTTTCTCTCCCTGATGATATTTACAGTATTCTCATTGATTCTGGGGCTACCAACTATCTTATTGCAAAGCAGTTAATTCACAAATAGTTTTTTACCATTTCAGAGGTTCCAGGAAATATTTGTCTGATCATTTTGGACACTGCAAAGTCTTCTTCTTTCTTTGTGACTCACTATATTAAATATTTGTTTCAGCTCCTTTCCTTCCCAAGATCTGAATTGGAAGGTTAATCATTTTTATCTCCAAAGGAGAGTATCTCACATTGCACTTTGAGTTTCTCAATAAGTTTAATCCATCTATTGGTGGAAGCAAGATCTGATCACTCTTAATCCTGATAATAAGGACTATAATGATTCTTTTAACATTTCCATTAATGACCTTTCTTCTGCCAATTTATGTGCATCTCTGGTTTCTGATTCTAAAACACCATAATTTCCAACTAGGCTCCATATTCCTTCCCCCAAATACCATAATTCATTACTATTTTCTAGGGATTAAGTCTTAAAAGAGACAAAAGTTGGTTAAAAAGATAAATCTATACTTTCACTTCATGCCTTTGATGGTAAAGTGGACCTTCCTCCTTTGTCCTATCATGACTCCCTTGGGCAGAAGTGGGATGAAGAAGAAGAGCCAGAAGAAATTGAAACTATGAAGAAGGTTGATCATTCTGCTCACCACCCATCTTTGGATGTATTCTCCAAGGTGAAATAATGAATAATTCCTCCTCACTGTGCCTGTGATTGCAACATCAAACTAGAGGGGTTTCTACCTCCAGCTGGAGTCATCTACTCTTTGGCAAATCAAGAGTCAGAGACGCTAAGTGCCTACATTTCAGAGCATATGGAGAAAGGTTTCATCAGGAAAAGCTCCTCTTCAACAGCGGCACGTGTCCTCTTTGTTAAAAAGAAAGATGGTGGCCTTTGTTTATATTTTAATTACCACAAACTCAATATTGTTACTAGGAAGGAAAAATATCCTGTTCCTAAAATGAACTAGCTTCTCCCTATTTTTAGTGGTTCTTCTATCTTCTTCAAGATTTATTTTCATTGAATATATAAATTTCTTTTTCAGTTCTAAATTGCTCCTGAAATTTCCAGAAAGATTCATTAAAAATTGTATTTTTGATGAATTTTTGAAGTTTTTACCTGATTTCTACGTAGAATTGCAAATAGCACTATATGGCTGGTTGCTATGAGGTAAATCAATGAATACTAGTCCAAAAAGGGTTTCAATTACTCTTTTGGGGTTTATCCATGGAAATGCATGAATAATTGATATGGTTACAGGAGTCTAACTTGTCTTTACCTCCTTGGCATGTCAAAATAGTGGCTTATTTGCTATTTTCTCATGAAATAATCAAGTTTTAACATGGTAATCAAGCTCCCAGAAGTTTTGAGTTTACTAATTAGGCCAAGATAAGCTGTGGATCTAAGCCTTAGAGCTGTCCACACCTCAGAGGCCTCAGAAGTTGGGTACTCTGGCGCTCTTTGATGTCTTTTGTCCCCATTGACTGTTTTTTACATCAAAATAGAAATTCAGTCTTCAAGTCAGATATCCACTATGGGTGTACCAAAAGTGTATGTAAGAATATGTCAGCCTGTGCCTCAAAACCAGAGCACAAGCATGACAACCAAAATACCATAAAACAATGGTATAGCCAAGATACCACCAAAACATGGAGCTGACCCAAATTAGCTCAAAAGGTATCAAAAGAAAGCGGAAGCTCACCCCTTTCTGAATATATAAGTCCCATCAACATAGGACAAAGAATAACAAAGTTATTCCTGCTCAAAGTTGCTGCTGAGCATAAACCTTAATTTTCACCTCTCATCTAGAATCCAGAAGGAGAGGCTTAACCCCATCAAATGGGTATTCAAAATGAAGCTCTAAGCCAGGGCTATCCAATGGAACTAGCCAAACTGCGCTAGAACCAGCATTACTTGAGTTATGGCCAAATTCAGGCCAAATAAGGGTGAACAAAACATTCACCTCCCATCTAACATTTGCAGTTTTAGCATGAGATACCTAAAGTGGTGTCTTTTTGGAAAGACCACAATCAGGGATATCTGATGGTGTCATCCATTTCCCCATATCTCAACTAGAACAAAAGGTATGGGGAAAATAAGCTCAATACAGCTTTTTGCCTTAACCACGCAAATGTACAAAATTCTTGTAAATGGGATAGCGTTGCCATATTTAATGATACCCATATAAAATGAGGTTTCATTGTGTAGATCACATATAGGGCTACACACCAAACCAATTTTGAGGTTGATATCTCAAGAATCAACAAAGGTATGGCTGCTTTAAGGTCAGATTCCCACCTGCTGTCACATACAGCCCTACCATGGGATAATGCCCATAATCATGAATGTGAGGTGTCAAATAGACTAAGGAGCTTGTTTTTACTTCAATAACTCATGTGTCAGCCACTACTTGGGTCCCATACAGTTTCTGTATAGCATTGTACGCGTCATACACATCAGAATCAGGCTGTGAGGTCCCCAGATGAAAATTTTCACCCTGTATTGGTGAAAACTGCCCAGATGTGGTTTCAAAACCACATCTGAGCCCAATACAGGAAATACAGGTCTTTGAAAACCACAAGCCTGTCTCAGAGAGTGAAAAAATTTTCACTTCCTCTACGTGGAAAGGTCTAGCACCCTTTCCACCCCATTTCAGGATAAAAAGGAGGCTTTTCACAGCCAGAATTGCTTTCCTCATCCTGCTCTTAAATTCCTATGTAGTAAAACTGTCAAAAACAGTTGTACTCTTGGAAAATAATCAGGTATAATTCTAATCTGAATTATTGTAGTCTTTATTATTCTAATCCAACAGGTAAAGCTGCACCCAGGGCTTTCAACAGCGCTGACCACCACTATTCTATAATAGTAAAGCCCTTCAATTGTATTATAAACCCTTATTTCTTCATAAAAACTCTTATTTTATATCTTTTTTCACATGCCACAGTCATAGTTAAAGTTGTGAATAGCTTAATTACTGCTTCATCATAGACTCAACCTGATATTTTGGGGGCCTGGCCGTGTTTTTTGACCTTTTTGGACCTTATAAGTGATTTTTTTACTTATTTTATGTATTTTCTGACACTTGTTTTATCCTTTTTTAGGCATAGTTATTTCTTAAAAATATATCTTTATTATATATTTATCCTTATACTCATATTAAAAAGAGTACTTGTCATGTGGGGAATAACAACAAGACCCTTATTTTTGGTGTGTTATATATATAAAAACACTTTTTAGCCATTAATACAGTGTTGATTTTGAATGAAATTAAGACACCTCATACTAAATTACCCTCTTACATACCACGTTTTGACAGTTTATACTTGCTAATTACAAGTTATTCTGTAAGAGATTGGTATACAAACAGTATACCAAATATCAGTAAGCTGTATTTCTGATGTGAAATTGTTAATTCAATTACACTGTCATTGTACAAGGGAATATTGTAGGAATATACAAGCCCTGAGGCCATTCTCAGATGTGCAAACAGCATTTTAAGAAGTCTTAACTGAAATTAAGCCCTCTTTTTCCTGTTTGATTCAGTGGAAGATAACTTCATACCACTTGAAAGCTAGTCACAGGCCAACACACCAGTGACACCCTCAGAACCAGAGGGCAACAAAGGCAAAGGAAAGAGAAACAGTGAAGGCCTGATAACGGCAAAGAAGTGGACACCCATTGCCACAAAGAAGAGTAGAAAAGCGCAAAATTCTGTTTGAATACAAGGTAAACCAATCTTGATAGCTTCCACAGGGAAAATTACTATAATTAACCCAGTTGTAACCTCTAAAGGTAAATTCCCCAAATCAGCAGACAACAAATTTGTACAAGGAACAGTCAAAGGTAAATACCTTAAGAACATGAAGTTTTTGACTGCTTGCAAACACTAACATATCACCTGTATACCTCAGAGATCTTGGCTTCCAAAGGAACCAGCCAGGGGACAGAGAAGGCTTGTCCAGAACCAGAAGACCTGAAAGAGGACACCTTGGACACAGTAGTGGATGGAAAAACAATGAGGGAAATAATATAAACCCTACCATTCACACTCCAATTCAATGGAGGCCTCAAACCAAAGGACGGGAAAGACATGGATCAAGTTCTTCAGCTCCACCAACTCTTCAAGGCCCTATTCCAATGGAGCATGGACAACAAGATGTTCAACCTGGCTTCTCACTGGGCAGAACTTGCAGCAAGTTTCCAGAAGATCTGTCTCAAAGAGATAGACTTCAAGGACCTTATGGTAATCACCAAAGGTTGGAATCCTACCAGACAGTTCAAACTCCTGGAGGCAAGGGCACAGAAGATAAGGGAGAATCAAGCCACTATCCAAGCTATATAAGAACAGTTAAACCATACAGGGCCTACTCAGATTCCTTCAGGCTCACAAGGAGAAGGCCAAATCAGCTCTCCAGTGGCTTCACACCATTCAGACACCAACAAATCAATGACCAGGAGTCACCACTCTTCACAATTCCAGGAGGATTCCATGAGAAGAAAAGGATACAAGGGCAAAAACAAGACCTCTTTCAACCAAAGGCAGAAAGTGTCAGACCCCATGATCCAGAAGTTGTTGGATTTGGTGAAAGAAGTTCACAAGAACCAGAAGTAGTTTTAAACCACTCTAGAATCAGTAGCTCTAGTAATAGAAACATTATCCCCACTCAGATTCAACATAATATTATCACACCTGAGAGTAACATAAACAGTGATGCACTGTGGTTACAAATGTCCCAATATGCTGACCAAGCTCAAAAGCAGTTTGCAGAACTTGAAGCAAGCCATGAGAGGATGAAGAAATTAACAGCCTCCATGGATAAAACTGTTAAACCTCTTGAAGAAGGACATGCTCAATTGAGCAAAACCTCTGAAGAAACAAAAAAAAGACTGAATCTAGTCTTTGAAGAACAAAACCACAGCAAAAGGGACAGGGATTGTCTGGATCAAGACATAATCAAATTTTTTAATGTCTACCATAACTTGAAGCCCCAACCACAAGGACAAGGTATGGAAAATCCATGTCAACCAGATGACATCAAACCAGATGTCATGTTGATGAATAAGGCAAGATCTCCATCACAATACCAGGATGGAGATGGCATGTCTAATTCAGAGAAGTAAGCCTTGAAACAGCTTCCTGAGGCCTCAAGCTGGCCCAAATTCTCTGGATCAGGAGAATATGATCATATGGAACTAATAGATTATATTGATGGAATCTTCATTGATGTACCAAGCATACCAGATTACTAGATTGCTGCTAGACTAAATACAGGATTTGAAGGTCATGCTAGTATATGGTACACAGAAATGAAAGAAATCCATGGCAGAAGAAACTGGCCATGGTGGAAGAGTCAAATTATCTAAAAGTACAGTAATGGAACTTGGATATGGCAAAATACCATGTCATTTGACAGTGACAAATACTCTGTGGACAAAGATCCATATGAGTGGTGTCTTAGACAGTCTAAAAGACTTAAAGCCATTGATCCTCAGATGAACATCCAAATGAGGAATCACAAGCTTCTGACACAACTTCCAGGAGAACTAGAATATGCAGTAAAATGCAGATGCAACCAACATTGCACTCTAGATGACATTGCCAACACCTATCAAGACATAAGAAAAAGAACTAATATAGGGGAATTCACCCCATATAAGAGCAGTGGTTTCAAAGAGAAACAACCTTTCAGGGTGGAGTTTAAAGATAAACCCAAAGAAAGGGTGGAAGAAGTTGAAAAGAAGAACAATTCTTGTCACAATTGTCGTTCAACAGACCACTATGCCAACAACTTTCCAAAGGCAAAGGAAAAAGTCTATGCCATTGAGAAAGTCCCAGAGGCGGAATCCCCAAATGATGATTCTGCATCAGACTCCATTGGTGATGCCATCAGAGAGCCATCTGATGTTTACCAAGACCCAAGAGAAGAATTTCTAGTAGAATACCAAGAGGAAACCCCACCAGAAATTCAGGACATACAGTTGGAAGCAGGCATGCCACAGGATACTGCCAATAAAAACTTGTGCAAACACACACAAGATGCACAAACATTCCTGGTTACACCAACCAAAGGAATGGAATATATACATGGAACAGCCACTAAAATGAATGTCTGTATTGACAATGCTCAACACCCATTGATCATTGATAATGGAGAACACTGCTCCATAGTGGCCAGAAATTATCTGGATAACAACTTCTCAAATTGGGAAAAACAGCTCTTGCACACCAAGGCAAAGAGCTTTAAAAGTTCCTCAGGGAAGATGACTTCCATTGGTACAATCATCAAAGAGATAATTGTACCCCACAGGAAGGGTAATATCAGACTCAACCCAGAGTTTTTAGTCCTTAATGATGCCCACATCCAAGCATTCTTACTGGGAACAGACTACCAGAGGATGTATGGCATAAATATTTACAACAGTAAAAATAGGCACATTACCATTGGTACCAACAAGGAAAAGAAATTTTCACTTGATATATACCAGATATCTTCTCAAGATCCACTAGAAGAAATCCTGAATGAATTCAGGGAGGGACAGTTTAGCACTACCCTCACCAGTAAACAAAAACTAACTTTCCTGGAGATTCTGAGGAAGAGCAGACCAGAATTTGCCATTGGGCAAGAACTATTAGGCAAGATCAAAGGCCATGACATACAACTATATCTGGATGTGGAAAGACCTTATCCACCCATGCTCAGGAGACCTCCTTATCCAGAAAGCCTGGAAACCAGGAAAAAAATTGAAAAACACATCAATGAACTCCTGGACATGGATGTCATCAGAAATATTGGACATAGTGAGATAGTGGAAATCACCACACCTGTCCTAACCACCTGGCATGATGTCAGGTCTATACTGTGTGGAGACCTCAGAGCTCTGAATAACTAAACAAAAGCAGACAGGTACCCTATACCCAGGATACTTCATGCCTTGGATAAACTGGCAAAAGCCAAATACATAACCTAATTGGATTGTATGAAAGGCTTCCACCAAAATGGAGTTAAACCAGACTCCATGAAATTACTCAGAATGATATGCCATATGGGCATATATGAGTATACCAGGATGCCATTTGACATCAAAAATGCACCATCCCACTTCCAAAGGATGATGAACACAATATTTCAAGAAGAAATATTGGAAGGGTGGATGGTGGTACATATTGATGATATCATTATATACTCAGAGACATGGGAAGACCATGTACAATACATAGACAGAGTGCTAATTAAATGTACACCTATTTTTTATCAATCTGAAGATTTCACTGACACAGTGTAATTTTGGCCAAGAAGAGCTACTAGCTCTAGGACATAAAGTCTCAGGTCTTAGTATGGAAATCGACCAGAATAAAGTAGCAGCAGTACTGCAAAAGCCAGTACCAAAAACCATCAAAGAGATGCATTCTTTCCTTGGGTTTGCTAGCTACTATAGAAGCTACATAAAACATTTTTCCCCCATAACTAGTAGTTTATACAAGTTACGCTCAAAAGATGTAGTTTTTGAAATCACCTAGAAAAGGAGGGATGCTTATGATAGGATCAAACATGACCTCACATATGCCCCTCTGCTAATCTTGCCTGACTTTGAACTACCATTCAAGTTATACATGGATGCAGCATGTAGCCAAGGCTTGGAGCAGCGATTCACCAAAGACAAATAGTAGATGGTGAACCAAGAGAGGGAGTAATATGTTACATCTCTAGGCAAACGAAAGATTCAGAAGCCAGGTATGGGGTAACCCAGACTGAATGTCTATGTCTAGTCTGGGCTCTAGAAAAACTCCATTCTTATCTGGAGGGTGCAGTTTTTGAAGTCTACACAGACTGCACAGCCTTGAAGTCTTTACTGAACATGAAGACTATAAATAGACACATGCTGAGATGGCAAATAGCCATCCAGGAGTATAGAGGGAACATGACCATCATATACCAAGAAGGTAAAAGTCATACCATTGCAGATGGCCTCAGCAGTTGGCCACCTGATAATGTCACAAGCAATCCAGCTTATGAACCTGAAGTTGCAGCCAAGATCTCTATCTATTTCATGGAAATAGATAGGAGGAAGAGCTTCATATTTCTTGAATAGACACCAGAAAGTGGTACCCTTGAAAGTGGAAACACTGATTCAGAGGGAACAGAAAATCCCATATTGGGAATACATTCCTCAGAACTGCACGATGAATTTTTTAGTGAAGTACTAAAGTCTTATGCCAAACACAAACAGTGTGGCATATTACTACAACTCCTTCAACAAAAGTACAGGAGTCCATAACTGGAATCCCAGCTGGAAGAACCCTGGTTGAGGGCTTATGAGGATAACAAGTTCTTCCTTTTAGATGGCCTGCTCTACCACAGAGAAAAACACACAAGTGCACTCACAGTGGTAGACAGAGACCCCATGTCTTTGATCCTGCAGGAATGCCATGACTGCCCCTATATGGGACACATGAGTGAAGACAGGACCAAAGAGAGGGTAGCAAGCACAGCTTGGTGGCCCAAGTGGGAACAAGAGTTGAGTGAATACATCATAGCTTGTGAAAGATGCCAAAAGGCAAATAGAAAAAATGGGAAGAAGTACAGGTTACTTCAACATATAGGGGAACCCAAACACCCATGGGAGACCATCAATATGGACTGGGTAACAGGACTTGTCCCAGGAGGCAAAGAAAAATACAATGCCTGCCTAATCATAGTTCATAGGTTCAGCGAGAGCATGAGCTGTCTACCATGCTATAAAGAGGACACAGCCATGGATACTGCTCTGTTATTCTGGAATAACATCATATCCACCTGTGGAGTCCCGAAGATAATCATTAGTGATAGGGACCCAAAATTCACATCTGAAGTTTGGACCAACTTATATGACATGCTTGTCACCAAGCTTGCATTCTCCACAGCTTACCATCCACAAACAGATGGCCTAGCTGAGAGGCTGATCTGGACAATGGAAGACATCCTTAGAAGGTTCTATGCCTATGGCATGGAATACAAGGACCATGAGTGATACACCCATGACTGGGTTACCCTTCTCCCAGCTGTCCAACTGGCTTATAATACAAGTCAGCACTCTACCACAGGAAAAACACCTGCAGCGGTAGAGAAAGGGTGGAATCCCCTACTGCCTGTGGATCACTTGAAGAAGAATCTTCTAACCATCCACCCCACACCCAAAGACTTGCATGATATGTGGAAAAGGGCTTGGGACACAGCTTCCAAATGCATAGCTGAGGCAAAATAAGATAATAAGCAGAGGTGGGACAAGACACACATGGAACCTGACTTTAAAGAAGGGGACAAGGTGCTAGTGTCCACACTGAGCTTTAATAATATTAAAGGACCTAAGAAAATGAGAGGCTCATTTGTAGGGCCCTTCACTATCATTAAATTGATAGGGAAGAATACAGTGAAAGTTAAACTTACAGAGGAATTTTCCACGAAGCACCCAGTCTTTCCAGTAAGTTTGGTCAAGCCATACTTCCAAACAGAGGAGGATAAATTCCCCTCCAGGAAGAACCCCACACCACCTGATATAGTAGAAGGGGAGGACTCCCCTGGAACTGCAAGTAAAATCATCAGGCCAGGAAGATAAGACTTAATGAGAAGGATCAAAGACAATACTTAGTCAGATTCAAGAACCTAACAGCTGATAAAGACAAATGGTTGGCAGAAGATGCCATACCAGATGGGAACCTTCATTTAAGGAGATTCAGAGCCTCTAGGAGGACTCAACAGTCTCATAAATGATGAGCCTTTTTTAGAGGGAGGGTATGTTAGCCTGTGACTCAAAACCAGAGCACAAGCATGACAGCCAAAATACCATAAACCAATGGTATAGCCAAGATACCACCAAAACATGGATCTGGGCCAAATTAGCTCAAAAGGCATCAAAAGAAAGAGGAAACTCACCCCTTTCTGAATATATAAGTCCCATCACCATAGGACAAAGAATGGCTTTCCCCATCAAATGGGTATTCAAAATGAAGCTCTAAGTTAGGGCTATCCAATTGTGAGCCTTTGAGATATGACCACATACCCAATAAGGTCACAAAAAAGACTCAGAATAATTATGCCTTTAATATAACTATATTAAAAGTACTTAGAATAATTATACATCAAAAATAATTACTTAAATATACAAAAAATACCATAAATTGGTACAAAAATTGATTTAACTTAAAAACCAATGAATCAACATGTAAAATAAATTATACCATTGGATTCCCCATGGTAAAATACACATATACCATTTTTATGGCATATCTTTAAAGTCAATATTTAATGAATTATAAGGTATAATACCTTATAAAAACCATAAACCCTTATTTATCTCAGAAACTAATGAAACAACATGTAAAATAAATTGTACCAATGGATTCCCCACAGGAATCCACACATAAAACAATTAATAAGCTAATTTCCAAAGCTAATACTTAAGGAATTAACCTGAATATATGCACTTTTTTGGTCAATGCATATATTCAAGGATCATAGCTAATATCTCTTAAACTATACATGATAGAATGATTAACCAAAAATAAAGTTACCACGTAATTACTGTAAGAACACAGATATGAACTTTCTTTTACAAATTATAAACAAGGTTAAAACTTATAATGAAATATTGATAAAAATCAACAGAGCTGTTGACCACTTTGTTGTGAAAGTGTTCCAAACTTAAAAGAAAGTATACAGTTGGATTCTACTAGTTCATTCGTGAATAATGATGTAATTTGTATTATTAAATTCAGGGTATAACCCCCTGAAATCAAGGTTTGAAGTTTAAAATATTGGATTTCGACAGAAAAGATGAGTTACAAGAAAAATCATCAAAATTAGAGTTTTGATGATGTAATGAAAATCTCTTGGCAGCATAATAAGGTTATGCCAGGCTATCAGAATTCACTCTCTGAATCGCTGTAGCGTGTAAATCCTAAAAGGTATTGAGGATCAAAGTTTGAGCTTAATTTGAGCAGTTATGATCACTCACAGTAACCTTAATTTAGGTTTAACAGTCTTAAGAGTGATATAATTGGTGAATACTATTAGTTTATGATTAAAACTAATAAAATCCACGAAATTTGGGGTTCTGCCAAGCCTCTGATGTCATCAACTTTAGAGTTATAGTGATAACTCTAAATAATGGTGTAATAATGATGTAATATGGTTTGATAATGATGTAATCATCTCCAAACCTTAAAATATTGATCAATTCCAGTGGATATGATCAGTACACGTCTACTAGAAGCCTGTTGGACTCTAGGAGGGAGGTATTTACTATAAATAGAGCTCTTTTTACTCTATTTTCCCCTCAGACGCATCAAAAACATTAAATCAAATAAATCAAAGGTAATTTCTTTATTCTTTATATATAAAACTATTATATTATTAAAGACCAAAGTCCACCTTATTATAATAATCCATTTTGACGTGATTAAATCATTTATTTAACTGTTTTTGTTAAAAATCTCTCTAAAAACTCATTTCCATGTAAAAATCCAGAATAATTTGTAATTTTCTTTATTTTTATTGTAAATACAATTTAAAAAGGTTGTATTTATATTTTTTGGCGTAAGATATTTCAAAATTATTTTATTAAGTGTTAAAAGTAGGTTATTTTCTCTTATTATAATAATTTCTCTATTATTACTCTCTTAATAATTCTTTAATTAATATAAATAGTATTTATATTAATTCATAACTTTAATATTAGTAATATTATTGTTATTAATTGTTTTTTATTAATAAAAAGCAATTTTTTACGCCTTTATTATTTGTTGGTAACAATAATAAAGATCTTTTTAAATATATTAATTATTTTATATTAATATATTTATTTATTATATTATATTTTTATAATATAAATTATATTATTATATTTATTTAATAATATAATTATTTTATGCCATAATAACAATAATTATTTATTATTATTATATTTTTAATCTTATTTATTCAATTCATAAGGACATTCAGAGTACAATAAGTAATAAATTAGTAATTTTTACTTATTGTTTCATAGTCAAACCTTAAATTTGGGGGCCTGGCCGTGATATTTACTTAAAAGACCTTTAAAAAGATTCTAATTGGGTTCATCCAATAATAAATTATATTTATAATCATAAAATTATATAATAATTTTATATTTTATTGATTTTAAAAGCTATTGAGGCATTTGGAAAGCAATTGTACTGTCTTACACGTGGTTTTTCACATCCTTAGACTTGCAAGAACTTTCTTTCAGTGACTCTAGTGATTAAAAAAGATAATTTATAAATTAAAAATAATTTTTTATAATTTAATTTTGTAAAAGAATCATATTCATTTTTTATTTTATTCTTTAAAAATAAAAATATAAAAAATATTAAAAAATATTAAAAAATTTCAAAAAAACCAATAAAAAAGTTATTTTTATTCATTTTTATTTATTTCTTTATTCATTTCAATTTTTTAAAGATATATAAGCAATTTCTACGTGGAAAATTGCCATATCTTGCCAAAAAATAACACTTCTTATAAAAAGACTTATATTTATTTGTCTTTTTTAGTGTTTGAAGATAACCCAACAGAAGACAACCAAACTACTGTTGAGAGATTGGTGGAAGAAACTTGTCAAAGTTCTCCAACACCAGTTATCACCAAAAGAAAGAAAGCTAAGAAATTAGACTTTCCAGGACCCACCATTCAAGACTCTGAAGGTGAGCACCTCTTTTATAATTGCCATAAAAAGAATTTTTATTCTAAAATACTTTTATTTCTTATTTTCTTAAATTATGACTACCAGAAGAGGTTCCCAATACTCCATCCAATCAGATGAAGCTGGACTCAGAGGTAGAACTGATCCCTCAAAAGGGAAAAGAAAGGGCAATATCCCCAGTGGAACAGAATCCACACAAGGAAGTGCCTTATCCCAAAGGCAAGTCCCAGAAATGCCCATGATATCTGAGCCTGAATTGGAACTAAGTATGAGTAACTCAAATAGGTACAAATCACATTCAGAGGGCTCAAATAGACATCTACATGAGCCAGTACAAGCAGTATTACACAGTGTACAAGGACAAAGATTGGGAAATGCTGCCTCAAATACACCAAGGAGTGATGAACTCCTGGCACATCCTGAAAACGTTCCTCAAAGAGGAGGAGATAGTGAAATACTCCAATGGATGGAATCCACTGTCATCCAAACCTCAAATCAAAAAAATCAAGGATTACCATGCCAAAAAGAGGGAGGCAACCAAGGAAGAAGCCCCAGTAGCTTCTACCAGCAAGCCCCAAGCCAGCCAACTTCCCCAAGAAGGGAAGAAGAACAAGAAAAAGCATTGGAGGAAACCATATTCCCCAAGCTACAGGATCCCAAGAGTCCAAAAGGATGCTATGGACAATGTTTTCAACATGGCCAGAACCTTGATGGAATTCAAGGACAAGGAAGAACAAAGAATGAGACAACCTCATTTCCCAAACAAATAACTCTGTCCAAAGATGTTGTAAATACTTTAACAGAAATTAAAAATAGTATATTACCTCTAAAAGAAATTAAAGATAGTTTATTATCACTACAAGAAATAAATAACAATTTATCTTCTTTAACAAAAATTGTTGTGCAAAACAAGAAAGAAATTGACAACATTAAGTTTATTGTTGAAAATAATAAACCAAAGAATTTAATTGACAATACTCAAAAATTAATACAAGGACAACAAGAATTTTATAAATACATAAAAGACATCAAAGACAAAACTTTGACAATCAATTATGATGTGAGTATTGACAATCTTACAGAAAAATTAAATAAATTAAGTATTTCTGTAGAAAAATTTGAAGAAAAGACTTCATCACACCAAAAATTACTTTTGGACCATGTGGAAAAAAGTGATGAAGCAAGAATGCATCTAAAAGATGATATTCAGAGTGAAATAAGGCTTATTACTGAAAAAATGGACAAAATTAATGAGGCTAATTTAAATATGCCAAAGTTATCAACACCATTTTCTCATATAAGAAGCCCTGTTAAAACTAAAGAGGAATTGTCAAATCCTTTCATAACAGACTTGAGTAACCAAGATAATAACCAAGTCTTAATGAAGGAAGCACCTCAATTGAAAGAATGGCCAACATTCACAGGAGAAGGTGAATATGACCACATGTCATTTATTAAAACAATTGACATGTTACAAGAAGACTATGCCATACCAGATGAATTAATCACTGCAAGATTACATTCATTGTTTGAGAAATCTGCAAAAAGATGGTATTATGGCATAAGACAAACAAATGGTAAAAATACCTGGTCTTTGTGGAAACAAGAAATAATCACCAAGTGGGCAAATGATGCCTGGAGGTATAAGATAGAAAATGCATTTGAAAACTCTTTCTTTGACCCAGAGAAAGACAAACCTTTAACTTGGTTCTTGAAACAAGTTGGAAGGCTTAATGCACTGTACCCAGAAATGTCACAAAAGATGGTGCACATGAAAATACTTAAAAAATGTGGAGGGGAACTAGAACATGCCCTAAGAAGCAGGTGTATCGAACCATGCTCCACAGAAGATTATATAAATGCACTAGAAGATATAGTGACAAGAACAAAAATTGGCAGGACTTGGAAAAAATTGGACATTAAAAGCCCAAATAAACCATTTATCAAAAAAGATAAATCAAAAGAATCCTTTAAGCCCAATACATCCAACAATAATGGACAAAGAAAATGCCATAAATGTGGAGGTATTGGACACTTAGCCTATAATTGCCTTAAGAAAGCAAAGATTAATCAAATTGTGGAAACAGAAAACCACAATGACAAAGAAGAGGAATCTGACTCTGAAAAAGAGACAGAAGAGTCAGAAAGCTCTGAAAGTGATGAAATCAATATAATCAATGCACAAATTAATAATATTGATATAATTTATGAAGTACTGGATGTTAATTCAAACTTACCACAAGTTGGAACACCTGACACAAACCTGACAAACATACAAGATGCCAAAATGTATAGAACCAAACCTGCAAGAGGAATGGGATACACAGCTGGAAAATCAAGTATAAGTATTGTTATGGTTGATAAACAAGAAGGAAAAGTTAACTTGGATACAGGAGCATATTGCACTTGTGTTGGCAAAACTTATTTGAAAACCATTGTCCCAAACTGGCAAGAAAAACCTATGCCAATACAAGGTGTCAAATTTAGTAGTGCAAGTGAGAGCATGAAGCCCCTTGGAATAATTGATTTAACACTAATTTTTCCTCATCCCTCACAATGTGTCAGAATTAAAGTAGAGTTTGTAGTAATGGACAACTGTACTAGTAATCATTTCATACTTGGGAATGACTACTTATCAATCTATGGTATAGATATCTCCAACCAAAAAGATAGATATTTTACCATAGGAGATAACAAAAGACAAAAGTTTGGCTTCTTAAATAACAAAAAACAAATCACAGTTATTAAGAAGGAAGAAAAAATTCCAGAAAAGGAACTTTTTATATCTGAACAACTTAAAGAGGCAGAATTCAATCAAGAATTAACAGAAAAAATGAAAGAAAAATTGATTGACCTCTTATTTAAGTATAAAAATGCCTTTGCAAATGACAAGGAGCCACTAGGTGCCATAATTGGACATGAAGTGGATATAATTCTTAATGTATAAAAGCCTTACCCACCTTTATTAAGAAGACCTGCTTATCCAGCCAGCCCAAGAGCTAGAGAAGCCTTAGAAGTGCACATTAAAGAATTAATGGACCTTGGAGTATTAAGAAAGGTTGGACATAATGAACAAGTAGAAGTTACTACACCTGTCATTATAACTTGGCACAATGGAAAATCAAGGATGGTAGGAGACTTCAGAGCCCTGAACACCTATACCATTCCAGACAGAAATCCAATACCTAGAATTCATGAGACATTGACCCAATTGTCACAAGCTAAGTTCATCACATCTATGGATTCTCTTAAGGGTTTTCATCAAAATGTCTTAACAGACAATGCCAAGAAACTACTAAGAATAATAGTCCATTGTGGAATTTTTGAATACTTAAGAATGCCATTTGGGATAAAAAATGCACCTTCCCATTATCAAAGAATGATGAATACCATATTCCCTGAAGAATTATCAGAAGGATGGTTAATTATCTATATTGATGATATCATAGTTTGCTCAGAAGCTTGGGAAAATCACCTTACAAGACTATAAAGGGTACTACAAAAAAAAGTCCAAGTGAATATGAAAATTTGCTTGAAAAAGTGTCATTTTGCATATAGTGAATTAAAAGCACTAGGACATGTTGTATCTGGACTTAGTCTAGGCATAGACAAAATTAAAGTAGCAGCAGTACTACTCAAACCAATGCCTCAAACCAAAAAAGAAATGCAATCATTTTTAGGATTTGCTGGTTACTATAGACAGCATATAAAAGACTTTGCAAAAATTGCCAAATCCTTATATAAATTATGTGACCAACAAACAGTTTATGAAATGACTGAAGAAAGGGTCAAGGCATATGAATAATTGAAAAATTCACTAACAAATTCCCCATTTCTTCTAATGCCAGATTGGAAACTACCTTTCAAACTATACATTGATGCTTGTGGAGAAGGATTAGGTGCTGCACTTCACCAAACACAAATTATCAATGATAAGCCAGTGGAAGGACCAATTTGTTTCATTTCAAGGCAAATAAAGCCAACAGAAGCAAGGTATGGAGCAAGCCAAATGGAATGCTTATGCCTAGTGTGGGCTTTAGAAAAACTGCATTATTATTTGGATGGCACAGTATTTGATGTAATCACAGACTGTAATGCTGTGAAATCAATATTAAATATGAAGACTCCAAATAGACATATGCTGAGATGGCAAATCGCTATCCAAGAATATAGAGGAAATATGACTATTGTACATAAATCTGGAAATATTCATAAAAATGCAGATGGTGTTAGCAGATGGGCTTTAGCAAATACCCCTGACAATCCAGCATGGGTACCACAAGAAGAGCACCATATAGAAGGAATATGTGTCACAGACATAGGCACAGAGTTCTTTAACCAAGTTAAAGAAAGCTATAAGACAGACAAAAATTGCCATATCTTAAGCCAACTTCTAATGAAAGACTGCAAAGATCCATCACTTTCATCAAAACTAGATGAAATATGGAAAAAGGCATATGATGAAGGAAGATTCCACCTCCTTGATGGAATCCTTTACCATAGAACAAAACACACATGTGTTATGGCCTTAACAGATAGAACACTAATAAACACTATTTTACATGAGTGTCATGATAGTGTTGCATCTGGACATCTCTCAGAAGATAGGACACTAGAGAAGGTGAAAACCTGCTCTTGGTGGCCAAATTGGAAGAAAGATGTTGCAGAATACTGCCAAACCTGTGACAGATGTCAAAAAGCCAACAGAGCCACAGGAAAGAAATTTGGAATGATGATCCAAATCCAAGAACCAAAATCCCCATGGGAAATAGTTCATATGGATTGGGTAACAGCACTACCTCCAGGAGGAGACAGGAGCTATAATGCATGTCTAGTGTTAGTTGACAGGTACAGTAAAACTCCCATGTTCTTACCATGTCATAAAGATGACACAGCTATGGATACAGCCATAATGATATGGAATAAAGTCATTAGCCACACAGGCTTATTTCAAAATATTATAAGTGACAGAGACCCAAAGTTCACTTCAGCATTATGGAAAAATCTCCATAACTTATTTGGGACAAAGCTATCATTCGCAACAGCTTACCATCCCCAAACTGATGGTTTAGCAAAAAGAATGATACAGACCTTAGAGGACATGATCAGAAGATTCTGTGCTTATGGGCTAGAATTCAAAGATTCTGATGGCTTTACCCATGATTGGTGTACACTAATACCAGCACTTGAACTGGAATATAAGACATCAATCCATTCTTCTACTGGCAAAACACCAGCAATGCTAGAGAAAAAAAAAGGAATATAGTTGATCGAATAAAACCATTCCTATTTTTATCTTAAGGCTTTCTGGAAGTTGTTTCTGAATATACTTGAAGAAAAATGGAATGAGTGCAATAATTACTTGTGAGCCATGGTATTGAAATTGTAGCCAATATTTTCTATATAGCTTCCTGCCCCTTAATATGGTTATTTCTCTGTAAAGATGACATTGAATGTCAGTTGGTGAAATAATATGACTTTTGAAGCTACAAAGATTTGATGAATATTAGATAAGGAATTAAAATTTAGAAAATTTAAAAATATGATTGAAATATTCATCCCAAATAATTTTTAGGGACAGCTTCTCCCCCAATAAATTTGGCATAAAAAACTTCATTAATTCCCTAGAAGATATCTAAAATTCTGAGTTTTTTTTTCTTAAAGGTTTCTATAATATATTTTATGATCTTCAAGACATGTCCAATTTGGGAGATAAAATTATGAAGAATATAGGATTTCCTAAAATCATGTGATTTTTGATTTTGTGGCGGATATATACCAATTGTAAATATAACCCTGAATCCATATTTCCTTTCTTAACTTTCATACAAAAAAAATTCCTGATTGATATTAAATTACTAATGAAACAAAATACCCATTTAATACAGATAATTACACCTTCATTTCCTTTTAATTTTATTTTCCTTGAGTTTTCAAGTCAGAAGCGGAATGGACACTATTGTTGGAAGGTGGAGATGTCTCAATTCTATCAGAATGGGTACGTTTGGCCTTTTGCTCTCAGAAGTCAATGAAAAATTACTTTACTTATATCTTTAAAAAAGCTGTATTTAAAAAATAGAACCTTTTTCCAATTGGTAAAAAATTGAGTTACAGTAGTGACCATCACGGGTACCCCTAGGGATGTCTCAATGCCAGAACCCACTATCTCAATCCACATCTTAAAAGCTTGATCCACTCCTTGATACTGCCCATTATATCTTCGTAATTTATACTATCACTTAGGTCTCAGCAAGCAAGTCTTGAATTCTCCCTATTAACAGGAAATTAGGAATAATTTGAATAGACCTTGGAAGGGAAGAAACTGTGGGATTTACTACCCATTTCCTTACCAAGGTCTGTTTTTGGGCTCTTTTATACTAGTTACAAGTGCTCACAGACTCAGGAAGGCGATTACATGTGTAAATATACATACAAGGAGTCTGTGAGCAAGAGCAGTACTCGAACAGCGGGCCCTGGCATTAAGACCACCTTAACCTCTCACCACCGCGAAAATGCTGACTTAAGCACAACCATGTCGCACTGACGTAGGTATGAGGTCAGTGCAGCTACGAAGCACACACAGCACGCTAAATGACCATCTTTTTCGAATCCGAGTACGGGGAGATTCTCTCTGTGAAACATGTCAGAGACTGGAATCAGTTAAACACTATTTGACATACTGCAGAAGGTACAAATCGCAAAGAAAGAACATGAAGGAAACATTAAGAAAAGAGAAAATAGCATATAACGACCAAAACCTAGTTCAATTACTAGATTACCCAAGAGCAATCCCAATTTTAATTGAATACATTGGTGATACAAGACGATTTGGATACTTCAAGGAATACAGAGACAAGAACGACAAATGAAGACATTGAATTGTCAATACAAAGAAGATTGAACAGATAGAAACAAACAACCAATGAAATATACACACCTGTACAGGAACAGACGGAAGCCAAGGCACCGCACACAACTCAGCTCGGGCTCAGTCTCAGATTAGGGGAGTTCAAGGCCGGGTTTCATGAGCCAGATTTTACAGAAACGCAAGCAGATTTTAACGTCCAAGCGCCCACCCCATGAGCTTGCTCATTGGTTGGCTCATGTGAGTTAAATCTAACAAATTTTAACAAAAATTTGTCAAAAAATCAAGTTTATGTATCTACGGACAAGCTGCATCTCACTATGCATAGCCGATACTTGTCATTTTAGGAGCTGTATTGATCATGGGGAGGGTGTGCTGGATTACAGGGATGAGCCACCTTTCGTGGTAGCTCATGGCATGGTTCATCAAGTTAAATTTAAGTGATCGAGAAATCAAGCATGAGCCAACTTTTTATTTGCGATGAGCCAAAAAAAACCCACGCCTTGAACTCCCCTAATAAAAATTTACAGTCATCTTTCACTCAGCCGCATTAGGGGTATAGCCAGAATTGCTGCTCTAATCTCAGATTGTGCCTTTGCCATTGAGATCCTCATCTTGATCCTGTAAGATGTGACTATGAAACTGATGATAATATTATTATTAATCAACAGTACTATGTCTGTTCTTATGAAATATAATAATAAAAAAATATTATAACCACAATTAAATAATTAAAGAATTATTTATTTCACATGTTAAGCACTACTAGTGATTTTAACAGTGAGTAAGTAATTGTCTACAAGAATCAATTACAAGAAGAGTTTAATAATAAAAACTTCTTTTATTAAAATAATAAAATTATTTTAATATATAATTATCTTTTTCAAGAATAATTATAATTATAATTCTTGAAGAAAACTATTTTTAGAGAAAAACTTTAAGAATTAAAGATAAATCACTCACTAATATTCCAAAGAGCTTATTGACAGATAAAATAGAGAGATTTGACGTAGAATTGTGGATTTAGAGGATCAAGATGAATTTATAAATGTATTACAAAAATATATAGTTGATTTCTATGATTTCACGTCTTTCTGATTGATTCTGAAAGAATAAAACACTTAAGAAAAGTTTTAACTAATACTTACTTGTTGGTAATACTGATATAAATAATTAATAAGATGATGATGATGATGTGGAAAAAACAGCAATAAGAGGCTTCTTTTAAGTCAAAAACAGCTCACAGAGGCGTGCCATGGAGCAAACTGAAAAACCAGTGAGTGAGAAAAGAATAAACCTTTTTGGATTAATGATTGCATCATCTGCTGTCACGTAAGATTATCATAATTACTTAATTGATGCTTTTACGTGACTACCAACCCCAATATAGTTAAGAATAAAAGGAGTAACATCTGTAAATCTTCTTTTATTCCAAAATAATCATTGATTTCTCAAATTTATCAATGTTGTTGCCAATTTCATCACAGATTTCAATTACTGTGAATTTTTGAAGATTCAGTGTTTCACGTAGAATGGTCAAAAATGCCCTGTAAGTAAAACTTTTAATTTTACTAGTAAAACTGTAATTATTTTTGGTTGTACCATAAAGAGTACAGTTCTTCATTGGTCCTGAAAGTTTCAGAAGGATTCATTAAGAATTTTATTTTTATTGAATTTTTGAAGTTTTTACCTCATTTCTATGTAGAATTGCAAATATCTGTGTTTGACTGGTTGCTATGAGGTAAATCAATGGATACAAGTCCAAAAAGGGTTTTAATTACTCTTTTGGGGTTTATCCATGGAAAGTCCTTAAGAATTGACGTGGTTACAGGAGTCTAAGTAGCTCTTTACCTCCTTGGCACATCAAAATAGCAGGTTATTTGCTATTTCCTTAAGATTTACAGTAGTTGTGACATGGTAACCAAGTTCCCAAAGAGATTTAGTTTACCGATTGGGTCAAGATCAGCCATGGAACCAAGCTTTGGAGCTATCCACGCCTCTGAGTCCTCAGAATTTGGGTACCCTGGCTCTCTTTGATGTCTTTTGTCCCCCTTGCCTATTTTTTACGTCAAAATAGTAATTTAAGCTTAAAGTGAGATATCCACTATAGGTGTCCCAAAGGTCCATGTAAGAATACCATGATATTAAGTGCTCAAAACATGCATAACACTATTCTTAGTGTATATGTAACATGGGATTTCTCACTTTCCCATTATTTTGGCGTGAAATTAAGAAAAACAAAAATTTTCACGGATCTTTTATGTGGTATTGATGATGTGGTATTGAAGTATTTTCCATTTTACCACCTCAAAGAGTTAATTTGAGCTTATTCACTCTATGGAGCTACCCTAGGTGAATTTTTGTGTAGAATCCAAATCTGGCCTTAAATACATGGATTTACTGACTCAATAAAACGTTATTCATCTTTTCTGAAATCAAAAATGATGAATTTTGGATATATGAATAACTTATGAGTTATGCATAATTAAGAATTTATTTTTAAGATAATTGTGACCTATTTGGGTATGTGAAATATACCTCAACACTCACAATCTGTAAGAAACAGATATATTTCTACTGATTCATAAATTTAGATCTAGTATTACCATCACTATTCATAAGAAGAGCTACCAAAGGGGAGTCTCCCACATCAATGATAATAAAAAGATTTCATTGCTTTCAAAAGAATGAATTTTTTGACAAATAGAGCTGGTCACAGGACATATGGCCTTTATGTCAATCAACGCTTTACATTTCAAGTGATTGAGAAATAGTTCGAAATTAAACACAATATTTAATCATGTTATTTATCATATAGCCTCCATCGAGTATCATTGAGTAAATATGGTATTTAATAAATAGATTTTTCCACTAAATAAACCTTTAGTTACTGATAGTGCTGGGGTAATCTTACAATTAATCTTTACTTAACCTGAATGACGTGTGATAAACCATGGTTTCTGGAATTCCACCATTGTTTTATCTTGTGGCGAAGAAAAAATTTAATAATCCCCAAGAATAGGTTCATGGTCCTACTCACATATTTTGCGGAGAAAGCATCAATTCTTAAGCTTTCCGTATTGATATTGTATTTGGCGTTAGCTTAATCCATAAATTAGAAAGCTAAGTAAGGTTAGAGGCTTCATTTACATTGAGAAATCGTCTTGATAGCCTAAGTAAGTGTATTAGTTTCATGCAATCCCAATAGATTTATCATCGTGATAAAAGGGTAACCTTTGTATTGTTGGGAATGTATATTTTTGATCAAAAATCTTTTGAAAAAGTAATTTTAGAGTTTCTAAAGGCAGTTAACAGAAAACGTAGGATGGAGATATAATGTTGGAATAGAAGATAGATAAAGAAGAATCCACAGATTCAAATTGAAATAACTATCTAAAAAATACCAATAATAAAGATAATAATTATAGCTTTAGAAATAATTAATGTCAGAAAATAGGAAAATTAAAGAAAAACATTTGCATTTGGATTTTTCAATGAACATCTTTAACTCTCATATTTCATACTTCACTAAAATGATCTCTCAGTATATTTAACAGAGAAGACCTAACTTTATATTTCATTGGATCAATTTTTGAAGTAGCTGTAGACTTCAGCCCTTAATTTTCATTCTAATATCTATAATAATAGGGGAGGAAAATAACTTTGAGTTATCCGGAAGATAAATTACATTATTTCTTGGAAATCTTATCTGCGTAAAACTAAAACCCTTATCCTCTTTGTTTTATTCTTTAATTAATTACATCATTGGACATACCAACTCCTTGAACAGAAAATATGATGAATTCCTTTGATTATAAGTCGCATCCACAAACGCATTTCTTCTTGGGTTTTGGGGGGTTCTGTACATGTCATAAACTATTTATAATCAATTCATCAGAATTATGGATATGGAGGGGTACAGAAATCAAAGTGGGTTCTTGAATTATGAGCAGACTAAGTGATAGAAAACCATAATGTATTGGATAATGTGGACTTCTTTCTATCAATATTTTTTTTTCAAAAAGGTGTTACTGAATATTTCCTAAAACAAAGCTTTACGAGAGGAGAGTAAAAATATTATCTGTGACTGATTGGAAATTATGAGTCATTGATTCCTAGATATAATAGATCTTTTTCTTTGATTTGAGCGAAGAATACTTCCTATTAAAAAGGAGGAAAACGGTAAAAAATAAATGAAAAGACTTATCATGATCTAATTAATACTTTTTGAAGCACTACAACAATAAATCAGCCGGTACTGATTGAGTTGTCTGTCTGTTTCATGATGTGGGAGACTCCCCTTTGGTAGCTCTTCTTATGAATAGTGATGGTAATACTAGATCTAAATTTATGAATCAGTAGAAATATATCTGTTTCTTACAGATTGTGAGTGTTGAGGTATATTTCACATACCCAAATAGGTCACAATTATCTTAAAAATAAATTCTTAATTATGCATAACTCATAAGTCATTCATATAACCAAAATTCATCATTTTTGATTTCAGAAAAGATGAATAACGTTTTATTGAGTCAGTAAATCCATGTATTTAAGGCCAGATTTAAATTCTACGCAAAAATTCACCTAGGGTAGCTCCATAGAGTGAATAAGCTCATATTAACTCTTTGAGGTGGTAATATGGAAAATACTTCAATACCAATCATCAATAAGACTTAAAAGATCCATGAAAACTTTTGTTTTTCTGAATTTCATGCCAAAATAATGGGAATGTGAGAAATCCCATGTTACATATACACTAATAATAGTGTTATGCATGTTTTGGGCACTTAATATCATGGTATTCTTACATGGACCTTTGGTACACCCATAGTGGATATCTCACTTGAGCTTAAATTTCTATTTTGTGGTGAAAAAATAATCAAGGGTGACAAAAGACATCAAAGAGAGCTGGGGTACCCAATTTCTGAGGCCTCAGAGGCGTGAGCAGATCCAAAGCTTGGATCCATGGCTTATCTTGGCCTAATTGGTAAACTAAAACCCTTTGGGAACTTGGTTACCATGTTACAGCTACAGTAAATCACAAGAAAATAGCAAATAACCTTCTATGTTGATGTGCCAAGGAGGTAAAGAGCTACTTAGACTCCTGTAACCATGGCAATTCTTACTGAATTTCCATGGATAAACCCCAAAAGAGTAATTGATACTCTTTTTGGACTTGTATCCATTGATTTACCTCATAGCAACCAGTTAAACACTGATATTTGCAATTCTATGTAGAAATGAGGTAAAAACTTCAAAAATTCATTAAAAATACAATTCTTGATGAATCTCTCTGAAGCGTTCAGGACCAATGGAGAACTGTATTCTCTGTGGTACAACCAAAAGGAACTATAGTTTTACTTACAGTTGATTTTTGACTATTCTATATGAAACACTGAATCTTCAAAAATTTACAGTAATTACAACCTGTGATTAAATTTCCAATAACATTGATAACTATGAGAAATCAATCATTATTTTGAAATAAAAGAAGATTTACAGATGTTACTCCTTTTATTCTTCACCTCATTGGGGTTGGTAGTCACATAAAAGCATCAATTAAGTAATTATGATAATATTACGTGACAACAGATGATGAAATAAATAATCCAAAAGGGTTTTTTGTTTTCTCACTCACTAGTCTTTCAGTTTGCTCCATGGCATACCTCTTTGAGATTTTGTTTATATGAAAGAGGCCACCTCTTTCTGTTTTTTCCAATCATCATCTTATTATCCATTTATATCATTGTTACCAACAAGTAAGTATTCGATAAACTATTCTTATGTGTTTTAATTCATGCATAATCAATCAGAAATACATGAAACATGGAATCCAACTACATATTGTTGTAATACTGCTATAAATCATTTTTATCCCTTAAATCCACAATTCTACGTCAAATTTCTGTACTTATATCTTTCAATAAGTTCTTTGGATTATATGTGAGTCATTTATCTTTAATTCTGAAAGTTTTTCTCTAAAATTAGTTTTCTTCAAGAATTATCTCTATAATTATTCTTGCAAGAGATAATCTTATCTTAAAATAATTTTATTATCTTAATAAAAAAAGTTTTTATTATCAAGTTTTTCTATGAAATTCAGGTAGAATGATCTGTATTTAGTGGATATCCTGTCCCAAAAAGGAGTCAATGTAAATAAGAAATTAATCTATTCAGAAAGCTAAAAAAAAATACTGGAAATAGGCGTAGATTTGGATATGCTCTATATATCAGCGCTCAAATTGAAAAATTGCAGTCTTTTAGGAAATTCTACATTCTTGATAACTTCTTATTATTCTTAAAAGGGTATTGAAGATCCTAAATCCCATCATAATATTGAACATTTGAGTAAAGCATCTCTTATATCTTTGGATATTCCTCTTTCAGAATTTCACAAGTTATTTTATTCCAACTATATTTGGGGATAAGCTTCATTTCAAAGGATTTGGCATCAATCTTTGAATTAAATTTTAAAATACTCATTACTCATCTTATATGAAACAAATGGGTAGGTAAAAAGGTAAACACTGTCACAAAATTACATACAATGTTCTCTCTTCAGAGAAATATTCATATTAAGAGCAAGGTTTTTATATAAAAAATACTTTCTAGAGTAGTTGATATATATTATGAAAATACAAATAAAATATAAATCTAAATTTATATATAAAATATAATCATAATTCAAAATAAAAATTACATAAAAACTTTTAATTGTGAAAACACATTTTTACTTGAAAAGATTAAGTAAAAATTCATTTTCAACAAAAATACCAAAATTGAAATGTTTTTGGAAAAAGGTTAAAAACAAATTATAACAACTTGCTATCCAACACATAAATACATGAAGATTGTTTTACCATAGGATTCCTCATAAGAAATAAGGTGGGGTCATCTCTGGGTAAAATTTTTGTAACTCAACTCTAAACAAACTTAAATTAAGTTTTTAGTATTTTATTTACAAAAGTTGAAGTTCCTCAAGACCTTAATTCAATTAACACCAAATGTGGTGTTAAAAATCAATTTTTGTGCTCAAATTGAGCTGTTATGTGTAGTTCAGAAGTTATGAGGAATTGAAGTATTGTCAATTTAGATGTCAAATTTTGGGCGTGTATTACATAAGTGAATTTCAATTTAAATATGAGGAGTCAATTATGAAAGTAAATCTATTGTAAAACTCAGTTGAATTACATATTTATGTTACAATTATAATATGTGATGAGGAATCAAAGGAAAAGTAAAATGGAAAGATTAATTTGGGGGGGGAAGGAACTATAGCTCTAACGGGAGCCAGACCCCCAAAATCCCATGGAAAATTTCATCACTTTTGGCCTGAAATTGAGTCACAGGGTCTGTGGCTCAATTGATGATAAGGTTTTGATACCAACCAGGGAAGTTTTAACCGTTTCCAAGAGGGTAAAACTACCCCTCAGTTAAAAAAATATTAGTAAAAACTGTTTTCAATGGTTTCTACGTCTCTTACGCACATTCTGACATGTTTTGAAGGCTCTAGACCAGGTATCACTATATTAATGGCGGATTTAAGGGTCTAAAATGGCTAAAAATAGCAAAAATAGATAAAACAAGCCCTTTTTTGGTCTAAACCAGGACTAAATAATGCCATAATTGGATTTTCTGTGGTCAGAGTGTTTTTCACAACTGAAAAGAGTAAATTTTACTTTTGAAGTAAGAAAATTGATGGCTATAAAAGAATGTTTTCTTTGCCCCACTTTTTGCTTCATGTTAGAATCTTTTCCTTTTATAATTAGTTGAAACACTGTTAAACCAATCAATAGAAGATTCCAACCACCCTTTTTAAATCATATTAAAGCTTTTAACCACATGAAAAAATCATTATAATCATTTTTACTCCTTGAACCGCTCCATAAGTGAATTGAAGCATCTTTCATCACTGTTAACCTTGTCACTTTGTTTCCAAATTCACTCTGGTCACTTTTGGCTGTGTTTTATCTTTAAATATGCTTTTAAATAATTTTTTCTTTAATAAATTTCTTGCAGCTCATTGATCAATTAATTCCAATTGAAATTGCTCTTGAAGAAATTTGTTTTGTAGCCTTGAATATCTCTTGTAGAGTATTTTTGGATAAACTTCTATTGTTGGTAAAACAATGAATATTTATAATAATATTGTTTTATACTTATAAAGTTCAAAACAATAAAATTGGCCTCTTTTCTCTCAAAAATACTATTTCATACTATTTTTAATCATTTCTTACCTCATACAAATTTTGAGGACAGGAAAAGTACTTGATTTTTAATCAAAGTTCCATATCCACACCTTACATACTGACATTTTCGGGGTGACACTGGTGGAGCCTGCCACACAATACCATGGGTGAATGGGTGTGACACATGCACACAAAGGCAAAGAATGTGAGGGCCTAATGTCAAGTGGAATTGACCATTTGCAGGAGGTTCAGGGGCGGTTCTGTGTGTTCATGCCAGTGCTTGTGCAGTGGTGTGGGCAGGTGCATTTGGGGTTGCTTGTGCAGTGGCAGGGGCAGGTGTGGGTGCTTGTGCACTGGAAGGGGCAGGTGCATAAGTGTCAGACATGCACAAGATGGCAAGAGCCTGTTCAGATGTAATTTTATTAAACAAACCTGCACAAAGCACTCATTAGAACATGTGACCAGCTCCATGCAACTTACAAACATCCAAACTCTCATGGATGCAATGTAATTCTAAGGCCCACATTCATGATGGCACTATTCCACTTCCATCATGATGATGATGCAGTTGTGTCATTTTAGATCCTGTGATATGTGAGTATGAGCCTGTGAGGTATGTATAACATACCCATAAGCCCACAAAAGACTCTATATACAGTTGATTTAGTCTTCAAAAGACTTTCAAATTGAATTTAAAAGACAAAATAATAAAAAATAAGTATAGCTTTTTTTTGGATAAAGAAACTTATAAATATTATGTCATTTTTGGATTCTACACCAAAAATGCCCTAGGGTACACCCATAGGGTGGTATACCCAAAAAGGCTTATTTCTTATGTTATTGAAAGATTTAAGAATCTCACAGTACTAATGTAACTTGTTTAACATTTTTTCAAAATTATTAAACTTAAGCTCAAATAAGCTTAAATTCAAAGTTGCATATGGTTTATGCAAACCTACCAAAATTCTAGTTGAAATTAAGGTGTTGTGTATATTTACTGAATTGGCTGAGGATTTGCCATAAAGAATGTAAATCCTGTGTGAGCTCAATTTAAAAGGGTTTAAGGCCATAGTATGGCTTTAAATAAAGAAAAGGGCAAAATCCACGCAAAAAGGTGGGACAAAGGAAAAAGACCAAACACAGCTAGGGTACCCAAGCTTTAAGATTAGACTTTGATCCAACCTTAAGGTTTAAACTGCTTTTAACCAACACTGGACAGGAATTTCAAGCTGCCAAAGGGTAAATCCCAATATGCAGGCTTAAAATTCAAGTTGTGAGACCTTTAAAAGCTTTTAAAAGCTTAAAGATTTAAGGTAACAAGCATTAAAACCTTATCAAAAGTAAAGGTTTGGTGTGTATTCCTATTTTAGATGGAAAAAAAGTAATGACTTGAAAAATTCATTCAAAATTCAATTCTTAAGAGATTTGCTTGAAAGTTTCACACAGCTTATGATTCAATATCATCTGTATATAAATTAAATTTAATGTATTGTTTATGAATAGAATTCCTGATAATTATTCTGGAAATTTACTTTTTTAATTATTCTTAAAAAAAAATTAAGATTCAATTAAAGATTGAATTCAAGAGATTTCTGCTTGAAACTCTATTTTTAAGTTTTTCATGTGATAAAATTTAATTTAGATAAAGCTATATTACATTAAAACTTAAAATAATCAAATTAAATGAGGATTAAAGCTACATGGAGTTAAGAATAACACTAGTAACTTCAAATTGGAGTTAAAAATAAGTTATCTTGAGTTAAGAACCTTATTTTTAGGAATGGTTTTTCAGTTTTGCCCTGAGCATGCCCTCTACATCCATTATGAAGCATGAGAGCTGCTCTTTAAACATAAAAAGAGTCTTTGCATCACTATTTTTTTCCATCATCACTTATCAATCTAATTATATTAGACATTTAAACATGTAAATTTTTATTATATATAAAATCTTATTATTAAAGTATTTCTTAAGCATTTTATTCTTTCTAAATCTTAAATTCAAGAATTGAAATCATAGAAATTAGATTATTGTTGTAATCACCTATAATATATTTTATTTTATAAAATTATTGTCTTTGAAATATCTTTTAAAATTCACAAATTCCTGGCAAAAAATCTTTAATAATATTATTCAACAAAAAAAGTTGTGTTATCATTTATAATATTGATTTTTGGCGGGCTTTCAGCTTATAGATATTTTTGAATATAATAACTGTTGTATTTGAATTGTTGTATTAAATTTACATTATAAGTAAGTCTTCTCTAAAATTCTATATCTTTTTTATCTATTATTAGTTTTCTTATATAGAATTTTTCCTTAAGAATTATTTCTGCACAGTGTGTGTCTTAATTATTTTATAAATAATATTTATATATTATCTATAAGTGGTTGAATATTTAGATTTTCCATGTGTAATTGTCTCATTCAGAGCTTTATACTTCTTATTGTTATAATTGTCAGTGACTATAACAATAATAGAATAATTATAATTTATTATGATTATTATAGGCTGTTATTATTATTTAATATAATAATAATTAAATTTATTTTTTTATATAATTATTGTTAATAATTTGATTTAAATTTGTGGTTATAATATTTTCTTATATTATAGTTTTCTACTGAGGACAGTCATAGTACTCTTAATATTGTAACTATTATCAAGAGTTTCATAGACAAAACTTACATTTGGGGGCCTGGCTGGGATTTTAACCAATTTTTGGGACATAAATCATATTCTACACCTTATTTTACTTTTTTTTTGGGATAAAATGGCCATATTTACTTTAATATTGGCTTTTTGAGGACTTATCCCTTATAAATAATCTCTATAATATTACTAAAGTTATTTTTTCTTAAGAATATTCCTTGAAACATTATAATACTGAGTGACTTGCAATAAATTTCTTTTGTATAACCAGTGGCTTTTTCACATCATGGACTTGAAATTCATTCTTTGAGTCATTCTAGTATAAAGCAAATAATAATACAATTTTGATTAATAAATTATTAATTGCATAATTATTGTTTCTTTAAAGAAAATATAAAATCAAAGAAAAATTCAAAAATTCAAAATCTTTACTAAAAACATTTTTTCTTTAATCTTGGAAATGTTTCTTTATTTTTGATGTAATTTTCCCTAAATTACATTGAAACAACTTTGTCCAATAATTTTAGTTTATAAGTTATTTTTATTGTTTGAGAAAATAACTTATATTTGTTTTTTTCTCTAGTTTCATCTATCAGAGAAAGCTCTTCAAGCTCTGAATCCTCAGAGTCTAGTATTTAAATTCAAACTAGCTGAGCACCAAGGTGTTTAATTACAAAAGAGCCCTTTAAAGGTCCTTCAGGTGAATTCAACCCTTTTTTTAGTCTGAATTGCTTTATATTGACGTAAAATGGCTCCTACTAGAAGTGGAAGTAACTAATCCATCCAATCAAATAGATCTGGACCAGGACATTCCAGTCATAAATGAAAAAGACAAGGATGTCAGCCCAGAGGAGAAGCACAAATGGAGGATGCCAGAACTTCCACCAGTTCCCAAAGGTTAGCCAGCACCTTTGACACTCTTCTTGAGAGTCCGGAAGCTGACATAACTGCTATTGCTGTTGTTAGACCTGAATCACTTTCAACAGGAAACAATACAGATTTCCCAGTCTCAATACAAGAACTGGTTTATGGGGGCAAAGAAGCAAGAGTGGGAACTCCTCCCAAGTCTTTAGATAGGCACCATTAACTCATATCTTCAAGTGAAAAATTTCATGGGGCCAGAAAAGACAGAGGAACTTCTGAAGGGTTGGACACCCATGTCTTGCAAAGGAAAATCCCAACAGGTAAGAGCTTGGTTGAAAATCCAAAGCATGTTATCAGAGAACCAGAACAAGAAGTTGGCCCAAGAGAAGGAAAACAGCCCAGTGGAAGCTCCCCAAGCCTCCACAAGCAGCAATACGCCTCAAAAAGTGGCAAAAAAGACCAAGAAAGCCCCAAAGACCAACCAGAAGGGCAATAAAAAGGCAAATCCTAAGTGGAAAAAGCCCTACCCACAGAATTACAGGATTCCCAAGAAAGAGAAGACAGCCATTGACAATGTGTTCAATATGGCAAGAACTCTGATGGAATTCAAAAACAAGGAAGAGGAAATATTGAGCCAATGTTTCCCAAATAATTAGATCTTGTAAAGCTTGTGAACCAAATTGAAACTTGTAATAAAGAATTTATAACAAAGCTCAATGCATTTGAGTTTATCCAACACAAGTTGGGAAATGAGATACTGCAAGTAAAAGAGTCACAAAAGACCATTATTGGCTTTGAAAATGTTAATCAAGACAATACATTGTCTTGGACACAAACTTGTGCAAGAATTGAGTCTAAGGTTACCTTACTCAATCAACCAGATGACAATTCTATTTCTTTTATAACTAGACAGTTAATAGAATTAAGGATACAAGTTCCAAACTTTGAAAACTCAACTGGGCACAATGCAGGTAGTTTCAAAGAGCAATTGGAGAAAAGTGATAAAGCAAGACTTGAATTGAAAGAAGATATTCAATGAAGTTTTAAAAAAATATCACTGAAAAAGGAATTGCCAAGACAGTCCACACCAATTCTTGACATAAATGTGCTAAACTTGAATAATGACTTACATCATAAAATTTAAAGTAACGCACAGGTGGAAGCCGCTTTCAATTTTAAAGACATTCCAAGAATAGAGGAATGACCAACCTTCAGAAGTGCAGGGGAATATAATCATAGAGAATTTATGAAAACAATTGATATGTTTCAAGAGGACTTTATCATACCACATGAATACATAAGTGCCATATTACACTCATTTTTACCAAATAAGCAAAGAAATGGTATTACAAAATGAGACAAGACCATGGTAAACATTCTTGGCCTTGGTGGAAAGAACAAATTATTTCCAAATTGGAAAATGATTCCTGGAAATTTAAACTGCCAAATTCTTTTGAAGAAGCCATTTTTAATCTAGAGAGGGACAGGCCCATGTTTTGGTTTCTTAAAGAAGAGGACAGATTAACTGCCATTCATCCTGATATTTCTGAAAAAATGGTACATAAAAGCATATTGAGAAAGTGTGGTGGTGACCTTGAGCATTCTATAAGAAGCAGATGTATTTGTCACAGGGGCTCTTCTAAAATGAAGGGGGCCTGGCACTCAGTGAACAGACTTACTTATGGAGGGCTCAGAAGAATACTCAAAAGATAAGAGTAATGAAATAAGATGATAATTTCCTAGTCATAAAATAATAAGAGTTAAAATATATGAGAGGAAAACAAAAGCAATAATAAAGAGCCAACGACAAATAATCCTGTACCACTGTTTCAACCTGTTCAGAAAAGAGAAAAGGATTAATAAAGGATATGGCCACCAGGACTCTACTGAACAGGTGAGGGAAGGCAAAGACTAACTTAATAAATAATAAAATAATATTAAATAATAAATCCAATATTTTAATTAACTGGGGGAAAAACCCCCAGGCTGGTGAAGAGGGGCTGGTATATGTGAGAAATACCAGCCTTGGAGTTTGAGTGCTGAGATACTTATCTGTATGCTGGAAGAAGTTGGATGTGGGATTGAATCCTGTATTGGTGAATCCAATACAGGTTATACAGTCAATACAGGTATTTGCGCCTGTATTGATTACAGGACTGTATTTGGTGAATCCTGTATGTGGTTCTTGCCTGTATGAAACTGTATTGAGGTCTGAAAACTTTATTTGGAGACTGTTGAATGAAACCCCCTTGCTGATTGGGTTTTGAGGGGTATCAATGAAGTAATGATTGTAGAATATGATTGGTAATGCCCCTGCCTCCTTGACTGTGACATTATCCCCCTCTTGAAAATGGTGAGCTCTGAGCACCATAAGTACAGTGAGTCTCGATGAGCTTTAAAACAATCCATACAGTTCTTTCCCCCAATTCCTTAAATTAATCCCATTAAACTTTCTTCTTCAAACAATACTCAAACAAATCTTCACTTGATCACTTGTAGGTATTTTCCCCTTGATCTTCATTCTGAATTCCCTCTTTTACTTCAAAATACTTTCATTATTCTTAAAATTTCTTCATTCTTGTCTTGAGTGTCTTCACCAAAACTTTTCTTGAGTCCTCATGGCTTTTGAAAAGGGGGTGACCTGGGTTTATGTCCCAAGAACACCTGATATCATCATAATTTTCATCTTGAGAGTGTTGGCATAAAGTGGACAATACTTGAGGTTTTGGACCATTTCAGTAGTCCTGGCCAAAATCCTTGATTTTGTGATTAAAGGGGATTTTAGCCAATTTGCGCAAAAATGCGCAAAGTGCGCAAATGCGCATATATGCCATAATGGCATATAATGGTGAAAAAATTGAAAGAACTTGATTGATGATGAAAAATTGGCCTTATAGAGTATCCTGCCCATTTTGCGCAAAGTGCACAAAATTTGCACAAAGGGCACAAATGCGCATTTATGATGAAATGGGCCAAAAAGGCCTTTTGAAGCCTTTTGACAAGATAAAGAGGCCTTTTGCGCAAAAGTGTGCAAATGCGCAAAGTGCGCAAATGCGCAAAATACGCAAAATGCGCAAATTTGCCAATATGCCTAATTAAGCATATTTTGATGAAAAATGATAAAACTGAGCTATTTTGAAGTTTTGAGGTTTGATATGGCCATTTGTGCCAAAGTGCATAAATTCATGAAATTGGCCAATTGGGCCATTTAAAGCAGGGTTTTCCTTTTGATCTGGATTTCTTCCTGAATGTCTTTCTTCTTATCTCCTCCTTGAATGGTCAATTGCCATAGATGCCTTGCTGATTGAGTTTTTGGCTTTCAATTTTGGTCTTAAGGAATGAGTTTAAGGCTGACTTGAAGAAGTTTTGATGAGGGTTATCTGTAGGTGGTCTTTACCATTACTAGTGTTTTGCTCTTTGATTATTGAATGAATTGACTCCCCAAACGTGATATGGGAGTGATGACTACTGCTTTTTGAAATAAGAAATAAAAATTAAAATAAAAAATAAAAATAAAAGATACAAGTAAAAGAAAATGAAATAAAAAATAAAAATGAAAAGAATTGAGAGAAAAAGAGAGTAAAGAAAGAAATAAGAAATGCCTGAGGGTTGTCCTTCTTGTGGTGAGTTTCTTGATTTTGGCCAAAATGTTCTGAAAGATAAAGTCAAGCATTTGATACTCACAGCGTGGCCAAGTAATGTTTTACAAGAAGTAGACCCCTCAGGGATGCATACCAGGAGATGGAGCTTACTTTCATAACTTCCACTCCCCACCAAGCACCATAAATGAAAAAGAAATTATGCCATAGCATGAACTGTGGTAATGAATGTCTTTAAAGATAATTTATGGCATGATTAGAGAAAGAAAAGAAAATAAGAGAAAGATTGGGCCATATCTTGATGAAAGGTCCAAATCTTGAGGGTATGATGTTTCAAGGCCTTCTGAACCTGTCCAAAGAATTGACAAGTGCTCACAAAGTGGCCAAGGTGATGCTTACAACGAATTTGGGTAGAATAACCCATTAAAGGTGCATGCCGGGAGAGGAACTTACTTTCATAAACTCCAATCCCCACCCAGCACCATAAATCAAACTCTTGAGGCATTTGGGCCAGGCTTGTCTGGAAACAAAGTGTGAAAATCCTTGACAAGGTCTGGGGAGTTGGTAAGGTTGGAAGCTGGTTCCCAAGTTGTTCTTTCTGGGTCTTCATTGAATCCTTTCCACTCCACTAAATACCATAACGAACCTCTCTTGAGTTTTGAGTCCAGAACCTGAGCCACTTCCCATTCTTCTTGCTCTTCCACTATTACTGGAGGTGGTGGCAATTGATGTTGATTTGGGATAGTCGATTGCTTTACTGGTTCTAACAAGGACACATGGAAAACAGGGTGAACTGACTTCCATTGTTGAGGCAACTTGAGGTGATATGCATGGCTGCCAATCTTCTTGAGAACTTCAAAGGGTCCCAACTGTCTTTCTGAAAGTTTCTTGGTGGGTCTTGTTGTCTTGATGTTCTTGGAAGCTAGCCATACTTTGTCCCCAGGTTGGAAATCAGGTGGAATTGCTCTATTTTTATCTGCATACTTCTTAAAACGCTTTATTGCTGACTCTAATTCTTCTTTGACAACTTGCTGTACTGATTGGAGTTTTGATGATAACTTTCCAGCAG
Organism: Austropuccinia psidii; assembly: GCA_023105745.1. NCBI lineage: Eukaryota > Fungi > Basidiomycota > Pucciniomycetes > Pucciniales > Sphaerophragmiaceae > Austropuccinia > Austropuccinia psidii. The sequence goes on along the minus strand of JALGQZ010000014.1, from coordinate 18,891,177 downwards.
GTGTATCTTGAGAAATGTGAATTGAATCAAAGATGGGATTTCTTCCATAAATAGTGAAAAATGTAGACTGTTTTGTTGATGAATGTTCTGCATTATTATAGGCAAATTCAGCCAGAGGGAGCCAGGTGTGCCAGTCATCTTGATGGTAACTGACATACATCCAAAGATACTGTTCTAGAATATGATTTACCCTCTCTGTCTAACCATCTGTTTCAGGGTGAAAGGCAGTTGAAAGATCTCTTGATATATTGAGCTGCTGACACAATTGAGTCCAAAATGATGAAACAAATAATGAGCCTCTATCACTAACAATACTGATTGGAAGACCATGTTTGGAAAAGACATGATTAATGAATATTTGAGCTAAGTCCAAAGCAGTGATTGTTGAATAAGCTGGAATAAATATTGCCATTTTTGAAAATCTGTCTACAACTACTAAAATTGAATCAAAGTTGCTTGACAAGGGCAATTGAGTGATAAAGTCCATTGATAAAGAATTCCAAGGACCAGATGGAATTTGAAGGGGCTTGAGTAATCCAAACTTCTTATGGTGGATGTTCTTGTTTCTTGAACATTGCTGGAATGAGGACACATAGTCCTTGATGGTTTGATTCATGCCAGCCCAATGTAAATCCCTCTTGATGAGCTTGAGGGTCTTCTCCTGGCCAGGATGGCCGGCCAACGGTGAGTCATGACGCTTTTGAAAAATGTCCAATTGAATTTCATGATTGCTTGGAATGACTACTCTATATTTGAACAATAATAATTTTGCTTGAGGTTCAAGAGGATAGTCTGGGACTGATTCTCCTCTTGCTAATTTCTTGAGGATTTCCATATAATCTTTGTCTTGCCATACTTGTCTTTGAATTTGATTGACTACATCTGAAAAAACATCAACTTTAATTGAAAATAATCTTGACCCTTGAATTTCATTTTGCTTGAGAACTTGATGAAAATTTTGAGGATTCTTGCTGATGAAATCCACCCCCCTCTCTGGGTACACGTCGTCCCGACGTGACAAGCCTGCCTGGGCGGTAAGTGATGATGAAATGGAACTCAGATAGAAATTTTGCCCAACGGGCTTGACGACAAGTAAGGACTTTAGAGGACATAAAATACTGAAGGGAAAAATGATCTGTCAAGACCTCGAAGGAATCAGAAAGAGAAAGGAGAAAAGCCCTCCAGCGCTTGAGAGCCCAAACTATGCCAAGGAGTTCCTTGTCATGAATTTCGTAGTTGAGTTCAGCTGGTAAGAGCTTGTGACTATCAAATGAAATGGGATTCTTACCTGAGTCATTCACCTGACTCAGTACAGCACCCAAGGCATAATCAGAAGCATCAGTCTCTACAATAGTTGGTAGAGAAGGATTAAAATGAGAGAGAATAGGAGCAGTGGTGAAAGCTTCTTTGAGTATTTGAAACTGACTAAGAGCTTCCTCATTGAAGATAAAGGGAGAATCTTTTTTAAGGAGGGAAGTGAGAGCAGAGATTTTTTTGGAATAATTTTTAATGAAACGACGATAAAAGTTGGCAAAGCCAAGGAAAGATTGGAGGGCCTTGATATTCTTGGGCTGAGGCCAATTGAGGATTTGTTGAACTTTTGAAGAATCCATCTTGAGGCAATCATTTGAAACAACGTAGCCCAAGTATTCCACACTTGAGGCATGGAATACACACTTGGAGGCTTTAGCAAACAAATTATTGTCTCACAGTATTTGGAGAACAGGGGCCACATGTATAACATGTTCATCCAAAGAGCTAGAGAAGACCATAATATCATCTAAGTACACTACAACAAAAATATCCAAATAATCTGCAAAGATATCATTCACAAGATTTTGGAATGAAGCTGGAGCATTGGTTAAGCCAAATGGCATAACCAAATACTCATAACTGCCATATTTGGTTCTGAAGGCAGTTAAATGCTCATCCCCCTCTTTAATTCTCAGAAGATTATAAGCACCACGCAGATATATCTTGGAGAAGATAGTAGCACTGTTGAATACAGTAAGAAGCTTATTCATTGGAGGAACAGGATACCTGTTCTTCCTAGTGACAGCATTAAGTTTGCGGTAGTCAACACACAAACGAAGACCACCATCGTTTTTCTTAACAAAAAGGACAGGTGCTCCTGTTGAGGAGGAGCTTGGTCTGATGAAACCTTTCTCTACATTCTCTGAAATTTAGGCCCTTATTGTTTCTGACTCATTCTTTGATAAAGACTAGATAACACCAACTGGAGGTAGAAGACACTCCAGTTCGATATGATGATCACAGGCACTGTGTGGAGGAAGTTTCTCTGCTTTCACTTTGGAGAATACATCCAAATATTTGTGATAAACAGGAGGGACTACCTTCAGCACAGTTTCAATCTCTTCTGGCTCTTCCTCCTCATCCCACTTCTACTCCAGGGAGGCATGAAAAGATAAAGGAGGAATGTCCATATCCCCTTGAAAGAGATGAAGTGAAGATATAGCAACATATTCTCCAACATCGTTTATCTCTTTGAAGATTTCATCTCTTAATGGAAGTAATGACTGAGAGGGAAAAATGGAGGGGTTATGGACAGAAGGATGAAGGGAAGGTGTCTTAAGTTCACCAACCAGAGCAACACTGTTGACAGAAGTGGATAAGTCATTACTAGTAGAAGAAATAATACCACTAGAATCCTTATTACTAGAATTATAGGTGATCAATCCATTTTTCCAATCAATACTGGGATTGAAATGGTAAAGAAAATCATAGCCCAATATTAGGTCTTCTCCCTTGGGTGAATATATGATAAAGAAATCCCATTAAAAGCTTGGGAAGGAAGGTAAATCAACAACCCACTTGGTATAATGGGTGATGAACAAGGAAGTGGATTCACTGGAATCCATAATGAAAAGAGGAATCTTTTCAGGGAGCTCTGACATGGTCAATGAGTACTTGAGAACAAAATTCTTTGCAATAAAGGAGTTTGTAGCACCAGAATCAATGAGAATACTATAAAAAATATCAGAGATTGAAGAAAAAATAAGAAATTTTAAAGATTTCTTGACACTAGTATTCAGAGTGCACAATTGTGCTCTTGAAGGAAATAAGTGAGAACCATTGAACACATCATGATTCCCACTCAGGCTTTTCCCTGCTTTCTAGGGAAGCCTTGTGATGACCCTTGCCTATTTTCAGGCCTCTTGAAGCATTTTTCAAATGGGTGCTTTCAACCACAATAATTGCACAAGCCTTCTTTAATCCTCCTCTCCTTTTCAGAACCAATTAATTTGTTGTCCTTATTGAGGAGAGCAGCATGGGGCTTGTCTTTGGACACTTGAAAATTCTTCCCCTTCTTATTCTTCTTGTGATAAGGCTTCTTTGATGATGAACTTTGAGGGGGCTTGGAGGAGTTGGATCCACTGATTGGAGGCTTCTTCTCTTGATGACTACCCTTTTCCTTCTGCCTCTCATGGTACCTGGCATCTAATTCCAAGGTGATGTCCATGAGTTCTTGAAGACTATCAAAAGTTCCAGGGTGAGAAGCCAATTGGTCCAACAATCTTGATGCCAAGCCTCTTCTATACACATGAATATAGGCCCTTTCCCCCCAGTCTCCAATTCTTGACATTAAGCTTCTGAAATCAGCTATGTACAAGGAAACTTGACCACTTTCCCTCATCCTCCAATTATCCAACTCTTGTTCAGCTTTTCTGACTTCATTGGGATCACCAAACAGAGTGAATAACTGGGTTTCAAATAACTGCCAGTTATTGAGGAGATAAGAAGGGTCTTCATTGGAGATATTTGAGAGGTAAAGTTCAATCCATTTGCCAGCTCTACCAGTAAGAAAAGAAGTTGAGTAAATCACCTTCTTCCTGTAAGAGAAGAAGTTTGCTGGGTCATTATGAAAGATTAATTGACAGGATTGAATGAATCCTCTCAATTTATGAGCTTTAGTACCATCAAAAGAATCAGGTGCCTTCATTGATGGAGTCTTGAATGCAGGGACCTTTGAAGTCTCCCTTGGAGCAACTGCTTGAGTGAGTTGTCCCATAAACTGAGTTATTTGCTCCATCATCTTGAGGAAATTTGGTTCAGCTTGAGAGACAGAAGGTTGATTAGAAAGGGCTAGATTTGGAGCCTCAGGAGCCTCAGGAGCACCTGCCAAGGCAGCTGCCACTTCAGTCTCCTCAGATTCTTGCTCTTCCACAGACTCCTCCCCCTCCTCATCTTCAGCTTCCCCCAATCTACTTCTAGGCCCTTGAGAAACACCAGGATAACCACCAAATAGTCCAGAGAATGATCTTGATCTTCTAGACTTCACACCTCCTCTTCTGGAGGGTGCTGCTCCTTCCATTGGTGGTCCTCTGTCCAAATTTGCACTCAGTTGATGAACTGATGGTGTGCGGTCAAGAGGAGCCCTTGGTGTAGGAGTGAGAACAGCTTGATGTCTCTGGGATCTTGTATTCTTGGCTGGTGGGCTATGCTGAACTGGCATTATGAAAGAAAAATGAATAAAAACTTGATGATACTTTGAATAAAATAAGGCTTGACCAAAACAATCAAATGAGAATCTTGATGAACTTGAGAAATCAATCAATAGTCTTGAAGTGAATCAATATGAATAAATCTTGAAGAGTGAAGATGACAAAGTCAAATTCTTATGAATAATCAATTTCAATCAATAAGTCAAATCAAGTAAATCAAGTCAATTCAAAATCAAAGCAATTAAGTCTTGAGGAATTCAATCAATATCTTCAAAAGTAAATTCAATTTTCTTGAGGAATCAAATTCAAATCAATCAATTGAATCAAATCTTGAGGATAAATCAGCTATCTTGAAGAATCAAATCAAGTCAATTAAATAAAATCAATCAAAGTCAATTCAAAATCTTGAGGTGAAATCAATCAATAATCTTGAGAAATTTTAAAATCAAAATCACTGAATACCCCAAATCAATAAATCCCTGAATGATGAATCAATTAACCCAAATAATTCCACTCAAATAACCTGATAAAAACCCGAATTCAGACAAAAGAGAAATGAGAATGATAAAGAATAAAATGAAATGGTCAGCAGAATTTTTGAAATGAGAAAGAGAATCAATTTTCATTTGAATAAAATGAATGAGATGAAAATTGATAAGAGAGAAAAATCATAAAAATCATAAAAAATCATAAAATCATGAAAAGATCATAATTGAAGAATGATAGAAATGAATAAAATGAATGAAAGAAAAAGAAGCAATTATGAGTTAATTAAAATAATGTCACAGGGGCTCTTGAAAAATGAAGAGGGCCTGGCACTCAGTGAACAGACTTACTTATGGAGGGCTCAGAAGAATACTCAAAAGATAAGAGTAATGAAATAAGATGATAATTTCCTAGTCATAAAATAATAAGAGTTAAAATATATGAGAGGAAAACAAAAGCAATAATAAAGAGCCAACCACAAATAATCCTGTACCACTGTTTCAACCTGTTCAGAAAAGAGCAAAGGATTAATAAAGGATATGGCCACCAGGACTCTACTGAACAGGTGAGGGAAGGCAAAGACTAACTTAATAAATAATAAAATAATATTAAATAATAAATCCAATATTTTAATTAACTGGGGGAAAAACCCCCAGGTGGGTGAAGAGGGGCTGGTATATGTGAGAAATACCAGCCTTGGAGTTTGAGTGCTGAGATACTTGTCTGTATGCTGGAAGAAGTTGGATGTGGGATTGAATCCGGTATTGGTTAATCCAATACAGGTTATACAGTCAATACAGGTATTTGCGCCTGTATTGATTACAGGACTGTATTTGGTGAATCCTGTATTTGGGTCTTGCCTGTATGAAACTGTATTGAGGTCTGAAAACTGTATTTGGAGACTGTTGAATGAAACCCCCTTGCTGATTGGGTTTTGAGGGGTATCAATGAAGTAATGATTGTAGAATATGATTGGTAATGCCCCTGCCTCCTTGGCTGTGAGAGTATTGAGCCTTGCTCTGAAGAAGATTATATTAATTCTATGGAGGACATATGGGTATAAACACGCAATGGACAACAAGACCAGTGGGAAACCAATTTTGAAACCCAATAAACCACATGACAAAGCTCCTTTGAAATGTCATAAGTGTGGAAGTACATCTCATTTGGCTAATACTTGTCCCAAAAAGACAAAAGTAAATGAGATAAAAATTGAAAAAGATTACACAAAAGAAACAAAAGATGTCTCTGTACATGAAAGTGATTCTGAGCCTTCTGAAGAAGAGGAATTACCAGATGAACTTAGTATAGAAAATATTAATGTTTCCTTTAAAGTCACAGAAGTACATACTCACTTACCACAGTACAGTGATGAATGTATCGATCTCATACATGTGCAAGATGCTAAAATGCAGAAAACCAAACCAGCAAGAGGTAAAGGTTATACAGCTGGATCATCTTGTATCACTCATATTGTGATAAAAAACAGAGAAGCCAAGATACATCTTGACTCAGGTGCTTTGTGTACTTGTTTTGGAAAAGATTATCTTGACAATATTTATACCAATTGCCACAACAAGTTAATGTCAATTGCAAGTATAAAATTCAGCAGTGACAGCCAAAATATGCATCCCTTGGGCATATTTGAAGCAGCAATGATATTCCCTAATCCTACAAGAAGTATCAGATTAAAAGTTTGATAATTCATATCCAAGAACCAAGTAACCCATGGGAAGTGGTTCTTATGGATTGGGTAACTTCCTTACCACCTGGAGGTGATAAAGGTTACAATGCATGTCTTGTCATTGTAGAAAGATATAGCAAAACACCAATATTTTAACCATGTCATGAAGATGAGACTGCTATGGATACAGCTCTTTCGATTCAGAACAGAGTTATATCTCATACTGGTATCTTTAAAAATATTATTAGTGATAGAGACCCAAAATTTACATCAGCCTCATGGACTAATTTACATAAGCTTTTGGGTACCAAATTATCATTCTCAACAGCATACAATCCAGAAACAGATGGGTTAGCAGAAAGAATTATACAAAACCTTGAGGACATGATCAGAAGATTTTGTGGTTCTGACCTGGAGTTTAAAGATCCTGATGGTTTTACCCATAATTGGTGTACTCTTATACCAGAATTGGAATTAGCATACAAGACCTCCATCCATGATTCAACAGGCAAAACTCCTGCAATGTTGGAAAAAGGGTGGGACCCTGAACTTCCAGTTGATACTTTGAAGAAGGATTTAGTTGATATTCATTAAGCTGCTTCAAGCTTTAAGTTATTTCTTGCTAAAGTAAGGAATCATGCAAATTGAAGCAAGAATGATGCCTTTAAATATGCTAAACAGAAATGGGACAAAAGTCATGAAATGCCAGAATTCAAAGTAGGGGACTTAATACTAGTTTCAACCTTGAGCTTTAATAATATTAAGGGCTCAAAGAAATGGGAATATTCCTTTGAAGGACCATTTATTATTGAAGCCCTTCATGGGAAAAATGCAGTACAGGTGGAACTCTTAGGAGAATTGAAAAACCAACATCCAACTTTTCCTGTTATTATGCTAAAGCATTACAGTTCAAGTGATAAGGAATTATTCCCTTTGAGAAGGGAAACACCCTTAGAAGTACCTCCACGTGATCAGAGTGAACTAAAAGTCTTTAAAGAAAGAAGACTTAGGGGAAAAGAAGAAAGAGAATACTTGGTCAGGTTCAAAAATCCACAACATGAAGATGAATGGTTTGTAGCAGAAAGATACCTGATTACCAAAAGTTTCTCAGAAGATTCAGACATGAGAGAATATCAATTACTCAATGAAAAATCTGAATTGTGTGCTTTACATACTTGAAAGTATAAGTAGAGAGGTTGCACAGTGGATGATACCCCCTCAATTAACTTGGGGGTATACTACTAAAAGGAAATTGTGGTACAATTTTTTTTTGGTGGTAGGGAATGTGAGCCTGTGAGGTATGTATAAAATCCCCATAAGGCCACAAATAACTTTATATACAGCTGAGTGAGTCTTGAACAGACTTTTAAATTGAACTTAAAATAACAAATAATAAAAAATGAGTATAACTTTTTTTTGATAAACAAAGCTTTAAATATTATGTAATTTTGGATTCTAAACCAAAAATTACCTAGGGTACACCCATAGGGTGTTATACCCAAAAAGGCTTATTTCTCATGTTATTAGAGGATTTAAGAATCTCACAGTACCAATGTAATTTTTTTAACATTTTTTTAAAATTGTTAAATTTAAGCTTCAATAAGCATAAATTTATAGTTGCATAAGGTTTATGCAAACTTACCAAAATTTGAGTTAAAATTGTGGTGTTGTGTATAATTCCTGAATTGGCTGAGGATTTTCCATACAGAATGTAAATCCTGCGTGAGCTCAATTTAAAAGGGTTTAAGGCCATAATTTGGCTTTAAATAAATAAAAGGGCAAAATCCAAGCAAAAGGGTGGGACAAAGGAAAAAGACCAAACAGAGCTGGTATACCCAGCATTTTGGATCTGCAAGGATTCAATTAAGGTTGTCCACCTGTATTGAAGAAATTTCAACCTTATTCAAACTTTAAGATTAGACTTTGATCCAACCTTAAGGTTTAAAGGGGTTTTAGCCAAATTGGAAAAGAATTTCAAGCTGCCAAAGGGTAAATCCCAATGTGCAGGCTTAAGCTTAAGCTTTTGAGACCTTTCAAAGCTTAAATAAGCTGAAAAATTTAAGGTTACAAACATTAAAACCTTATCAAAAGTTAAAGTTTGGTGTGGATTGCTATTTTACATGGAGAAATAGCAATAACTTCAAAAACCCATTAAACATCCAGTTCTTAATGGTTTTGCTTGAACATTTCACACAGGTTACAATTTCATATTATCTTTATATAAAGTAAATTTAAAGTATATTTTATAAATAGAATTCTTGGGTAATTCCCCTGGAAACTTACTTTTTGAATTATTCTTCAAGAAAATTATGATTTCTTTCAAAATTAATTAAAAATTGAGCTTAAGACATTTCTGCTTGACACTTTATGTTTAAGTTTTTCATGTGATGAACCTTAACACAAGCAAATTTATTTCCTATTAAAGCCCAAAATAATTAACTTAAATGAGTATTAAAGTTACTTGGAGTTAAGAAAAACACTGGTAACTTTAAATTGGAATTAAAAATAAGTTACCTTAAGCTCAGAACCTTATTTTTGAGCATGGTTCTTCAGTTTTGACCTGAGCATTCCCTTTACATCCATTATGAAGCATGAGAGTTGCTCTTTAGACATAAAAAGAGTCTTTTTATCACTGTAAGGTGTGGATATGAAACTTTGATAAAATATCAAGTACTTTTCCGGGCCTCAAAATTTGTATAAGGTAAAATGATTTAAACATAGTAAGAAATAGTTTTTTTAAGGAGAAAACACCCCAATTTTCTTGTTTTTAACTTTTTAAGCTTAAAACAATAATATAATAAAAATTTATTGTTTTCCCAACAACAAAAATGTATCCAAAAATACTCTACAAGAGATATTTAAGGCTGAAAAAGAAATTTCTTCAAGAGCAATTTCAATTAGAATTATTTGAGCAAAGAAATGCAAGCAATTAATTAAAGAACAAAGTCTTTAAAAAGATATCTAAGGAGAAAACACGCTCAAAAGTTACCAGAGTGAATTTGGAAACAAAGTGACAAAGTTTACATTGATGAAAGATGCTCTACTTCACTTTTGGTGTGGTTCAAGGGGTAAAATGATTATAAGAGTTACAAAAAATGATTATAATTATTTTTCACATGGTTAAAAGCCTTACAATTATTTAAAAAGGGTGGTTGGAATCTTTTATTCATTAGCTTAACAGTGTTTAAACTGCTTATAAAAGGTAATGGTTCTAACATGAAGAGAAAAGTGGGGAAAAGAAGACATTCTTTTATAACCATCAATTTTCCTACTCCAAAAGTAAAGTTTACTCTTTTCAGTAGTGAAAAACATTCTTACAACAGAAAAGCCAATCATCTCATCATTCAACCCTGGTTTAGAATGAAAAAGGGCTGGTTTAAGCCTTTTTTTGCTATTTTTAGCCATTTTAGAGTTTTAAATAAGACATTAATATAGAGATACCTGGTCTAGAGCCTTAAGAACACGTCAGAATGTGTGTACAAGGCGTAGAAACCAGTTAAAATTGTTTTTGTTCACATTGTTTCAACTTGAGGGTAGTTTTACCCTCTTGGCAGCAGTTAAAACTACCTTGGTTGGTATCAAAACCTCATCCTCAATTGAGTCCCAGACCCTGTGACTCAATCCAAGGCCAAAAGTAATGAATTTTTGTCTGGATTTTGACATCCCAGGCCAGTAAGCAAGGAGTTTGGGGGTCTAGCTCCCCCTTAGAGCTAGAGTGTCTTTCCCCCCCCCAGAATTAATATTTCCAACTTCTTTTTTCTTTAATTCCTCATCATGTAATACAATTATAATTTACACATATACTTCAATTGAGTTTTCAATTAAAAATCTGTAATGATTGATACCTCATATTTAAATTAAAGTTCACTCATGTAATACACGCGCACATCTTGACATTTCAATTGAAAATACTTCAATTCCTCACAACTTCTAAACCAAACACAGCAACTAGATTTTAACACAAAAATTGATGGTTAAAATCACATGTGGTGTGAATTAAATTAAGGGTTTGAGGATTTTCGTACTTTTGTACAAAAAATACTTAAAACTTAATATAAGCTTTTTAGAGTTGAGTTACAGAAATTTCTTCCAGAGGTTACCCCACTTTATTTTTTATTAGGAATCCAATGGTGTGAAAATTTATTTATGTTTCTTTATTGGATAAGAAGTTATACTTCATTTTATATAAAATTTTACCAAAAATATTTTCATTTCACAATTTTTATTAAAAATTCATTTTTACTTAATTTTTACAAGTAAAAATGTTATTTCAAAATTTTAAATTTTATTGTAATTTTACTTTCAAATTATAATGAAATTTCCATTTTCAAATATAAATTTGAATTTATATTTCAATTTTTATCGCTATAATATAAATAAAGTTACTTTGTTTATATTTGTATCTTAATTTATCATTTGTTGTCTTTTGTTTTCTAGTGTGTCGGAACATTCTGAGAAGCTTAGTAGCTTCAGGTATGTCTTCTTCTGGCCACCATTCATCTTCACAAGTTGAGTCACTGTACCTAACTAGATATTCCCTTACTTTGTTGGTTCTCAACTTTCTTTCTTTGAGGACTTTGGTAATTTTCATACTACCAGATGACTCAATAGGAGGTATCACTTGGGGAACTTTATTACTCAAGGGAAATATTTCAGCATCACTAGATGTATCTGGCTTTATTGACCTCACTGAAAATGTAGCATACTTATTGCTAAGTTCTTCAGATAACTCTACTTCAACAGCATTTTCTCCATGGAGGGCCTTAATAACATAACGTCCTGCAAAGGAGTCTTTCAGATTTCTACATCCTTTGATTGTATTGAAGTTAGTGGTGGATAAAAGAACTAAATCACCCACTTTGAAATCTGGAGTTGCATGTGATTTATCCCATTTTTCCTTAGCATATGCAAAAGAGTCTTCCATGCAATTTACGGCATGCTTTCTAGCTTTTTCTAGCTTTCCCTTGAAGCTAGAAGCTGTGGGATGTATGTCAATCAAGTCTTCCCTCACGGAATATTTAGGTAATTTGGGGTTCCATCCCCTTTCTAGGATAGCGGGAGTTTGATTGGTACTGGCTTGGATTGATGTTTTAAATGCTAATTCCAGTGCTGGCAACAGAGTACACCAATCATGGGTAAATCCATCACAATCTTTGAATTCAACACCATATGCACAAAACACTCTTACTATGTCCTCTAAGGTCTGGATCATCCTTTCAGCCAGGCCATCAGTTTGTGGGTGGTAGGCTGTAGAGAAAGACCGCTTAGTGCCAAATAATTGGTGAAGATTTGTCCATAGTGCTGAAGTAAATTTGGGATCCCTGTCACTAATGATATTTGTAAATATGCCAGTCCATGACACTACTCTATTCCACATCAGAAGAGATGTATCCATGGCTGTATCATCTTTGTGACATGGTAAAAAGATTGGATTTTTACTGAATCTGTCTGCAATCACTAGGCAAGCATTATAGCTTCTCTCACCTCCTGGTGGTAGGCAAGTTACCCAATCCATATGGATAATTTCCTAAGGTCTTCTGGGCTCTTGGATTTTCATCATATTTCCAAGTCTCTTGCCAGTGGATTTATTTGCCTTTTGGAATCTGTCACAGGTTTTGCAATACTCTGCAACATCTTTCTGCCACATTGGCCACCATATGCAGGTCTTTAATTTTTCTCTTGTTCTTTTTTCAGCCAGATGTCCTGAAAAGGGGCTGTCATGGCATTCATTTAGTACAAGATTGATTAATAACCTGTCCACAACTGTCATGACACATGTGTGCTTGGTCCTGTGGTAAATTATACCATCCAGTAGGTGAAATCTTCCTTCATCATAAGAATTTTTCCATACTTCATCCAAGGCATGTTTCAGAGAGTTGTCTTTACAGTCTTTGTTAAATAATTGGCATAAGATGCTACAATTCCTATCTTGAGTGTAACTGTTTCTTAATTATTCAAAGAAGGTGGTGTTCAAGTCTGTAACACTTATTCCTTCCATTGGGATCTGTGGTGAAGCTTCTTCTGGCACATAAGCAGGATTATCAATATCATTTGGTAATGGCCATCTGCTTAGTCCATCTTCATTTTTATGAACATTCCCATCTTCATGAGAAATAGCCATATTGCCTCTGTATTCTTGTATGGCTATTTGCCATCTGAGCATATTTCTGTTAGGTGTTTTCATGTTTAAAAGTGATTTTACAGCTGTACAATCTGCTATCACTTCAAAAACACATCCCTCCAAGAAGTATTTCAATTTTTCTAAGCCCCAGACAAGGCATAGACATTCCATTTGAATTTCTCCATATCTGGCTTCAGTTGGTTTGATTTACTGGATATGAAACATATGGGTCCTTCCACAGGTTTATCATTTATGATCTGAACTTGGTGAAGTGTAGCACCCAGCCCATCCCCTTATGCATCAATATACAACTTAAAAGGCCACTTAGAGTCTGGCATCAGTAAGAGTGGAGTAGTGGTCAAGGCTTCTCTTAGAGACTCAAAATCATTGACTCTGTAAACAGTGATTTCAAATACTGTGTCTTTGTCACACAAATTATAAAGTGGTCTTGCTATGGATGCAAAATCTTTAATGTTTTGCCTGTAATATCCTGCAAAAACTCAAAATGACTGAATTTCCTTTTCTTTCTGAGGCATGGGTTTTAGCAATATGGCTGCAAATTTGGTTTTGTCAATTCCAAGGGAAAAACCAGATACAACATGTCCTAGTGCTTTAAGTTCCTTAAATACAAAATGACCTTTATTCAAAGAGATTTTCATGTTCAGTGATTGAATTTTTTTCAAAACTCTGGAAAATCTGTACATGTGCTCTTCCCAAGTGTTTGAAAAACAATAATGTCATCAATGTAAATGATTAACCATCCCTCTGAAAATTCCTCAGGGAAGATTTCATTCATCATTCTTTGGAAGTGTGAAGGTGCATTTTTGACCCCAAAGGGCATTCTTAAATATTCATACACTCCAAAATGAACAATAATTCTTAGATATGTTCTTTGTTTGGTGTCACCACATTTTGATGGAATCCTTTAAGGGCATCCATAGTGGTTATATACACTTCTTGAGATATTTGATCTAGGGCAATTTGGACTTTTGGTATTGGGTACCTATCTGAAACAGTGTAAGTGTTCAGAGCTCTAAAGCCTCCAGCCATTCTGGATTTTCCATTATGCCATGCCACTATAACTGGTGTAGTTATTTCCACTTCTTCATTATGGAAAACCTTGCTTATTACACCAAGCTCTAGAAGTTCTTTGATATGGGTTTCCAGAGCTTCTTTTGACTTGGGACTTGCTGGGTATGCAGTTCTTCTCAATAGTGGTGGATAAGGTCTCTCAATATTAAGAATGATGTCAACTTCATGACCAACAATTTCTTCTAGAGGTTCTTTGTCTGAAGCACATGCTCCTTAGGAAGGCTGATTTCAGCCTCCCTCAACTGTTCAGACTTGAATTTTTCCAATTCTAAGTTGACTGGTGATACTTCATTCACTGTAATTTGTCTTTTAAGTGGTAAAAAGGCAAATTTGTGTCTTTATTGTTGTGCAAATCTATCCCATACATGATTAAATAGTCATTTCCCAATATAAAATGGGTACTAAAGCAATTTTCCATAACAACAAATGTGACTGTGATTCTTAAATTCCCATTAATGTGTGGGAATATGACATTGGTCTCAAAAATTCCTAATGCTTTCATTGGATTACTTGCACTATTGAATTTTATACCCTCAATTGGTAACAATTGGTCTTCAACATGTGGTACACAAGTTTTAAGGAAAGATTTACCAACACAGGAGCAGAAGGCTCCTGGGTCAAGCAAAAGTTTAGTGGGCTTATTTTCAATCACCACTTCTGTTATACAGGAGTTACCAGCTGTATAACCTTTCCCCTTGTTTGGTTTTGTTTTCATAAGTTGTGCATCTTGAACTTTTGATAAATGAAGTTGACCTTTGCTCAATTGTGGCAAGTGGGAATAAGAATCCAGGATGTCAAAAGTGGCATTGATATTTTCTATATCTTTTAAAGATTCAGAAAATATTTATGATTTATCATCTGAATTGTCTTTAATTATGTCATCTTGTTCAATATCAGGTTCCTTTTCAATATCAATTTCATGAATCTTCCCCCTTTTTGGACATTTATTGGCTAAATGGGTGGTGCTTTGGCAAATATGGCACTTTCTGACTGTATCTGAAGATTTATACTTATTATTAGAATTTTCTTTGGGGTTTTTGTCCACAGAATCTTTCCAAGGTGTATTAAACCTTGTTTTGAGATTGACCCTACTAGAACCAATTTTGGTTCTGGTGGTTACTTCTTCTAACATATTGATAATATCCTCTGCTGAAGATTTTTCAGTAGTCCTGCTTTTGATAACATGCTCTAAGTCACCTCCACATTGTCTCAGAATTTTTCTATGGATCATAAATTCTGAAATGTCAGGACATAATGCTGTTAATCTGTCTTTTTGTTGGCAAAACCATGGTAAAGCTTTGTCTTTATCAGCATTAAATTGGAAGATTCAAAGACTGTTTCCACTTCAAATCTCCATGCATCATTGGCCCATTTTTTGATGATTTGGGTTTTCCACCAAGTCCAACTTTGGTGCCCATGTGCTTGTCTTAATTTGATGTACCATCTGTGAGCTGATCTGGTACACAAGGTGTTAAATCTTGCTGTTATCAATCTTTCTGGTAGTTCAAAATCTTCTTTAATCATGTCAATTCCTCTTATGAATTCCATATGGTCATATTCTCCTTCACCACTGAAGTGAGGTCATGTTTTAAGCTTTGGTACTTCTTTCAAAAGTTCTTGTCCCATTGATGGTTCCAAGTTATGAAAAGAAGTGGACAATTCATTTTTTAACTGTGAATTATCAGGATCCAATACTTGTGAATTTGGAATTCTTATGCCCTCATTTTGATTCAGAGGTGTAGAAATTGTTGGTAAGGTGTTCAGTATTTGTTCAATATCATTCTTCAATTACATCATCCTCTTCAGCATAAGGTTCCTTTTCAATTTAAACTTGATTGATTTTCCTCTTCCCAGGACAAGAATTAGCTAAATGTGTGGTGCTTTGGCAAATAGGGCACTTTCTGATTCCATCTGAAGATTTATACTTTGTATTAAGAGGATTTTCTTGGGAATTTTTTCCAACATGATCTTTCCTAGGTGTATTAAATCTTGTTTTGAGATTCACCCTACTAGAGCCAATTGTGGTTCTTGTGATTACTTTCAATATATTAACAATATCTTCTGCTGGAGATTCTTCAGTAGTCCTGCTTTGGGCATAATGCTCTAAGTCACTCCCACATCGTCTTAGAATGTTTCTTTTGAATCATAAATTCTGACATTTCAGGATATAATGCTTTTCATCTGTGTTTTTGTAGTCCAAACCATGGTCAAACTCTATATTGGTCACCATTAAATTTGGAATATTCAACAGATGTTTCCACCTCAAATCTCTAAGCATAATCTGCACATCTGTTAGTCATTTGGGATTTCTTACAAGTCCAACTTTGGTATCCATGTAGCTGTCTTAACTTGTTATACCATCTGTGGGCGGATCTGGTAAACAAGGTGACAAATCTTGCTGTTACCAATCTTTCTAGGAATTAAAAATGTTCTTTGATAATTTCAATACCCCCAATTAATTCCATATGGTCATATTCTTCTTCACCACTGAAGTCAGGCCATTCCTTAAGCTTTGATACTTCTTCCAACAGTGCTTAGCCCATCAATGGGTCCAAAGAATGGAAAGAGATGGAAAATGCATTCTTTACTTTTGAATTTTCTACACCCAGTAATTGTGGGTTGGAAATTCTTGATCCCTCATTTTCATTCAGAGGTTTAGACATTCTTGGTAAGGTGTGCAGTAATTTTCCAATATCATTCATTTTATTGTTTCTACACCTTTGAAGATTTTTAAACTCATTTTGGAATCTTTGCATTAAATGTATTGCTTTAATTTTATAGAAATAATTTTCATATGTTTATTTTTTTTATGAAAAGTTATAATAATTTTTATTTAACTTTTCTCACAAAAAAATATTTGAATTTTAGTATTTTTGTTGGAAATTTCTTTTTACTCAATTTTTTCAAGTAAAATTTTTTTTTCACAATTTTAAATTCCCAAGTAATTTTTAATTTTAAATTATAAACAAAATTTTCATTTCTTATATGCATTTTATATTTATATTTTGATTTCCCTATTAATCACATGAATAAATCTGTTTTATTTACAATTGTATAATTTTTTTTTTTTGCTCTTTTGGGTATATTAAAATTCATCTAAGGCGTGCAGGCTTTTTGGCCTGAATGGAATTTTTGGGAAATTTAGGCCCCCTACAGCCTCTATGGCTGAAATTCTGCAGTGTGTACTTCATGGTTTGTGGACCATGGAACCTTTAAGAACCCTTCTGGCTTAAATACAATTAGCTCAAAAGGGGAAAGGGGCCACACCTTTGGCCCCCAGAAGCACATGGGTGCCAAACCACACGTGGCCTATCTGGTCCATTAATCCAAAGGGACCAAAATGCTCAAAAAGACCAATTGGCCAAAAATGGCCATGGCCTCTGGAATTCACCTCTAGAAGGGCTTCCCCTAAAGACATGGGAACCCTTTTCCAGCAATGGACACAGACCTGTAGGAACCAGGAATGGGGCATATATGGTATTATATACCATAATGAGCCATTTTTCCTCAGAAAACCAATTTTGACACTCTCATCACTATAGCTAATCATTTTAGTTGAAGTCACCAGTCCATCATCCCATTTTGAAGGAAGATTCCAGTCACTCAATACTGAGATGCATGGTGGTATCCAGGAGACCATTCAATGATCTCCATAACCTGGCCCTTCAGGTGTTTGTTTTTCAATACAATAGTATTCCCCCAAGGAAGTACGGGCCCAGGAATCTTCCAGGACAGTTTCAAGAGGTTTTTATTTCTCAAATAAGCTTTCAAGGCATCAAGAGGTCCATCACTCCTAGGAAAGCTAAATTTGTATATACAGGCTGTATTCAGGAAACTTGTATGGCAGTGACCCTTTTGGGTCAATTCATTTACCACTGTGGGAATTCAAGGATCACAGTTCAATTTGATGGGAAGATCTCTATTGACCCAATGATCAGTCTTTCAATTCTTCACATATAGTGGAAACCTTTTCATCCCTGGTGAATTTTTCCCCAGTTAATTTATCTACTGAATTTATTTTTATTATTCTTTTCTTATCATTCTTGGAATGAAATACTGATATTCATATGTCAGTCATTGCCACCTTCTTTTCTTACTGTCAGTGGATATTGGTTTCCATATCCTTTACTGATTACATTGTTCTTTCTGGAAGGTTGAAACAATGAATTGAGGATTTATTTGGTTGGTTCATTGGGTTTTAGATTCTTCATTATTGTGGACTCTGTACTTCCTTCTTTCTTTTCTTTGAAATAATTGTACATGCTATCATGTTTTCTCAAAGAAATATATATTTCATTAATTTTGGTATCCCTTTTCAGACCTCCAATGGAGTTGTTGATTTTTTAGTTCCAGGCCACCTTTTCCCCAAGAGCACCTGTGCCAATAGATTGACTAATAAATAATTTCTTTTCCCTATGTTCATTCATTATTTTTTCATTTAATTCACTCAGCTCATCAAAGTCATTAGTCACTCATTCACATGAATTTAATGATATGTTGCCTGTAAGATGTGACTATGAAACTGATGATAATATCACTATTAATCAACAGTACTATGTCTGTTCTTATGAAATATAATAATGAAATATTATTATAACCAGAATTTAATAATTAAAAATTATTTCTTTCACGTGTTAAACACTACTAGTGATTTTAACAGTGAGCAAGTAATTGTCTACAAGAATCAATTACAAGAAGATCTTAATAATAAAACTTCTTTTATTAAAATAATAAAATTATTTTAATATATAATTATCTTTTGCAAGAATAATTATAATGGTAATTATTAAAGAAAAACTTTAAGAATTAAAAATAAATCACTCATTAATATTCCAAAGAACTTATTGAAAGATAAGATAGAGAGATTTGACATAGAATTGTGTATTTTAAGGATAAAAATGAATTTATAACAGTATTACAACAATATATTGTTGGATTCTATGAATTCACGTCTTTGTGATTGATTCTGAAAGATTTAAAACACTTAAGGATAGCTATAACTAATACTTACTTGTTGGTAATGATGGTTTAAATGATAATAAGATGATGATTATTAAAAAAACAGCAACAAGAGGCTTCTTTTAAGTAAAAAACAGCTCACAGAGGCGTTTCATGGAGCAAACTGAAGAACGAGTGAGTGAGAAAACAATAAAACTTTTTTGATTATTGATTGCATCATCTGTTGTCACGTAAGATTATCATAATTACTTAATTGATGCTTTTATGTGACTACCAACCCCAATATGGTTAAGAATAAAAGGAGTAACATCTGTAAATCTTCTTTTATTCTAAAATAATCATTGATTTCTCAAAGTTATCAATGGTATTGCCAATTTCATCACAGGTTGTAATTAGTGTGAATTTTTGAAGATTCAGTGTTTCATGTAGAATAGTCAAAAATGGACTGTAAGTAAAACCTTTAATTCTACTAGTAAAACTGTTATTCTTTTTTGTTTTACCATAGATAAGCCAGTTCTCCATTAGTCCTGAAAGTTTCAGAAAGATTCATTAGGAATTGTATTTTTAATGAATTTTTGAAGTTTTTATCTCATTTCTATGTAGAATTGCAAATATCAGTGTTTCACTGGTTGCTATGAGGTAAATCAATGGATACAAGTCCAAAAAGGGTTTTAATTACTCTTTTGGGGTTTATCCATGGAAAGTCATTAAGAATTGACGTGGCTACAGGAGTATAAGTAGCTCTTTACCTCCTTGGCACGTCAAAATAGCACGTTATTTGCTATTTTCTTAAGATTTACAGTAGTTGTGACATGGTAACCAAGTTCCCAAAGAGATTTAGTTTACCGATTGGGTCAAGATCAGCCATGGAACCAATCTTTGGAGCTATCCACGCCTCTGAGTCCTCAGAAGCTGGGTACCCTGGCTCTCTTTGATGTCTTTTGTCCCCCTTGCCTATTTTTTATGTCAAAATAGTAATTTAAGCTTCAAGTGAGATATCCACTATGGGTGTACCAAAAGTCCATGTAGGAATACCATGATATTAAGTGCTCAAAACATGCATAACACTATTCTTAGTGTATATGTAACATGGGATTTCTCACTTTCCCATTATTTTGGCGTGAAATTAAGAAAAACAAAAATTTTCACAGATCTTTTATGTGGAATTGATGATGTGGTATTGAAGTATTTTCCATTTTACCACCTCAAAGAGTTAATTTGAGCTTTTTCACTCTATGGAGCTACCCTAGGTGAATTTTTGTGTAGAATCCAAATCTGACCATAAATCAATGGATTTACTTACTCAATAAAAAGTTATTCAACTTTTCTGAAATCAAAAATGATGAATTTTGGATATATGCATGACTTATGAGTTATGCATAATTCAAATTTTTTTTCAAGATAATTGTGGCCTATTTGGGTATGTAAAATATACCTCAAGGCTCACATTCCCTCCCACCAAAAAAGATAATTGTACTACAATTTTATCAATGGTAGAAATAAGAAAAAGCCCCAAAGGGGGGTTAATGTCCAATGTCCAACCTCTTCAAATTACTCAGATCAAGTAATTTAAAGCACATTTATAGACATATTCAGGTTTGTGGCCTTCTTTCATGTCTAAATCTTCTCAAGAGTTTATCTGAGTCAGGTATATATGATTCTGCCAGCCATTCATCTTCATGTACTGGATTTCTTTATCTGACAAGATATTCTCTCTGATTTTTACCCCTAACTCTCCTTTCCTTAATGACTTTCTTTATCATTTTGTCTTCATTCTGTTCCACTGGTGGGACAGTTAAAGGAGTTGGGTTCCTTAGAGGAAACAATTCTTTATCAGCTGGTTGGAAAGGTTTTATCAAGCTGACTGGAAAGGTGGGGTGTTTATTTTCCAATTCACCACTCAATTCCACTTGAATTGCGTTGGTTCCATGTAAGGCAACAATAACAAAAGGCCCTACATAAGAATCTTTAAGCTTCTTTGGGCCTTTGATATTATTAAAATTCAAGGTTGAAACTAGAACTAAGTCCCCTACTTTGAAGTCTGGTACTTTATGACTCTTGTCCCACTTCTGTTTTTCATAATCAAAAGCATCATCCATACTTTGTTTTGCATGATGTTTTACTTTATCAAGCATTATCTTGAAGCTGGAAGCTGTAGGATGAATGTCAATCAAGTCTTTGCTCAGTGTGTCTGCTGGGAGTCTTGGATTCCATCCTTTTTCTAACATAGCAGGAGTTTGTCCTGTGGAAGAATGGACTGATGTCTTGTATGCCAATTCTAATGCAGTTATCAGAGTGCACCAGTCATGGGTAAAGCCATCTGAGTCTTTGAAGTCTAACCCATAAGCACAAGATCTCCTTATCATGTCTTCTAAAGTTTGAATCATCCTCTCTGCTAGCTATTCTTTCTGAGGGTGATATGCTGTAGAGAATGATAACTTAGTCCCAAAAAATCTATGAAGATTGGTCCAAAGTGCAGATTTGAACTTGGGATCTCTGTCACTTATGATATTCTTAAATAATCCTGTATGAGAAATAACTCTACTCCATAGAAGAAGAGCTGTGTCCATAGCAGTGTCATCTTTATGACATGGTAAGAATATGGGAGTCTTGATATATCTGTCTACAATGACTAAACAAGCATTATGACTTTTGTCACCACTTGGAAGAAGTGCTGTGACCCAATCCATGTGAACAACTTCCCATGGGGATTTTGGTTCTTGAATATGGATCATAAGTCCAAATTTCTTGCCTGTACCCATATGTGCCTTTTGGCATATGTCACATGTATGGCAATATTCAATGGTTTCTTTCTTCCAATATGGCCACCATGCACAGTTCTTTACTTTTTCAAGTGTTCTGTCCTCTGACAGGTGTCCAGAGTATATGCTATCATGGCATTCATGAAGAATTGTATTGATAAGCAATCTGCTGCATAATGTCATTACACAAGAATGTTTGGTTCTGTGGTAAATAATCCCATCAAACAAGTGAAGTCTCCCTTCAGAATAGGAATTTCTCCAAACTCCATCTAGTGCATTGACCAAAGACGTATCTTTGCAGTCTTTATCTAATAAAGAAGTCAAGATATGGCAATTCTTGTCTTGCTTATAAGACTCTCTTACCTCTTCAAAGAATTCAGTCCCAATATCAGTTATATTAATCCCTTCAATTGGAATGTGTGGTTCAGCTTCCAAGGGTACATAAGATGGTATATCAGGAGTGTTGGCTAATGCCCACCTGCTAAGTCCATCAGCATTCTTGTGAATGTTTCCTGCTTTGTGGACTACATTCATGTTTCCTCTATATTCTTGAATGGCTATTTGCCATCTCAGTATGTGTCTGTTGGGAGTTTTCATGTTAAGAAGTGATTTTACTGCACTACAGTCAGTTATCACTTCAAAAACACTTCCATCAAGATAATAGTGTAATTTCTCAAGTGCCCATACCAAAAATAAGCACTCCATTTGGCTTGCACCATATCTGGCTTCTTTTGGTTTGATTTGCCTTGAGATTTACCAAACTGGTCCTTCTGTAGGTTTGTCATCAATAATTTGGACTTGATGTAGGGCTGCCCCTAATCCATCTCCACATGCATCAATGTACAATTTAAAAGGAATATTCCAGTCAGGCATGAGGAGTAAAGGTGCTTCTGTAAGAGCTCTCCTTATCTTCTCATAAGCTTTAATTCTCTCCTGTGTCATCTCAAATACAGTCTGTTGATCACAGATTCTATAAAGTGACTTGGCTAGAATTGCAAAGTCTTTCAAGTGTTGCCTATAATAACTGGCAAATCCAAGAGAAGACATCATTTCTTTTTTATTATGGGGTATTGGCTTAAGCAACACTGCTGCTACTTTGTTTTTGTCAATACCCAAGCTTAAACCAGAAACAATATGTCCTAATTGTGAGCCTTAGAGGTAATTTCATATACCCAAAAGACCACAAATACAAAATTAACATATAAATATAAATAAAATAAATTTATTTGTATTATTAAAATAAAAATAAAAATATCAATATAAAATTATATTCAAAATAAAAAATTTAATTACAATTTAAAAAAAAAATTACATTAAATTTTGGAATTATAAAATTACATTTATACTTGAAAAAATTAAGTAAAAATGCAATTTTAACAAAATTGTGAAAAAATAAATACATTTGGAAAAAAGCTAAATAAAAATTATTATAACTTTTTATAAAATAAATAAACATATAAAATTTATTTCACAATTGGATTCCTCATAAAAGATCAGGTGGGGTCACCTCCAAGTGAAATTCTTGTAACTCAACTCTAAATAAGCTTAAATTAAGTTTTTAGTATTTTCAATACAAAAGTTGAAAATCCTCAAAACTTTGATTTAATTAACACCACATGTGTTGTTAACCACCAATTTTTGTGTTAAAATTGAGGTGTTGTGTTTAGTTTAGAAGCTATGAGGAATTGAATTATCTTCAATTGAATTCAATTGAAATATCAAAATGTGCGCGTGTATCACATAAGTGAACTTTGACTTACATATGAGGTATCAATTATTACTGTATTGTACTGTACAATTAAATTGAATTACATATGTAAATTATAAGTATAATACATGATGAGGAATTAGAGGAAAAATAAATTGGAAAGATTAAATTTGGGGGGGAAAAGGAACTGCAGCTCTAAGGGGGAGCTACACCCCCAAGATCCTTGCTGACAGGCGTGGGATGTCAAACTTCATGCAAAAGTTCATCGCTTTTGGCCTGGAATTGAGTTACAGGGTCTGTGGACTCAATTGATGATGAGGTTTTGATAACAACTGGGGTAGTTATAGCTATTGCCAAGAGGGCAAAACTACCGTTAAGATAAAGAAATCATTGTAAAAACAGTTTTAACTAGTTTCTACGCCTCTGACACACATTCTGACGTGTTTTGAAGTCTCTAGGCCTGGTTTTGCTATATTAATAGCTGATTTAACGGTCTAAAATGGCTAAAAATGGCTTAAACTAGGGTTCAATGATGCCATAGTTGGCTTTTCTGTTGCTAGACTGTTTTTTACGACTGAAAAGAGTAAATTTTACTTTTGGAGTAAGAGAACTGATGAATATAAAAGAATGTCTTCTTTGCCCCAATTTTCTCTCCATGTGAGAATCTTTTCCTTTTATTAATTAGTTTAAACACTGTTAAACAAATAAATAAAAGATTCCAACCACCTTTTTTAAATCATTTTGAACCTTTTAACCACGTGAAAAAATCATTATAATCATTGTTTGTAACTCTTATAATCATTTTTACCCCTGAACCACCCCAAAAGTGAATTAAAGCATCTTTCATCACTGTAAACTTTCTCACTTTGTTTCCAAATTCACTCTGGTCACTTTTGGGCATGTTTTCTCTTTAATATTCTTTTTAAAGACTTTTTTCTTTAATTAATTTCTTGAAGTTATTTGCTCAATTAATTCCCATTGAAATTGCTCTTGAAGAAATTTCTTTGGTAGCCTTAAATATCTCTTGTAGAGTATTTTTGGATAAATTTTTATTGTTGGTAAAACAATAAATCTTTATAATATTATTGTTTTATACTAATAAAGTTATAAACAGTAAAATAGGCGTTTTTTTCTTAAAAATAATATTTCTTACTATTTTTAATTGATTTTTACCTTATACAAATTTTGAGGACAGGAAAAGTACTTGATTTTTAATCAAAGTTTCATATCCACACCTTACACTAATGCTTTGAGTTCTTCAAAACCAAAATTGCATTTCTTAAGTGAAATCTTTATGTTCACTTCTGCAACTTTGTGAAGTACTCTTGCAAGTCTCTCAAGGTGCAAAGACCATGAATCAGAACATATGATAATTTCATCAATATAAAGGATAAGCCATCCTTCAGACAATTCTGTGGGAAAGATTGTGTTCATCATTCTTTGATAATGGGATGGAGCATTTTTAATGCCAAATGGCATTCTAAGATACTCATAAATACCACAGTGAGTGATAATTCTAAGTAATTTCTTAGCTTTAGGCATCAAAGCATTCTGACGGAAACCTCTCAATGCATCCATTGATGTTATATACTAGCCTTTAGACAATTGAGTCAAGGTTTCTTGAATTCTTGGGATTGGATACCTATCTGGAACTGTGTAGGTATTCAATACTCTGAAATCCCCAACCATTCTTGACTTGTCATTATGCCATGTAATAATAACAGGTGTTGTCACTTCAACTTCCTCATTATGGCCTACTTTTCTTAGTAAACCAAGTTGTATCAACTCTTGGATATGTTTTTCCAAGGCTTCTCTAGCTCTGGGACTGGCTGGATAAGCTGGTCTTCTAAGTACTGGAGGACGTGGCCTGTCAATATTAAGAGTAATATCAACTTCATGTCCCCTTATAGCACCTAATGGTTCATTATCAGAGGCAAATGCATTTTTGTATGTGTATAACCCATTAATAAGTTCATTCCACATTTTTGGTGACAATGATGAATTAATTTGTGCTTCAACAAGTTGATTAGACACAAATTCACTTTTGTAAGTATCCTTGACAGAAGATACTACAGATATTTGTTTTGGCATATTGGAAAAAGCAAATTTTTGTCTCTTGTTATCCCCAATTGTGAAATATCTGTCTTTATGGTTGTTTATGTCAATACCATAGATATTCAAGTAATCATTTCCAAGAATGATGTGCTGAGATGTGCAATTATCCATTACAACAATCTCAGTTTTCATTATTACACTTCCTGCTGGGTGTGGAAATACAAGATTAGTGTCTAATATACCCAAGGGGTACATATTGTTACTGGCACTGCTAAATTGCACACCTTCTATTGGTAATAGATGGTTTTTCCATTCAGGAAGTATAATTTGGAGATAATCTTTTCCCACACAAATGCAAAATGCCCCTGTATCCAAATTTACTTTGGCTTCAATATCACTCATCAAAACTGATGTGATACAGGATTCTCCAGCAGTGTAACCCTTTCCTCTAGCAGGTTTTGTTTTACACATTCTGGAATCTTGGATATTGATCAGGTTGCAGCAATCCTCACTGTACTGTGGCAAGTGGGTATGGACTTCTGTGACCTCAAAGAAAGCTGTAATGCTTTAAATGGGATAGTCCTCCACTGGTGTATCCTCAGAGACTGCAGAATCTTGATCAGACTCCTCTTTCCCTTCAGTACACTGAATTTCTTCAATGACTTGAGCTTCATTGATTTTTGTCTTTTTGGTGCAAGTGTTTGATAAATGTGAATTACTTCCACATTTATGACACTTCAAGACAGGTCTTGCTGGTCTTTTATCTTCTCTGGGAGTCTTTGGGACCATCTTGGATTCTATAGGGATTCTAGTCCAAGTTTTACCAATTCTTGTTCTGGTAATGATATCTTCCATTGCATTAATGTAGTCCTCTGTTAAACAGGGTTCTACACATATTTTTTTGATAGCATGTTCCAGTTCTCCTCCACACTTTCTTAATATCTTCATATTAATCATAGTGTCAGGGATATCTGGGTGTAAAGCAGATAATCTGTCTTTTTGTTTGAAGAACCAAGTAAGTGGTTTATCTTTCTCTGAGTTAAAAATGGCACTTTCAAAAGCATTTTCCATTTTCAACCTCCAAGAATTGTTGGCCCATTTGGCAATGACTTCAGATTTCCACCAAGACCAATCATGTTTTCCATGATCCATCCTCATCTTGTAATACCATTTCTTTGAAGTCTTGGTAAACAGAGAGTGTAATTTCCCCACTATGATTTCATCAGGTATATTAAAGTCTTCCTGTAACATATCAATAGTCCTGATGAACTCAATATGGTTATATTCTCCTTCACCAGAGAATGTTGGCCATTCTTCTAATTTGGGAATATCTCTGACAGAGAAAATATTTTCTCCTAGATGTGGGTTAAAACTTCCTTTAACAGAAAGTTTCTCTTCAGTCAAAGTTGTAGAATGTCTTGGCATATGTGGTTCATAATTCTGATGAATTTGTTCTACATTTGCAATGATTTCATTCTTTAACTTCTGCCTTTCACTGTCAGTTTCTTCTAAATGTGTAGCAAATTGATTGGTATTTTCAACTATCTTCAAGACATGATCTTGTAGAATCTTAAGTTGATAATTCATTTTAAAAACATAAAGATCTTCCATCTCATCATTCTGAATCTGACATGTAATCTCAATTCTGCTACAAGCATTGGTAATTAAATCAAATCTTGCATTTGTTAATTCATACCATTCAGTATATTGTTTGTCATTTCTTTTTAATTCACTTATGTCCAATATGATTTTATTTAACTTTGCATCAAATTTGGCAAGTTCTACATCAATACTAGAGTTAACAAAGTGTATTTCATCAATTATTTTCATGGAAAAGTCCTGTTCATCCTTTCTTGTTCCTTGGCTGTGAATTCCATGAGAGTTGTGGCCATGTTTAACACACTGTCCACTGCTGAAAGCTCCAATTTGGGGATCCTGTACCCTTTTGGGTAAGGTCTGTGCCAATTGGCTTTGCCTTTGCCCTTGCCTTGATGGCTCTTGGGACCTCTCTGCTTCTTCTGAGGTCCTTTGGGCTTTTTTTGGATACTTCTGGAGCTGGTAGACACCACTGGGGCCTCTGTCTCCAAAGCTGGAGTCATTTCCAGTTCCTTCTTCTGGTCTATGGATAAAATACTTTGGTTCTTCAACCAATTCTTTATCTTTTTGACCTTGTCTTTGGAAGACAGGGGGCTCCATCCTCCTAAGAGTTCTATGGTCTTCTCCTGACCCAGAAAGCGCTTGATGTGTAAGTAGGAGCTCATGGCCCCCGGCCAAAGGCTTGGGCATATTTCCCACTCCTCTTCTTTGGCTGCTCTGAACCAATTTTTGTACTGGCATTGATATATTTCTATTGCTGCCACTTGAAAATGGTTCAGCCCTGGAAATATGGTCATGAATCAGTTCAGGCTCAGAATTCACGTCAAAATCTGTTGGTACAGACCTTGGGGAATGGGGGGCAACTCTGGAATCCTCCAAATGTGTCTTTCTTGTGGAAGACTTGGCACTTCTGGATTTGGTCTTGCCTCTTCCTTGTCTACATCCATCTGGTTGGACTGAATAGTTGCTTCCATTTCTGGTATGCACCATTTTCACGTCAATTTAAAGATAAAAGGTGAAAATATAAGATAAAATACACACCTTTTGGTGGTAATTTAGCCTATTCTGAGTTAAATAAGGTGCCTCTTTTAGCAATCTGCACCTCAATACTGTCTTCAGATTCTGCTTCTGAAGATTCTGGACTATTGATATATCTCTTACTGAGTCTGTTTCCAGCTGCACAGTATTTGATTAAAGACACTAGAAAAAATTATAAAAGAGAAAAAATTATTTTTTATACTTTTTAAAATATTTTTAAAGATTTTTTATAAGTTTTATATTTTTTAATATTA
Source organism: Austropuccinia psidii (assembly GCA_023105745.1). NCBI lineage: Eukaryota > Fungi > Basidiomycota > Pucciniomycetes > Pucciniales > Sphaerophragmiaceae > Austropuccinia > Austropuccinia psidii. Next base: position 18,862,959 of record JALGQZ010000014.1, on the reverse strand, counting down.
AAAAAATTATTCTTTTTAAAGAAACAAAATTAAAATTTGAGATTTTTGAATGAAAATTAATTCAGAGTAACTCAAAGAATAATTTTATAAGTTTTTGGATGTGAAAAAGCCATGTGTAAAAACAGTAGAAAATTAAACCAAATTCCTCAATGAAAAAGATTTCCAAAACAATTTCAAAAATAAGAATTATTTTAACATCAAAATGAAAGAAAACATTTCTTGAATTCATATATTTTAGAACTTAAAAATATATTGATTAAGGGTACAAGGTTCAAAAAACACAGCCAGGCCCCCAAATGTAAGATGTGACTATGAATCTGATGATAATATCACTTTTAATCAACAGTACTCTGTCTGTTCTTATGAAATATAATAATAAAATATTATTATAACCACAATTAAATAATTAAAAATCATTTCTTTCATGTGTTAAACACTACTAGTGATTTTAACAGTGAGCAAGTAATTGTCTACAAGAATCAATTACAAGAAGATTTTAATAATAAAACTTCTTTTCTTAAAATAATAAAATTAATTTAATATATAATTATCTTTTGCAAGAATCATTATAATGGTAATTCTCGAAGAAAACTAAGTTTAGAGAAAAACTTTAAGAATTAAAAATAAATCACTCACTAAGATTCCAAAGAACTTATTGAAAGATAAGATAGAGAGATTTAGCGTAGAATTGTGGATTTAGAGGATCAAAATGAATTTATAAATGTATTACAACAATATATAGTTGATTTCTATGATTTCACGTCTTTCTGATTGATTCTGAAAGAATAAAACACTTAAGAAAAGTTCTAACTAATACTTACTTGTTGGTAATACTTATATAAATGATTATTAAGATGATGATGATGCGGAAAAAACAGCAAGAGAAGGCCTCTTTTAAGTCAACAACAGCTCACAGAGGCGTGCCATGGAGCAAACTGAAAACCCAGTGAGTGAGAAAGCATTAAAACCTTTTGGATTAGTACTTACATCATCTGTTGTCACGTAAAATTGTCATAATTGCTTAATTGATGCTTTTACGTGACTACCAACCCCAATATGGTTAAGAATAAAATGAGTAAAATTTGTAAATCTTCTTTTATTCCAAAGTAATCATTGATTTCCCAAAGCTATCAATGTTATAGAAAATTTCATGACAGGTTGTATTTACTGTGAATTTTTGAAGATTCAGTGTTTCACATAGAATAACCAAAAATGGACTGTAAGTAAAGCTTTTAATTTTACTAGTAAAACTGTAATTCTTTTTGGTTTTACAATAGAGAATGAATTTCTCAATTGGTCCTGAAAGTTTCAGAAAGATTCATTAATAATTGTAATTTTAATGAATTTTTGAAGTTTTTACCTCATTTCTACGTAGAATTGCAAATATCAGTGTTTGACTGGTTGCTATGAGGTAAATCAATGGATACAAGTGCAAAAAGGGTTTTAATTACTCTTTTGGGGTTTATCCATGGAAATTCATTAACAATTGACGTGGTTACAGGAGCCTAAGTAGCTTTTTACCTCCTTGGCACGTCAAAATAGCAGGTTATTTGCTATTTTCTTAAGATTTACAGTAGTTGTGACATGGTAAGCAAGTTCCCAAAAGGTTTTGGTTTACCAATTAATCTAAGATCAGCCATGTATCCAAGCTTTAGAGCTGTCCACGCCTCTGAGGCCTCAGAAGTTGGGTACCCTGGCTCTCCTTGATGTCTTTTGTCCCCCTTACTTATTTTTCACATCAAAATAGAAATTTAAGCTTAAAGTGAGATATCCACTATGGGTGTAGCAAAAGTGAATGTAAGAATACCATAATATTAAGTGCTCAAAACATGTATAACACTATTCTTAGTGTATATGTAACATTGGATTTCTCACTTTCCCATTATTTTGGCATAAAATCAAGAAAAACAAAAATTTTCACAGATCTTTTATGTGGTATTAATGATGTGGTATTGAAGTATTTTCCATATTACCACCTCAAAGAGTTAATTTGAGCTTATTCAATCTATGGAGCTACCCTAGGTGAATTTTTGTGTAGAATCCAAATCTGGCCTTAAATCCATGGATTTACTTACTCAATAAAAAGTTATTCATCTTTTCTGAAATCAAAAATGATGAATTTTGAATATATGCATGATTTATGAGTTATGTATAATTAAAAATTTCTTTTTTAAGATAATTTTGGCCTATTTGGGTATGCAAAATATACCTCAAGGCTCACAAATTATGTAAGGTTTGACTATGAAACCTTAAGTAAAAATTACTAATATTTTACTTATTGTACTATGAATGTCCTTATAAATGAAATAAATAAGATAAAAATAATTATAATAATACAGAATTATTATAATTATGGCGTAAAAATAATTATATTATTAATAAAACATAATATAAAATTAATATTATAAAATATAATATAATAAAATAAATATATTAATATAAAATAATTAATATATTTAAAAGCACTTTATTATTGTTACAAGCAAATAATAAAGGAGTAAAAAATTGTTTTTTATTAATAAAAAACAATTAATAACAATAATATTACCAATATTAAAGTTCTAAATTAATATAAATACTATTTATATTAATTGAAGAATTATTAAAATAAAAATAAAGAGAAAAAATATTATAATAAGAAAAAATAACCTACTTTTAACACTTAATATAATAATTTTGAAATATTTTACGCCTAAAAATCTAAATACAACCTTTTCAAATTGTATTTACAATAAAAATAAAGAAAATTACTAATATTCTTGATTTTTACGTGGAAATGAGTTTTTAGAGAGATTTTTAGCAAAAATACTTAAATAAATGATTTAATCACATCAAAATAGATGATTATAACAAAGAGGTTATTGGTCTTTAATAATATAATAGTTTTATATATAAAGAATAAAGAAATTACCTTTGATTTAATTGAATTAATGTTTTTGATGTGTCTGAGGGGAAAATAGAGTAAAAAGAGCTCTATTTATAGTAAATACCTCCCTCCTAGAGTCCAGCAGGCTTCTTGTAGACGTGTACTGATCATATCCACTGGAATTGCTCAATATTTTAAGGTTTGGAGATGATTACATCATGATCAAACCATATTGCATCATTATTACACCATTATTTAGAGTTATCACTATAACTCTAAAGTTGATGACATCAGAGGCTTGGCAGAACCTCAATTTCCATAGATTTTATTATTTTTAATCATAAACTAATAGTATTCACCAATTTTATCACTTATATGACTGTTAAACCTAAATTAAGGTTACAGTGAGTGATCATAACTGCTCAAATTAAGCTCAAACTTTGATCTTTAATAACTTTTAGGTTTTACACGCTACAGTAATTCGGAGAGTTGATTCTGATAGCCTGACATAACCTCATTATGCTTCCAAGAGCTTCTCATTACATCATTAAAACTCTAATTTTGATGATTTTTCTTGTAACTCATCTTTTCTGTTGAAATTCAATATTTTAAACTTCAAATCATGATTTCAGGGGGTTATACCCTGAATTTAATAATAAAAATTACATCATTCTTCACGAATGAACTAGTAGAATCCAACTGTGTACTTTATTTTAAGTTTGGACCACTTTCACAACAAAGTGGTCAACAGCTCTGTTGATTTTTATCAATATTTCATCATAGGTTTGAACCTTGTTTATAAATTGTAAAATAAAGTTCATATCTGTGTTCTTACAGTAATTACGTGGTAAATTTATTTTTGCTTCATCACTCTATATTGTATAGTTTAAGAGATATTAGCTATGATCCTTGAATATATGCGTTGACCAAAAAAGTGCATATATTCATGTTAATTCCTTAAGTATTAGCTTTGGTAATTAGCTCATTAATTGTTTTATGTGTGAATTTTCATGGGGAATCCAATGGTACAATTTATTTTAAATGTTGTTTCATTGGTTCTTGAAATAAATAAGGATTTATGGTTTTTATAACGTATTATTCCTTATAACTCATTAAATTTTGGTTTTACAGATATGCCATAAAAATGGTATATGTGTATTTTACCATGGTGAATCCAATGGTATAATTTTTTTCACATGTTGATTCATTGGTTTTTAAGTTAAACCAAGTTTTGTACCAATTTATGGTATTTTTTGTATTTTTAAAGTAATTATTTTTAATGTGTAATTATTCTAAGTAATTTTAATATAATTATCTTAAAGGTATAATTGCTCTAAGTATCTTTTGTGACCTTATTGGGTATGTGTTCATATCTCAAAGGCTCACAAATTAACAGCCTCCATGGATAAAACTGTTAAATCTGTTCAAGAAGGACATGCTCAATTGAGCAAAGCCTCTGAATAAACAAAAAAAAGACTGAATCTAGTCTTTGAAGAACAAAACCACAGAAAAAGGGACAGGGATTTTCTGGATCAAGACATAAACAAATTTTTTAATGTCTACCATAACTTGAAGCCCCAACCACAAGGCCAAGGTATGGAAAATCCATGTCAACCAGATGACATCAAACCAGATGCCATGTTGATGAATAAGGCAAGATCTCCATCACAATACCAGGATGGAGATGGAATGTCTTATTCAGAGAAGGAACCCTTGAAACAGCTTCCTGAGGCCTCAAGCTGGCCCAAATTCTCTGGATCAGGAGGATATGATCATATGGAACTCATAGATTATATTGATGGAATCTTCATTGATGTACCAAGCATACCAGATTACTAGATTACTGCTAGACTAAATACAGGATTTGAAGGTCATGCTAGTATATGGTACACAGAAATTGTAAGGTGTGGATATGAAACTTTGATTAAAAATCAAGTACTTTTCCTGTCCTCAAAAATTTGTATAAGGTAAAAATCAATTAAAAATAGTATGAAATATTATTTTTGAGAGAAAACCCGCCAATTTTATTGTTTATAACTTTATTAGTATAAAACAATAATATTATAAAAATTTATTGTTTTACCAACACACCAGGGCGAATCTCGCGTCAATCGTCGGCAATTGACTTCACGTCGTACTGCTGTCAGTATAAAATCTTGCTTCAGTCCCGTTAGTGTCACTTTATAGTCACTGGATTTAGTGGGTCACGTCACGTCAGCGTCAAGACAACGTCAATCGTCACATGTGTCACATGAGAATGTCACTCAAAGCCCAAGCCCATTGCAACACTATTTGCAATGTTCGGGTAATTTCACCTCATTGGCTTCCGCATCCCTGACGCTTTGCATGCTTATGCGCCCGCACCACCCTCCAGATGAGACTCCGACACTGCCTTCCCATCTCCGCCCTCACCACTTGTTACGCTTTCACACACCCACCCTTACCATCTTTATGCTTGTGTACTGCCCTCCCAACATGCCTCCGACACCACTTACGATCCTTACGCTTGTGGTAAGCCCTCCCAACATGCCTCCGACACCACTTATGATCCTTACGCTTGTGGAGAGCCCTCCCAACATGCCTCCGACACCACTTACAATCCTTACGCTTGTGGAGAGCCCTCCCAACATGCCTCCGACACCACTTATGATCCTTACGCTTGTGGAGAGACCTCCCAACATGCCTACGACACCACTTACAATCTTTACGCTTGTGGAGAGCCCTCCCAACATGCCTCCAACACCACTTACAAACCTTATGCTTGTGGAGAGCCCTCCCAACATGCCTCCAACACTGCCCTCACACTGGCTTAATCCTTATGCTCCTGTACCGCCCCCCATCTCTGCCCTCACCACTCCTTACACTTCCGCACCCCTGCTGCTTACCATTCTTATCCTGCCCGCAGCGCCCTAAATATATCCCTCCACACCATTGTCAATGAAGTATGTTTCACACTTTTAATCATTTATTCTCTGCATTTTAAGCTCACAAGGTCTTCCAAGATTGGTACTACAGCCTCTGAGATCAAATCAAATCACTTCCTGATCCATTCTCAAACCTTTCTACATCTTCATTCCATCATTTTCTAAAGAGCTTTGTTGAAAAGATTCCTATGGAGATTTCAAGAACCAATCTCAATAGCTCCACTTGCTCTTCATAAGCTGTAGGGAAATTAAAGTATCCTCTTCTTGATTGGAATCTTGACTTTACTTGTTGTTCAATTCAATCTAAATAGTCATTTAAACAAATATTGAGCCCAATGTGGAGAATTTCTTGTTTTACTGGAAACAAATTAGATCGTTTGTAAAGCTTACTACAACTACTTTTCTCCCAATGATACATAATCCACCTTGTCTTTGCTACCCTGGACACATCTAGTAGGCAGTAAAAACACCTTACAATCCAATTCAGTGCAGTGGGCAGATTATTCCAAGATTATCATGAGCTCCTTTCCTTTGGGGCCCTCATCTCATAAAAAGCTAGGTGGGGGTTACAAAACCTCCAAAACATTTTTCAATGTTTCTCCATAGTTGGTAAGCCAAGGGATTTCCTGTTTGGGCTGATTGACCAGTCTCATCAGAAGATTTTCTCAGGTCATAAAAATCCCTTGTTTCTTCCAATTCATTTTATAATGCCAGCTTGGTGTCCTTCTTGAAACTGGTTGGGTGCCAATAACCAGGCACCAAAGCTACTTTCCTCAAGTAGAACACAACTTGAAAATCACTCATCAGATCATCATTCAATAATCCTCAACCTAAACCTAGACGAGACAGCTATCCAAACAAAAGAATCACACATCAACATGAGATTAGACAAACTCAATGAAAAAGAATACATTATCAATTTTACAACATGACTAAAGACTCTGAACACCAGAATCAAGCTAAAAGATCAGCAAGAGATAGATAAAAGAACAAAACAAATAGGCAAAATAATTTATGAAGAATATATAAAACAAGGTAAAGAATTCAGAACAAGAACAACAAAAGAGAAACCCTGGTGGAATAAGAAGGTGTGAGCCCCAATCATGACAGAACGGAATAGAGCACGCAGATACTACTTACTAACTAGATCACTGGAAGCAAGAAGTGTAAGAAATCAAACTAAAGGTGTGTTTTATTTCATCAACTATGACATGTCTAAATGTCTGATATTATGACAAAGAGAAGCTAAGATCTATCTAAAGGTGGACACCACTTTAATCTATAACCTATATAAGTGAATAGATAAGTAATAGTGTCTGATTTTGAAACTACGAAACAAGTAGTTAATAAGTAATTAATATAATTTTGCTGAGTGAGAAAAAGTGCTACCTGGCTACACCTCTTCTGATGATAAAACAGTCTTAAGGTGACGTTAACCGGGGAGAACAAAGATAATAGTAACAATAATGAGATAGTTAAATACAGTAGTAGTATGAAAGAATTGGCGTAGGTAGTTTAATAAAGGAGTTCTCCGAAGAAAAGGGGAACAGAGATAGTGGTACATGATGGTCTTTTTATATGTCTGATAAATACGCTGTGGGTCAATTAGGTCAGTTAGATATGATTTCATAGCTAACGGACTTTCTTAGTTTAAGATCACAAGTGGTTGCATCGCATGTGAATTGATTGTCACATGCGCATCAGCATGTTGCATCAATTTCAACAAGAAGCACCTACCAACAATTGCAAGAAGAATTTAGAACAACAGTAGAGCAGATGAAAAGACATAATTGGAGAAAATTCATTGCATCACAGGAACCCAATCATGCCTTCGAAGCACTGAACTTCACCAAGATTAAATCCTCAAGCAAAGTGAAACCACTGAGAAAACAAACAGGAGAGATAACTAATGATAAAAAGGAACAAACTGAAGTTTTATTTGAAATGTTTGCTCAGGCAGGCAAAAGAGTAGACCTAAGCAACATCCCTGAGGCACCACTAGCGCTTGAGAAAAACTTTAAAAAAATCACACTAAACAAAATCAAAACAAGCATCAGCCAACTGCCCAATAAGAAAGCACCAGGGCTGGATCAAATTCCAAATGAGTTACTTAAAATCCTAGGTAATGTACTTCTCAAAGACCTTCACAAACTGTTTAATGCCTTTCTACAAATAGGATATTTCCCCAGACATTGGAAGAAAGCCTCAACAATCATTATTCAGAAAGCGAATAAGAAAGATTATTCTGACCCATCAGCCTATCGCCCGATCGCTCTTCTAAGCACTGTAGGTAAGATTTTTGAAAGAATATCCAGTGAACCTTTGGTGATGCCCAAGTCACAGCGGTATTGAAGGAAATGAATTAGCAGATGAGGTTGCAAAGAGAGCAGCAGAAAACTATTTAATTCAACACTACCCAACGCACCCAAGCATTGCCAAGTTAAATCAATTAATAAGATCCAAAAACAAAAACCCAAAATTAACTAATGAAGAACAGCAACGAGTGAAATTCAAGGGAAACCCAAAACTACTACTGATCAAGCTGAACAAATGGGAAAGAGCTCACACATCGGTAATTCACCAGCTACAAAGCGCACACAGCACGCTAAATGACCATCTTTTCCGAATCCGGGAACGAGGAGATCCTCTCTGTGAAACATGTCAGAGACCAGAATCAGTTAAACATTATTTGACATACTGCAGAAGGTATAAATCGCAAAGAAAGAAAATGAAGAAAACATTACGAAGAGAGAAGATAGCATATGATGACCAAAACCTAGTTCAATTACTAGATAACCCAAGAGCGATCCCAATCTTAATCGAATACATTGGTGGCACGAGACGGTTTGGATTCTTCAAGGAATACAGAGACAAGATGGACAAATAAAGGCATTAAATTGTAACAAGATAACCCAATTAAGAATAACGCGAAGAAGATTGAACAGATAGAAACAAACAACCAATGAAATATACACCCCTGTACAGGAATAGACGGAAGCCGAGGCACTGGACACAACTCAACCATAACCTAACAGAAAAAAAAAAAGGGTGACCTCTGAGAGGTGCACATGATCATCAGTCACAATTTTTGATAAGAAGAATATGTTGCTAGCTAACTTAAACACTTCAAGTCATTTGGCGTGGTTTCATACTTTGCCAAATTTGTGATATTCATATTGCGAAAGGATTTTGTAAAAATATGACTGCAATCTCAAGAACATACCAGGCTTGTGACAGTAGTTGTGTTTTGCAGATCCTTGTTGATAATGGAAAAAATGTTAATGCAACAAAGGTTCAGCTCACAACAAATAAATAATCAGTTCAAATCCAATTGGTTGCACTGTAACAAAATATGACATTGGATCAGCTGTTGGATTCCTTGACATGATACCTCGCTTAAACAAGTCAGACTCCTTAAGAAAGTTTTCAAATCGAATCAGAAGCAAGACAGACCTCGCAAAGGCATAAAGAGCGAGCTTGTTCAGCTGAGTCCCCCTCATCACCTAGGCAAAATAGCTTCCAGTTTTGAGTGCATAGATTAAATAGTTACTCTTTAATATAACTGTCTGCTTTCTATTTGAGCTGTGGTGGAAGTGGCAAGACTATAGAAGCTTAGCCCTCTGTTTAGCTTATTTCTTTTGTGTGAGAAGGTTATATACCTTAGGTTAGTGATTTTGAAAAACGGTTTTCCAAGTAATGATTCTCTTGCTCAAAGGCAAATCACTTCGTTTTATCTAGATAAAGTCTTCACCACACCAGCCTATCCTCAACATTCGCAATGTTGTCAATCAAGTTGTTCAGTGCTTTCCTTATTTTGGCCAGCTCTTGCCATGCACTTTTGGAGGGGGGTGAGTTAAAATGCACCTTGTGCACAAGTTCAAACATCAACCCGAAAGCGGGGAACATGATAAAATGCGGACAAGTGGGCAGTTTCACAGGATGTGGGGATGATAGTAAACCGTGCAACAACAGAATATCCCTCTCGGAATGGAAGTCTAATGATTGTCCCGCGGAGGGTACAATAACGCATTCTTATAAACTGGGCTCCCTGGGCTGTGGTGCCAACCATGACTTTACGTGTGCTGCTTACCAGCCGCCTGCGTCGTACTGTACAGGAATCATTTATTGTATTTGGTGTTTCCCTAAATTTTTCAGAAAATTGTACTGTTGCATGTGAGGGTACATCATATACTGATAATGTCCTTTCTTGTCAAAAGCACACTAGCTTAGTGGTCAAGGGTCAGTTATCTGTTTTGAACTTTGAGCTAAGCACGTGGTTCGATTCCCCCTATCTGCAGGGTGGAAGTCCGGAGCTGAAAGTGGCCATCATGGAAACTGGATGGACAAAACTTGACTTTAGTCGGTTTCGCACTAGTCAAGGCCATTTGGTTATCCACATGGCTTTATGCTTACCAATTGAACATTGGCCTGTTCAAAAGGTGTAAAGTGGCAAGCCACAAGTTCGGTGGCATGCCACCGTACATGAAATGCCCCACCACTTGCAAATGGGGTATGGTGGAAGCAAAGTATTTGAAAGAAGAAAAAAAATGAGTTATGTTTATCAAATATTTTCTCTTCCTTTCCTCTGCCATTTTTGTATTTAATTGTGTCTGCCAAAACATGGCATCCAGATTTGGTTCTTTCTGGTGTCAATGTGAGTCACACATGATTCCAATGTTCTTTTATCACATTCAATCAGTGGATACACTTATTAGGGAAACTTTCATGTGAATTTCCAGTGATTGACTTCACATCACACCTCTGCCCTATACAGCCATTACTCATGCAAGAATCGGGTTGCACACCAACTGCTCATTATCTCTGAAATTTACAATCATTACACTCACACAAATTTTGTCTTTGTAACTTCCCCCTCATCATGATCTCTGCAATTTACCATGTTTACACTCCCACACCCCTGCCTCATCATCTCAAAAATTTAACATGCTTACACTTCCACACATCCATCTCATCATCTCTACAATTTACCAATCTTATGGTTCCACATATCCACTTCATCATCTGCGCAAGTTACCATACTTACACTTCCACACATACACCTCATCATCTCCTGCTCATTGATGGGTGGATTCATTACTACAAAAAGTCACGCCTGCACATGCTTTTGCCTTTGTATGTGTGTGTCACCCTTACAATGCTACACCCGCAGCATTTTGGGACTGCCTCCACCTATTTCACCCACAAATTGTCATTCCCACTTGTGCTGAGACTATTCATAGCTACATTAACTTGGGCCTGCACATGATTTTGCCTCCATGTGCGTGTTTCCCACTTACACACCCACACCAACAGCATGATGGGGCTGGCTTTGCCCATTTCCCCCACTTGTTCCAAGTGGATTCATGAATACACATGCTTTTGCCTGCATGTGCATGTGTCACACTTACACACCAGCCACAGGGTGCAGCTGCCTTCACACCTGTCACTCGCAAATTTCCATGCCTCTTGATATTAGGCCTACACCTCCTTTGGTGCTTGTGTGCCTGTCACCCTTACACAGTTGGCACAGGGTGTGACAGGATTCACACATGTCAACCACAAATGCTTTTGCCTTTGGGTATGTGTGTCACACTTATGCAACTGCCGCACCTGTCACCTGAAAATTGTTGATGCTGCTTAACATGAATTAGGCCCTCACATTCTTTAGCCATGGTGTGCATGTGTGACACTTAGGCTCCCACACCTTTCAATTGCCAATACCGCTAGTCATGAAGGAATTTCATGCTTTTTTCCTTTGTGTGTGTATCACACTTATGCAACCACTGCATTGTGCGGTGGGCTCCACCCATGTCACCTGCATATTATCAATCCCGCTCATGCTGAGCTTATTCATAGCTTAGCTGGGGAAGTCACACACCCACACCATTCACCATTTTTGGGTAATTACATCTTGATGTGCAAGGAAGCAATTTGGCATCCTCATATTTGTCATTTGTATGAATCCTCCCCTCCTGCCTGATAATCTAACCCCTTTACCATGCCTACTCTCACACATGAATTGGCTTCTGCACCATCTACTAATCATCTCTTCCAGCAGCCAAGATATGCTTCCACACCTGCCACTGCCCCTCCACAATCACCAATCCTTGACACTTCACAAGCACCTGCACCCACACTTGACACTTCACAAGCACCTTAACCCACACATGAAACTGCACAAGCACCCGCACCCGCAAACGACACTTCACAAGCACCTGCACCCACACACAATGCTGCACAAGCACCCGCACATGCACACAACACTGCACAAGCATCTTCACCCGCACTCCACACTGCACAAGCACCCACACCCGCACACAACCCCGCACAAGCACCCACACCCGCACACGACATTGCACAAGCACCTGCACTTGCAGACGACACTGCACAAGCACCTGCACCCACACTTGACACTGCACAAGCACCCACACCTGCAGACGACACTGCACAAGCACCTGCACCCGCACACAACACTGCACAAGCACCCACACCCGCACACAACACTGCACAAGCACCCGCACATGACACTGCACAAGCACCTGCACCCGCACCCACACCCGCACACAACACTGCACAAGCACCTGCACTTGCACACGACACTGCACAAGCACCCGCACATGCACACGACACTGCACAAGCACCTGCACCCGCACACAACACTGCACAAGCACCCACACCCGCACACAACACTGCACAAGCACCTGCACCCGCACACGACACTGCACAAGCACCCACACATGCACATGACACTGCACAAGCACCTGCACCCGCACACGACACTGCACAAGCACCTGCACCCGCACACGACACTGCACAAGCACCAACACCCGCACACGACACTGCACAAGCACCCACACACGCACAAAACACTGCACAAGCACCTGCACCCGCACACGACACTGCACAAGCACCCACACCCGCACACGACACTGCACAAGCACCCGCACCCGCACATGACACTGCACAAGCACCTGCACCCGCACACAAAACTGCACAAGCACCCACACCCGCACATGACACTGCACAAGCACCTGCACCCGCACCCGCACATGCACACGACACTGCATAAGCACCCGCACCCGCACATGACACTGCACAAGCACCTGCACCCGCACACAACACTGCACAAGCACCTGCACCCGCACACAACACTGCACAAGCACCCACACCCGCACACGACACTGCACAAGCACCTGCACCCGCACACGACACTGCACAAGCACCCACACCCGCACACGACACTGCACAAGCACCCGCACCCGCACACGACACTGCACAAGCACCTGCACCCGCACATGACACTGCACAAGCACCCACACCCACACATGACACTGCACAAGCACCCGCACCCGCACATGACACTGCACAAGCACCTGCACCCGCACCCGCACCCACACACAACACTGCACAAGCACCTGCACCCAAACCCGCACCCACACACCAACAGTAGTTCCATATGTGTCACATGCAAATGGTAAATTCCAGTTCACATTAGGCCCTCACATGCTTTGCCTTTGTGTGCAAATGGCACCTAAACCCGCTGCATTGTGCAGAGGGCTCAATCAATGTCACCCAGTCATGCTGAGCTGATTCATGGCTACACAAAATTAAGACAATACATAATTTGTCCCTGGTTTGTGTGTCACACACACACACCTGCACCCGGGGGATTGTGTGGCAGACTCCACCAGTGTCACCTGCTGAGGCAGAGTAATTTCATGGATGACCTGGTGAAGCCAAACCCGCACCTACATGAAGACTGGGTGAATGACCTCTTATATGTGTGTTTGTGAAAACAGGCGGGTCTTGTGTGAGTTTTACCAACCATCGGACAGTTGCGGGACAATCAGGTCGTGAGGAAACTGAGTTGAAGGCAAAGGGGAACCAATATTGGTGGATGTCACAGGATTTGGTGTAAGACAAGAGTGTGACGTGTGCTTGACGTTCACTTGATTTTCGCTTGACGTGAGCTTGACTTTTATCCTGCTTGACGTTTGCTTGACGTGAAGTCAATCGCCGACGATTGACGCGAGATTCGCCCTGGTGACAATAAAAATTTATCCAAAAAATACTCTACAAGAGATATTTTAAGGCTACAAAAGAAATTTCTTCAAGAGCAATTTCAATTGGAATTAATTGAGCAAAGAACTGCAAGCAATTAATTAAAGAAAAAAGTCTTTAGAAAGAATATTAAAGAGAAAACACGCCCAAAAGTGACCAGAGTGAATTTGGAAACAAAGTGACAAAGTTTACAGTGATGAAAGATGCTTTAATTCACTTTTGGGGTGGTTCAGGGGTAAAAATGATTATAAGAGTTACAAACAATGATTATAATGATTTTTTCACGTGGTTAAAAGGATTAAAATGATTTAAAAGTGGTGGTTGGAATCTTTGATTGATTGGTTTAACAGTTTTAAACTAATTAATAAAAGGAAAAGATTCTAACATGAAGAGAAAAGTGGGGCAAAGAAGACATTCTTTTATAGCCATCAATTCTCTTACTCCAAAAGTAAATTTTACTCTTGTCAGTCGTGAAAAACAGTCTGACAACAGAAAAGCCAATTATGGCATCATTGAACCCTGGTTTAGACCAAAAAGGGCTGGTTTAAGCCATTTTTAACCATTTTTAGCCATTTTAGACCCTTAAATCAGCCATTACTATAGCAATACCAGGCCTAGAGCCTTCAAAGCACGTCAGAATGTGTGTCAGAGGCGTAGAAACCAGTTAAAACTGTTTTTATTATGATTGTTTCATCTTAAGGGTAGTTTTACCCTCTTGGCAACAGCTAAAACTACCCCAGTTGGTATCAAAACCTCATCATCAATTGAGTCCACAGACCCTGTAACTTAATTCCAGCCCAAAAGTGATGAACTTTTGCGTGAATTTTGACATCCCACGCCTGTCAGCAAGGATTTTGGGGGTCTAGCTCCCCCTTAGAGCTGGAGTTCCTTTTCCCCCCCAAATTTAATCTTTCCAATTTATTTTTCCTTTAATTCCTCATCATGTATTATACTTATAATTTACATATGTAATTCAATTCAATTGTACAGTACAATACAGCAATAATTGACACCTCATATGTAAATCAAAGTTCACTTATGTAATACACGCGCACATTTTGACATTTCAATTGAATTCAATTGAAAATACTTCAATTCCTCATAACTTCTAAACTAAACACAACACCTCAATTTTAACACAAAAATTGATGGTTAAAACCACATGTGGTGTGAATTAAATTAAGGTTTTGAGGATTTTCAACTTTTGTATTGAAAATACTAAAAACTTAATTTAAGCTTATTTAGAGTTGAGTTACAAGAATTTCACTCAGAGGTGACCCCACCTGATTTTTTATGAGGAATCCAATGGTGAAATAAATTTTATATGTTTATTTATTGGATAAAAAGTTATAATAAATTTTATTTAACTTTTTTCCAAATTTATTTATTTTTTCACAATTTTGTTAAAGTTTCATTTTTACTTAATTTTTTCAAGTATAAATGTAATTTTATATTTACAAAATTTAATGTATTTTTTATTTTTAAATTATAATTAATTTTTTATTTTTAATATAATTTTATATTTTTATTTTGATTTTTATTTTAATAATATAAATAAATTTATTTTATTTATATTAATATGTTATTTTTTATATTTGTGGTCTTTTGGGTATATGAAATTACCTCTAAGGCTCACAGAAATGAAAGAAATCTATGGCAGAAGAAACTGGCCATGGTGGAAGAGTCAAATTATCCAAAAGTACAGTAATGGAACTTGGATATGGCAAAATACCATGTCATTTGACAGTGACAAATACTCTGTGGACAAAGATCCATATGAGTGGTGTCTTAGACAGTCTAAAAGACTTAAATCCATTGATCCTCAGATGAACATCCACATGAGGAATCACAAACTCCTGACACAACTTCCAGGAGAACTAGAGCATGCAGTGAAATGCAGACGCAACCAAAATTTCACTCTAGATGACATTGCTAATACCTTACAAGAAATAAGGAAAAGAACTAATATAGGGGAATTCACCCCATATGAGAGCAGTGGTTTCAAAGAGAAACAACCTTTCAGGGTGGAGTTTAACGAAAAACCCAAAGAAAGGGTTGAAGAAGTGGAAAAGAAGAAGAATTCTTGTCACAATTGTGGTTCAACAGACCACTATGCCAACAACTTTCCAAAGGCAAAGGAAAAAGTCTGTGGCATTGAGAAAGTCCCAGAGGAGGAATCCCCAACTGATGATTCTGGATCAGACTCCATTGGTGATGCCATCAGAGAGCCATCTGATGTTTACCAAGACCCAAGAGAATAATTTCTAGTAGAATACCAAGAGGAAACCCCACTAGAAATTCAGGACATACAGTTGGAAGCAGGCATGCCACAGGATACTGCCAATAAAAACTTTTGCAAACACACACAAGATGCACAAACATTCCTGGTTACACCAACCAAAGGAATGGCATATATACATGGAACAGCCACTAAAATGAATTTCTGTATTGACAATGCTCAACACCAATTGATCATTGATAGTGGGGAACACTGCTCCATAGTGGCCAGAAATTATCTGGATAACAAATTCCCAAATTGGAAAAAACAGCTCTTTCCCACCAAGGCAAAGAACTTTAAAAGTTCCTCAGGGAAGATGAATTCCATTGGTAAAATCATCAAAGAGATAATTGTACCCCACAGGAAGGGTAATATCAGACTCAACCCAGAGGTTTTGGTGCTTAATGATGCCCACATCCAAGGGTTCTTACTGGGAACAGACTACCAGAGGATGTATGGCATAAATATTTACAACAGTAAAAATAGGAACATTACCATTGGTACCAACAAGGAAAAGAAATTTTCACTTGATATATACCAGATATCTTCTCAAGATCCACTAGAAGAAATCCTGAATGAATTCAGGGAGGGACAGTTTAGCACTACCCTCACCAGTAAACAAAAACTAAGCTTCCTAGAGATTCTGAGGAAGAGCAGACCAGAATTTGCAATTGGGGAAGAGCTATTAGGCAAGATCAAAGGCCATGATATAGAACTATATCTGGATGTGGAAAGACCTTATCCACCCATGCTCAGGAGACCTCCTTATCCAGAAAGCCTGGAAACCAGGAAAAAAATTGAAAAACACATCAATGAACTCCTGGACATGGATGTCATCAAAAAGATTGGACATAAAGAGATAGTGGAAATCAACACACCTGTCCTAACCACCTTGCATGATGTCAGGTCTATACTGTGTGGAGACTTCAGAGCTCTGAATAACTACACAAAAGCAGACAGGTACCCTATACCCAGGATACCTCATGCCTTGGATAAACTGACAAAAGCCAAATACATAACCTAATTGGATTGTATGAAAGGCTTCCACCAAAATGGAGTTAAACCAAACTCCATGAAATTACTCAGGATAATATGCCATATGGGCATATATGAGTATACCAGGATGCCATTTGGAATCAAAAATGCACCCGCCCACTTCCAAAGGATGATGGACACAATATTTCAAGAAGAAATATTGGAAGGCTGGATGGTGGTACATATTGATGATATCATTATATACTCAGAGACATGGGAAGACCATGTACAATACATAGACAGAGTGCTAAGTAAATGTACACCTATTTTTTTTCAATCTGAAGATTTCGCTGACAAAGTGTAATTTTGGCCAACAAGAGCTACTAGCTCTAGGACATAAAGTCTCAGGTCTTACTATGGAAATTGACCAGAATAAATTAGCAGCAGTACTGCAAAAGCCAGTACCAAAAACCATCAAAGAGATGCATTCTTTCCTTGGGTTTTCTCGCTACTATAGAAGCCACATAAAACATTTTGCCCCCATAACTAGTAGTTTATACAAGTTATGCTCAAAAGATGTAGTTTTTTAAATCACCTAGGAAAGGAGGTATGCATATGATAGGATCAAATGTGACCTCATATATGCCCCTCTGATAATCTTTCCTGACTTTGATCTACCATTCAAGTTATACATGGATGTGGCATGTAGCCAAGGCTTGGAGCAGCCATTCACCAAAGACAAATAGTAGATGGTGAACCAAGAGAGGGAGTAATATGTTACATCTCCAGGCAAATGAAAGATTCAGAAGCCAGGTATGCGGCAACCCAGACTGAATGTCTATGTCTAGTCTGGGCTCTAGAAAAACTCCATTCTTATCTGGAGGGAGCAGTTTTTGAAGTCTACACAGACTGCACAGCCTTGAAGTCTTTACTAAACATGAATACTATAAATAGACACATGCTGAGATGGCAAATAGCCATCCAGGAGTATAGAGGGAACATGAACATCATATACCAAGAAGGTAAAATTCATACCAATGCAGATGGCGTCAGCAGTTGGCCACCTGATAATGTCACAAGCAATCCAGCTTATGAACCTGAAGTTGCAGCCAAGATCCCTATCTATTTTGTGAGCCTGTGAGGTATTTATGACATACCCATAAGGCCACAAATGATTTTATAAACAGTTAATTTTTTCTTAAACAGACTTTTTTGAAGTATCTTTTATAAATAAATTTCCTGTGTAATTAGCCTGGAAATTTACTCTTTTAATTAAACTCAAAGAAAATTATGATTTCTTTAGAAATTAATTAAAATTGAGTTTAAGATATTTTTGCTTGAAACTCTAATTTTAAGTTGTTCATGTGATGAACTTTAATATAAATAACCTTATTTTATATTAAAACTTAAAATAGTTAAACTAAATGAGGATTAAAGCTACTTGGAGTTAAGAATAACACTGGTAACTTCAAATTGGAAGTAAAAATAAGTTGCCTTAAATTAAGAACTTTATTTTTAAGCATGGTTTTTCAGTTTTGACCTGAGCACGCCCTCTACATCCGTTATGAATCATGAGAGCTGCTCTGAAGACATAAAAAGAGTCTTTTCATCACTGTTTTTGTCCATCATTCATTATCAATCCAATCATATTAGAAATTTAAAAAAGTAAAGTTTTATTAAATATAAAATCTTATTATTAAAAGTAATTCTTAAGTCATTTTTATTCTTTATTTATTGAAATTAAAGAATTGAAGTCATAGAATTCAGATTATTGTTGTAATCACCAATAATATATTTTATTATATAAAATTATCTTCTTAAATATCTTTTAAAATCCACAAATTCCTCTCAAAAACTCTTCAATCATAATTTATATTATAAAAAGTTGTTTTATCTTTAAATTTATTGATTTTTGACGTGTTTTTAACTTATAATTATTATTTAATATTATAACTGTTGTTGTTTGACTTATTATATTAAATAAATCTTATAAGTAAGTTGTCTCTAAAAATTCTATATTTTTTTGTCTAGTATTAGTTTTTTTATATATAGAGTTTTCTCTATAAGAATTATTTCTGCACAGTGTGTGTTTTAATTCTTTTATAAATAATATTTATATTATTTATAGGTGGTTAAATATTTATATTTTCCACGTGTAATTGTCTCATTAAGAGCTTTACACTTCTTATTGTTATAACTGTCAGTTACCATAACAATAATAGAATAATTATGATTTATTATAATTATTATATTTTTATTATTATTATATTATTATAATAATAATTAAATTTTTTTTTTATATATAATTATGTCTAATAATTATATTTAAATTTGTGGTTATAATATTTTATTATATTATATTTTTCTACTGAGGACAGTCATAGTACTCTTGATATTGTTACTATTATCAAGAGTTTCATAGACAAGCCTTACATATTTCATGGAAATAGATAGGAGGAAGAGCTTCATATTTCTTGAATAGACACCAGAAAGTGGTACCCTTGACAGTGGAAACACTGATTCAGAGGGAACAGAAAATCCCATATTGGGAATACATTCCTCAGAACTGCACAATGAATTTTTTGGTGAAGTACTAAAGTCTTATGCCAAACACAAACAGTGTGGCATATTACTACAACTCCTTCAGCAAAAGTACAGGAGTCCATAACTGGAATCCCAGCTGGAAGAACCCTGGTTGAGGGCCTATAAGGATAACAAGTTCTTCCTTTTAGATGGCCTGCTCTACCACAGATAAAAACACACAAGTGCACTAACAGTGGTAGACAGAGACCCCATGTCTTTGATCCTGCAGGAATGCCATGACTGCCCCTATATGGGACACATGAGTGAAGACAGGACCAAAGAGAGGGTAGCAAGCCCAGCTTGGTGGCCCAAGTGGGAACAAGAGTTGAGTGAATACATCATAACTTGTGAAAGATGCCAAAAGGCAAATAGAAAACATGGAAAGAAGTACGGGTTACTTGAACATATAGGGGAACCCAAACACCCATGGGAGACCATCAATATGGACTGGGTAACAGGACTTGTCCCAGGAGGCAAAGAAAACTAAAATGCCTTCCTAATCATAGTTCATAGGTTCAGCGAGAGCATGAGGTGTCTACCATTCCATAAAGAGGACACAGCCGTGGATACTGCTCTGTTATTCTGGAATAACATCGTATCCACCTGTGGAGTCCCTAAGATAATCATTAGTGATAGGGACCCAAAATTCACATCTGAATTTTGGACCAACTTATATGAAATGCTTGTCAACAAGCTTGCATTCTCCACAGCTTACCATCCACAAACAGATGGCCTAGCTGAGAGGCTGATCTGGACAATGGAAGACATCCTTAGAAGGTTCTATGCCCATGGCATGGAATACAAGGACCATGAGTGATACACCCATGACTGGGTGACCCTTCTCCCAGCTGTCCAACTGGCTTATAATACAAGTCAGCACTCTACCACAGGCAAAACACCTGCAGCGGTAGAGAAAGGGTGGAAGCCCCTACTGCCTGTGGATCACTTGAAGAAGAATCTTCTAACCATCCACCCCACAGCCAAAGACTTGCATGATATGTGGAAAAGGGCTTGGGACACAGCTGCCAAATGCATAGCTGAGGCAAAATAAGATAATAAGCAGAGGTGGGACAAGATACACATGGAACCTTACTTTAAAGAAGGGGACCAGGTGCTAGTGTCCACACTGAGCTTTAATAATATTAAAGGACCTAAGAAAATGAGAGACTAATTTGTAGGGCCCTTCACTATCACTAAATTGATAGGGAAGAATACAGTGGAAGTTAAACTTACAGAGGAATTTTCCAGGAAGCACTCAGTCTTTCCAGTAAGTTTGGTCAAGCCATACTTCCAAACAGAGGAGGATAAATTCTCCTCCAGGAAGAAGAACCCCACACCACCTGATATAGTAGAAGTGGAGGACTCCCCTGGAACTGTGAGTAAAATCATCAGGCCAGGAAGATGAGACTTAATGAGAAGGATCAAAGACAATACTTAGTCAGATTCAAGAACCTAACAGCTGTAACCTCCATTTAAGGAGATTCAGAGACTCAAGGAGGACACAACAGTCTCATAAATGATCAGCCTTTTTTAGAGGGAGGGTATGTTAGCCTATGACTCAAAACCAGAGCACAAGAATGACAGCCAAACTAACATAAACCAATGGTATATCCAAGATACCACCAAAACATGGATCTGAGCCAAATTAGCTCAAAAGGCATCAAAAGAAAGAGGAAACTCACCCCTTTCTGAATATATAAGTCCAATCACCATAGGACAAAGAATGGCTTTTCCCACCAAGTGGGTATTCAAAATGAAGCTCTAAGCTAGGGCTATCCAATAGTACTAGCCAAACTCATCTAGCACCAGTATTACTTGAGTTATGCCCAAATTCAGGCCAAATAAGGGTGAATAAAACATTCACCTCTCATCAAGCTTTTGCAGTTTTAGCGTGAGATACCTAAATTGGGGTCTTTTTAGAAAGAGAACAATCAGCACTATCTGATGGTGTCATCTATTTCCCCATATCTCAACTAGAACAAAAGTTATGGTGCAAATAAGCTCAATACAGATTTTGGCATAAACCACGCAAATGTACAAACATCTTGTACATGGGATCACTTTGCCATAAGCCTGTCTCAGAGAGTGAAAAATCTTCACTTCCTCTACATGGAAAGGTCTAGCACCCTTTCCACCCCATTTCAGGATAAAAAGGAGGCTTTTCTGTCACAGGGGCTCTTGGACAGAAATACAAGAGTGGCCTGGCACTCAGCAATCAGGGAACTCACTTGGAAGACTCCAAAAGGATAAAGAATAAAAGTAATAAGAATGAATTCCTCTAAAAGATATGCAGGTACAAGATGAGATGCAAAAGAGGAAAGGGAAGCCAAATGGCCAAAGAGCCAACCAAGTAAGTCCTTAATCACTGTTTCAACCTGCCAAAAATGAATAATGGAATTAGTCAGGATATGACCACCAAATATCCATTGACAGGCGAAGAAAGAGAAAGAGAAAGGTTCTAAATGACTGACTTAATAATATCATTATTTGCTTAACTAAATGAAAAGAAAATAGAGATAAAATAAAATCAAAATATATTAATTAACTGGGGAAAACCCCCCAGGGTGGAAAGGGTAGCCAGTATATGTGAAAAGCTGGGAGCTTGAGTTCTTCAGGCTGAAAACTGATCTGTATTGATCCTTGAGGCTGTATTGATTGTTTTGGGAATTGATACAGCTGGCTAATATGGAAATTGAATGGGGTTGAATGAATTTTCCATGATTGAAAATGAAATACAGTTCTTGATGGATCCAGACTGTATTGAAATGAATATGGTTGCCAAGATGGATTGAGTGGAGCTTTGACACTTGACAACTTCTTTTTGGCACTGCCTCTTGAATACACTTGAGAATGAATTGACAGTATTCCCTTGGAAGGAATACTTGGAGTGAGAATAACCAATGACTGCTTGGTGGCGTCATTGGTCTTTGACGCTGAAGCACTTGCTCTTGAGCCTTGATGATTCCTCTGAATGATTGAGTGCCTTGATGACGTGATGAGATGTTGGAATGTTGAAATGAGCATTTGATATTGCCACCATTGAATTGCTGTTGAAAAATGATGCACAATGATATATAACATCATATATGGCATATTGGTTGATTGGCAAGAAGATTACGTCCAAAGGTCTTGAGATGGAAAGGCAGAGGGAAAAGGATGGATGTAATGGCTTCAGAGCTTGGAATGGTGTTTCTGGGCCTTTTGGGGTTTTTGGCCATTTTTGGGTTCTGAGCCAAAAACTGGCCCAAAAGGCAGGAAAGTGTCTTTTGGACACTTTGCGTCAAAGTGCGCAAAAATGCGCAAAATGCGCAAAAGTGCGCAAATGCGCAAAGTGCGCAAAAGTGCGCAAATTTCCGCAAATGCGCAAAATGCGCAAAAGTGCGCAAAAATGTGCAAATGCGCATTATGAGCCCAAATGGCCAAAAACAGCCATTTGGGCCATTTCCCCTGATTTTGAGGGAAATGACCAGGAATACCCATTTGGGCACAAATTGCCGCTATGGGTTCTGGATTGAGGTGAAGGGCCATGAAGGCCCCAAAACACAAATGGCCATAAATGGTCCATAAGATAATGACGTGGCCATATTGGCCACTGGTGATGGATATGGCCAATTGGCCATAAAAGAACCGTGGCTTGATATGCCATATGGGGATCCAAGGAGGTGAATTGCCATGGTTGTGACACTTTTCACAGCCAGAATTGCTTTCCTCATCCTGCTCTTAAATTCCTATGTAGTACAACTGTCCAAAACAATTATACTCTTGATAAAAAAATAATCAGGTATAATTCTAATTTTAATTATTGTAGTCTTTATTATTGTAATCCAACAGGTAAAGCTGCACCCAGGGCTTTCAACAGCGCTGATTACCACTATTCTATAATAGTAAAGCCATTTAATTCTATTATAAACCCTTATTTCTTCATAAACACTCTTATTTTAAATCTTTCATCACATGTCACAGTCATAGTTAAAGCTGTACATAACCTAATTACTGCTTCATCATAGACTCAACCTGACAGAATGCCATAATATTAAGTGCCACAAACATGCATAACACTATTCTTAGTGTATAAGAAACATAGGATTCCTCACATTCCCATTATTTTGGCATGAAATTGATACAAATAAATTTTTTCACAGATTTATTATGTGGTATTGATGATGTGGTATTAAAGTACTTTCCATATTACCACCTGAAAAGTTGATTTGAGGTTATTCAGTCCATGGAACTACCCTAGGTAAAATTATGTTCAGAATCCAAATCTGGCCTCCTGTGAGCATTAGAGGTATTTTCATATACCCAAAAGACCACAAATGATAAAGTAAGATACAAATATAATTAAAATAAATTTATTTATATTATAAAAAGAAAAATTGAAATACAAATACAAATTTATATTTAAAAATCAAAATTTAATAATAATTTAAAAATAAAATTACAATAAAATTCAAAATTATGAAAGTACATTTTTACTTGTAACAATGAAGTAAAAATGAATTTCTAATAAAAATTATGAAAGTAAAATATTTTTGGTAAAATTTATGTAAAAAATATTAAAAATTTTCATCCAATAAATAAAAGTAAAGAAATTATCACACCATTCGATTCCTCATAAAAAAGAAAGTTGTGTCACCTCTGGATGAAATTTTTGTAACTCAACTCTAAATAAGCTTAAATAAAGTTTTTAGTATCTTTTGTACAAAAGTATGAAAATATTCAAAACCTTAATTCAATTCCCACCACATGTGGTGTTAACCATCAATCTTCGTGTTAAAATTGAGGTGTTGTGTTTAGTTTAGAAGTTATGAGGAATTGAAGTATTTTCAATTGAAATGTCAAAATGTGCACGTGTATTACATAAGGGAGCTTTAATTTACATGAGGTATCAGTTATTACAGATGTGTAATTAAAAACTCGATTGAATTATATGTGTATATTATAATTGTATTACATGATGAGGAATTAAAGAAAAAAGAAATTGGAAAGATTAATTCTTGGGGGGAAAAGACACTCTAGGTCTAAGGGGGAGCTAGACCCCCAAAATCCTTGCTTACTGGCATGGGATGTCAAAATCCACGCAAAATTTAATTACTTTTGGCCTGGAACTTATCCACAGGGTCTGGGACTCAATTGATGATGAGTTTTTGATACCAACCAGACCAGTTTTAACTGCTGCCAAGAGGGTAAAACTACCCTTAAGTTGAAACAATGTTAGTAACAAAAAGCTTTAACTGGTTGCTACGGCTCTTGCACACATTCTGACGTGTTTTGAAGGCTCTAGAACAGGTATTGCTATAGTAATGGCTGATTTAAGAGTCTAAAATGGCTAAAAATAGCAAAAAATGGCTTAAACCAGCCCTTTTTTGGTCTAAACCAGGGTTCAATTATGCCATAATTGGCTTTTCTGTTTCTAGACTCTTTTTCATGACTGAAAACATTAAATTTCACTTTTGCAGTAAGAAAATTGATCACCATAAAAGATTGTCTTCATTGCCCCACTTTTCACTTCATGTTAGAATCTTTACCTTTTATAATTAGTTTAAACACTGATAAAACCAATCAATAAGAAATTCTAACCACCCTTTTTAAAAACATCTTTAACATCTTAACCACATGAAAAAATCATTATAATCATTTTACCCCTTTGACCATGCCAAAAGTGAATTAAAGCATCTTTCATCACTGTTAACTTTGTCACTTTGTTTCCAATTCACTCTAGTCACTTTTGGGCATGTTTTCTCTTTAAAATATTGTTTTAAAGACTTTGTTCTCAATTAATTTCTTGCAGTTCTTTGCTCAACTAATTCCAATTGAAATTTCTCTTGAAGAAATTTCTTTTGTAGCCTTAAATATCTCTTGTAGAGTATTTTTGGATAAATCTCTATTGTTGGTAAAACACCAAAATTTTTATTATATTATTTTTTTATACTTATAAAGTTGAAAGAAATAAAATTGGCTTGTTTTCTCTTAATAATACTATTTCTTACTATTTTTAAATAATTTTACCTTATACAAATTTTGAGAACGGGAAAAGTACTTGTTCTTTTACCAAAGTTTCATATGCACACCTTACACCTCAAATGAATGGATTTACTTACTCAATAAAAGGTTATTTATCTTTTCTAAAATAAAAAATGATGAATTTTGAATGTATTAATGACTTATGGGTTATGCATAGTTCAGATTTGGTTTTTAAGATAATTTCAGCCTATTTGGGTATGTAAAATATATCTCAAGGCTCACATGGATAGTGGCTTGTTTCTCCCTTATCCTTTTTGTCCTCACCTCTAGGAGTCTGAACTGCCTGGTTGGATTCCAGCCTTTGGTGATTACAATAAGGTTTTTGAAGTCTATCTCTTTGAGACATATCTTCTGGCAACTTGCTCCAAGTTCTACCCAGTGGGATGCTAGGTTGAACCTCTTGTTCATGCTCCATTGAAAAAGGTCTTTAAGGATTTCGCAGAGCTGAATTACTTGAGCCATTTCCTTCCAGTCCTCTGGTTTGAGGTTTCTGTTGAGTTGGAAAGTGAATGGCAGAGTGGGTATAATTTCCCTCAATGTCTTGCCATCCACCACTATGTCCAAGGTGTTCTCCTCCAGGTCTTCTGGTTCTAGACAAGCCTTCTCTGTCCTCTGGCTGGTTCCTTTGGAAGCCAAGGAATCTGAGGTCTACAGGTGACATATCAGTGTTTTCAAGCAGTCAACAACTTAATTTCCTTAGGGTATTTACCTTTGACTGTGCCTTGTACAAATTTGTTGTATACTGCTTTTGGCAATTTGCCTTTAGACGTTACAACAGGGTTAAGGATTGTAATCTTCCCTGTGAAAGTGGTTAAGGTGGGTTTACCTTGTATTGATGCAGAGTTTTGTGGTTTTCTATTCCTATGAGTGGCAATTGGTGTCCAATTTTTAGCTGTACTAAGGTCATCACTGTGCCTCTTTCATTTGAACTTGCTGCCCTCTGGTTGTGAGCATGGCACTTGTGTGTTGGCCTGTGAACGGGTCTTGAGTGGGATGTAGTTTTCTTCCACTGAATAAAACAGGAAAAAGAGGGCTTAAGGTCAGTTAAGACTTCTTAAAAGGCTGTTTGCATGTCTAATAGTGTCCTCTGGGAAATATATTTCTATATGATGCCCTTGTATTATGACAGTGCAATTGAAATTAACAATGACCTATCAGAAATACAACGTATTGATATCTGGTACACTGTTTGTATACCAGTATTACATAGATTAACTTGTAATTAGAAATTATAATCCAAAAGTGGTTCTTGAAAGGGTAATTGAAATTATCAATATACCCAACAACACCTCTAATACTGTTGGTTTTACAGTAAGAGATGTCTTTTTAAATAAAAAAAGGACAGTATTGATGAGTTAAAGTGTTTTAATATGTGAATAAAGCCAAATATAAAGGTTTTGTGGTGATTTAATTATAATCAACCATCCAACAAGGTAATTAAAAAACAATACCAACAATGGTATATAACATATACCACTCAAAAAATAAATAGAAGATATGTATTATAAATTATTTTCTAATGAAATTACACCTCAGAAAGAAACAAAATATCATAAATAAATAAAAGTTCATAAAAAACCTCACTTTTATGCATGAAAAAGGTCCAAAAATCTAAGAAAACATGGCCAGGACCCAAAATGTCTGGCTCAGTATATGATGAAGCTTATGAATGAATATTTAAAAGCTTTAAATATGACTGTGACACAGTGAAAATAGTATAAAAAGGTTTTTTATGATAATAAAAGGTAAGTAAAAGAATAATAAGGGCTTGACCATTCAGGAATAGTGGTGGTGGGCACTGTTGAAAGCCCTGAGTGCAGCTTGAACTATGGGGTTACAATCATTAAAATTATAACTATACCAGGTTATTTCCAGGAGTATAATTGTTGTTGAAAGTTGTACTACATATGAATTCAATAGAAGGATGAGGAAACCTTTTCTTGTGGAGAAAATACTCCATTTTATCCCAAAATGAGGTGAAAAGGTTGTTAGACCTCTCCATATAGAGGAAGTGAAGATCACTCACTTTCAAGGACTGGCTTGTGGTTTTCACAATGCCTGTATAACCTGTATTGGTCTCAGATGTGGTTTTGAAACCACATTTGGCAGGTTTTCACCAATACACGGTCAATATTTCATCTGGGGACCACACAGCCCTCTCCTGATGTGTATGACACATAAAATACTGTACAGGACCTGCATGGGACCCCATTATTGAATGAATTATGAGTTCTTGAATTATAGATATGCTTCTTTGTCTTTTTTTATACCTCATAATCATAAATATGGTATATTATCCCATGGTAAGGCTGTATTGGTCAGACTGTGAGATTTTGACCTTAAAACTGCCATAACGTTGTCTGTTTTTGAGATAACAAGCTCAAAGATTGGTCATTTTGTAGCCCTGAATGTTCTCTACACAATGAAACCTTATTTGATATGTTTACCATCAAATATGGCAATGTTATTCTATGTACAAGATTTTTTGTAGATATGTATGATTTACTTAAAATCTGTATAGAGCTTGTTTTCCCCATAACCTTTTTCCTAGAGAAGATATGAGGAAGTGAATGGCACCATCAGATAGCCCCTTTTTTGCTCTTTTCAAAAATAACCCACCTTTAGTTATCTCACACTGAAACTGTAAAAGATAGATGAGAGGTGAATGTTTTATTCCCCCTTATTTGACCTTTTTTTGGCCATACCTCCTTTGATTATTATTCTAGCTCAATTTGGCTAGTAGCATTGGAATGCCTTGTCTGAGGGCTGCATGTTTAATACAGATTTGATGTGTTTAAGCCTCTTCCTCTGAATTTCAGATGAGAGGTCAAAATTAACGTTTATGCTCATCAACAACTCTGAGCAGGAATAACTTTGTTATTATTTGTCCTATGATGGTGGAACTTGTATATTTAGAAAGTGGTGGGTTTCCTGCTCCTTTTGATACATTTTGAGTTGATTTGGCTCAGCTCCATGGTTAAGTGGTATCTTGGCTATACCATTGATTTATGGTATTTGGATGTCATTCTTGTGATGTTTCTGTTGTGGTTTATTTGGATTATATTATGGTATTTGCCAAGTCTGAGGAGGAACATGTCACTGATGTGTCTACTGTTCCTTCCAAACTCAGGGCTAATAAGCTCTTTGAAAAGGCATCCAAGTGTCTTCTTCATGCTTCAAGTGCTGCATACCTGGGTTATGTTGTTTCTTCTGAAGGCCTCCCAATGAACAAATCAAAAATCCAAAGATTCTTCATTGGACTTCTCCAAGAAACCTCAAGGCTCTGCAATAATTTCTTGGGTTTTCCAACTTCTCACACCGATTCATCAAGAATTAATCCAAGACAATCATTTTAATCACCAAATTTCACAAGAAAGATTCAGTTTATGCCCCAATGAGGAAGCTGTTA
This sequence comes from Austropuccinia psidii, assembly GCA_023105745.1. NCBI lineage: Eukaryota > Fungi > Basidiomycota > Pucciniomycetes > Pucciniales > Sphaerophragmiaceae > Austropuccinia > Austropuccinia psidii. The sequence goes on along the minus strand of JALGQZ010000014.1, from coordinate 18,833,839 downwards.
GCCAGTTTCACCAACATTCCTATTTGTGTTTTTACCCAGACTTGGAACTCTTTGAATATTCCAAATGCTCCTTTTTGCTACTAAAAAATCAACTTGATATTAATCATGTGCATTGATCTATAATTAACTTGATGTATTTACCTATAGACAAGTATTTTGTTTGAATTGAACCACAGATATTTATATGCACACACTAAAGAGGGAGAAAAGTGGAGCAAAATCCTTGAGAAAGTGGCAGGCTGGTAAGATAAATTCTTGCATATTTGTGATAGAGGTATAACTTCTTAGTTTAGGCCAAAGGAAAGATTTTCATTCTTTAATAATGCATTTGTCCCAAGTTCCTCTTTCAGGGTAAGTCTGAGATTCATATCACTAGATATTTTGCAATTGTTAGTGCCAGTTTTGTCTCAAGTATGTGAGTGTTTGCTGGGCAGATGAGCAATTGAGAACTTGATTTGTTGAGGAAGACCTCAAGGGCAATTTTTTTTCTTTTTGATTTTCGTCTCTTGAGTAATCCTGGAGCGATATATGATATTATTAGTTAGACTAAGAACATAAATACAGTGAATTAGGACTCAGCAGTTGTTGTTGATGTCCTCTATTTTTTAATCTCCTCTACCCACTGCTTTCACCCTCAAATGGTCACATGTGGTAGACATAAGGAGATGGGTACCTTTCTTTGGGTGATTGTAAAAACGCTTTTTGTTGAACTTGTCACTTGATCCTTGTGTATCTAGAGCAAAATTTAAAGGCTTTCTTTGAATTTTTAAGGATGTAGTGATCATTCCTCGTTCTATAGTGCAGTTGCTCTCAGCTTCCCTTTTTGATGTCTCTGGCCTCAGTGCAGGGTGCAGTTTCCAGTATGCTTTGGGTAAGTCATTGTCCAAAGGGCTGTTCCCGACATTGCTTTTCTAGTGAATGGTTTTAGATTCAAACAATTGCCTTCTGAGAGCTCCTTCTAATCCGGAGGTTTTTCTAGGGTTCATTTTATCTTCTTTGAGGGAAATGGCATCCATATTCCCTTGGGTCTAATCGTTGAGAATTAATTTCTCAATCAGATTTTGGAAATAACTAGGTAGTTTCTTTCGAATAGAGAAACTCAGGATTTTGTGCCCATTTCTACCCCAACTTTTCTCGATTCTTTGAGACTTCTTTGGCAATCTGTGAAAAAATTCTGTACGTTCCTTGGTAGGTAATCTTCAATAATATACTCCATACTCTAGCGTGACTGTTGAAATTTTATGAAAAAAACAGATTGGTGATCCTTTTTCATAAGATATGAAACCATTCCATTAATACATCTTTTTCCACGATTTCCAAAATATCTCTTTACTCTAAAGAGCTTTTGATAATATTGCAGGCTTCTATGTTATTATCTATTAATTTTACTTCAAAAGCTACATTTCGGGCTCCTTGAGGCAGGGTAGCAGTTGTGCAGTGCAATAGTAGTTTTCTTTGACAGAGAAATCCAATAGTTCATCTTTCCCAATCGGGAAAGTTTTATTCACAGAGCATGGAAGAGGTCTTTGGTAGATATGGAATTCAACTGTGGAAGCCGTGAGGTCCTATCTTTTAGTTATTTTGTATACCTCAAGACTGTAAATCTGTGAATATTTTAGGGAGAAAGTTAAAGAGATAATTTCAGTATTTGAGAAGACCAACAGTGCACAAGGAAGACTAAAGGCACCTAAGGATAAGAAAACAGCTACTTATGATAAAAAAGGATAAACACATAGTAACAGAAACAGTAGATATATTGTGGAACAAGAAGAGGTTGGCACTGAAGATTAACAACAATTACAGGGTAAATCTCAATATGCAAGTAGTGAGGGAGTTATTAAAGACCAAATAGAAAGAGGAAATTAGTAAGATGAAGTGATAGATTGAGATACAAGTAAAGATAATAATAATAAGAACACTGATGGGAAGAAATAAAGGATATTGAGTGGCTTCTATAACAAAGGAGGATGGAGAAAGGGAGAGTATTTTAATCTTGAAGATTTCGCCTTTTTAGTGACATTTTTGGTTGGTGGCTATTTCTACAAAGAAATCACTTTGAAAGTTGACGCTTGGAGATCTCATCTTCCAGCGGATAATACTGTTAATAAGCCGCATTAGGCTTTATACGGAAGACGTTTACTACCCAATGTTGAAAAGTGACACCCCTACCTAATTCATTTATCCTAGGGTCAGTCTGCAAAAGAAGATTTCCTAAAAAAACATGTCATACTACCACTTTGTTAAAGGAAAGCTTCTGAAGTAGATAATATGTATAATTTTTTAAGGCTTATGTTAAAAGCTGACGCATTGCGTCTTAGACTACATAGTTCTTATTTTTTTCATTTAGCTCAGAAGTAATTCAACTGTTGAAAGGCAAAAGATATCACTAACAATTACCTGGAATTATGACACTTCAAACCGGGCTCTTTGAAATACCAAACCAACATATAAGCAGGTAGGCGAGGAGTTGTGTGTATTTTCATGCGCTTAGAATTTCTCCTTTGGGTTACCTAATGATAAAAAAGTAAGGGAAATTTTATTTAGACATATAAATAACCAGTATTCCCATAATTCTATGAGTCTTTTTGAAGGATTCAAAATGAATTTTGAGGAAAAGAAAAGTAGAGAAATATTCACTTCATATACGCCCATATGTGAAAAACGTCTTACCGGATCTCCACGAAGCAAAAAATCATACAAATTCTGAGGATTTATTTCTAGATTGATTGATTCTACGGCTCATATCATGGTATATCTGGGGTTACCAAATATGGAAAGGTCTTCATAAATTGAGTACGAAAATTTTGGCTTGAACGGGATTTATAATCTGGCTGTGATAAAGACATTTTCATACTTCAAAGGAGAAAGAAATTTAATCTTAATAAGGGACTCATTTTCCGTATCATCAAATTCCTCTCATGAGACTCATTGTGTCTTCATGAGATAAAATTCACTTTTAGATATATTCTTGATTGCTGAGGAATATGGAGGGCTGTATCTTCAACAGCATCGAATTAAAAAAATAATCTTTAAGCTTCAAATAGATGACTTAAAATATTAATAGAGTTTAAAATTAATTTCTTTATGAGTGCAGTAGTGTAGCGGTTAAGGTGGTCTTAATGACAGGGCCCGCTGTTCGAGTCCTGCTCTTGCTCACAGACTCCTTGTATGTATATTTACACATGTAATCGCCTTCCTGAGTCTGTGAGCACTTGTAACTAGTTTAAAAGAGCCCAAAAACAGACCTTGGCAAGGAAATGGGTAGTAAATCCCACAGTTTCTTCCCTTCCAAGGTCTATTCAAATGATTCCTAATTTCCTGTTAATAGGGAGAATTCAAGACTTGCTTGTTGAGACCTAAGTGATAGTATAAATTACGAAGATATAATGGGCAGTATCAAGGAGTGGATCAAGCTTGTAAGATGCGGATTGAGATAGTGGGTTCTGGCATTGAGACATCCCTAGGGGTACCCGTGATGGTCACTACTGTAACTCAATTTTTTACCAATTGGAAAAAGGTTCTATTTTTTAAATACAGCTTTGTTAAAAGTATAAGTAAAGTAGTTTTTCATTAATTTCTTCGACTTCTGAGAGCATAAGGCCAAATGTACCCATTCTGATAGAATTGAGACATCTCCACTTTCCAACAATAGTGTCCATTCCGCTTCTGATTTGAAAACTCAAGGAAAATAAAATTAAAAGGAAATGAAGGTGTAATTATCTGTATTAAATGGGTATTTTGTTTCATTAGTAGTTTAATATCAATCAGGAATTGTTTTCGTATGAAAGTTAAGAAAGGAAATATGGAATCAGGGTTATATTTACAATTGGTATATATCCGCCACAAAATCAAAAATCACATGATTTTAAGAAATCCGATATTCTTCAAAATTTTATCTCCCAAATTGGACATGTCTTGAAGATCATAAAATATATTATAGAAGCCTTTAAGCAAGAAATACTCAGAATTTTAGATATCTTCTAGGGAATTAATGAAGTTTTTTATGCCAAATTTATTGGGGGAGAAGCTGTCCCTAAAAATTATTTGGGATGAATATTTCAATCATATTTTTAAATTTTCTAAATTTTAATTCCTTATCTAATATTCATCAAATCTTTGTAGCTTCAAAAGTCATATTATTTCACCAACTGACATTCAATGTCATCTTTACAGAGAAATAACCATATTAAGGGGCAGGAAGCTATATAGAAAATATTGGCTACAATTTCAATACCATGACCCACAAGTAATTATTGCACTCATTCTATTTTTATTCAGGTATATTTAGAAAAAACCTCCAGAAAGGCTTAAGATAAAAATAGGAATAGTTTTATTCGATCAACTATATTCCTTTTTTACTTCAAGACCTTTACATAACCCCTTTTGCCATATCGTGAACTTAGAACTTTCTTGAAATATTTCAAAATATTAATTAAAAACAATGAATATAGAGTTCAACAAACTGGGATGTTTTTTGAAAATAAATCAAGAAATTTTCCAAGGCTTACTTTATGGAGTGGCTCATATTTTTGATTGATAAAAACGATTATGTTCATTTTTAATGGTAAATTAAGTTTCAAGAAATACCCGAAGACTATACAGTAGTATTATCGTGGTTATTAATCTTTTGAGAAAAATTCTTCTGGCAGGATAAGCTTATTTTTAATTATATCAGATGAATTCTTTGAGTAACATTCCTTGATACTTATAAGCTTGTATTAATCTTGAATATGAATCCCTGGGGAGAAAGATGAGACACTGAAATAAGTTGGAAGCTAATTAATAGAAGGGAAATAATATATATGCTTCCTAAAGACTGAATGGATTTTGTGGCAATAGAAAAAGTGAGCCAATCACCCTTCATTTCAGAAAACAGGATATCTTTCCCTATTTTAGATAATAATTTCCATAAAAAACCCTTTTTTAAATTCTCTACTATTAATGCCCCCATTTCCTCTTTCTCTTGTTTTAATATAAAATAAATACAATCAATCCAAGATAGAAACCCTTTGCAATCAGTATGATGCTACCAGGAATGGTAATGTCACAATAATTTCTGCCTGACCTCAACAAAGGAAACTCTTTCCAAAAGCGCTATTGACCTGGTCAAAAGATTGGTTAGTACTGGAAAGATGTAGATCACATACCATCAGGTGACATGTAATCCAGACGTTCCTCTTCTTTCACCATGGAAAATAAATTGAATAGTTGTAACAATAAAATTACCAATATTAAAGCTATGTATTAATATGAAAAATACTTAGAATAATAAAAGAATTATTAAGATAATAATAAAGAGAAAATTATCCTAAAAGATCAAAATAACCTACTCTTGACCCTTGATAGAATAATTTTGAGTTAATTTAAGGTTGAAAAAGTAAATGAAACCTATTCAAATTGTATTTACAATTGCAAATAGAGGAAATTACAAATATTCTTGTTTTTACATGGAATTAGAGATTTTGAAGAGAAATTTAACAAAAACAATTAGAAATGGGTTGAATGATGTCAATATCAATGATTAAACTAAATATTAAATTTAGTCTTTAAATATATAATATCTTCATCCAAAAAGGATAGAGCTTTTACCTGTTATTTCAATGACTTAATGTTTTTGTTGCATCTGAGGGGGAAATAGAGGTAAAAATAGCTCTATATATAGTAAAAGCCTCCCTCCTAGAGTCCACAAGGCTTCTAGTAGACGCTAACTGATGGTATCCACTGTAGTTGATCATTATGTCAATTTTTAGTGATGATTACATCATAATTAAAAAATCTTATCTCATTATTATGCGCGTTATTTAGAGTTATTACTGTAGATCTAAGGTTATTGACCACCTAGGCTTGGAAGAAGACTAAGCTTATGTATTTTCATTATTTTTGATCATAAGAAGCTAGTTATTCCCACTTTTATAACTTTTGTTTCTGTTAAACATAAATAAAGATTACAGTTAGTGATTTTAAATGATCAATTTGAAGCTTAAAATTTGATCATTAATAGATTTTGGTTTATACATTCTACAGCTATTAAAGGAGTGAATCCTGATAGGTTTGCATGTCATTATTAAACTGCAAAGAGCATTACATTAGATAATCAAAACTCTATTTTTGATGATTTTTGTTGTAGCTCATCTTTTCTCTTGAAATTTACTATTTTAAACTTAAAACATAATTTCAAGGGGTTATACCTTGCATTTAATAATGCAAATGAAATCATTATTCATGTATTAACTATTGGAATCTGAATATTTACTTTTTGAAGCTTGGAAAACTTTCACAAAAAAGGTGGTCAACAGCTATAACAATTTTGTTCAATAAGCCCTTAAAAGCTATAAACTTGCTTATAACTTGTCAAATAAGATTTATATGGGTATTATTAAAGTAATTCCTTGGTGCCTTTAATCTTGTCAAACTCTCTATCATGTATATTTCAAGGGATATGCCCTAAAGACCATGAATATACACACCAATCATAAAAGTGCATATATTCAGGTTCTTTCCTTAAGTATTGAATTTACAGATATGAAATTAAAGTGTTATATGTGTTTTATTTGATGGATAATCAAATGGGCTTATTTTTTCACATTTTGCTTCATTGGTGTCTGAGATAAACAGGAATTCAAGCCTTTTGATCCCATTTTTACTAATCACACAGTAAGTATTGGCTTTAAAAATAGGACATAAGAATGTTATTTGTGTATTCACGTCTTTCTGATTGATTCTGAAAGAATAAAACACTTAAGAAAAGTTTTAACTAATACTTACTTGTTGGTAATATGGATATAAAAAATTAATAAGATGATGATACGGAAAAAACAGCAAGAAGAGGCTTCTTTTAAGTCAACAACAGCTCACAGAGGCGTGCCATGGAGCAAACTGAAAAACCAGTGAGTGAGAAAACAATAAACCTTTTTGGATTAATGATTGCATCATCTGTTGTCACATAAGATTATCATAATTACTTAATTGATGCTTTTATGTGACTACCAACCCCAATATGGTTAAGAATAAAAGGAGTAACATCTGTAAATCTTCTTTTATTCCAAAATAATCATTGATTTCTCAAAGTTATCAATGTTATTGCCAATTTCATCTCAGGTTTTAATTACTGTGAATTTTTGAAGATTCAGTGTTTCACGTAGAATGGTCAAAAATGGACTATAAGTAAAACTTTGAATTTTACTATTAAAACTGTAATTCTTTTTGGTTGTACCATAGAAAATACAGTTCTGTATTGGTCCTGAAAGTTTCATAAAGATTCATTAAGAATTGTATTTTTAATGAATTTTTGAAGTTTTTACCTCATTTCTACGTAGAATTGCAAATATCAGTGTTTCACTGGTTGCTATGAGGTCAATCAATGGATACAAGTCCAAAAAGGGTTTTAATTACTCTTTTGGGGTTTATACATGGAAAGTCATTAAGAATTGACGTGGTTACAGGAGTCTAAGTCGCTCTTTACCTCCTTGGCACATCAAAATAGCAGGTTATTTGCTATTTTCTTAAGATTTACAGTAGTTGTGACATGGTAACCAAGTTCCCAAAGAGGTTTAATTTACCAATTGGGTCAAGATCAGCCATGGAACCAAGCTTTGGAGCTATCCACGCCTCTGAGTCCTCAGAAGTTGGGTACCCTGGCTCTCTTTGATGTCTTTTGTCCCCCTTGCCTATTTTTTACGTCAAAATAGTAATTTAAGCTTAAAGTGAGATATCTACTATGGGTGTACCAAAAGTCCATGTAAGAATACCATGATATTAAGTGCTCAAAACATGCATAACACTATTCTTAGTGTATATGTAACATGGGATTTCTCACTTTCCCATTATTTTGGCGTCAATTTAAGAAAAACAAAAATTTTCACAGATCTTTTATGTGGTATTGAAGTATTTTCCATTTTACCACCTCAAAGAGTTAATTTGAGCTTATTCACTCTATGGAGCTACCCTAGGTTAATTTTTGTGTAGAATCCAAATCTGGTCTTAAATCCATGGATTTACTTACTCAATAAAAAGTTATTCATCTTTTCTGAAATCAAAGATGATGAATTTTGAATATATGCATGATTTATGAGTTATTTATAATTCAAAATTTCTTTTTTAAGATAATTGTGGCCTATTTGGGTATGTAAAATATACCTCAAGGCTCACATTCCTTCCCACCAAAAAATAAAATTGTACTACAATTTTATTAGTGATAAAAGAATAAGGCCCCAAAGGGGGTTAATGTCCACTTTCCAACCTCTTTACATTACTCAGATCAAGTAATTTAAAGCACATTTATAGACATATTCAGGCTTGTGGCCTTCTTTCATGTCTAAATCTTCTTAAGAGTTTATCTGAGTCAGGTATTTCTGATTCTGCCATCCATTCATCTTCATGTACTGGATTTCTATATCTGACAAGATATTCTCTTTGATTTTTACCCCTAAGTCTCCTTTCTTATATGAATTTCTTTATCTTTTTGTCTTCATTCTGTTCCACAGGTGGTACAGTCAAAGGAGTTGGGTTTCTTAAAGGAAACAATTCTTTATCAGCTGGTTGATAAGGCTTTATCAAGCTGACTGGAAATGTGGGGTGTTTATTTTCCAATTCACCACTCAATTCCACTTGAACTGCATTTGGTCCATGTAAAGCAACAATAACAAAAGGTCCTACATAAGAATCTTTAAGTTTCTTTGGGCCTTTGATATTATTAAAATTCAAGGTTGAAACTAGAACTAAGTCCCCTACTTTGAAGTCTGGTTCTTTATGACTCTTGTCCCACTTCTGTTTTGCCTAATCAAAAGCATAATCCATACTTTGTTTTGCGTGGTGTTTTACTTTATCAAGCATTATCTTGAAGCTGGAGGCTGAAGGATGAATGTCAATCAAGTCTTTCCTCAGTGTGTCTGCTGGGAGTCTTGGATTCCATCCTTTTTCTAACATAGCAGGAGTTTGTCCTGTGGAAGAATGGACTGATGTCTTGTCTGCCAATTCTAGTGCAGGTATCAGAGTGCACCAGTCATGGGTAAAGCCATCTGAGTCTTTGAATTCTAATCCATAAGCACAAAATCTCCTGATCATGTCTTCTAAAGTTTGAATCATCCTCTCTGCTAGCCCATCTGTTTGAGGGTGATATGCTGTAGAGAATGATAACTTAGTCCCAAACAATCTATGAAGATTGGTCCAAAGTGCAGATGTGAGCTTGGGATCTCTGTCACTTATGATATTCTTAAATAACCCTGTATGAGAAATAACTCTACTCCATAAAAGAAAAGCTGTATCCATAGCAGTGTCATCTTTATGACATGGTAAGAATATGGGAGTTTTGCTATATCTATCTATAATGACTAAACAAGCATTATAACTTTTGTCACCACTTGGAGGAAGTGCTGTGACCCAATCCATGTGAACAACTTCCCAAGGGGATTTTGGTTCTTGAATATGGATCATTAATCCAAATTTCTTGCCTGTGCTCCTGTTTGCTTTCTGGCATCTGTCACAGGTATGGCAATATTCAATGGTTTCTTTCCTCCAAGATGGCCACCATGCACAGTTCTTCACTTTTTCAAGTGTTCTGTCTTCTGACAGGTGTCCAGAGTAGATAATATCATGACATTCATGAAGAATGGTATTGATAAGTAATCTACTACACAGTGTCATCACACAAGAATGTTTTGTTCTATGGTAAATAATCCCATCAAACAAGTGAAATCTTTCTTCAGAATAGGAATTTTTCCAAACTTCATCAAGTGCATTAACTAAAGATGTATCTTTGCAGTCTTTATCTAATAAAGAAGTCAAGATATGGCAATTCTTGTCTTGTTTATAAGATTCTCTGACCTCTTCAAAGAATTCAGTCCCAATATCAGTTATGTTAATTCCTTCAATTGGAATCTGTGGTTCAGCTTCCAAAGGTACATAAGCTGGGTTATCAGGAGTGTTGGCTAAAGCCCATCTACTAAGTCCATCAGCATTCTTGTGAATGTTTCCTGCTTTAGAACTATATTCATGTTTCCTCTATATTCTTGAATGGCTATTTGCCATCTCAACATATGTCTGTTGGGATTTTTCATGTCAAAAAGTGATTTCACGGCATTACAGTCACTTATCACTTCAAAAACACTGCCATAAAGATAATAGTGTAGTTTCTCAAGTGCCCATACCAAACATAAGCACTCCATTTGGCTTGCACCATATCTGGCTTCTGTTGGTTTGATTTGTCTTGAGATATAACAAACTGGTCCTTCTTTAGGTTTGTCATCAATAATCTGGACTTGATGTAGGGCTGCCCCTAGTCCATCTCCACATGCATCAATGTACAACTTAAAAAGAATATTCCAGTCAGGCATGAGGAGTAAAGGTGCTTCTGTAAGGGCTTTCCTTATCTTCTCAAAAGCTTTAATTCTCTCCTGTGTCATCTCAAATACAGTCTGTTGATCACAGATTCTATAAAGTGACTTGGCTAGAATTGCAAAGTCTTTAAGGTGTGGCCTATAGTAACTGGCAAACCCAAGAAAAGACATCATTTTTTTTTATTCTGGGGAATTGGTTTAAGTAACACTGCTGCTACTTTGTTTTTGTCAATACCCAAGCTTAAACTAGAAACAATATGTCCTAATGCTTTGAGTTCTTCAACACCAAAACTGCATTTCTTAAGTGAAATTTTCATGTTCACTTCTACAACTTTATGAAGTACTCTTGCAAGTCTTTCAAGGTGCAAAGACCATGAATCAGAACATATGATAATATAATCAATATAAATGATAAGCCTTCCTTCAGACAATTCTGTAGGAAAGATGGTGTTCATCATCCTTTGATAATGGGATGGAGCATTTTTAATGCCAAATGGCATTCTAAGATACTCAAAAATACCACAATGAGTGATAATTCTAAGTAATTTCTTAGCTTTAGGTGTCAAGACACTTTGATGGAAGCCTTTCAATGCATCCATTGATGTTATATACTTGGCTTTAGACAATTGAGTCAAGGTTTCTTGAATTCTAGGGATTGGATACCTATCTGGAACTGTGTAGGTATTCAATTCTCTGAAATATCCAACCATTCTTGACTTATCATTATGCCATGCAATAATAACAGGTGTTGTCACTTCAACTTCCTCATTATGGCCTACTTTCCTTAGCACACCAAGTTGGATCAACTCTTGGATATGTTTTTCCAAGGCTTCTCTAGCTCTGGGACTGGCTGGATAAGCTGGTCTTCTAAGTACTGGAGGATATGGTCTGTCAATATTAAGAGTAATATCAACTTCATGCCCTCTTATAACGCCTAATGGTTCATTATGAGAGGCAAATGCATTTTTATATGTGTATAACACATTAATAAGTTCATTCCTCATCTTTGGTGACAATGATTGATTAATTTGTGCTTCAACAAGTTGATTAGTCACAAATTCATCTTTGTAAGTATCCTTGACAGAAGATACTACAGATATCTGTTTTGGCATATTGGAGAAAGCAAATTTTTGTCTTTTGTTATCTCCAATTGTGAAATATCTGTCCTTATGGTTATTTATATCAATACCATAAATATTTAAGTAATCATTCCCAAGAATGATGTGCTGAGATGTGCAGTTATCCATTACTACAATCTCAGTTTTCATTCTTACACTTCCTGCTGGATGTGGGAATACAATATTAGTGTCCAATATGCCCAAGGGGTACATATTGTTACTGGCACTACTGAATTGTACACCTTCTATTGGTAATAGATGGTTTTTCCATTCAGGAAGTATAATTTGGAGATAATCTTTGCCCACACAAGTGCAAAATGCCCCTGTATCCAAATTTACTTTGGCTTCAATATCACTCATCAGAACTGATGTGATACAGGATTCCCCAGCAGTATAACCCTTTCCTCTAGCAGGTTTTGTTTTACACATTCTGGCATCTTGGATATTGATCAGGTTGCAGCAATCCTCACTGTACTGTGGCAAGTGGGTATGGACTTCTGTGACCTCAAAGAAAGCTGAAATGTTCTCAATGGGATAGTCCTCCACTGGTGTATCTTCAGAGACTGCAGAATCTTGATCAGACTCTTCCTTCTCTTCAGTACACTGAATTTGTTCAATGACTTGAATTTCATTGATCTTTGTCTTCTTAGGACAAGTGTTGGCTAAATGTGAAGTACTTCCACATTTATGACACTTCAAGACAGGTCTTTCTGGTCTTCTTTCCTCTCTAGGAATCTTTGAGACTATTTTGGACTCTATTGGGTTTTTAATCCAAGTCTTACCAATTCTTGTTCTGGTAATGATATCTTCCATAGCATTAAAGTAGTCCTCTGTTGAACAAGGTTCCACACATCTGCTTTTGATAGCATGTTCCAGTTCTCCTCCACACTTTCTTAATATTTTCATATTAATCATAGTGTCAGACATATCTGGGTGTAAAGCAGATAATCTGTCTTTTTGTTTGAAGAACCAAGTAAGTGGTTTGTCTTTTTCTGAGTTAAAAATGGCACTTTCAAAAGCATTTTCCATTTTAAACCTCAAAGAATTATTGGCCCATTTGGTAATCACTTCAGATTTCCACCAAGACCAGTCATGTTTACCATGATCAATCCTCATTTTGTAATACCATTTCTTTGCAGTCCTGGTAAATAAACAGTGTAATTTTCCCACTATGATTTCATCAGGTATATTGAAGTCTTCTTGCAACATATCAATAGTCCTGATGAATTCAATATGGTTGTATTCTCCTTCACCAGAGAATGTTGGCCATTCTTCTATTTTGGGAATATCCCTTGTAGAGTAGGCATTTTCTCCTAAGAATGGGGTGAGACTTTCTTTAACAGAAAGTTTCTCTTCAGTTAAAGGTGTAGAATGTCTTGGCATATGTGGTTCATGATTCTTATGAATTTGTTCCACACTTGCAATTATTTCATTCTTCAACTTCTGCCTTTCACTGTCACTTTTTGCTAAGTGTATGGCAAATTGATTGGTATTCTCAACTATTTTTAAGACTTGGTCTTGCAAAATTGTAAGTTGATCATTCACCTTAAAAATGGAAAAATCTTCCATTTCATCATGCTGAATTTGGCACATATTTTCAATTCTTTTGCAAGAATTGGTAATTGAGTCAAGTCTGGCATTTGTCACTTGGTGCAATTCAATGTATGTTTTGTCATTTTTCTTTAATTCAACTATATCTGATGCAATTTTAGTTAACTTTCTATCAAGTTTACCAATTTCTACATTAATACTAGTCTGTACACCAATTATTTGCGTGGAAAGTTTCTGTTCATCCTTTCCTGCTCCTTTGCTGTGAATTCCATCAGAGTTCTGGCCATATTGAAGACACTGTCCACGGCTGAAGGCTCCAATTTGGGGATCCTGTACCCCTGTGGGTAAGGTCTGTGCCAATTGGCTTTGCCTTTGCCCTTTCCTTGATGGTTCTTGGGACCTTTCTGCTGCTTCTGAGGTCCCTTGGGCTTGTCCTTGGACACTTCTGGAGCTTGTTTGGAGCTGGTAGACGCCACTGGTGCCTCTGTCTCCAAAGCTGGAGTCATTTCCAACTCTTTCTTCTGGTCTATAGATAAAAGACTTTTGTTCTTCAACCAATTCTTTATCTTTTTGACCTTGTCTTTGCAAGACAGGGGGCTCCATCCTCCTAAGAGTTCTATGATCTTCTCCTGACCCAGAAAGCTCTTGATGTGTAAGTAGGAGTTCATGGCCCCCTGCCAAAGGCTTGGGCAGATTTCCCACTCCTCTTCCTTGGCTGCTCTGAACCAGTTTTTGTACTGGCATTGATATATTTCTATTTCTGCCACCTGAAAGTGGTTCAGCCCTTGAAATCAGTTCAGGCTCTGAATTCACGTCAAAATCTGTTGGTACAGACCTTGGGGAATGGGGGGCAACTCTGGCATCCTCCAAATGTGTCTTTCTTGTGGAAGACTTGGCACTTCTGGATTTGGTCTTGCCTCTTCCTTGTCCACATCCATCTGGTTGGACTGAATAGTTGCTTCCATTTCTGGTATGCACCATTCTTACATCAATTTAAGGATAAAGAGTAAAAATAAAGATAAAAACACACCTTTTGGTGGTAATTTATTCTTTTCAGAATTAAATAAGGTGCCTCTTTTAGCAATTTGCACCTCAATACTTTCCTCAGATTCTGGGCTAGTAATATATCTTTTACTGAGTCTGTTGCCAGCTGCACAGTATTTGATTAAAGACACTAGAAAAATTATAAAAGAGAAAAAATTATTTTTTATACTATTTAAAATATTTTTAAAGATTTTTTATAAGTTTTATATTTTTTAATATTAAAAAATTATTCTTTTTAAAGAAAAAAAATTAAAATTTAAGATTTTGAATGAAAATTAATTCAGAGTAACTCAAGGAATAATTTTATAAGTTTTTGGATGTGAAAAAGCCACGTGTAAAACAGTATAAAATCAAACCAAATTCCTCAATGAAAAAGATTTCCAAAACAATTTCAAAGATAAGAATTATTTTAACTTTAAAATTAAAGAAAAAAAATATTAAATTAATATATTTTAGAGCTTAAAAATATATTAATTAAGGGTACAAGGTTCAAAAAACACGGCCAGGCCCCCAAATGTAAGATGTGACTATGAAACTGTTGATAATATTACTATTAATCAATAGTACTATGTCTGTTCTTATGAAATATAATAATAAAATATTATTATAACCACAATTAAATAATTAAAGAATTATTTCTTTCACGTTTTAAGCACTACTAGTGATTTTAACAGTGAGCAAGTAATTGTCTACAAGAATCAATTACAAGAAGAATTTAATAATAAAAACTTCTTTTATTAAAATAATAAATTATTTTAATATATAATTATCTTTTGCAAGAATAATTATAAAGCTAATCCTTGAGGAAAACTATCACTAGAGAAAAACTTTAAGAATTAAAGATAAATCACTCACTAATATTCCAAAGAACTTATTGAAAGATAAGATAGAGAGATTTGACGTAGAATTGTGGATTTAGAAGATCAAAATGAACTTATAAATGTATTACAACAATATAGTTAATTTCTATGATTTCACGTCTTTCTGATTGATTCTGAAAGAATAAAACACTTAAGAAAAGTTTTAACTAATACTTACTTGTTGGTAATACTGATATAAATGATTAATAAGATGATGATACAGAAAAAACAGCAAAAAGAGGCTTCTTTTAAGTCAACAACAGCTCACAGAGGCGTGCCATGGAGCAAACTGAAAAACCAGTGAGTGAGAAAACAATAAACCTTTTTGGATTAATGATTGCATCATCTGTTGTCACATAAGATTATCATAATTACTTAATTGATGCTTTGACGTGACTACCAACCCCAATATGGTTAAGAATAAAAGGAGTAACATCTGTAAATCTTCTTTTATTCCAAAATCATCATTGATTTCTCAAAGTTATCAATGTTATTGCCAATTTCATCACAGGTTTTAATTACTGTGAATTTTTGAAGATTCAGTGTTTCACGTAGAATGGTCAAAAATGGACTATAAATAAAACTTTTGATTTTACTAGTAAAACTGGAATTCTTTTTGGTTTTACCATAGATAATACAGTTCTCTATTTGTCCTGAAAGTTTCATAAAGATTCATTAAGAATTGTATTTTGAATGAATTTTTGAAGTTTTTACCTCATTTCTACGTAGAATTGCAAATATCAGTGTTTCACTGGTTGCTATGAGGTAAATCAATGGATACAAGTCCAAAAAGGGTTTTAATTACTCTTTTGGTGTTTATCCATGGAAAGTCATTAAGAATTGACGTGGTTACAGGAGTCTAAGTTGCTCTTTACCTCCTTGGCACATCAAAATAGCAGGTTATTTGCTATTTTCTTAAGATTTACAGTAGTTGTGACATGGTAACCAAGTTCCCAAAGAGGTTTAGTTTACCAATTGTGTCAAGATCAGCCATGGAACCAAGCTTTGGAGCTATCCACGCCTCTGAGTCCTCAGAAGTTGGGTACCCTGGCTCTCTTTGATGTCTTTTGTCCCCCTTGCCTATTTTTTACGTCAAAATAGTAATTTAAGCTTAAAGTGAGATATCTACTATGGGTGTACCAAAAGTCCATGTAAGAATACCATGATATTAAGTGCTCAAAACATGTATAACACTATTCTTAGTGTATATGTAACATGGGATTTCTCACTTTCCCATTATTTTGGCGTCAATTTAAGAAAAACAAAAATTTTCACGGATCTTTTATGTGGTATTGATGATGTGGTATTGAAGTATTTTCCATTTTACCACCTCAAAGAGTTAATTTGAGCTTATTCACTCTATGGAGCTACCCTAGGTGAATTTTTGTGTAGAATCCAAATCTGGTCTTAAATCCATGGATTTACTTACTCAATAAAAAGTTATTCATCTTTTCTGAAATCAAAAATGATGAATTTTGAATATATGCATGATTTATGAGTTATGTATAATTCAAAATTTCTTTTTTAAGATAATTGTGGCCTATTTGGGTATGTAAAATATACCTCAAGGCTCACATAATCCAAACATATCCTTCAATGTGATGTCAAAAATGTATGAAAGACAGCTGTAGGTATTTTATGATTATTCATTGCAAAATAGGAATGAATTTTGCCTATTTACACATGATAAAAACTGTAAAATTATAAGAAAAATATTAAAGTTTTGTACTCAAGTTCTTCTTTTTTAAATAATGAATGACTGGTCAAGAAATAATGTTATTTTGAACAAATAAGGTATGAAAATATAATGGGAAAAGTTCCCATTTTAACATTTCCAGATATTGTTCAAATGGATAATCGCTATGAGTAATTGATGGAAGAAAATGATTAATGATGATAAATAGATTTCATTGCTTTCAAAAGAATGAATTTTTTGACAAATAGAGCTGGTCACATAATATATGGCCTTTATGTCAATCAAAGCTTTACATTTTAAGTGATTGAGAAATAGTTCCAGATTAAACACAATATTTAATCATGTTATTTCTCATATAGCCTCCATCGAGTATCATTAAGTAAATATGGTATTTAATGAATAGCTTTTTCCACTAAATAAACCTTTAGTTACTGAAAGGGCTGGGGTAATCTTACAATGAATCTTTACTTAATCTGAATGACGTATAATAAACCATCGTTGCTGGAATTCCACTATTGTTTTATCTTGTGGTGAAGAAAAAATTTAATAAGCCCCAAAAATAGGTTCATGGTCCTAATCACATATTTTGCGGAGAAAGGCTAAATTGTCAAGCTTTCCGTATTGATATTGTATTTGGCGTTAGCTGAATCCGTATATCAAAAAGTTAAGTAATGTTAGGGGCTTCATTTACTTTTGGAAATCGTCTTGATAGCCTAAATAAGTGTAGTAGTTTCATCCAATCGTAATAGCTTTGTAATCGTGGGAAAAGGGTAACCTTTTTATTGATGGGAATGTATATTTTTGATCAAAAATCTTTTGAATAAGTAATTTTAGAGTTTCTAAACGCAGCTAACAGAAAACGTATTATGGAGATATAATGTTGGAATAGAAGATAGATAAAGAAGAATCCACAGATTCAAATTGAAATAACTATCTAAAAAATACCAATAATAAAGATAATAATTATAGCTTTAGAAATAATTAATGTCGGAAAATAGGAAATTTAAAGAAAAACATTTGGATTTGGATTTTTCAATGAACCTCTTTAGGTCTCATATTTCATACTTCACTAAAATGATCTCTCAGTATATTTAACAGAGAAGACCTAAATTTATATTTCATTGGATCCATTGTTTGAAGTAGCTGTAGATTTCAGCCCTTAATTTTCATTCTAATATCTATAGTAATAGGGGAGGAAAATAACTTTGAGTTATCCGGAAGATAAATTATATTATTTCTTGGAAATCTTATCTGCTTAAAACTAAAACCCTTATCCTCCCTTGTTTTATTCTTTAATTAATTACATCATTGGATATACCAACTCCTTGAACAGAAAATCTAATGAAATCCTTTGATTATCATTCGCATCCACAAACACATTTCTTCTTGGGTTTTGGGTGGTTCTGTAAATGTCATAAACTATTTTTAATCAATTCATCAGAATTATGGATATAAAGGGGCACAGAAATCAAAGTGGATTCTTGAATCATGAGCAGACTAAGTGATAGTTAAACTTAATGTATTGGATAATGTGGACTTCTTTCTATCAATTTTTTTTTTCAAAAAGGTGTTACTGACTATTTCCTAAAACAAAGCTTTACAAGAGGAGAGGAAAGATATTATCTGTAACTGATTGTAAATGCTGAGTCATTGATTCCTAGATATAATAGATCTTTTTCTTTGATTTAAGCGAAGAATACTTCCTATTAAAAAGGAGGAAAACAGTAAAAAATAAATGAAAAGACTTATCAAGATCTAATTCATACTTTTCGAAGAACTACAACAATAAATCGGCCGGTACTGATTGAGTTGTCTGTCCGTTTCATGATGTGGGAGACTCCCCTTTGGTAGCTCTTCCTATGAATAGTGATGGTAATACTAGATCTAAATGTATGAATCAGTAGGAATATATCTGGTTCTTCCAGATTGTGAGTGTTGAGGTATATTTCACATACCCAAATAGGTCACAATTATCTTGAAAATAAATTCTTAATTATGAATAACTCATAAGTCATTCATATATCCAAAATTCATCATTTTTGATTTCAGAAAAGATGAATAACGTTTTATTGAGTAAGTAAATCCATGGACTTAAGGCCAGATTTGGATTCTACACAAAAATTAACCTAGGGTAGCTCCATAGAGTGAATAAGCTCAAATTAACTCTTTGGGGTGATAATATGGAAAATACTTCAATACCACATAAAAGATCTGTGAAAATTTTTGTTTTTCTTAATTTCATGCCAAAATAATGGGAATGTGAGAAATCCCATGTTACATATACACTAAGAGTAGTGTTATGCATGTTTTGGGCACTTAATATCATGGTATTATTACCAGGACTTTTGGCACACCAATAGTGGATATCTCATTTTAAGCTTAAATTTCTATTTTGACATGAAAAAATAAGCAAGGGGGACAAAAGACATCAAAGAGAGCCAGGGTACCCGATTTCTGAGGCCTCAGAGGCATGGACAGCGCCAAAGCTTGGATCCATGGCGGATCTTGGCCTAAATATTAAGCTAAAACCTTTTGAAAACTTGGTTACCATGTTACAACTACAGTAAATCATAAGAAAATAGCAAATAACCTTCTATGTTGATGTGCCAAGGATGTAAAGAGCTACTTAGACTCCTTTAACCATGCCAATTCCTAATGACTTTGCAATTATAGACCCTAAAAGAGGAGCTAAAACCCTTTTTGTACTTTTATCCATTGATTTAACTCATAGCAACCAATTAAACACTGATATTTGCAATTCTACGTAGAAATGAGGTAAAAACTTCAAAAATTGATTCAAAATACAATTCATAATGAATATCTCTGAAGCCTTCAGGACCAATGGAGAACTGTATTATCTGTGGTACAACCAAAAAGAATTTTACTGTTACTTGTAAAATTAAAAGTTTTACTTACAGTCCATTTTTGACTATTCTACTTGAAATATTGAATCTTCCAAAATTTACAGTAATCACAACCTGTGATGAAATTTCCAATAACATGGATAACTATGAGAAATCAATGATCATTTTGAAATGAAAGAAGATTTACAGATGTTACTGCTTTTATTCTTAACCTCATTGGGGTTGGTAGTCACATAAAAGCATCAATTAAGTAATTATGATAATCTTACGTGACACCAGATGATGCAATCAATAATCCGAAAGAGTTTATTATTTTCTCACTTACTGGTTTTTCAGTTTGCTCCATTGCATGCCTCTGTGACCTGTTGTTGACTTAAAAGAGGCCTCCTATTGCTGTTTTTTCCCATCATCATCTTATTATCCATTTATATCATTGTTACCAACAAGTAAGTATTAGTTAAACTATTCTTAAGTGTTTTAATTCTTTCATAATCAATCAGAAATACGTGAAATGATAGAATCCAACTATATATTGTTGTAATCCTGCTATAAATCATTTTGATCCCTTAAATCCACAATTCTATGTCACATTTCTGTACTTATATCTTTCAATATGATCTTTGGAGTATATGTGAGTCATTTATCTTTATTTCTTAAAGTTTTTCTCTAAAATTAGTTTTTTTCAAGAATTATATCTATACTCATTCTTGCAAAAGATAATTATATATTAAAATAATTTTATTATTTTGATAAAAGAAGCTTTTATTATCAAATTCTTCTTGTAATTGATTCTTGTAGAAAATTACTGCTTCCTGTTAAAATCGCTAGTAGTGTTTCACAAATGAAAGGAATAATTCTTTAATTATGTAATTGTGGTTATAATAATATTTTAATATTATATTTCATAAGAACAGACATATTACTGTTGATTAATAATGATATTATAATGAGTTTCATAGTCAAATCTTACACAGAGAAAATCCCTTTCTCTATCATAAGACATACAATGTTTCATTGAAGTCAAGATATTATGAAAGAATTACGTAGGAAATCAAGAAAAATGGAAGTGGGGAAATATTCACATAATTCAGGCTCAAACATGAAAAAATGCTTACCAGATCTGCACAGAATGGGATATCTAACACCTCATGTGAATCTTTGTTTGACCTTTTGTATCTTTCTACACCTGTTTTAGTTATTTGACTAAGCCTATCTAGTGTTAGGCCAAAATTCTTATATCAATTGTTGAATTTTTTTATTGAAGGGGATATCTAAGCTGGCCCTGATGAAAGAATCTTGATACTTCAAAGGAGAAATTACTTAAATCTTCATCAGGGACTCATTTTACATATTATAATATACATCTCATGAGACTAATTTTGTATTCATGAGATGAAATTCACTTTTCAAAGGATTCTTAATTATTGAGAAGTACGGGGGGTTCTAATTTCAACATAATCTAATTCAAAAAACATGGAGCTTCACATAAATCACTTGAAATATTGATAGAGCTTCCAGTAAGGTTCATGATTAGTACATTGGTGTAGCACGCGGTCAAGGTGGTCTTAACAATGGCGTCCACTGTTCAAGTCCTGCTCTTGCTCACAAACTCATAGTACATAGATTTACACATGAATTTGCCTTCCTGAGTCTGTGAGCACTTGTAATTAGTATAAAGAGCCAAAGAACAGAACTTGGAAGGAAAATGGGTAGTAAATCCCAGGGTTTCTTGCCTTCCAAGGTCTCATTAGATGATTCCTACTTTCCTATGCAAAGAGAAAATTCAAGCCCTGTTTCTTTACACTGAAGGGAAAGTTTAAAGTACAAGGACATAAAAAACAGTATCCAAGAGTAACTGAAGCTTGTAGAAAGCGGATTGAGATAGTGGGTTCTGGCAATGAGACATATCTAGTGATCACTACTGTAGCTCAATTTCTTACCATTTTAAAAAAGGTTCTAATCGAGGTGTTGTGTGTAGTTCACATGTTAGGAAGAATTGAATTATTTTCAATTGAAATGTCAAATTGTGTGCGTGTATTACATAAGTGAGTTTCAATTTAAATATGAGGTGTCAATTATGACAGTAAATGTATTGTAAAACTCAGTTAAATTAAATATGTAAATTACAATTATAATATGTGATGAGGAATTAAAGGAAAAATAAAATGGAAAGATTAATTTGGGGGGGAAGGAACTCTAGCTCTAAGGGGGAGCCAAAGCCCCAAAGTCCTTGCTGAAAGGTGTGGGATGTCAAAATCCATGCAAATTTTCATCACTTTTGGCCTGAAATTGAGTCACATGGTCTGTGGCTCAATTGATGATAAGGTTTTGATACCAACCAGGGCAGTTTTAACCATTGCCAAGAGGGTCAAACTACCCCAAAGTTGAAACAATATTAGTAAATACAGTTTCAAACGGTTTCTACTTCTCTTACACACATTCTGACATTTTTTGAAGGATCTAGACCCGGTATCACTATATTAATGGCTGATTTAAGGGTCTAAAATGGCTAAAAATAGCTAAAATAGATAAAATAAGCCCTTTTTTGGTCTAAACCAGTGCTCAATAACGCCATAATTGGATTTTCTGTGGTCAGAGTGTTTTTCACAACTGAAAAGAGTAAATTTTACTTTTGGAGTAAGAGAATTTATGGCTAGAAAAGAATGTTTTCTTTGCCCCACTTTTCTCTTCATGTTAGAATCTCTTCCTGTTATAATTAGTTTAAAAACTGTTAAACCAATCAATAGAAGATTCCAACCACCCTTTTTAAATCATTTTAAAACTTTTAAACACATGAAAAAATCATTTTAATAATTTTTTGTACCTCTTATAATCATTTTTACCCCTTGAACCGCTCCATGAGTAAATTAAAGCATCTTTCATCACTGTTAACTTTGTCACTTTGTTTCCAGCTTCACTCTGGTCACTTTTGGCTGTGTTTTATCTTTAAATATGTTCTTAAATATTTTTTTCTTCAATTAATTGCTTGCAGTTCTTTGCTCAATTAATTCCAATTGAAATTGCTCTTGAAGAAATTTGTTTTGTAGCCTTGAATATCTCTTTTAGAGTATTTTTGGATAAACGTTTATTGTTGGTAAAACAATAAACATTTATAATGATATTGTTTTATACTTATAAAATTCAAAACAATGAAATTGGCCTGTTTTCTCTTAAAGCTACTATTTCATACTATTTTAAATCATTTCTTACCTTATACAAATTTTGAGGACAGCAAAAGTACTTGATTTTTAATCAAAGTTTCATATCCTCACCTTAAATACTGACATTTTCTGGGTGACACTGGTGGAGCCCGCCATACAATACCACGGGTGAATGGGTGTGACCCATGCACACAAAGGCAAAGAATGTGAGGGCCTAATGTCAAGTGGCATTGACCATTTGAAGGCGGTTCAGGTGTGGTTCCATGTGTTCCTGTGAGTGCTTGTGCAGTGGTGGGGGCAGGTGCATTTGTGGTTGCTTGTGCAGTGGCGGGGGCAGGTGTGGGTGCTTGTGCAGTGGCAGGGGAAGATGCATAAGTGTGAGACATGTGCAAGATGGCAAGAGAATGTGAAGATGTAATTTTATGAAACCTACCTGCACAAAGCACTCATTAGAACATGTGACCAACTCCATGCAACTTACAAACATCCAAACTCTCATGGACGCAATGTGATTCCAAGGCCCACATTCATAATGGGACTATTTCCCTTCCAACATGATGATGGTGCAGTTGTGTCATTTTGGATCCTGTTATATGTGAGTATGAGCCTGTGAGGTATGTATAACATACCCATAAGGCCACAAAAGACTTTATATACAGTTGAATTAGTGTTTAACAGACTCTTAAATTGAATTTAAAAAAACAAAATAATAAAAAGTAAGTATAACTTTTTTTTGGATAGAGAAAGTTCTAAACATTATGTCATTTTTGGATTCTACACCAAAAATGACCTAGGTTACACCCATAGGGTGGTATACCCAACAAGGCTTATTTCTTATGTTATTAGAAGTTTCAAAAATATCACAGTACTAATGTAACTTTTTTAACCTTTTTATTAAAATCGTTAAACTTAAGCTTAAATAAGCTTAAATTTAAATTTGCATAAGGTTTATGCAAAATTACCAAAATTTTAGTTGAAATTGAGGTGTTGTGTATATTTACTGAATTGGCTGAGGATTTGCCATAAAGAATGTAAATCCTGCATAAGCTCAATTTCAATGGGTTTAAGGCCATAGTATGGCTTTAAATAGATAAAAGGCCAAAATCCATGCAAAAAGGTGGGACAAAGGAAAAAGACCAAATACAGCTAGGGTACCCAAGCTTTAAGATTAGACTTTGATCCAAACTTAAAGTTCGAACTGGTTTCATCCCAATTTGGACAGGAATCTCAAGCAGCCAAAGGGTAAATCCCAATATGCAGGCTTGAAATTTAGGTTTTAAGAACTTTCAAAACTCAATTAAGCTTAAAAAGCTTAAATAAGCATAAATCCTTAAGGTTACAAGAATTAGAAACGTATCAAAAGTTAAGGTTTGGTGTGTATTGCTATTTTACATGGAAAAATAGTAATAAATTAAAAATTCATTCAAAATCCAATTCTTAATGGGTTTGCTTGAACATTTTACACATCTTACAATTCAATATTATTTATATATAAAACAAATTTTAAGTTTCTTTTATAAACAGACTTCGTGGGTAATTAGCCTGGAGATTTACTCTTTTAATTATACTTAAAGAGAATTGAGATTTCTTTAAAAATTGATTAAAAATTGAGTTTAAGAGATTTCAGCTTGAAACTCTATTTTGAAATTTTTCATGTGATGAACTCTAATATAAATAAACTTCTTTTACATGAAAGTTTAAAATAATTAACTTAAATGAGGATGAAAGTTACTTGGAGTTAAGAATAACACCAGTAACTTTAAATTGTAATCAAAATTAAGTTACCTTAAGTTAAGAACCTTATTTTTAGGCATGCTTTTTCAGTTTTGACGTAAGAATGCCCTCTATATCCATTGTGAATCATGAGAGCTGCGCTGTAGAAATAAAAAGAGTCTTTTCATCACTGTTTTTGTCCATCATCAATTATCAATCCAATCATATTAGACATTTAAACAGGTAAAGTTTTAACATATATAAAATCTTATTATCAAAGTATATCTTAAGTATTTTATTCTTTATAAATTGAAAGTTAAAGAATTGAAATCATAGAAATTGGATTATTGTTGTAATCACCTATAATATATTTTATTTTATGAAATTATTGTTTTTAATATATCTTTTAAAATCCACAAATTCCTCTCAAATACTTTTTAATCATAATTTTTATCATAAATAGTTGTTTTATCATAGAAATATTGACTTTTGGTGTGTTTTTAACCTATAATAACTATTTAATATAATAACTGCTGTATTTGACTTGTTGTATTAAATTTATATTATAAGTGCGCTTTTCTCTAAAATTCTATATCTTTTTTATCTATTTTTAGTTTGTTTATATAGAATTTTTATATAAGAATTATTTCTGCACAGTGTGTGTTATAATTCTTTTATAAAGAATATCTATATATTATTTATAAGTGGTGAGATTTTTATATCTTCCACATGTAATTGTCCCATTAAGAGCTTAAACTTGTTATTGTTATAATTGTCAGTGACTCTAACAATAATAGAATAATTATAATTTATTATAATTATTATTTTTTTTATTATCATTTGATATAAAATAACTAAATTTATTTTTTTTATATAATTATTTGTAATAATTATATTTCAATTTGTGGTTATAATATTTTAATGTATTATATTTTTCTACTGAGGACAGTCATAGTACTCTTGATATTGTTAATATCTTCAAGAGTTTAATAGACAAAATTTACATTTGGGGGCCTGGCTGTGATTTTAACCAATTTTCAGGACATAAATAATACTCTAGACCTTATTTTACTGTTTTTTGAGGTAAAATTGCCATAAGTACCTTAATATTGCCTTTTTTGGGACTTATCCCTTATAAATAATCTTTATAATAGTAATAAAGTTATTTTTTTAATAAGAATATTGTTGGAAACAGTATATGATTTAGTGAATTGGAATAAATTGCTTTTGCCCAACTAGTGGCTTTTTCACACACAGACTTGAAATTTATTCTTTCAGTTATTCTAGTATAAAGTGAAGGATAAGACCATTTTGATTAATAACTTATTAATTGCATAATTATTATCTCTTTAAAGAAAATATAAAATCAAATAGAAAATTTAAAATTTAAAAATCTTTACCAAAAACATTTTTTCTTTAATCTTAGTTATTTTTTTCTTTTGATGTCATTTGGCACAAATTAAATTGAAACAACTTTATCCAATAAGTTTAGTTTATAGTTATTTCTATTTCTTGATAAAATAACTTATATATTTTTTCTCTAGTGTCATCGATCAGAGAAAGTCCTAAAGAATCTGAAGCCTAAGAGTCTAGTCTTGAAATTCAAACTAGCCCAGCAGCAAGGGCTTTAATTACCAAAGAACTCTTTAAAGGTCCAGCAGGTGAATTCAATCCATTTCTTAGTCTCAATTGCTTTATATTTATTTGAAATGACTCCTACTAGAAGTGGAAGTAACTACTCCATCCAATCAAATGGGTCTGGACCAGGATATTCAAGTCATAGATCCAAAGGACAAGAATGTCAGCCCAGAGGAGAGGCAAAAATGTAGGATTCCAGAACTTCCACCAGTTCCCAAAGGTTAGCCAGCACCTTTGACACTCTTATTGAGAGTCCAGAAGCTGAAATAACTTCTAGTTCTGTTGTTAGACCTGAATCACTTTCAACAGGCAACAATAGAGATATACCAGTTTCAGTACAAGAACTGGTTTATGGCAGCAAAAACGCAAGGGTTGGAACTTCTCCAAAGTCTTTGGATAGGCACCATGAACTCATATCTTCAAGTGAAGAAGTTCATGGGGCTAGAAAAAACAGAGGAGCTTCTGAAAGGTTGGACACCCATGTCTTACAAAGGACAAGTCCAACAGATAAAAACTTGGTTGAAAAACCAGAGCATTTTATCAGAGGACCAGAAGACAAAATTGGCCCAAGAAAAGGAAAACAGCCCAGTTGAAGCTCCCTCAGCCTCCAAAAGCAAAAATATGCCTCAAAAAGTGCCAAAACAGCCCAAGAAAACCCCAAATACCAACAAGAAGGGCAAGAAAAAAGAAAAGGGAAAGGCAAAGCCCAAGTGGAACAAGCCTTAACTGCAGAATGACAGGATTTTTAACAAAGAGAAGAAAGCCATGGACAATGTGTTCAAGATGACAAGAACTCTGATGGAATTAAAAAACAAGAAAGAAGAAAGATTGAACCAATCTTTTCCAAAGAAGTAGACCTTGTAAATCCTGTAAACCAAATTGAAACTTGTAATAAAGAAATTATAACAAAGCTTAAAACATTTTAGTATATCCAACAAAAGCTGAGTAATGAGATACTACAAGTAAGAGAATCACAAAAGACCATTATTGGTCTTGAAAATGTTAATAAAGACAGAATTGTGTCTTTGTCTCAAATTTGTGCAAGAATTGAGTCTAAAGTTACCTTACTCAATCAACCAGATGAGAATTCTATTTATTTTGTATCTAGACAGTTGAAAGAATTAATAATACAAGTTCAGAACTTGGAAAACTCAACTGGCCACAATGCAGCTCTTTTCCAAGAACAATTGAAAAAAGTGATAAATAAATACTTGAATTCAAAGAATATATTCAATCAAGTATTAAAAATATATCACTTAAAGATGAATTTCCAAGACACTTCAAACCAATTCTTGACATAAATGTGCTAAACTTGAATAATGACTTACATAATAAAATTTAAAGTAATGCAGAGGTGGAAGCTACTTTCACTTTTAAATACATTCCAAGACTAGAGGAATGGCCAGCCTTCAGTGGTGAAGGGGAATATAATCATATGGAATTTATGAAAACAATTGATATGTTTAAAGAAGACTTTAACATACCACATGAATACATAAGTGCCAGATTACACTCATCTTTACCAAATGAGCAAAGAAATGGTATTACAAAATGAGACAAGACCATGGTAGATGTTCTTGGACTTGGTGGAAAGAACAAATTCTTTCCAAATGGGAAAATGATTCCTGGAAATTTAAAATGGAAAATTCTTTTGAAGAAGCCATTTTTAATATAGAGAGGGACAGGCCCATGTCTTGGTTTCTTAAAGAAAAGCACAGATTAACTGCCCTTCAGCCTGATATTTCTGAAAAAATGGTACATAAAAGGAAATTGAGAAAGTGTGGTGGTGACCTTGAGCATTCTATAAGAAGCAGATGTATGGAGCCTTTCTCTGAAGAAGATTATATTAATTCCACGGAGGACATCACTACTAGAACAAAACTTGGTAGAAATGGGAATAAACCCCCAGTGGACAACAAGACCAGTGGGAACCCAATTTTGCAACCCAATAACCCACATGACAAAGCTCCTTTGAAATGTCATAAGTGTGGAAGTACATCTCATTTGGATAATACTTGTCCCAAAAAGACAAGAATGAATCATTAATGCCAATTGACGGTATAAAATTCAGCAGTGACAGCCAAAATTTGCACCCCTTGGGGTATATTTGAAGAAGCAATTACATTCCCTAATCCTACAAGAAGTATCAGATTAAAAGTTGAATTTGTTGCTATCAATAATTGTACTTCACAACACTTTATACTTGGAAATGATTATCTCAATATTTATAATATTGATTATGATAACCATAAAGACAGGTATGTCACCATAGAGGAGAATAAAAGGCAAAAATTTTCTTTTCCACTGAAAAACAGAGAAGTAACTGTCATTATACAAGTAAGAGAGTTTCATAAAGAACAATTTGTGTCAGATCAATTAATTGAAGAACAAATCAGTCGCACATTAACACCAGAAATGAAGGAAGAAATTCTTTGAATTTTATTTCAATACAGAGAAACCTTTGCTTTTGATAATGAACCACTTGAAGCTATCAAAGGCAATGAAGTGGACATTATTCTTAATGTGGAAAGACATTAACCCCCACTTTTAAGAAGACCAGCTTACCCAGCTAGCCCTAGGGCCCAAGAAGCATAAGAAAGTCATATTAATGAACTATTGAAACTGGGAGTTCTTAGAAAGGTTGGACACAATGAAGTAGTAGAAGTAACAACTCCTGTAATAATCACTTGGCATATTGATAAATAAAGGATGGTTGGTGATTTTAGAGAATTGAATACCTACACTATTCCGGATAGGTATCCAATTCCTAGAGTCCACGGGACTTTGACTCAATTATCCCAAGCAAGATTTATTTACCCTATGGATGCTCTTAAAGGCTTCCATTAGAACTTTTTAACACCTCATGCTAGGATATTATTGAGGATTATTGCTAATTGTGGTATTTATGAATATTTGAGCATGCCTTTTGGTATTAAAAATGCACCCTCTCATTACCAAAGGATGATTAATACCATCTTCCCACATGAATTATTAGAGGGATGGTTCATAATTTATATTGATGACATTATTATTTGCTCAGACACCTGGCAATTGAATTTAGAGAGACTTTCATTAGTACTTAAGAAAATTCTTCAAGTGAACATGAAGATATCTCTTAAAAAATGTAATTTTGGGTTTCATGAGTCAAAAGCTCTAGGACATGTAGTCTCAGGACTGAGCCTTGGTGTGGATAAAAACAAATTAGCTGCAGTATTACTGAAACAAATTCCCCCGAACAAGAAAGAAATGATGTCTTTCGCAGGGTTTGCCAGTTATTACAGGAAAAACCTTAAAGATTTTGCAATCCATGCCAGATCATTGTACATAATTTGTGATCAACAAACTGTCTTTGAAATGACACAGGAGAGGTTTCAAAAATATGAAAATATCAAATATTGTTTATTATTATTTTCTTATCATTCTTGGAATTAAATAGTTATATTTATATGTCAGTCATTCCCACCTTCTTTTTTTACTGTCAGTGGATATTGGTGTCCATATCCTTTACTAATTCCATTGTTCTTTCTGGCAGGTTGAAAAAGTGAATTGAGGATTGATTTGGTTAGTTAATTGGGTTTTAGATTCTTTATTATTTTGGAATCTGTAATTCCTTCCTTCTCTTCTTTGGCATAATTGTACTTACTATCATGTTTTCTCAAAGAAATATATCTTTCATTCATTTCTGTATCCCATTTCAGACCTCCAAGGGAGTTGTTGATTCTTTAGTTCCAGGCCACTTTTTTTCCCCAAGAGCCCCTGTGCCAATAGATTAACTAATAAAGAATTTCTTTTCCCTGTGTTCATTCATTATTTTTTCATTTAATTCACTCAACTCATCAAAATTGTTAGTTGCTCATTCACATTAATTCAATTATATGTTGCCACTTCTCACTTTTATATAATTCATTGATCATTCTTCAAAATTGAAAGCCAACCTATTTTTATTTCAATTTCCCTTCTAGAATATATATTCAAATCATCATGTTAATTCAATTCCTAAATAAGGTTTTATTGTTGCATTTGATTTTTGAAATTGGGAATCAAACTTCATTCAGATACATTCTTCACATCAAGATTAATTTTGACTTTTTTGTCATGATTTTTTTATTTTTCAGAAAGAATTAACATGCTTTTATTTGATAAATTCATTTGACATAAAATGGAGATTTACTTCAATAAAATTTATTGACCTGAATATTTATTTATACTGCTCATTTTGACATCAAGAGTTTGTACTGAATTGACTTTGCCTCATTAACGTATTTGACCAATTGATTTTTTTCGAAGATTTTGATTTTCCTCAATATTATTGATTTCAATTTTCCTAAAGATATTGGATATGTTTTTTACTTCAAGCTCTCATTTGATATGCCTCAAGTTTTTCATATTCAAATTTTAAATTTTATTGTCACTTCACCTTTTTATTCTGAAAGGTATTCCCAATCAACATTCACCTCCTGCAAGAAAGAAAAGATCTCAGGCCAGAACTGAACGTATTCTCAATCCAACACCAAGAGTTCCTCTTGATGGCACCCAGCAGTTCATCTTTATGGCACCCAGCAGTTCCTCAACTGAGGGACCAATTAGACAGAGGACCAATCATGCAAGGATCAGCACTATCCAAGAAGATTAAGCAGATTCTCAGGAGTAGTTGGCACTTTTCCAAGAATTTCAACAACCACTCTATGAGTTCCTGGCTAGGATGATGCAGAGGAGGAGGAGAACTGGGTGGGAAAAGAAGAGTCTGATAGTACCAAGGCTGCCCCTTCTCCTATGGGGGAATCTCAAGGTACTGGAGGGTAAGCCCTAGCCCAGTCTAAGAAGCCTGTTTCTAATCAGTCTCAACCATATTTATTGGCCATAATGAAAAAAAAGAACAAAATTAAGTCCAATATTCAAGCTTATTGATCTTCTGAACCTTCAAGACCAACCGTATTTAAGAAAACCCCTATGAAGGCACCAGACCTCTTTGAAGGGACTCAACACTTCAAAGACAGAAGTTTTTTTCATCCCACCAAGCCCATATTCCATAATGATCAGGAAAAGTTCTTTGAAGTCAGGAAGAAAATCATTGATGCCACTTGTTTTCTCATTGGCAGGGAAGCAAAATGTATTTAGCCTTAGCTTTCCAATATCAAAAATTAATATTCAACTTACCTCCTAAATAACTGAAATTTGTTTTACTCCAAATCTTTACTTTATTTGGGCACCCAGAAAATGGAAAATGCCAACTCTTTCCTCTTGAATGGGGACCAAAAGCTGAGGAATTCTGAAAAGAAAGAAGAATCAGGGAGGGCTTGTGTGCCTATCTTGGAGGGAAGAATATTCTTGAGGTTTGTATAAAAGGGCCTCAAAACTAGCTTACCCAACCAGCAGGCAGATTTTTGTCTGATAAATTCTCAAAAGAAGTGGTACTCTTAGAATTTAACAGGTATAATTATCAATTATAATTATTGTAGGGTTTATTATTGTAAACCAACAGATAAAAACTGCACCCAGGGCTATCAACAGTACTCACCATCACTAAATTCATTTAGTATAGCCCTTTTAACCATCTATCATCTTAATTCTCATCTTTATTTTCGTGTCAGACTCATAGTTATAGCTTTTATTTGTCATTGTAAAGCTATATCATAGAGTCACCCTGAAAGGATATGACACTTCTTGTCTTGCTTATAAGATTCTTTGAACTCATCAAAGAATTCAGTCCCGATAACAGTTATTTTAATTCCTCGAATTGGAATCTGTGGTTCTTCTTCTAAAGGTAGATCAGCTGGGTTAACAAGAGTATTGGCTAATGCCCACCTGGTAAGTACGTCAGCATGCTTGTGAATGTTTCCTGATTTATGAACTATATTCATGTTACCTCTATATTCTTGAATGCTATTTGCCATCTTAACATATGTCTGTTGGGATTTTTCATGTTAAGAAGTAATTTCATGGCATGACAGTCAGTTATTACTTTAAAAACACTGCCCTCAAGATAATAGTGAAATTTCTCAAGTGCCCATACAAAACATAAGCACTCCATCTGGCTTGCACCAAATCTGGCTTCTTTGGGTTTGATTTGTCTTTAGATGTACCAAACTGGCCCCTCTGTAGGTTTGTCATCAAGAATTTGGACCTGATGTAGGACTTCTCCTAATCCATCTCCAAATGCATCAATTTAAAATTTAAAAAGCATATTCCAGTCAGGCATGAGTAGTAAAGGTGCTTTTGTAAGAGATTTCATTATCTTCTCATAAGCTTCAATTCTTTCCTGTGTCATCTCAAATACTGTTGGCTGATCACAGATTCTATAGAGTGACTTGGCTAGAATTTAAAAGTATTTCAGGTGTTGCCTGTAATAACAGGAAAAGCCAAGAAAAGAGATCATTTCTTTCATATTCTGGGGTATTGGCTTGAGTAACACCACTACTAATCTATTTTTGTCACCACCCAAGCTTAAACCAGAAACAATATGTACTAAGCATTGAGTTCTTCAAATCTAAAATTACATTTCTTGAGTGAAATATTCATATTCACTCCTGTAACTTTTTCAAGTACTCTTTCAAGTCTTTCAAGGTTTGACGACCAAGAGTCAGAAAATATGATAATATCATCAATATAAAT
The DNA here is from genome assembly GCA_023105745.1 of Austropuccinia psidii. NCBI lineage: Eukaryota > Fungi > Basidiomycota > Pucciniomycetes > Pucciniales > Sphaerophragmiaceae > Austropuccinia > Austropuccinia psidii. The sequence continues at coordinate 18,801,248 of JALGQZ010000014.1, read as the reverse complement.
GATAAGAAATCCTTCAGATAATTCTGTGGGGAAGATGTTATTCGTCATTCTTTGATAATGAGATGGTGCATTTTTAATGACAAATGGCATTATAAGATATTCATAAATACCACAATGCGTGATAATTCTAAGTAATTATCTATTTTTGGGCATCAAAGTATTTTGATGAGAGCCTTTTATTGCATCCATTGATGTTGTATATTTGGCTTTAGATAATTGGGTCAAGGTTTCTTGAATTCTAGGAATTGGATACCTAAGTTGAGCTTTTTAAGTATTAAATGCTCTAAGAGCTCCAACCATCCTTTATGTATCATTATTCCAAGCAACAATAACAGGTGTTGTCACTTCAACTTCTTCATTATGGCCTAATTTCCTTAGTACACCAAGTTGGATCAACTCTTGGATCTGTTTTTGCAAAGCTTCTCTAGCTCTGGGACTGGATGGATAAGCTGGTCTTCTAAGTGCTGGAGGGTATGGTCTGTCAATATTAATATTAATATCAACTTCATCCCCTTTAATAGCGCCTGATGGTTCATTATCAGAAGGAAAAGCATTCTTATATGTGTATGGCACATCGATAAGATCATGCCTCATTTTTTGTGATAATGATGGATTAATTTTTTCTTTAACAAGTGCATTGGCCACAATTTCTTCCTTATGAGTATCTTTAACAGAAGATATCACAGATACTTGCTTTGGCATATTGGAAAAAGAAACTTTTTGTCTTTTATTTTGTCCAATTGTGAAATATCTATCTTTATGGTTATTGATATCAATAAAACAAATATTCAAGTAATCATTTCCAAGAATGATGTGCTCAGATGTGCAAATTTCCATTACTACTAGCTCAGTTCTCATTATTACATGTGCTGCTGGATGTGGAAATACAAGATTCAAGTTGAATATGCCCAAAGGGTACATATAATTACTGGCACTAGTAAATTGTACACCCTCTATTGGTAATAGATGGCTTTTCCATCCAGGGAGTATGGCTTGAAGATAATCTTTTCCTATAGAAGTACCAAATGCTCCTGTGTCCAAATTTACTTTGGCTTCAATATCATTCATCATTATTGATGTGATAAAAGATGCTCCAGCAGTGTTTCCTTTACCTCTAGCAGGTTTTGTTTTACACATTCTGGCATCCTGCATATTTATCAGGTTATGACAATCCTCACTGTACCTTAAAAAGTGAGTATGGACATCTGTGACCTCAAAGAAAGCTGTAATGTTCTCAATGGGATACTCCTCTACTGGTCTATCCTCAGAGACTGCATAATCTAGGTCAGATTCTTCTTTTTCTTCAGTACACTGAACTTCTTCAATTATTTCAATTTCATTAATCTCTGTCTTTTTGGTGCAAGTGTTGGCCAAATGTGAAGTGATTCCACATTTATGACACTTCAAGACAGGTCTTTCAGTCCTCTTATCTTCTCTGGAAGTTTTAGAAAGCATTTTAATTCCATAGGGACTCTAGTCCAGGTTTTCCCAATTATTGTTCTATTAATGATATATTCCATGGCATTGATGTAGTCATTTGTTGAACAGGGTTCTACACATCTGCACTTGATGGCATGTTCTAGTTCTCCTCCACATTTTCTTAATATTTTCATATTAGTAATAGAGTCAGACATATCTGAGTGTAAGGCAGATAATCTTCCTTTCTGATTGAGAACCGAAGTCAGTGTTTTGTCCTTTTCTGAGTTAAAAATGGCAATTTGAAAAGAATTTTCCATTTTAAATCTCCAAGAATTATTAGCTCATTTGGTGATTACTTCACATTTCCAACAAGGCCAATCATGTTTACCATGATCCAGTCTTATTTTCTAATACCATTTCTTTGCAGTTCTGGTAAGAAAATAGTGTAGCTTTCCCACTATTATTTCATCAGGTGATTTTTCTCATGAACTCAATATGATTATAACCGCCTTCACCAGAGAATGTTCTCAATTCTTCCAGTTTGGAATATCTTTTGCACAGATAGGATTTTCTCCCGCAAATGGGGTCAAACTTCCTTTTAAAGATGGTTTTTCTTCAGTCAAAGGTTTAGAATGTCTTGGAATATGTTACTCATAATTCTCATGAATTTGCTTCACATTTGAAATGATTTCATTCTTTAACTTCTGCCTTTCACTCTCACGTTTTGCCAAATGTGTGGCAAACTAATTGTTATTATTAATTATCTCCAAAACATTATCTTTTAGAATTCTAAGCTTATCATTGATATTTAAAATGGAAAGATCTTCCATCTCATCATTTTTGGCTTGAAATTTAATCTTGATTCTGTCACATGTATTTGCAATTTAATCAATTCTGAAAATTGTCAACTTATACCACTTGGTATACTTTTTGTCATTTCTTTTAACTTCACTTATATCTGATGTTATTTTATTTAACTTTGCATAAAATTTTCCAAGTTTTACATCAATACTAGATTTGGCAAATTTTATTTCATCTATTAAGTCCTATTCATCCTTCCTTCTCTTTGGATTGAAGACACTGTCTATGGCTGAAGGCTCCAATTTGGGGATCCTTTACCCTCGTGGATAAGGTCTGTGCCAATTTTCTTTGCCTTTGCACTTTCCCTGCTGGTTCTTGGGATCTTTCTTCTTCTTCTGAGGTCCTTTGGGCTTCCCTTTGGATTATTCTGCAGCTTGTTTGGAGCTGGTAGACGCCACTGGGCCTTCTTTCAAAGCTGTGGTAGTTTTCAATTCCTTCTTCCGGTCCACAAATTAAATACTTTGGTTCTTCAACCAATTATTTATCTTTTTGACCTTGTCTTTGCAAGAAAATGGGTTCCACCCTCCTAAGAGTTCTATGGTCTTCTCCTGACCCAGAAAGCTCTTGATGTGTAAGTAGTAGTTCATGCCCCCCTGCCAAGGGTTTGCGCATATATCCCGCTCCTCTTCTGTGGCTGCTCTGAACCCATTTTGGTATTGGGACTGATATATTTCTATGGCTGCCACTTGGAATTGGTTCAGCCCTTAAAATAGTACCTTCAATTAGTTCAGGCTCAGAGTTCACATCAAAGTTTGTTGGTACAGACCTTGGGGAATGGGGGGCAGTTCTGGAATCTTTCAGATGTGTCTTTCTTGAGGAAGACTTGGCAGAACTTTTTCTGGTCTTACCTCTTCCTTGTCCAGGTCCATCTGGTTGGACCAAATAGCTGCTTCCATTTCTGGTATGCAGCATTTTACACATCAATTAAAGAGAAAAGAAGAATTGTAAACAGAAAACATACACATTTTGGTGGTTGTTTGGCTTTTTCTGTCTTAAATAAAGTGCCTGTTTTAACAATTTTTGCTTCAATACTGTCTTCAGATTTTTCTTTTGAAGATTCTGGACTTGTAATGTATCTTTTACTGAGTCTGTTACCAGCTGCACAGTATTTGATTAAAGACACTAGAGAAACAAAGTGATAAAATGAATTATTTTTTATACTTTGAAAATATTCTTAAGATTTTTTATAAGTTTTTTATTATTTTTTGAGTCAAAACTAATTCAGAGTAATTCAAAGAATAATCTTATAAGTTTTTGGATGGGAAAACTCCATGTGTACAAACAATATAAAATTAAACCAAATTCCTCAATGAAAAAGATTTGCAGACGATTTGAAGAATGTAAATGAGTTTAGCTTTAAGTTGAAAGAAAAAAATAATTAAATTAATATATTTTAAAGCTTAAAAATATATTAATTGAGGGTACAAGGCTCAAAAAACACAGCCAGGCCCCCAAATGTAAGATGTTTCTATGAAGCTACTGATAATATTACTATTAATCAACAGTGTTATGACTGTTCTTATGAAATATAATAAGAATTATTATGCCCACAATTAAAGAGTTAAATAATTAATTATTTATTTTACTTGCTATACACTACTAGTGATTATAATAGTAAGCAGTAATTGTCTACTAGAATCAATTCAAAGAAGTATTTATTAATATAACTTCTTTATTAAAATAAAAGAATTATTTTAATGTATAATTATCTTTTGCAAGAATAATTATAATTATAATTCTTGAAGAGAACAATTACTAGAGAAAAACTTTTAGAATTAAGATTAATCACTCACTAATACTCCAAAGAACTTATTAAAGATAGAAGTAGAGAGATTTGACTGATAATTGCGGATTTAAAAGATCAAAAATGGATATATAGCAGTATTACAGAAATATGTAGTTTATTTCTATGATTTTACGTATTTATGATTGATTTTGAAATATTAAAACACTTAAGAAAAGTTTCAACTAATACTTACTTGTTAGTAATAAAGGTTTAATAGAATAATGTGATGATTTGGAAAAAACAGCCAGAGGAGGCCACTTTTAAGTCTAATACAACTCACAGAGGTTTCCCAAGGAGCAAACTGAAAAACCAGTGAGTGAGGAAACAATAAACCTTTTTGGATTATTTATTGTATCATCTGTTGTCACATAAGATTATCATAATTACTTAATTGATGCTTTTACATGACTACCAACCCAATTGTGGTTAAGAATAAAAGGAGTAAAAACTGTAAATCTTCTTTTGTTCCAAGATAATCATTTATTTCTCAAAATTATCAACTTTATTGAAAATTTCATCACAGAGTGTATTTTCTGTGAATTTTTAAAATTCAGTATTTCACGTGGAATCATCAAACATGAACTGTAAATAAAACATTGAATTTTGCTTTGAAAGGTATCATTCTTTTTGGTTTTCATATGAATCATACAGCTCTTAATTGGTCCTGGAAGATTCAAAAAGATTTACCAAGAATTGTATTTTTAATTAATTTTTGAAGTTTTTACGTCATTTCTATGTAGAATTTGAAATAGCAGTATATGGCTGGTTGCTATGAGGTTAATCAATGGATACTATTCCAAAAGGGTTTAAATCAATTATTTGCCGCTTATCCATGGAAATTCATTAAGAATTGATATGGTTACACGAGTCTAAGATGCTCTTTACCTCCTTGGCACGTCAAAATAGCAGGTTATTTGCTATTTTCTTATGATATAATGAAGTTTTGAATTTGTAACCAAGTTCCCAAAAGGTTTTAGTTTACTAATTGGCCAAATTCAGCCATGGATCCAAGCTTTAAAGATGTCCATGCCTCAGAACGCTCAGAAGCTGGATACCCTGGCTCTCTTTGATGTCTGTTGTCCCCTTGAATGTTTTGTACATCAAAATAGAAATTCAGGCTCGAAGTGAGATATCCACTATGGGTCCACCAAAAGTGTATGTAAGAATACCAAAATATTAGGTGCCACAAACATGCATAAAACTATTCTTCATGTATGTGTAACATGAGATTTCTCACCTTCCCATTATTTTGGCATGAAATTGATAAAAACAAAATTTTTCAAGGATTTTTTATGTGGTATTGATGATGTGGTATTGAAGTATTTTCCATATTACCACCTAAAAAGTTGATTTGAGGTTATTCACTCCATGGAGCTACCCTAGGTTAAATTTTTTTTAGAATCCAAATCTGGCCTTATGTGAGCCTTAGAGGCATTTCCATATACCAAAAAGACCACAAATGATAAAGTAAGATACAAATATGAATAAAATAAATTTATTTATATTATAAGAATTAAAATTGAAATATAAGTACAAATTTATATTTAAAAATCAAAATTTAATAATAATTTAAAAATAAAATTACAGTAAAATTTAAGATTATGAAAGTACATTTTTACTTGTAAAAATTAAGTAAAAATGAATTTCTAATGAAAATTATGAAAGTAAAATATTTTTGGTGAAAAGTTATATAAAGAATATTAAAACTTTTTATAAAATGAATAAAAATAAAGAAATTATCACACCATTCAATTCCTCATAAAAAATAAAGTGGTGTCACCTCTGGATGAAATTTTTATAACTCAACTCTAAATGAGCTTAAATAAAGTTTTTAGCATTTTTTGAACAAAAGGATGAAAATACTCAAAACCTTAATTGAATATACACCACATGTGCTGTTAACCATCAATTTATGTGTTAAAATTGAGGTGTTGTGTTTAGTTTAGAAGTTATGAGGAATTGAAGTATTTTCCATTGAAATGTCAAAATGTGCACATGTATTACATAAGGGAGCTTTAATTTACATGAAGTATCAGTGATTACAGATGTGTAATTAAAAACTCAATTGAATTACATGTGTAAATTATAATTGTATTACATAATGAGGAACTAAAGAAAAAAGAAATTGGAAAGATTAATTCTTGCGGGGAAAAGACACTCTAGGTATAAGGGGGAGCTAGACCCCAAAAATCCTTGCTTACTGGCGTGGGATGTCAAAATCCACGCAAAGTCCATTACTTTTGGCCAGAAATTTAGTCACAGGGTCTGTGACTCAATTGATGATGAGATTTTGATACCAACCAGGGTAGTGTTAACTGCTGCCAAGAGGGTAAAACTACCCTTAAGTTGAAACAATGTTAGTAAAAACAGCTTTAACTGGTTGCTGCGGCTCTTAAACACATTCTCATGTGTTTTGAAGGCTCTAGACCAGGCATTGCTTTAGTAATTCCTGATTTGAGGGTCTAAAATGGCTAAAAGTAGCAAAAAATGGCCCCAACCAGCCCTTTTTTGGTCTAAACCAGGGTTCAATGATGCCATAATGGGCTTTTATGTTGTAAAACTATTCTCCAAGACTGACAAGAGTAAATTTTACTTTTGGGGTAAGAGAATTGATTGCTGTAAACATTGTCTTCTTTGCCCCACTTTTCTCTTCATGTTAGAATCATTACGTTTTATAATTAGTTTAAACACTGTTCAAACCAATCAATAAAAAATTTCAACCACCCTTTTTAAAAACATTTTTAACATTTTAACCATGTGAGAAAATCATCATAATCATTGTTTGTAACTCTTATAATCATTTTACCCCTTTAACCATGCCAAAAGTGAATTAAAACATCTTTCATCACTGTTAACTTTGTCACTTTGTTTCCAAATTCACTCTGGTCACTTTTGGGCGTTTTTTCTCTTTGAAATATCTTTTCAAAGACTTTTTTCTTTAATTAATTTCTTGAAGTTCTTTTCTCAACTAATTCCAATTGAAATTGCTCTTGAAGAAATTTCCTTTGTAACCTTAAATATCTCTTGTAGAATATTTTTGGATAAATTTCTATTGTTGGTAAAACAATAAATTTTTATTATAATATTGTTTTATACTTATAAAGTTGAAAACAATAACATTGCCCTGTTTTCTCTTAAAAATACTATTTCTTACTATTTTTAAATAATTTTACCTTATACAAATTTTGAGAACAGGAAAAGTACTTGATATTTTATCAAAATTTCATATCCACACCTTACAACTTAAATGCATAGATTTACTTACTCAATAGAAGTTTATTTATCTTTTCTGAAATAAAAAATGATGAATTTTGAATGTATCAATGACTTATGGGTTATGTCAATGCTCACATGGAAAGTGGCTTGTTTCTCCCTTATCGTGTTTGCCCTCACCTCTAGGAGTCTGAACTGCCGGGTTCGATTCCAATCTTTGGTGATTAGGATAAGGTCTTTGAAGTGTATCTCTTGGAGACATATCTTCTGGAAACTTGCTCCAAGTTTGGCCCAGTGGGATGCTAGGTTGAACCTTTTGTTGTTCATGCTCCATTGAAAAAGGTCTTTAAGGAGTTGGCAGAGCTGCATAACTTGAGCCATTTCCTTCCAGTCCTCTGGTTTGACGTTTCTGTTGAGTTGGAAAGTTAATGGCAGAGTGGGTATAATTTCCCTCAATGTCTTGCCATCCACCACTGTGTCCAAGGTGTCCTCCTCCAGGTCTTCTGGTTCTAGACAAGGCTTCTTTGTCCTCTGGCTGGTTGCTTTGGAAGCCAAGGATTCTGAGGTCTACAGGTGACATATCAGTGTCTGCAAGCAGTCAACAACTTAATTTCCTTAGGGTATTTACCTTTGACTGTGCCTTGTACCAATTTGTTGTATACTGCTTTTGGCAATTTGCCTTTAGACGTTACAACTGGGTTAAGGACTTTAATCTTCCCTGTAAAAGTGGTTAAGGTGGGTTTACCTTGTATTGATGCAGAGTTTTGTGGTTTTCTATTCCTATGAGTGGCAATTGATGTCCAATTTTTAGCTGTACTAAGGCCGTCATTGTGCCTCTTTCCTTTGCACTTGCTTCCCTCTGGTTGTGAGCATGGCACTTGTGTGTTGGCCTGTGAACGGGTCTTGAGTGGGATGTAGTTTTCTTCCACTGAATCAAACAGGAAAAAGAGGGCTTAAGGTCAGTTAAGACTTCTTAAAAGGCTGTTTGCATGTCTAGTAGTGTCCTCTGGGCAACATATTTCTATATTATGCCCTTGTATCATGACAGTTCAATTGAAATTAACAATGACCTATCAGAAATACAGTGTATTGATATCTGGTACACTGTTTGTATACCAGTATTGCATAGGTTAACTTTTAATTAGAAAGTATAATCCAAAAGTGGTTCTTGAAAGGGTAATTGAAAGTATCAATATACCCAACAACACCTCTAATACTGTAAGTTTTACAGTAAGAGGTGTCCTTTTTAATCAAAAAATGGACAGTATTGATGGGTTAAAGTGTTTTCATATGTGAATAAAGCCAAACATAAACGTTTTTTGGTGATTAAATTATAATAAACCATCCAACAAGGCAATTAAAAAACAATACCAACAGTGGTATATAACAAATACCACTCAAAAAATAAATAGAAGATATGTATTATAATTTATTTTTTAATAAAATTACACCTCAAAAAGAAAAAAAATGTCATCAATAAATAAAACGTCATAAAAAACCTCACTTTTATGCGTAAAAAAGGTACACAAGTCTAAAAAAACATGGCCAGGACCCAAAATGTCAGGCTCAGTATATGATGAAGCTTATTAATGAATATTTAAAAGCTTTAAATAGAACTGTGACACAGTGAAAATAGTATAAAAAGGTTTTTTATGATAATAAAAGGTAAATAAAAGAATAATAAGGGCTTTACTATTGAGGAATGATGGTGGTGGGCACTGTTGAAAGCCCTGGGTGCAGCTTGAACTATTGGGTTACAATAGTTAAAATTATAATTATACCAGGTTATTTCCAGGAGTATAATTGTTGTTGAAAGTTGTACTACGTATTAATTCAATAAAAGGATTAGGAAACATTTTCTTGTGGAGAAAATACTCCGTTTGAGCCCAAAATGAGGTGAAAAGGTTGTTAGACCTCTCCATGTAGAGGAAGTGAAGATTACTCACTTCCAAGGACTGGCTTGTAGCTTTCACAATGCCTGTATAGCCTGTATTGGGCTCAGATGTGGTTTTGAAACCACATTTGGGAGCCTTTCACCAATACAGCGTGAAAAGTTTCATCTGGGGACCACACAGCCCTCTTCTGATGTGTATGACGCATAAAATACTGTACAGAACCTGTATGGGAGCCCATTATTGAATGAATTATGAGTTATTGAAGTATAAACATGTTTCTTTGTCTGTTTTATACCTCATAATCATAAATATGGGATATTATCCCATGGTAAGGCTGTATTGGTCAGACTGTGAGATTTTGACCTTAGAGCTCCCATAACTTTGTCTGTTTTTGAGATATCAAGCTCAAAGATTGTTCATTTTACAGCCCTGAATGTGCTCTACAAAATGGAACCTTATTTGATATGTTTAACATAAAATATGGCAATTTTATTCCATGTACAAGATTTTTTGTACATATGTATGATTTACTTAAAATCTGTATAGAGCTTGTTTTCCCCATAACCTTTTTCCTAGGGAATATATGAGGAAGTGAATGGCACCATCAGATAGCCCTTATTTTGCTCTTTTCAAAAATAACCCACCTTTAGTTATCTCACACTAAAACTGTAAAAGATAGATTAGAGGTGAATGTTTTATTCCCCCTTAGTTGACTTTTTTTGGCCATACCTCCTTTAACTCTTATGCTAGCTCAATTTGGCTAGTACCATTGGAGTGCCTTGTCTGAGGGCTTTATTTTTAATACTGATTTGATGGGTTTAAGCCTCTTCCTCTGGATTTCAGATGAGAGGTGAAAATTAAGGTTTATTCTCATCAACAACTCTGAGCAGGAATAGCTTTGTTATTATTTGTCCTATGATGGTGGAGCTTGTTTATTTGGACAGTGGTGCGTTTCCTCCTTCTTTTGATAGGTTCTGAGTTGATTTGGCTCAGCTCCAGGGTTAAGTGGTATCTTGGCTATACCATTGATTTATGGTATTTGGATGTCATGCTTGTGCTCTGGTTTTGAGTCACAGGCTGACAGCATTTATGAGCACTTGTTTGTTCCATTTGGGCTTACCAATTGTCCTGCCTATTTTAAAACTCTTGAAAATGACTTTTTCTCTTATCTATTAGATGTTTCTGTTGTGGTTTATCTGGATTATATTATGGTATTTGCCAAGTCTGAGGACGTACATGTCACTGATGTGTCTACTGTTCCTTCCAAAGTCAGGGCTAATAAGCGCTTTGAAAAGGCATCCAAGTGTCTTCTTCATGCTTCAGGTGCTGAATACCTGGGCTATGTTGTTTCTTCTGAAGGCCTCCAAATGAACAAATCAAAAATACAGAAGATTCCCAATTGGACTTCTCCAAGAAACCTCAAGGCTCTGCAATAATTTCTTGGATTTTCCAACTTCTCACACCGATTCATCAAGAATTATTCCAAGACAATCATTTCATTCACCAAATTTCACAAGAAAGATTCAGTTTATCCCCCAATGAGGAAGCTGTTAGCAAGTTTTACCAACATTCCTTTTTGGGTTTTTACCCAGACTTGGAACTCTTTGAATATTCCAAATGCTTCTTTTTGCTACTCAAAAATCTACTTGATATTAATCATGTGCATTGATCTATAATTAGCATGATGTATTTACCTATAGACAGGGATTTTGTTTGAATTGAGCCACGGATATTTATATTCACACACTAAAGAGGGAGAAAAGTGGAGCAAAATCCTTGAGAAAGTGGCAGGCTGGTAAGATAAATTCTTGCATATTTGTGATGCAGGTACAGCTTTATATTTTAGTCCAAGGCAAAGATTTTCACTCATTAATAATGAATTTGTCCCAAGTTCCTCTTTCAGGGTAAGTCTGAGATTCATATCACTAGATATTTTGCAATTGTTAGTGCCAGTTTTGTCTCAAGTATGTGAGTGTTTTCTGGATAGATGAGCAATTGAGGACTTGATTTGTTGAGGAAGACCTCAAGGGCAATTTTTTTCTTTTTGATTTTTGTCTCTTGAGTAATCCTGGAAAGATATATGATATTATTAGTTAGACTAAGAACATAAATACAGTGAATTAGGACTCAGCAGTTGTTGTTGATGTCCTCTATTTTTTAATCTCCTCTACCCACTGCTTTCACCCTCAAATGGTCACATGTGGTAGACATAAGGAGATGGGTACCTTTCTTTGGGTGATTGTAAAAACGGTTTTTGTTGAACTTGTCACTTGATCCTTGTGTATCCAGAGCAAAATTTAAAGGCTTTCTTTGAGTTTTTAAGGATGTAGTGATCATTCCTCGTTCTATAGTGCAGTTGCTCTCAGCTTCCCTTTTTGATGTCTCTGACCTCAGTGCAGGGTGCAGTTTCCAGTATGCTTTGGGTAAGTCATTGTCCAAAGGGCTGTTCCCGACATTGCTTTTCTAGTGAATGGTTTTAGATTCAAACAATTGCCTTCTGAGAGCTCCTTATAATCCGGAGGTTTTTCTAGGGTTCATTTTATCTTCTTTGAGGGAAATGGCATCCATATTCCCTTGGGTCTAATAGTTGAGAATTAATTTCTCAATCAGATTTTGGAAATAACTAGGTAGTTTCTTTCGAATAGAGAAACTCAGGATTTTGTGCCCATTTCTACCCCAACGTTTCTCAATTCTTTGAGACTCCTTTGGCAATCTGTGAAAAAATTCTGTACGTTCCTTGGTAGGTAATCTTCAATAATATACTCCATACTCTAGCGTGACTGTTGAAATTTTGTGAAAAAAACAGATTGGTGATCCTCTTTCATAAGATATGAAACCATTCCATTAATACATCTTTTTCCACGATTTCCAAAATATCTCTTTACTCTAAAGAGCTTTTGATAATATTGCAGGCTTCTATGTTAGTATCTATTAATTTTACTTCAAAAGCTACATTTCGGGCTCCTTGAGGCAGGGTAGCAGTTGTGCAGTGCAATAGTAGTTTTCTTTGACAGAGAAATCCAATAGTTCATCTTTCCCAATCGGGAAAGTTTTATTCACAGAGCATGGAAGAGGTCTTTGGTAGATATGGAATTCAACTGTGGAAGCCGTGAGGTCCTATCTTTTAGTTATTTTGTATACCTCAAGACTGTAAATCTGTGAATATTTTAGGGAGAAAGTTAAAGAGATAATTTCAGTATTTGAGAAGACCAACAGTGCACAAGGAAGACTAAAGGCACCTAAGGATAAGAAAACAGCTACTTATGATAAAAAAGGATAAACACATAGTAACAGAAACAGTAGATAAATTGTGGAAAAAGAAGAGGTTGGCACTCAAGATTAACAACAATTAGAGGGTAAATCTCAATATGCAAGTAGTGAGGGAGTTATTAAAGACCAAATAGAAAGAGGAAATTAGTAAGATGAAGTGATAGATTGAGATACAAGTAAAGATAATAATAATAAGAACACTGATGGGAAGAAATAAAGGATATTGAGTGGCTTCTATAACAAAGGAGGATGGAGAAAGGGAGAGTATTTTAATCTTGAAGATTTCGCCTTTTTAGTGACATTTTCGGTTGGTGGCTATTTCTACAAAGAAATCACTTTGAAAGTTGACGCTTGGAGATCTCATCTTCCAGCGGATAATACTGTTAATAAGCCGCATTAGGCTTTATACGGAAGACGTTTACTACCCAATGTTGAAAAGTGACACCCCTACCTAATTCATTCATCCTAGGGTCAGTCTTCAAAAGAAGATTTCCTAAAAAAACATGTCATACTACCACTTTGTTAAAGGAAAGCTTCTGAAGTAGATAATATCTATATTTTTTAAGGCTTATGTTAAAAACTGACGCATTGGGTCTTAGACTACATAGTTCTTATTTTTTTCATTTAGCTCAGAAGTAATTCAACTGTTGAAAGGCAAAAGATATCACTAACAATTACCTGGAATTATGACACTTCAAACCGGGCTCTTTGAAATACCAAACCAACATATAAGCAGGTAGGCGAGGAGTTGTGTGTATTTTCATGTGCTTAGAATTTCTCCTTTGGGTTACCTAATGATAAAAAAGTAAGGGAAATTTTATTTAGACATATAAATAAACAGTATTCCTATAATTCTATGAGTCTTTTTGAAGGATTCAAAATGAATTTTGAGGAAAAGAAAAGTAGAGAAATATTCACTTCATATACGCCCATATGTGAAAAACGTCTTACCGGATCTCCACGAAGCAAAAAATCATACAAATTCTGAGGATTTATTTCTAGATTGATTGATTCTACGGCTCATATCATGGTATATCTGGGGTTACCAAATATGGAAAGGTCTTCATAAATTGAGTATGAAAATTTTGGCTTGAACGGGATTTATAATCTGGCTGTGATAAAGACATTTTCATACTTCAAAGCAGAAAGAAATTTAATCTTAATAAGGGACTCATTTTCCGTATCATCAAATTCCTCTCATGAGACTCATTGTGTCTTCATGAGATAAAATTCACTTTTAGATATATTCTTGATTGCTGAGGAATATGGAGGGCTGTATCTTCAACAGCATCGAATTAAAAAAATAATCTTTAAGCTTCAAATAGATGACTTAAAATATTAATAGAGTTTAAAATTAATTTCTTTATGAGTGCAGTAGTGTAGCGGTTAAGGTGGTCTTAATGCCAGGGCCCGCTGTTCGAGTCCTGCTCTTGCTCACAGACTCCTTGTAGGTATATTTACACATGTAATCGCCTTCCTGAGTCTGTGAGCACTTGTAACTAGTTTAAAAGAGCCCAAAAACAGACCTTGGCAAGGAAATGGGTAGTAAATCCCACAGTTTCTTCCCTTCCAAGGTCTATTCAAATGATTCCTAATTTCCTTTTAATAGGGAGAATTCAAGACTTGCTTGTTTAGACCTAAGTGATAGTATAAATTACGAAGACATAATGGGCAGTATCACACCGGGGCGAATCTTGTGTCAATCGTCGGCGATTGACTTCACGTCAAGCAAACGTCAAGCAGGATAAAAGTCGAGCTCACGTCAAGCGAAAATCAAGCGAACGTCAAGCACACGTCACACTCTGGTCTTACACCAAATCCTGTGAAATCCAATAATATTGGTTCCCCTGTGCCTTCAACTCAGATTCCTCACCACCTGATCATCCCACAACCGTCCGATGATTGGTAAAAATTACACCAGACCCGCCTGTTTGCACACACACACATCAAAGATGTCCTTCAGCCAGTTTTGATGTAGGCGGGGGGTTTGACTTCACCAGGTCATCCATGAAGTGTGCGTGTGCATTGGCGTGTGCGGGCGCGTTTGCGTGTGCATTGGCGTGTGCGGGCGCGTTTGCGTGTGCATTGGCGTGTGCGGGCGCGTTTGCGTGTGCATTGGCGTGTGCGGGTGGGTTTGCGTGTGCATTGGCGTGTGCGGGTGCGGGTGGGTGGGCGTGTGCATTGGCGTGTGCGGGTGGGTTTGCGTGTGCATTGGCGTGTGCGGGTGGGTTTGCGTGTGCATTGGCGTGTGCGGGTGCGTGGGCGTGTGCATTGGCGCGTGCGGGTGCACATGCGGGTGTGGGTGCGCAAAAGCCGATTCCGCTTCCAACATGATGATGGCGCAGTTAGAAATTTTGGATGCTATGAAAGGTGAGTGTGTGGGTCATTTGATCATTGGACTTGGCTTATTCACACTGTACCCAATGTCAAAATAGTAAGTTCTTTGTGGCAATGTGAAATAATGGGCTTTGCTTGTCACAATGGCATGTCTCTGTCACTAAATTTTGAGGCAATTATTTCACTAGCAAAATTGCTAATGAATCTGAGAGATTTGCATTTTTGTAGACTAAATATCATGAAATAACGGCTTTATCATTACAAGCAGTCCACATGACAGAGCTTTGTTATCATACAATCCACAGTTACCTTCTATTTCTTCTTCTGATATAATCAAGTGTCCATCATCAAAACCAACAGCTTTATAAATATTGAGATACGGCCAATCTGGTAGGAAATTCACATCAATCTTCAAAGTTTTTAAAATCAGAAAGTTATTATTCAGTATGCTAGATGGCTCAGAGACTTTGAAAATGCTATCAATAATACCAAATTGTCGTGAGTTGCCCCTCATAAAACATATCACACTGTTGCTGATATTTTTGGATTCAGTTGAAAATATATTGTTCCCAATATTAATGTTTGAAACTGGAAAATACCAAGGTGAGACAATCCTTGAAGTGGGAGGACTTGTGGATTGCATGGTAGTGTCTAAGCTGATCCAATCAACTACTTCCCTTGTGGAATGAAAATTCTGTAAGTACTCAACCAGGCAAGCATAATTTTGTTGGTCATGGCGGGATGGCTTGTTATATTTATGGTGATTGAACACGGCAGGTGGCTGTGATTGGAAAAGATTTTTTATTTCACATGGCACAGATGGGGATTTCAGGAGAACGGAAAGGTTGGAACATCGACAGATATGTTGAAGTAAGGTTTTATCTATATCATCTATTCAGAGTTGCAAAAAGTTAGTCTTATTCAGTTCAGGTGTTTCATCAATGTGAATATATTGATCTTATTAATTGACGTACATATCTTGTTATTTGTTGGCATCTTTGCAAATACTCCAATCAAGCGCTCATAACCCCATGTGGCTGAGGCTTGTGCTGGGCCCCAACGTTGGAAGAGTTCGGGAATATGATCAGCAAAATGATGATTTGGTTTACTTTTCTGTTTTGGGAACAGGTGTTGATTGGAAAGGCGGAATTTTTTCCAATTTTCAGCAAATGCAGTCGCATCATCTATTGAAACAGTCCAGCTTGTGGCAATGTTGATAGCACTAATCAAATGGAATGTATTCTTGGCTAGTTCATTTGCAAGTTCTTCTGACTGACCCATTTTCCTTTGAGTGTTGGCAGATTGGTGTGCATCTAATGACATCTGTTGACTGAGCATTAGAAATGAAATATAGACCTTATATAAGAGAGCCCATTCAGCGGCTTTTAAGCTACCATGAGAGGGGGAACCCATTTTGCGGGGAACTCTTGTCCATGATGAGGGAATTATGGTCTCAGATATGATTTGTCGGAGATGCTCAAGAGCCTCACCCTTGATCTGGTGATCACTCAGTGCAGTGATATCCAATTCAGAGGGTATTTCAGAAGTGGGGATGTAATCGGCATCAAATGAAGGAATCTCCGCAGAACCACTAGATGGATGTTCTGTGTTAGGGGTGGGCATTGGGAAGTAGTTTTTTTGGGTGGAAGTAGTGGGGAGTGGCTCATTTATTATTTTTGCTGCGTCTCTTCTCAGGGAGCGGGCCTCTTTCAATGTGATTTTATCAAGAGAGCTGTTGGAGGTCTTGGAATCTGAGTCTGAACTGTTGGTGTCATTGGATTTCCTGCGGCACCTGAAGTAAATTTTTGATTTCGCCTCTGGAATGCACAATTTGAAAGTTGCATGATCCTTCAAAATTCCAAGTATTAAATTATGCATTATGTCAAGATTAACCATTCTGGTTGCATCCCAATACGGAAGGTCTTCCAAAATTGAATATCGCACTCCATACTCAGAGAAAATTGCTTGTCTTTGTTGTGGGGTTGCCCGAAGCCATTTGGCAATGGTTGATTTATGACTTTGGTATGAGCCCGTGTAGTGAAATTGAGGACCAATTTCTTCAATTTGAGCTTTGTGAATGGTGCAAAAATTACAAAAGTGGTTTCCTGAATGGGAAATAAATCCAGTAAGCTTGCGCATGGCAACCACATCCGCAATGGCTGTGAGGATGGCAACACGGATAAAGGATCCTGATGGACCTGTTGAGGTGGGTGCAAAATGGTAACCCTGCCATAGCTCTTTGAGCTCGTTGATGAGTGGCATTAATAGATAATTCAATTGAAGCGCAGTTGGCTCCTTCGGACCAGAGATGATTCCTGCAACATAGACATTCTCGGGCTTCAATCTTTCACTTGGGGGGAGATTAAGACAAATAAGCATGATAGGTCCAATGCTAGCCAACCGGGTTGACTTTCCATGTGCATTAAACCAGTCCACATATATGGAGAAGGCCAATGCACCAGGAATGGACATGAATGGGGGGTCATGGATATTTCTAGTGCCAGTGAAGCGTCTCCAGACCAATCCATCCCAGACGTCACGTTTTGGGGAATCTTCGGGAGTTTGGGATTGTTGATGTTGATGCAGAATGTCCATAATTCCAGCCCGCTGGAGAAATCTGGCAAGCCAATTTTTGAATGGTTGATAAATGAAATGTTTTGTTGGTATAAATTTTTGCTTCATGTTGGTTGTGTTTTGGGTGTGGGGTTCAGATGAATAGATGAATTTGCCTAATGATTGTGTGCAAGGGGGATCATGATCATTTGGGTCATTATGGCGTTGACAGTGGGGTTGGTCAGTTGTGACTGATTCAGTAAGGCCATTAAGAGAGAAACATTGAGGACAACATATATAGTTTTGAATCACTGGCTCCAATTGGAGATGTTCAAATATGGTACTCAGATCTTGAGGTATATGGAATGCAGGAGCGGGGGGACCAGCTGAGCTTGAGATACTGGACTTGATCAGCAGGTTCAGGGCGGGGTTGAGTATGCGTGAAGCCCTGCGGGGTAAATTATACCTTAATGATAGAATGGCAGATATTATCATTCCTAGGTCTTGTGGGGGAAGGGTTTGACTGCCACTATATGGTTTCTGTGCAGTTGAATTGAGACCCGCTGCAGTTGGGAAAGTGCTTTGGGTCAAACGTGAATAATCAGCTGGGAAGATTTGATCCAATAGAATTTGTGGGCACCCAGATCCTGATGCAGAAGTAGGGATGTTTGGAAGAGATTTGGGTGCAAGGGTTGATTTGAGCTTTTTAATGTGCTGTTTATATTGGAAAGGTGTGAAGGCAACTCCTTGCTTATCACCCTCAGGGGAAGAATTTGTTTGAGTTGAGCAGTGTTGACACATGCATATACGCATTGAGGAATAGGGCCGGGTTGTCATTGTTGCAGGAATTGGGAGTACGGTTGGTTTGTGTATAAATATCTATGGTTGATGTGAAAGTGTTTAGGAGTGTTATTAATTGGAAATAAAATTCAGTGATTATTTATGAAGGGGGAGATGATTTGAGCCAGCTGAGGATTTTATCCCATTTGTAATGGAGCATGAGCTGCAGTGGATAAAGTTTAACATGTCTCATCTGGATGGCGGAATTGGTTAGGCGTTTAATTGGGTAAAATGCCATGCTGCTCAATGCTCATACATATTCTAGTTTATTTACACATTGTGATAGTGCGGGTTTTACCATTGAGGGGGTTCCATTAGTGAAGTGTTACCATTGAATTGAGGGGATTAACATTTAACCCATGTACGCTGGCACGCCATCGTACATGGTTTAAACCTTATTACAGACATAACTATATAACTCTATTACATAAGGGGGTGGAGTGCAGCTAAAGTCTTGGTATTTGGTTTGAGTGCGGCGGGCTTTGAATCAGTTGGAATGTGATTTGGATTTTCTTGCCTTTCGTGAAAAGGTGATGTCTCTTTTGTGGGTAAATCCTTCATGAATATACCCCTTTACAGATGTACAATGTTGTGGAATTTCAATGCATATATTGGCAGTTTGGATAATTCACAAAATGTGACAATGGGGAGGCGGAAATGTTACCAAATATGATTACTTATGGATGATGGGTCCCCTTTCAGATCAAGGAAATATCACATTATATTCTGGTAGGCCGTGCAGGGTGGTTTCCGACAAAAGCGGAGGAGCTCAAGAGGAGGCAGGGAGGATTCTCCTCAAAAGAGTCTTATCCGACTTCCACACAACACTTAGTTCCAACTATTCATAGAATTTCTCTATTCTAAATTTGAAAAGATTTCATCTCATATCACTCTATTTTATCATAATACTGAGGTGTTTTATCTAGTTAAAAATATTAGTGTACTTTTTCGGCCCTTATGTCATCTTTCAAGTCACATAAATCCCGTTCAGGTTCTGTTCATGACTCAAATAGTGAATCTAGCATAGAATATGTTCAAACACAGTCACCATTGAGTCCCAACATTCCTCTCACAACCCCTATCGCATCCTCAATGAATGTATCAGGTCTTAACATTGATGTGGGCAATCCAAAGGCTCCAACTTCAAGCACTTGGTCGATCCCAAATATTTCCATGACTCCAATTCCCCCGAATCCCACTAATACACAAATTCATGTGTCTCAGGGGCCAGAAGGCACACCTCAAATCTCATCACACGCTAATCCCCAATCAAAATTTCCACGTGAGTTCCTCCTTAATCCCAGTCGGAATCCAGTCGCATCCCAGGATCCCTTTGGCCAAAGTAAACAGCCAACCCTCAATATTCCATCAGGATCTCAGGTTCATGTGGGTGATGAAAGGCGCGTGGATGGGGGGCGACAAAAAAGACCTTTGGAAAATGTCTCTTGGAGCGGTCTGTCGGAGGGAAATCCAGTATTGATGCTTCATCAAAGTAAGTCATTTGAATTTTGGAGTAGAAACTTATTCACAATTTGATATGTTTGTTTCATGGGTTAGATATGGCACCTAAAGGCAAGTCAGTCCGATCTCAGGAGCCAATTGAAGATCGTGAGTATCACCAGTCTTCATTAATGTTTTGATGTGTTAACTGATGATTTGCATGGCAGGGGATGAACTTTATGCATCTTCACCTCTGGTCCATAAAGAGAAAGTCACTGGACGTCATCATCCATATGCCTCCAAACCAAGAATGGGTCATGCCAGTACATCAAGAGAAAGAATGGTGGATGATGAGGATGAGAACATGTCTCCGACTCAAAGTGAAAGAAATGATGAACCAACGAGGGACAATTTCACCGTGCATGAGCAAGGCACTCAATCAAATAGTGAGTTCACCCATCCTCAGCTGGGCCTTGCCCAGAGTATGCTTGAACAATCCGAGGTCAGACAGCAAAGGAACCAGGCCCGCAAAGCTCACAATGTGGCGAAACGTGCAAGCCAGAAGGAGCAACAAAAATGGCTGAAGGCAGAACTTCCAGAGAATGTCCATGGAATGAGATCAGCAGTACACGCACATTGCCTGTTCCTACTCAAAGTTAGGGATAAGGATTTTTCCTCACTACCAGCACCACCCAGCACAGAAGAGCGTGAAATTGCAATTCAAGTGGCTGGTCATCTCGGTTATGTCCCCGAGGATGTTTTCAATGAGCCATCAACACAGGTTCAGTCTCAGGGTTTCCAAAGCTACTGCGAAAATGAGCTCCACAAGCTAGGACTAAAGCGATTCACTTGGGACTGGGAGAGCTCATGGCAACATCCGTTTAACGAGCTGATGTCTATGTTGTTTTACCGTACATTCCGTCTTGCACTTGTCAGCACTGAGTATCATCACTACTGTTGGAACAAGGATCATAACAACTATGGGGTCGTGGCGGCTTTAATGGAGCGATATTTCACTTATTTGAAAAGAGAATGGAAGTCTATTCAAAAGGATGCGGAGTATTTGGTTAAAAAGAAGGAGAATCAAAAGCTCGCGAAGATTCGTCAAAGAGTTAGTTACTGTATCTCTTCTTCATTGTGGACCAAGTCTGATGATGATCTACTTGATTATGTGCAGACCTGTGAGCGCCGTCGTGAATGGTGTGATACGGCTAAATTTCCCATCCTAGCATCACAATTCAATGACCCTTGAGTATGCTCAGATACTGAGGAAATACTGGAAAATGGCCGTCAAGTTTACCGCAAAGTGGGATTACGCTGGCGCTCCCAGTTATTTAATGATTTGGTATTGAAAATGGATAGAGACATAGAGTTTTGTAATCGGATTAAAAAAAAGGGTAAAAAAACTATTGATAGATTGCCAGAATTACGATCGACAGATGATGGTGATATTCCGGAAGGCCTATCATTTCAGGTATTTGATCAAGATTGGCTCAAAGGCTGTAGTAAGATGCAGACTAGCGCCCTCAAGATACTTGACATGCCAGTTATTAGGCCTAATGGTGATGCTCTGCAATAACTTAGTAATTTGTCACGGTATAGCACTGTGACAAATTAAAATTTTGTGAATTATTTGTGCAGGTGTAATAAAATCTGATTATTATCTCTTAAGGATGCAACAACTTGCTAAATATGTTAGAATATAGACAATATGAATTGAAATGTATCACCGTCTCCCTTAGCAATAATACTCTATTGCTCATTTTCATTGAGGAAATATTGAAGAAGTTCAATCCAGCTCATGGTGTTCATAATTGTGGACCTGTGCCAGAGTCAACAGGAGTTATCAACTTTGTCAATCACAAAATATATAATATCAGTAAGGCTCACGCAGTTAATGATTGTTTCTTTTCTTGGACCTATTGGTGATTGGAATATGGCATTCCCATAAGGAAGGATTTCAGAATAGTAATACAATCAAGTGAAAGATGAGCTTGAAAGGTACCTTCCGCATGTTGACCTCAACTGAATGAGGAGTGATATAGTGGATGACCTGTACAGGTCGTTGTTGGCCAATACAATGTAGACGATCAACAGCCTGAGCCTCAATGGCTGGGTTCCAATTGGGCTCCTGGAAATGTGGATGTCAGGGTCCGAAAATCAGGGGAGAATTTTGGGGGGCCCCTCACCATTAAATAGACTATATTAGCACAAGTTATATTGAGGCCAGTTCCACCCGCGGCAATGGATGCAATGAGTACTTCACATTCAGGATTATTGAAGAAACTCTCAAGCGCCTTGTCCTGCGCTCGTGGTGTAATTGTTCCATCAATTCGTGCTGAAAGGATAGAGTGATGGGCAAGAGCAATACCAATTCTACAATATAAAAAAGTCAGATGGAGTCAATTGGTAATGGATGCATATTAGAATTAACGCACAAATCTAGAAATTGGGTCCATTGGGTATAAACCACCGATTTCGTCGGACCACACCTTGTTTGTTTGTTCTTCATTAAGCTTTGTAGGAGGTGTGCAATTTTACTACTCATCATGCATGTTTCCACATCCACAATAGTTCGTGTGATTCTTGGGGAGTTATCCTGAGTGCTCCTGCCCTCGGGGTCTTCCAACTCCGCCTCCGCAATTGTGTTAAGCATGATGTGATGGTTACAACATATTCGCAGCTTATTAATATTTCTGAAAAATTCTCATGGTCCTTTGCTTTTGGATGATAGGAATTCTTCATATAATATGGAATATTCTTGCTGCATGGTCGGGTTGAGTGGGAGCAGCTCATAATGATGGCTAATAGTGGGGAGGGATTCGAGATGTGTGGTTTTGGTGCGGCGCAAACTTAAATGCCGCAATGCCAAATGCAAAATATCATTGCAACCTTTTGAAAGACTACTCAGGATGAATGGTGACCAGTTATCTTGATCGGCGCTCTGGGGTTGAGTGATGAATGATATTATGCCCAAAAGGTCATAAATGGTGTTGTGAATAGGTGTGCCCGTTAAACATATTCGACGGGATGAAAGGAGGCTATTAATGGCACGGTGAGTGGCAGTGTATTGAGAGCGAATATAGCTATAAGAGGGGGAAAGGTTTATTGGATATAAAAGGTAATTTGAATCATTTAAGCTCAGCCACTCACTGTGCTTCATCCAAGATTATACAATGCCAATTGATTTGAAAAATGAATGATGTAGAGGGATTGGTTTGCTTAAATTCTTGGGTGATAGTATTGTAAGAAGTGATGATGATATCATATTTTAAAATGTCGGCTTGGGATAATGAGTGACGAGTGGGACCATGGTAGATTTTGGCATGCAGTGCTCCAGCCTGAGCATGCTTGGATATTTCTGATTGCCAGTTGGTAATTAAGCGAGGGGGGCAGATGATCATGGTGGGCGTGGAGCGATGGGGGTTTGCAATCATCCGCTCCTTGGAGGTACCAATTAGAGCAATGGCCTGAATGGTTTTACCTAATCCCATATCATCCGCAAGCAGTCCTCCAAGAGGGGTATTGGTCGAAAGGGATTCAAATGAGCTAACGACCTTGTTTGTAATGATGTGCCTGGCATTGAAAGTGGATCCTGGGGGTGAGGTGGCCCAAAGGTTACGGGCTGATTGGCCATTGGGGATTTCTCGATCCCAGAGGAAAGCTAGTCCGGTCTTTTGATGAGGGAGGAGGGGGGTTTGAATAATGGCATGGGGCGGGGTTATCATGGGGAGGTCTGATCCACTGGGTAATTGTATCAGTTTTTGCTTGGAAATCAATGATGAAACAGCAGGATATGAAGAAGGCATCGAGTTTGAAGCGGGAAATGTCGGAGTAAAGAGTTGACATTGACAATGAGTAGTACAGTCATATTCTTTGGGCATTTTAAGCTTGAAATCTTGTGTTCGAAAGCTTTCCATTATGAATAGAATGTTTGGATACCATGTGAAGAACATCAATGCTAGATTGGGTTTCTGAGATGAGGAGGGATCATTGGCATCAGTCATAAATACTCCCTCAACGAATAATATTTGAGTAGGATTGGATTGGCAATTTTCACCAGGACCACAGTGCATGAACGTTTTTGGTGCCCCAAGGAATGGTATCAACGTTTGGGAAAGGGTTCCCGGGTGAGAGCCAATAGCATGCTGGTGATTGGGGAGATATACGAATATGTTGTGTTGATTGTGCCATAGGATAATCCAAGAACCTAAGTGGGAATTCTCAGGCTTTAAGGTTATATCACTATTTATTTGAATACGAATATTAATCATCCCAATGCAAAGTGGTTGTGAAGGCGTTGACATGATGGCTATTTTAAATTATTTGGGGACAGTTGCAAATTATATGATCGGGAAGGGTTAGCTAAAGGGAATGAAGCGCAATAAGCGCAGGTGGGGAGCTTATATGAGTGGCAGCAACAGGCCAAAAGGGGGATGGCCTGTGGTTACGTGAATGGTCTTGATGGAGGTGGGCCTCTTGGGCACATAATTTTCATATCCGATTTGGGGCATATATCAAGGCAAGGTGGCCAAAATGTGGGTGCACCATTATGACTGCTGGATCTGCAGCGATTTACGAAAACTTTGGTGGAACAAGGTTGACATTAGCACATCCGAAATTGGGTGGGTTGTAGCAACTTATTGTGGAGGGCATATCAGAGGCATGCAGTCATGTTCGCTGGTGTGACAGCGAACTTGGATGCATATATATCTTCCTCAGGTTAATTGTCGCACAGGGACCTAGTGGGCAATTTTGGTGGTTTCAAAGGGCAATCTCACTGTGGGGATGCTTGTGTGTAGGTGGGTGAGATATGTTCGGTGGCGTGCCACCGAACATGACTTTGGTTTTGCGTGAAGTTTTTTGCTGACTGATGCATACTGGGCTTTCAGGGGGGAATGTGTAGGATGATCAAAGGGGGCGCCATCCGTGAGCCGTGATCCACATATACATTCACCCCTATGGCGTTTGAGGCGAGTACTAATCTACCGAGATTGGCATCAGGGTCTTTGCCTCAGGCGTGTACAAAACTCCGGAGGAAAGAGGCCACACGCCCCAGGGATTTTTTGGCTGCAAGCCAGGTGCCACAACTTGCGCGGGGCGTGTGAGAACGTGAAGAAAATGACCCGCGGTGGGAGATACCCACACAAACATGACCAGCCTCAGCAATCATAGGCTGGGATTGTTATTCTAATGTGGATGAGGCTGAAGCAAATTCACACTGATTGGCCTCAGGTTTCCACGCGCAAGCGGGTGAGCGTCTGCAGTCAAGCTGACAACCCGACCAAGAAAATAGGCAGCTGGAAGACTGGCAGAAAAATGTCTTCCAGGCGTGTGAAAGCTGCCTGCGTATGACCCATCGGGGGTGCGCATGAAAGCGTGTGGCTGCCCGACAATGAACAAGCGGGCCAGTCATTGTTTGCCCCAACAATGGCACCGGAGTGAATCAACTCTTTGTGTATGACCCAAATATTAAGTCATCCCATTATGACCCACTTACATTAACTTGCATTACATGCGCATCTGTGCCGTAGTTAGGCAGAGCTGTCCAACAAGGTGCATCAAAGGGATGCAGGTGAGAGATATGACTCGATGGCTTGACGTGATTGCATGTTACATTGTTGAACAGCTTTTTGCTCTGCCCCGCAGTACATTTACAAAGGTGTACTGCGTACTACAGTGTCGACTGTACAGATCAGGAAGGTGTAATACTACTTGAGCCTGCATGCATACAGCAAATGTGCATGCACCTTCCGATCGTTTGCATTTACGTAGCTCATGTGCCACATGCTCAGCATTGCGTTTCACCTGATTTGCACACACAAGCTGAGCATGTCATGGTCAAAAGCACCGTGTGAAAGTGCTCAGTAAAGCCATGGAATGAACTAATTCTGCAATAGCTCACTGGAAGGGTCAATTTGGAGCACTTCACCAAAGCGTGTGAAATGCTGCACCTGGCTGAAATGTCATCCGATGCTGTGCCAAATGCTCAGATTGTGTGCTTACAAAAATGACCTAGCAATTGCTCAGCATCGTTCATTTGATATTGTTATATCAATAGTTCAACAACTGTGCAATTAAAATGTTCAGCCACTGAGCATTTCAATTATGACCCGAAAGCAAACCTGAGCAATGGGTCGAGCCAAGATTACGCTGTATTCACTTGTCTTACAGCCCCCCCCTTTGTTCACATACTATTACCAGGCCATACGGCCGGTAATCTCGCCGCGGTCACTTGTGACCAAATGCACCCGGTGCATTTCTGCATGGGGCACTTGTGCATTGCACCCACAATGCACATTCAACAAGGGCCTCACGACCACCCTCCCGGGTGATCGGGTGGCTATTTAAGGAAAGAAACGGGATTTGACTCAGCTTGACAATTCAATAAATTGCAATACTCAGCGGTGCATTTGATATTGTTATATCAATTGTTCAATTACTGTGCAATTAAAATGTTCAGCCACTGCGCATTTCAATTATGACCCGAAAGCAAACCTGAGCAATGGGTCGAGGCAAGCTCACGCTGTATTCACTTGTCTTACAGCCCCCCCCTTTGTTCAAAGACTATCACCAGGCCATACGGCCGGTGATCTTGCCGCGGTCACTTGTGACCAAATGCACCGGGTGCATTTCTGCATGGGTCACTTGTGCATTGCACGTTGAATGCACATTCAACAAGGGCCTCACGACCACCCTCTTGGGTGATCGGGTGGCTATTTAAGGAAACAAAGGGGATTTGACTCAGCTTGACAATTCAATAAATTGCAATACTCAGCCAGACCCCCATTGTTCTTCTGCCTCACGCGAGCATTTCATTTCTCAGTTGCAGCATTCGCTGAGACTCAGCTTCAATTTTGCCCACACGCCTTGAAGCTGAGACTTTTGCGGGTGCTGCAACTGCTGAGATCGTCTCAGCTTCACCTTGGTATAAAAGACCATCTTCACACAACACGCACTTCACTTTCTTTCTCACCCGCTCCACTTCGTTCAACCTCACCCGCGTTTGTCCTTCTTGTGCGTATTCCCCCTCGTCTTCCTGCCTTTCCAGTCTTTTCTTTCGCACTCGACTAACCCCACTCCCCTTCCTGCTCGCTTTTTGTTTTTCCTGCTAATACTTTCAGAACCCCACTTCTATCTACTTTGTACGTTTTCTCCAATTAAACTTTAGTCAACATTATGTACCGATATTAATATTTTTCTTTCTTCACGACTTCCTTCCAGACTTTTAAAAACTTCCGACTAGAGCGTCTTTAATTTGATTCCGTTTTATATTTATATAAATCATCGTATGTCTTCCTTTTCTTTCTTGATTGCTTACTTTCTATTCAGTTACTAACCTGTTTTGTTTTGTTTTTAGATGTCGTGCACGTTATGCACCAAGCGGGGTATCCCCTGCATTCGTTCCTCGACGACGACCGACGCTTGTGATGCTTGCCGACAAGCACACAAGAAATGTTTGTTCGTCGTCCGCCCCTTCCGACCCCGCGGCCAGAGGAGTTCCCGCCCAAGACGCCCTCGCCAGGACTCCTTTGTGGCCGATGATGATGAAACGATTTCCGAGCGTGAGTGGACCCCGGGACCCCAAACAGGCCAGCGGGAACGATTCAGGACAATTAGCCCAGTCCCCTCAAGCATTGATTTGTCCACCCCCCCTCCTAGGCCACCATCGGATGGTCACTTCACTCCTCGACCTGAGCGAAGTGATTATCCGGCCGATGAAGGATGGCGATGGAAAGAGGACATTCGAGCTTGGGCTGATCGTCACCATGTCTTGTCACCGATGGGATTCAAACGCCAAAGTAAGTTTTCTTTCTCCTCCTTCTCTCATTTATCTTCACGCAATAATACTCACTTTTTTCCATTACTCATAGAACCAAACCCCCCGAATCCCCCCCGACAAGACTCTCCCGTTCCTACTTTGCCTCGCGAGCAAACCCCGCGGCAACCCACTCCAGGCCCGAGTGGCACCCGATGGTCTGAGGACTTATTCCGCGGTAAGCAGCCAACTTTCTCTTTTCTCATTTTCACTTTCGCATCAAGTTAACTGACTCTTCCTCCTTTTGTAGAAGCCTCCCAGCACGATGAGCCACCTATTCCTGGCCCGAGTCCATCCTCCGAACCACCTGAGGACATTGCAACTCGTGAGCCTCAACCTGAGGTGGCTCCTACGCAATCAACGGAGGAACCTTTTGGTAAGTCCCTATTTCACCTTTTTAACTCAACTCAACTTTTCCTCACCCCTCCTTCGACCATCTCCAGCTCGTCCCGCAACTCCCCGCTCCATTATCATCATCGACGATACGCCAGTCGGTTCCCCTCCTCCCCCTCCCCCTCCACCTTCTTCTTCACCCACTCCCCCACCTTCCCCTCCTGTTCCCCCTCCCACCACTCCTACCCCGGTTCCTTCCCCGGATATCCCTCCCATTGACGCCGAGAACCCAACAGCCTCCTCCCCCCCGGTGCCAAGCTCCTCTCATTCCTACGATGACGCTCGCCAGGAATTCACCGACCTGCGCCCAATACTAATGATTCCTCGAGCCATAGTCCACGAATCGATCAACCGAATCTTGTTGGAGCATCGTCGGTTGCTCCACATGATTCCTTTCGTGGATGCAACTCATCGAAATGAGATGCACCGGGAATTCCGGGAGGAACTAAACTCCCTCCTTGGCGAGGCGATAGAGGCTTATCCAATGGAGGACATCACCGGGATAGTCTCCAAATTCTTAGAAAAATAAAATCCACAAAAAAAATCGTATTCTTTCCTCTTTT
Organism: Austropuccinia psidii; assembly: GCA_023105745.1. Classification (NCBI taxonomy): domain Eukaryota; kingdom Fungi; phylum Basidiomycota; class Pucciniomycetes; order Pucciniales; family Sphaerophragmiaceae; genus Austropuccinia; species Austropuccinia psidii. Next base: position 18,772,859 of record JALGQZ010000014.1, on the reverse strand, counting down.
TACCTTTTGTAATACACTCCTTTAGATAAATTATTTGTATTCAATGAAAGATATTTTCAATTTCTCTTACGTTTTTTGTTCACGTGAATTTATTATAATTCCTCAATGATTCATATTTACTATTGGGTGAGAATAATTTTCGTAAGTGCCCCACCAAAAGTTTGAGCTAGTATTTTTGTATGTGAGAAAATCTTTTGCCAAAAATGCGCCAATAGTCACCATTCCTGCCTCCTATATTTTCTTCCTCCATTGTTTAGAGCCATATCAAATCTCAACTGTAAAAAAGCGGGAGGTTCCGGCATGTGAGCAATCCACTCCAGATTCATGAGAAATTGCCGTTCCTATGGTCACACGCTATTAATCTTAGTCATGTATTGAATTGTTTAAATTGTTGGGAACCTTCACAAGCGTAACGATTGGCGTGTGAGCTGTCGGGAGCCTGAAAAGGCGTAAGGATTGGCGTGTGAGCTGTCGGGCGCCTGCACAGGTGAAAGGATTGGCGTGTGAATTGTCGGGAGCCTGCACAGGCGTAAGAAATTGTCAGCATTGTTAGCATCCTTCACAAGCCTAAGGATTCGCGTGTGAGCTGTTGGGAGGCTGCACAGGCGTAAGGATTGGCGTGTGAATTTTCGGGAGCCTGCACAGGCATAACAAATTGTCAGCATTGTTGGCAACCTTCACAAGCCTAAGGATTGGCGTGTGAGCTGTTGGGAGCCTGCACAGGCGTAAGGATCGGCGTGTGAGCTTTCGGGAGTCTGCACAGGCGTAAGGATTGGCGTGTGAGCTGTCGGGAACCTGCACAGGCGTAAGGATTGGCGTGTGAGTTGTCGGGAACCTGCCCAGGCGTAAGGATTGGCGTGTGAAGCCTCGGCACCCTGCATAGGCGTAAGAAACTTTTAGCATTGTCGGCACCTGCACAAGCATAAGGATTCGCGTGTGAAGCGTTGGGATCCTGGACAAGAGCAACAAACCTGGCATATGTACAATGGCATGCCTCCGTACATAATCCACTTCACCCCTTTTTCCTGTGAGACACCCTATCTCCCGCACTCGAATCCATCCAATCCTGGTGTATATTGTCCTCTGCCTTACCCCACCATCATCTACCAATCACGCTGCTATTCCGACTGCCTCACTCTTTGAATCGGCATGAGATTGTATTACCATCCCTGATTTGATAGCCCGCTCTCTCGGCAATCTCATAATAGCCATGGCTTGTTTGCCGCATTGTTTTTGCCAACCTCCTTGAGCATTGTGCGGACATAGCCACTAGTGTCGTGCTTTCGTTGTCCTGTGCTGGATCAGTATAATGAACAAATGTACTACTGGCCCACACTACCTGAATGAGCCCATGACATGCGGATAGATCAATCCAAAAATGCTCATTTGGGAAAATCAATTTTCCCCCTGTACACCGCTTTGACGCATCTCTTTGAATTTTGCCGGTCCGCTTATCAGCTTGAAACCACCATCCCGAAGCATACAGCGATGCATCCTTATCAACATGAGGTGCCTTTTTGAATCCATTCATGGTGAAAGTGAGTGCCGAAGCAAACTCACATGCACCCTGATTTGCGGGATTATTGCCTTCATAGTTGACTTGATCAAAAGACGGAACCCCCAATGAGTTGTAGCAATTTTGAATCTTCTGAAATAAATTATCCCCAACATATCGTAAGGATTGACATAGAATGCGACCCACCGAGCTAAGATTGGCACCTCGGTCCCGCCATTCATCTTTTGCATTTTCAATTTTGCCAGCACTACCATACAGACCAAATTGTTCATTCTTCGTGGTGCATTTGCGCCACCCAATCGCGAACATAAATCCCTCCAGTAATGCTCCATTTGTTGCAATAGGGTCAGTGAACCTCTTTTCGCGAAATAAGAATTGTGATAATTCATCCCATTGATTGACCTCAACTTCACTCATTGTTGTGAATGGTCGGAATTCAACAAGGGCAATGAGTAATCCGGTTGAAGAGAAAATTGCCACACGGCCAAAGTGAATGCGTTTGATCTGATTGACATCCACCACCCTCCGAATTTCACTTGGGGTGATATTTGCTGATACTGGCATTGATATTTGTGCTGTTGGGCGAGAGGAGGAAAAAAACCTATTCATTCGGGTCGTTTTGCGCTCATTTGTCTTTTGGGATCTGCTACTATTCCCGAGTGGTTGCGGGATCACTATGTGTTGAAGCACAAAAGATATCAGATACTGCCAAGCAGCTTTCTTCGGCACACATCCTTTGACTTCCCTTTAGAGCCCACAGGACATTGGCACAATCTGAACCGACTAAAGCCAATGTTCTTCCGTGGGGCCCAATGAGGGTGCCACATAAATGTGGAAGCATATATATATATCTATATATATACACTGAGATTAAGTGAGAAACTCACACTTTCCTTCCTCAGCCCGACGCTTTCTCGCGAGTTCCCTTTTACGCTCTTTTCCTTTTTTCGTGAATGGCATGCTTGCAGCGGAAAATGAAATGAAACCAAATGATTACTGATTTATTAATATCACCTAAATTGGATTGCGGTGGATGAATCTTTTTTAATTGCGGCTAAAAAGAAAGCTCACACCTGACCTTGGCAACTTCACGATCTCAAATACCTGAACCTGAAAATTGCAGTGGATAGTGCATTATTCAATTTTACACATTGATGTTCCCATGCAATCACTTTCCAATCCAACCATTTGGAATATTGCAAGCACACGCAAATGCAATATGCATCCTGCTGCGGATCCCTAGCTATCCTAGTCCTCTTGAAAGACACAGGAACATTTGGCCTATTATGGGCTGGCGGGAAGTGATAAACGTGACTTCCCGCAATGCCCCGAGTGTGCTACTCGCGGGCACAAAGCCTGACTCAGCTTGCGTCTTGGCGGAGTCTTTGCAATGATGTACGGAGGCATGCCCCCGTACAATTACTATTGGTACTCAGACTGTGGCATCCGGGCAGTAGTAGGATAGGAAGTCATGATTATTAAATTCATAAATAACTTTGCAAAATTAAATTACAATATATCTAGTACAAAGCTAATCTAAAACGGGTCAATCCTGGTTGTGAGTTTAGCTGACCTGGGTACCGTCAAGGTGACCTCATCACTTGAACCAAGACCGCGTTTCGCCACCCAGGCATCACCAAAGTCTAATACTAAGCATCGTGCAAATTCAAATCTAAGAGGTACAGTGGGGTTAAAAGACTCTGATGAGAAGAAACTTTTATTCAGTAAATTACATATATACTTATTAGTACGTAGCCACACTGGCTCCACTAGATTTTTACCCTCTGAAAGTTTTGCGGAAATTTCAATTATTGATAAAGCCCCTTTAACTGAGCTTGTTCTCCAGTCATCTGAGCATATCATCAAACCACGAACCCCCGCCGCACAGAATGCCGCTAATATACCATAGCAAATTCGATTTATTCCGAGATTCTTGTGACACGCCAAAAGATCTTTGATGGCCTCATTTTTTTTTTGAGTTCGTGAGTTTGCCTTTGATGCCATTAACTTCGACCTTTGTATGTGCACGTACCATGTTGTACGCAATCATCAAATGGATAACTGTATCCATTAGATCCTCCAGGTTCTTGTGCGGCTTTGTGGATATCTCATTGTCAGCCCCGCCACCTTCAATGCTGAGTTGGGTTGCACGTTGCTTCGATTTACTCAAGCAGGAGGCAAGGTATTCAACTGCTCCCCGTTCGAGTCCAAGAGGATCGGTCGAATTTGATGTTGGTGCAACATATGGTTTGGGTGCAATCACATCGTATGAGACTAAACTAATGGATTCAAACATAACATTTGCCCAAAAATGTTTAACTGGATTCGCGGGGTAAAGAAGGCTCTGAACCATTTTGAAGAAGGAGTGTTCAGATTTGGGGAGATTATCGGGAGGTTTAGCTGATTCCTTCATCAATTTGAGATTCCAAATGTTGTAATCAAAAAACGCTTCTGTTTCAGTTGGCTTAAAAAAATCTAACCCTGTATATTGCAATTTATATCACCAGTCAACAGCCAATAATCAAGTATCATGCACAAAGATAAAAAAAAACTCACCTGCCATCTCAAGGTCCTGCAGCCAAGCCGACATTTTAAGATCTCGGTTACTGATCACCTTAATACCAACGGGCAGGAATGTATGAGCATCCTTTGTTGGTAAATTGTCCCATCTATTTTTGTAAATCCTATTGATATTATCAAGCCCCCTTTTCCATGATTGTTGAGAAATATTGGAATGATAATTCAAAATGCCTGCAAACTCTTCCATGCGGGATAAAAATATTCCTTGAAAATTCGCAGCGGATGACACTTCGGGCTCAGCGTCGGGAATTATATCAGTCATATCTCGTCCCATTGTATCATGTTTAATTGTTTCCCTTTCTTGAGGGGCTTGAATATTCCGAGGAGAGGCGGGAGGGGTTGCATCATGCATTGTTTCATTGGGTATCGGGGGGCTTTCAGTATGTGGAGCTTCAGCATGGATTGTTTCATTGAGTATGGGGGGGGGTTCAGTATGCGGAGGTTCATTATCAATATCGTCCCCTTCAACATTGATCATTTCATCACCTTGATCCCGGGAATCCTTTGCGGCTTCAAAGGTACGGCGTTTTTTGTTGGTTTTTTTGGTCGCATGTATATTTGGTCTTTTTCCTAATCCTTTGCCTGGAAATCCAATTATGACTCGAGATCCTTCAGGTAGAGATTCTCCCACCTCCACACCTGCCCATATATTGTAAGCAGCTATTTTTATCAACTTTGTTTTGAATTAGTAATGGACTTACGGTTCAAATCCATTTTGAGCAGGCTCATGGCTTCAGCAATCTTTTGACGCACATAATCAGGAATTTTACTATCATTTTGGATTTTCTCGAGCCTTGGGATTGTTTGAGCAATGTTGGAGACAAATTGTTCCTTGGATATAATTTCCACCTCCCCACTGAAAATTACATCATCTTGCCCATCATCTTCTGTCGGTGCACAAGGTTCAACAGTCTTTTCCTTCTCATAAGTTTTAAAATTCGGTTTCTGAGAGCTTGGAGGTTGACCTGAAATAAAGGCTATGACACAATATCAGGTTTTGAGAGATTAGAAATACTCAAGATGGATGTATACTCACATTCTGGAAGAACTGGTGGATCTTGATTATCTTCATGTGACTGGCTCTCTGCTTCAATGCCTAATTCACGACTACTGGCCATATCAGATATTTCACTTCCACTCTCTGGGGCTGAAGTTGGTCGTTCATTAAATTACGTTGAATTTCCCGGGGTTTGGGCCATCACGGAGGTAGTTTAGTAAGCAAATAGATGGTGACGAGTTGATTGATAACTAGGTGGAAGTAAAATAATCGCATTTTCAAAATGCGATTTGGCGGGAAATTGAAGGAGGCGATGTTTTGCAAATTATTTCATATCATGCAAATGAAATCACTTCCCTGTGAGACATTGAATAAAGTTGACTAGTGAGAAACCTACTAAAGTCAACTTTTGAACTATTGAACGCTCATGAGGTAAGGACTAAGCAAAGTGTTCCATTTGAATGATATGAAATAAAATGATTTTGTCGGCGAAAAAGGAGACACAATTCTTGTCTTAAATAGTCCACTTATTAGGTTTTAATTTGCAAGTCTCATGATTTAAACCCTAACCACAACATTGTGAATATACTGACCAATTTCCCCTGAGGTCCTGTTGGCAGAGAAGGCCACTCAGCATATTTCGGCGATGGCGTCCATTGTGTACGCCAACAAGCCACCGTACACTATGGATGTAGTACGGAAGCGTAAGGATGGTAAGCGGCGTCGGAGGCATGTCGGGAGGGTACCTACTAGGCAAGTGTAAGGATCGTAAGCAGTGTCGGGAGCATGTCGGGAGGGCACTTCATGAGCGTAAGGATGGTGAGCAGTGTCGGGAGTATGTTGGGAGGGCACTTCATGAGCGTAAGGATCATAAGCAGTGTCGGGAGCATGTCGGGAGGGCACTGCGCGAGCATAATGATTGTAAGCAGTGTCGGGAGTATGTCGGGAGGGCACTCCGTGAGCGTAAGGATGGTGAGCAGTGTCGGGAGCATGGCGGGAGGGCACTTCATGAGCGTAAGGATCATAAGCAGTGTCGGGAGCATGTCGGGAGGGCACTGCGCGAGCATAATGATTGTAAGCAGCGTCGGGAGCATGTCAGGAGGGCACTGCGCGAGCGTAAGGATTGTAACCAGTGTCGGGAGCATGTCGGGAGGGCACTACACAAGCGTAAGGATGGTAAGGGTGGGGGTGTGAAAGCGTAAGGAGTGGTGAGGACGGAGATGGGGGGGAAGGCAGTGTCAGAGTCTCATCTGGAGGGTGGTGCGGGCGCGTAAGCATGCTAAGCGTCGGGGAGGCAGAAGCTATTAGGTGAAATTACCCGAACGTTGCGAATAGTGTTGAAACGGGTTTGGGCTTTGAGTGACATTCTCATGTGACACATGTGACGATTGACGTTGTCTTGACGCTGACGTGACGTGACCCACTAAATCCAGTGACTATAAAGTGACACTAACGAGACTGAAGCAAGATTTTATACTGACCGCGGTGCAACGTGAAGTCAATCGCCGACGATTGACGCAAGATTTGCCCTGGTGTCAAGGAGTGGATCAAGCTTGTAAGATGCGGATTGAGATAGTGGGTTCTGGCATTGAGACATCCCTAGGGGTACCCGTGATGGTCACTACTGTAACTCAATTTTTTACCAATTGGAAAAAGGTTCTATTTTTTAAATACAGCTTTGTTAAAAGTATAAGTAAAGTAGTTTTTCATTAATTTCTTCGACTTCTGAGAGCATAAGGCCAAATGTACCCATTCTGATAGAATTGAGACATCTCCACTTTCCAACAATAGTGTCCATTCCGCTTCTGATTTGAAAACTCAAGGAAAATAAAATTAAAAGGAAATGAAGGTGTAATTATCTGTATTAAATGGGTATTTTGTTTCATTAGTAATTTAATATCAATCAGGAATTGTTTTCGTATGAAAGCTAAGGAAAGAAATATGGAATCAGGGTTATATTTACAATCGGTATATATCCGCCACAAAATCAAAAATAACATGATTTTAGGAAATCCTATATTCTTCATAATTTTATCTCCCAAATTTGACATCTCTTGAAGATCATAAAATCTATTATAGAAACCTTTAAGAAAGAAAAACTCAGAATTTTAGATATCTTCTAGCGAATCAAAGAAGTTTTTTATTCCAACTTTATTGGGGGAGAAGCTGTCCCTAAAATTTATTTGGGATGGATATTTGAATCATATTTTTAAATTTTCTAAATTTTAATTGCTTATCTAATATTCATCAAATCTTGGTAGCTTCAAAAGTCATATTATTTCACAAACTGACATTCAATTTCATCTTGACAGAGAAAGAACCATATTAAGGGGCAGGAAGATTTATAGAAAATATTGGCTACAATTTCAATACCATGGCTCACAAGTAATTATTGCACTCATTCCATTTTTCTTCAAGTATATTTAGAAAAAACTTCCAGAAACCCTTAAGATAAAAATAGGAATGGTTTTATTCGATCAACTATATTTTTTTTTTACTGCAAAACCTTTACATAACCCCTTTTGCCATATGATGAATTTAGATCTATCTTGAAATATTTCAAAATATTAATTAAAAAAATGAATAAAGAGTGGGATGGTTTTTGAAAATCAATCAATAAATTGTCCCAGGCTTACTTTATGGAGTGGCTCATATTTTTGATTGATAAGACTGATTATGTTCATTTTTAATGGTAAATTAAGTTTCAAGAAATACCCAAAGACTATACAGTAGTATTACAGTGGTTCTTGATCTTTTGAGAAAAATTCTTATGGCAGGATAAGTTTATTTTTAATTATATCAGATGAATGCTTGGAGTATCACTCCTTGATACTTATAAGCTTGTGTGAACGTTGAATATGAATTTTTGGGGAGAAAGATGAGACACTGAAATAAGTTAGAAGCTAATTAATAGAAGGGAAATAATATATATGCTTCATAAAGACTGAATGGATTTTGTGGCAATAGAAAAAGTGAGCCAATCACCCTTCATTTCAGAAAACAGGATATATTGCCCTATTTTAGATAATAATTTCCATAAAAATTTTTTTTTCAATTCTCTAATATTAATGCCCCCATTTCCTCTTTCTCTTGTTTTAATATCAAATAAATACAATCAATCCAAGATAGAAACCCTTTGCAATCAGTATGATGATACCAGGAATATTAATGTTGCAATACTTTCTGCCTGACCTCAACAAAGGAAACTCTTTCCAAAAGCGCTATTGACCTGGTTGAAAGATTGGTTAGTACTGCAAAGCTGTAGATCACATACCATCAGGTGACATGTAATCCAGACGTTCCCCTTCTTTCACCATGGAAAATAAATTGAAGAATTGATGATAGGGGGAGGCAATATCCTCCCCAAAGCTTCACTTCCATCTGTGTAAGGTGTGACTATGAAACAATAAGTAAATATTACCAATATTTCACCTATTGAGATATTAATGTCCCCATGAAACTTAATAATAAATTAAAAAATAATTATAGTAATAAAGGACTATTATTATCTTGATGATAAAATAATATAAGAAGGATAAATATATTAATATTTATTGATGAGTATATTTATGGCACTTTATTATTGTTACAAACAAATGATAAAGGTGTAAAAAAGTGTTATTTAATAATGAACACACTTTATAACAATAATATCACCCATATTAAAGCTATATATTAATATGAAAACTATTCATAATAATAAAAGAATTATTACGATAATAATAAAGAGAAAATTATCATAAAAGATCAAAATAACCTACTCTGGACCCTTGATAGAATAGTTTTGAGTTAATTTAAGGTTAAAAAAGTAAATGAAACTTATTCAAATTGTATTTACAATTGAAAATAGAGGAAATTACAAATATTCTTGTTTTTACATGGAATGAGAGATTTTGAAGAGAAATTTAACAAAAACAATTAGAAATGGGTTGAATGATGTCAATATCAATGATTAAAATAAATATTGAATTTAGTTTTTAAATATATAATAGCCTCATCCAAAAAGGATAAAGCTTTTACCTGTTATTTTAATGACTTAATGTTTTTGTTGCATCTGAGGGGGAAATATAGGTAAAAATAGCTCTATATCTAGTAAATTTCTCCCTCCTAGAGTCCACAACGCTTTTAGTAGACACTAACTGATGTTATCCACTGTAATTGATCAGTATGTCAATTTTTAGTGATGATTACATCATAATTAAACAATCTTATCTCATTATTATGCAGATTATTTAGAGTTATCACTGTAGCTCTAAGGTTACTGACATCCTAGGCTTGGAAGAATACTAAACTTACAGATTTTATTATTTTTAATCATAATAAGCTAGTATTTCCAACTTTTATAGCTTGTATTTCTGTTAAACTTGAATAAAGATTAGAGTTAGTGATCATAAATGATAAATTTGAAGCTTAAAATTTGATCATTGATAAATTTTGGGTTATAAATTCTACAGCTATTGAAGGAGTGAATCCTGATAGGTTGGCATGTCATTATTAAACTTCAAAGAGCAGTACACTACATAATCAAAACACTATTTTTGATGATTTTCCTTGTAACTCATCTTTTCTGTTGAAATTTACTATTTTAAACTTCAAACCATGATTTCAAGGGGTTATACATTGCATTTGATAATACAAATGAAATCATTATTCATGTATGAGCTATTGGAATCTGAATATCTCCTATTTTAAGCTTGGAAGACTTTCACAACAAAGGTGGTCAACAGCTATAACAATTTTGTTCAATAAGCCCTTAAAAGCTATAAACTTGCTTATAACTTGTCAAATAAGATTTATATGGGTATTATTAAAGTAATTCCTTGGTGCCTTTAATTTTGTTCAACTCTCTATCATGTATATTTCAAGGGATATGCCCTAAAGACCATTAATATACCCACCAATCATAGAAGTGCATATATTCAGGTTATTTCCTTAAGCGTTGACTTTACAGATATGAAATTAAAGTGTTATATGTGTTTTATTTTATGGGTAATAAAATGGGCTTATTTTTTCACATTTTGCTTCATTGGAGTCTGAGATCAACAGGAATTCATGCCTTTTGATGGCACTTTTACTAATTACACAGTAAGTATTGGCTTAAAAAATACAACATCAAAATGTTATTTGTGTATTGTATCATGAGGAGTTAAATGAAACAATATCTTTTACATGTTTACTCATTAGATTCTGAGTTAATAAATAACTTTTGCTATTTATGGCATTTTTACTTATTTTAAAATAATATTTTTAATTCTTTTTATTAGAATAATTTTTGTAAAGTTATTTTGTGAAGTTTTGGGAATTTTGGTCATATCTCAAAGGCTCAAAATCTGGATGTTTTCCCTAATCGCATAGCCCCTCCAGGGTGGCTTTTTGAAAGCGAATTATATTCATAACATCCCTAACTATCTCTGAATTTTTTTAATATATCATCGTTAAATAGAATCATAATGTTGCTTTCAAGTAGAATAAAGATTTGAAAATGAACCAAAGATATTTTATGTATCACATAATCCAAACATATCCTTCAATGAGATGTCAAAAATGTATGAAAGACAGCTGTAGGGATTTTATGATTATTCATTGCAAAATAGGAATGAATTTTGCCTATTTACACATGATAAAAACTGTAAACTTATAAGAAAAATATTAAAGTTTTGTACTCAAGTTATTATTTTTTAAATAATGAATGACTGGTCAAGAAATAATATTATTTTGAAAAAATAAGGTATGAAAATCTAATGGGAAAAGTTCCCATTTTAACATTTCCAGATATTATTCAAATGGATAATCGCTATGAATAATTTATGGAAGAAAATTAATTAATGATAATAAACAGATTTCATTGCTTTCAAAAGAATTAATTTGTTGACAAATGGAGCTGGTCACAGAATATATGGCCTTTATGTCAATCAAAGCTTTAAATTTTAAGTTATTGAGCAATAGTTCGAAATTAAACACAATATTTAATCATGTTATTTATCATATAGCCTCCATCGAGTATCATTAAGTAAATGTGATATTTAATAAATAGCTTTTTCCACTAAATAAACCTTTAGTTACTGATAGTGCTGGGGTAATCTTACAATTAATCTTTACTTAACCTGAATGACGTGTGATAAACCATGGTTTCTGGAATTCCACCATTGTTTTATCTTGTGGCGAAGAAAAAATTTAATAAGCCCCAAAAATAGGTTCATGGTCCTACTCACATATTTTGCGGAGAAAGGATAAATTCTTAAGCTTTCCGTATTGATATTGTATTTGGCGTTAGCTTAATCCGTAAATTAGAAAGTTAAGTAAGGTTAGAGGCTTCATTTACATTGAGAAATCGTCTTGATAGCCTAAATAAGTGTATTAGTTTCATTCAATCCCAATAGATTTATAATCGTGAGAAAAGGGTAACATTTGTATTGATGGGAATGTATATTTTTGATCGAAAATCTTTTGAAAAAGTAATTTTAGAGTTTCTAAACGCAGCTAACAGAAAACGTATTATGGAGATATAATGTTGGAATAGAAGATAGATAAAGAAGAATCCACAGATTCAAATTGAAATAACTATCTAAAAAATACCAATAATAAAGATAATAATTATAGCTTTAGAAATATTTAATGTCGGAAAATAGGAAATTTAAAGAAAAACATTTGGATTTGGATTTTTCAATGAACCTCTTTAGGTCTCATATTTCATACTTCACTAAAATGATCTCTCAGTATATTTAACAGAGAAGACCTAACTTTATATTTCATTGGATCAATTGTTTGAAGTAGCTGTAGATTTCAGCCCTTAATTTTCATTCTAATAGCTATATTAATAGGGGAGGAAAATAACTTTGAGCTATCCGGAAGATAAATTATATTATTTCTTGGAAATCTTATCTGCGTAAAACTAAAACCCTTATCCTCCCTTGTTTTATTCTTTAATTAATTACATCATTGGATATACCAACACCTTGAACAGAAAATCTAATGAACTCCTTTCATAATCATTCGCATCCACAAACGCATTTCTTCTTGGGTTTTGGGTGGTTCTGTAAATGTCATAAACTATTTATAATCAATTCATCAGAATTATGGATATGGAGGGGCACAGAAATCAAAGTGGATTCTTGAATTATGAGCATACTAAGTGATAGTTAAACTTAATGTATTGGATAATGCGGACTTCTTTCTATCAATTTTTTTTTTCAAAAAGGTGTCACTGACTATTTCCTAAAACAAAGCTTTACGAGAGGAGAGGAAAGATATTATTTGTAACTGATTGTAAATGCTGAGTCATTGATTCCTAGATATAACAGATCTTTTTCTTTGATTTAAGCAAAGAATACTTCCTATTAAAGAGGAGGAAAACAGTAAAAAATAAATGAAAAGACTTATCATGATCTACTTCATACTTTTTGAAGCACTACAACAATAAATCAGGCGGTACTCATTGAGTTGTCTGTCTGTTTCATGACGTGGGAGACTCCCCTTTGGTAGCTCTATAATAATCCGAAAGAGTTTATTATTTTCTCACTTACTGGTTTTTCAGTTTGCTCCATTGCATGCCTCTGTGACCTGTTGTTGACTTAAAAGAGGCCTCCTATTGCTGTTTTTTCCCATCATCATCTTATTATCCATTTATATCATTGTTACCAACAAGTAAGTATTAGTTAAACTATTCTTACGTGTTTTAATTCATGCATAATCAATCAGCAATACATGAAATCATAGAATCCAACTATATATTGTTGTAATCCTGCTATAAATTATTTTGATCCCTTAAATCCACAATTCTATGTCAAATTTCTGTACTTATATCTTTCAATAAGTTTTTTCGATTATATGTGAGTCATTTATCTTTAATTCTGAAAGTTTTTCTCTAAAATTAGTTTTCTTCAAGAATTATGTCTATAATTATTCTTGCAAAAGATAATTTTATCTTAAAATAATTTTATTATCTTAATAAAAGAACTTTTTATTATTAAGTTTTTCTATGAAATTCAGGTAGAATGATCTGTATTTAGTGGATATACTGTCTCAAAAAGGAGTAAATGTAAATAAGAAATTTACCTATTCAGAAAGCTAAAAGAAGACTGGAAATAGGGGTGGATTTGAAAATGCTATATATATCAGCGCTCAAATTGAAAAATTGCAGTATTTTAGGAAATTCTACATTATTAATAACTTTTTATTATTCTTCTAAGGGTATTGAAGATCCTAAATCCCTCATAATATTGAACATTTGAGTAAAGCAAATCTTATATCTTTGGATATTCCTCTTTGAGAATTTCACAAGTTATTTTATTCCAACTATATTTGGGGATAAGCTTCATTTCAAAGGATTTGGCATCAATATTTGAATTAAATTTTGAAATACTCATTACTCATCTTATATGAAACAAATGGGTAGGTGAAAAGGTAAACATTTGTGAAAAAATGACATACAATGTTCTCTTTTCAGAGAAATATTCATATTAAGAGCAAGGTTTTTATGTAAAAAATACTTTCTACAGTAGTTGATATATATTATGAAAATACAAATAAAATAAAAATCTAAATTTATATATAAAATATAATGATAATTTGAAATTAAAATTACCTAAAGACTTTTAATTGTGAAAACACATTTTTACTTGAAAAGATTAAGTAAAAATTAATATTCAACAAAAATACCGAAATTGAAATGTTTTTGGAAAAAAGTTAAAAACAAATTATAACAACTTGCTATCCAACACATAAACACATGTAGATTGTTTTACCATTGGATTCCTCATAAAAAATAAGGTGGGGTCATCTCTGGGTAAAATTTCTATAACTAAACTCTAAACAAGCTTAAATCAAGTTTTTAGTATTTTATTTACAAAAGTTGAAATTCCTCAAGACCTTAATTCAGTTAACACCACATGTGGTGTTAAAAATCAATTTTTGTGCTCAAATTAAGCTGTTGTGTGTGGTTCAGAAGTTATGAGGAATTGATGTATTTTCAATTGAAATGTCAAATTATGCGCGTGTATTACATAAGTGAATCTCAATTTAAATATGAGGTGTCAATTATGACAGTAAATCTATTGTAAAACTCAGTTGAATTACATATGTATATTACAATTATAATATGTGATGAGGAATCAAAGGAAAAATAAAATGGAAAGATTAATTTGGGGGGGGGGAAGGAACCATAGCTCCAAGGGGAGCCAGACCCCTAAAATCCTTGCTGAAAGGCGTGGTATGTCAAAATCCATGCAAAATTTCATCACTTTTGGCCTGAAATTGAGTCACATGGTCTGTGGCTCAATTGATGGTAAGGTTTTGATACCAACAAGGGCAGTTTTAACCGTTGCCAAGAGGGTAAAACTACCCCTCAGTTAAAACAATATTAGTCAAAACAGTTTTAAATGTTTTCTACATCTCTTATGCACATTCTGACATGTTTTGAAGTCTCTAGACCAGGTATCACTATATAAATGGCTGATTTAAGGGTCTAAAATGGCTAAAAATAGCAAAAATAGATAAAACAAGCCCTTTTTTGGTCTAAACCAGGGCTCAATAACTCGATAATTGGATTTTCTGTGGTCAGAGTGTTTTTCAAAACTGAAAAGAGTAAATTTTACTTTTGGAGTAAGAGAATTGATGGCTATAAAAGAATGTTTTCTTTGGCCCACTTTTCTCTTCATGTTAGAATCTTTTCCTTTTATAATTAGTTTAAACACTGTTAAACCAACAAATAGAAGATTCCAACCACCCTTTTTAAATCATTTTAAAACTTTTAGCCATATGAAAAAAGCATTATAATAATTTTTTGTAACTCTCATAATCATTTTTACCCCTTGAGCCGCTCCATAAGTGAATTGAAGCATCTTTCATCACTGTTAACCTTGTCACTTTGTTTCCAAATTCACTCTGGTCACTTTTGGCTGTGTTTTATCTTTAAATATGTTTTTAAATAATTTTTTCTTTAATCAATTGCTTGCAGTTCATTGATCAATTAATTCCAATTGAAATTGCTCTTGAAGAAATTTGTTTTGTAGCCTTGAATATCTCTTGTAGAGTATTTTTGGATAAACGTCTATTGTTGGTAAAACAATGAATATTTATAATAATATTGTTTTATACTTCTAATGTTCAAAACAATAAAATTGGCCTCTTTTCTCTCAAAAATACTATTTCATACTATTTTTAATCATTTCTTACCTCATACAAATTTTGAGGACAGGAAAAGTACTTGATTTTTAATCAAAGTTTCATATCCACACCTTACATACTGACATTTTTGGGGTGACACTGGTCGAGCCCGCCACACAATACCATGGGTGAATGGGTGTGACACATTCACACAAAGGCAAAGAATGTGAGGGCCTAATGTCAAGTGGAATTGACCATTTGCAGGAGGTTCAGGGGCGCTTCTGTGTGTTCATGCCAGTGCTTGTGCAGTGGTGTGGGCAGGTGCATTTGGGGTTGCTTGTGCAGTGGCAGGGGCGGGTGTGGGTGCTTGTGCAGTGGCAGGGGCAGGTGCATAAGTGGGAGACATGCACAAGATGGCAAGAGCATGTGCAGATTCAATTTTATGAAACAAACCTGCACGAAGCACTCATTAGAACAAGTGATCAGCTCCATGCAGCATACAAAAATCCAAACTCTCATGGATGCAATGTAATTCTGAGGCTCACATTAATGATGGCACTATTCCCCTTCCATCATGATGATGGTGCAGTTGTGTCATTTTAGATCCTGTGATATGTGAGTATGAGCCTGTGAGGTATGTATAACATACCCATAAGGCCACAAAAGACTTTATATAAAGCTGATTTAGTCTTCAACAGACTTTCAAATTGAATTTAAAAAACAAAATAATAAAAAAGAAGTATAATTTTTTTGGGATAAAGAAACTTATAAATATTATGTCATTTTTGGATTCTACACCAAAAATGACCTAGGGTACACCCATAGGGTGGTATACCCAAAAAGGCTTATTTCTTATGTTATTGAAAGATTTAAGAATCTCACAGTACTAATGTAACTTCTTTAACATTTTTTCAAAATTGTTAAACTTAAGCTTAAATAAGCTTAAATTTAAAGTTGCATAAGGTTTATGCAAACTTACCAAAATTTTAGTTGAAATTGAGGTCTTGTGTATATTTACTGAATTGGCTTATGATTGCCATAAAGAATTTAAATCCTGTGTGAGCTCAATTTAAAAGGGTTTAAGGCCATAGTATGGCTTTAAATAAAGAAAAGGGCAAAATCCACACAAAAAGGTGGGACAAAGGAAAAAGACAAAATACAGCTAGGGTACCCAAGCTTTAAGATTAGACTTTGATCCAACCTTAAGGTTTAAACTGGTTTTAACCAAATTTGGACAGGAATTTCAAGCTGCCAAAGGGTAAATCCCAATATGCAGGCTTGAAATTAAAGTTTTGAGACCTTTAAAAGCTTTTATAAGCTTAAAGATCTAAGGTAACAAGCATTAAAACCTTATCAAAAGTAAAGGTTTGGTGTGTATTGCTATTTTACATAGAAAAATAGTAATGACTTCAAAAATTCATTAAAAATTCAATTCTTAATAGATTTGCTTGAAAGCTTCACACAGCTTACAATTCAATATTATCTCTATATAAATTAAATTTCATGTATCTTTTATGAATAGAATTCCTGATAATTGGCCTGGAAATTACTTTTTTAATTATTCTTAAAGAAAATTAAGATTGAATTAAAAATTGAGTTTAAGAGATTTCTGCTTGAAACTCTATTTTGAAGTTTTTCATGTGATAAAATTTAATTTAGATAAAGTTATATTATATTAAAACTTAAAATAACACAATTAAATGAGGATTAAAGCTACTTGGAGTTAAGAATAACACTGTTAACTTCAAATTGGGGTTAAAAATAAGTTATCTTGAGTTAAGAACTTTATTTTTAGGCATCGTTTTTCAGTTTTGACCTGAGAATGCCGTCTAAATCCATCATGAAGCATGAGAGCTGCTCTTTAAACATAAAAATAGTCTTTTCATCACCATTTTTTTCCATCATCACTTATCAATCTAATTATATTAGACATTTAAACAGGTAAAGTCTTATCATATATAAAATCTTATTATTAAGGTATTTCTTAAGCATTTTATTCTTTCTAAATCTTAAATTCAAGAATTGAAATAATAGAAATTGGATTATTGTTGTAATCACCTATAAGATATTTTATTTTATAAAACTATTGTCTTTGAAATATCTTTTAAAATTCACAAATTCCTCACAAAAACTCTTTAATCATATTATTCAACAAAAAAAGTTGTGCTATCATTTATAATATTGATTTTTGGCGGTTTTTCAACTTATAATAATTTTTTAATATAATAACTGTTGTATTTGAATTGTTGTATTAAGTTTACATTATAAGTAAGTCTTCTCTAAAATTCTATATCTTTTTTATCTATTATTAGTTTTTTTATATAGAATTTTTCTATAAGAATTATTTCTGCACAGTGTGTGTCTTAATTCTTTTATAAAGAATATTTATATATTATCTATAAGTGGTTGAATATTTAGATTTTACAAGTGTAATTGTCTCATTCAGAGCTTTATACTTCTTATTGTTATAATTGCCAGTGTGTCACAGGGGCTCTAGTGGAAATACAATAGTGGCCTGGCACTCAGCAATCAGGGAACTCACTTGGAAGACTCCAAAAGAATAAAGAATAAAAATAATAAGAATGAATTCCCCTAAAAGATATGCAGGTACAAGATGAGATGCAAAAGAGGAAAGGGAATCCAAATGGCCAAAGAGCCAACCAAGTATGTCCTTAATCACTGTTTCAACCTGCCAAAAATGAATAATGGAATTAGTAAGGATATGACCACCAAATATCCATTGACAGGCGAAGAAAGAGAAAGAGAAAAGTGCCAAATGACTGACTTAATAATATCAGTATTTGCTTAACTAAAATGAAAAGAAAATAAAGATAAAAAATAAATCAAAGTATATTAATTAACTGGGGACAAACCCCCCAGGGTGGAAAGGGTAGCGGGTATATGTGAAAAGTTGGGAGCTTGAGTTCTTCAGGCTGAAAACTGATCTATATTGATCCTTGAGGCTGTCTTGATTGTTTTGGGAATTGATACAGCTGGCTAATATTGAAATTGAATTGGGTTGAATGAATTTCCCATCCTTGAAAATGAAATAAAGTTCTTGACGAATCCAGACTGTATTGAAATGAATATGGTTGCCAAGATGGATTGAGTGGAGCTTTGACACTTGACAACTTCTTTTGGCACTGCCTCTTGAATACACCTTGAGAATGAATTGACAGTATTCTCTTGGAAGGAATACTTGGAGTGAGAATAACCAATGACTGCTTGATGGCATCATTGGTATTTGAGGTTTTGACACTTGCCCTTGAGCCTTCATGAATCCCCTTGATGACGTGACTGGATGGCCTGATGGAAAGCTGAAATAACCAGATGATATTACCGCCAGTGGATTGCTGCTGAAAAAAGATGCATAATGGTGTATAACATCATATATGGCATTGTGGTTATTGGAGGTTGAAAATAGCCATAAGTCTTTAGAGATGACGCCAGGAGGATATGGGTGAAATTTGGTTTTGGAAGGCTTCAGAGGTGTCAGAGTGTGTCTTGAGTTATTTGTCCAAATACAGCTCATACAGTATTAAAACTGTATTTGCGCAAAGTGCACAAAAATGCGCAAAATGTGCAAAAATGCGCAAAAAGTGTGCAAATGCGCAAAATGCGCAAAAAGTGTGCAAATGCGCAGAAGTGCGCAAAAGTGCGCAAGTGCGCAAAAATGCGCAAATGCACAGAAACTGTAGTTAAAGCTAAATACAGCTTCTTGGGCTGTATTTCCCCTGTTGACTGGGAAATACCAAAATTGCCCAAAAGTAGAGAAAGGCCAGAAAACGCCTGATGACGGTGAAGGGCCCAAGTTGGGCCCAGATGATGAAATGGCCATAAAAGGCAAAATGAGGTGAGATGGCCAATTTGGCCAATGATTTATGGATTTGGCCAAATTGCCATATATTTGACATGGCATGGATATGCCATATTGAAGTCCAAGGGGATGAATTGCCATGGTTGTGACAGTACCCCCCACCTTGAAATGGTGAGCTCCTGAGCACCAATACAAGGTGAAGCCTGTTGAGGATATTGGAAAGATTTTGAGAGAGTGATTCAAGAGGACTGATTAAGATAAAAGAAATTGAAAACTGATATTAAAAATTTGACATTTGATGCAGGACTTGCTTGATCTTCTTTTGACATTGGCTTCATGATTTGAATTGAATTTTAAAATGAATGAAGATTTCTGATGTGATAATTGATGTGATAAAAGATAATTTAGAATGAAAATAAAATAAAAATAAAGAATGACAATGAAAATAAGAAAAGAAAAGAAAAGAGAGATGAATTGTGAGGAGGTTCCAATCTTGATCACTAATGTTGACAATTGATTTTGAAAATGGCCAAGGACCTGGAAAGAGAAATTCAATGCCAGGTGCTCACAGAGTGGCCAAGGTGATGTTTTGAAAGATTGTAGACCCCTCAGGGAAGTGCACACCAGGAGAGGAACTTACTTTTGGTAATTACCACTCCCGCCAGTGTCATAAAAAGAAAAAAAAATTGTTGAAGGATTGAATTGAATTGAAATACTTGGAAAAGAAAATAAAAGAGTGAATGGTCCATTTGCCCAAGTGAAAATGGCCATAATTTTGGAATTGGATGTTGAAAAGCCTGGCCAAAGATCTGTGTCCAAAATTTGCAAAGTGCTCACAGAGTGGCCAAGGTGATGCTTACAACAAAAGAGTAGAATACCCCTAAAGGTGCATACCAGGAGTGGGACTTACTTTTGGTAATTCCTCTCCCCACCAAGCACCATAAAAAATCAAGCTCTTGAAGAATTGGGTCCTGGCTTGTCAGGATATAATGAATGAAAATCTTTGACGGGTTCAGGACAATTCTTGAGGTTTTCAGTTGGTTCCCAAGTGGATCTTTCTGGGTCTTGACTGAAACCTTTCCATTCCACCAAATATGTCAGCCTGTGACTCAAAACCAGAGCACAAGCATGACAGCCAAAATACCATAAACCAATGGTATAGCCAAAATACCACCAAAACATGGAACTGAGCCAAATTAGCTCAAAAGGTATCAGAAGAAAGAGGAAACTCACCTCTTTCTGAAAATATAAGTCCCATCACCATAGGACAAGAAATAACAAAGTTATTCCTGCTCAAAGTTTTTGCTGAGCATAAACCTTAATTTTCACCTCTCATCTAAAATCTAGAAGGAGAGGCTTAACCCCATCAAATGGGTACTCAAAATGAAGCTCTCAGCCAGGGCTATCCAATGGTACCAGCCAAACTGAGCTAGCACCAGTATTACTTGAGTTATGGTCAAATTCAGACCAAATAAGGGTGAACAAAACATTCACCTCTCATCTAACTTTTACAGTTTTAGTGTGAGATACCTGAAGTGAGGTATTTTTGGAAAGAGCACAATCAGGGCTATCTGATGGTGCCATCCATTTCCTCATAACTCAACTACAACAGAAGTTATTGGCCAAACAAGCTTAATACAGCTTTTGACCAGACCACACCAATGTACAAAAATACTTGTACATGGGATGACTCTGTCATGTTTAATGATAACCATTTCAAGTTGGGTACCATTGTGTAGAGCTCCTACAGAGCTATTCAATGAACCAACTTTGAGCTTGATATCTCAAAAACTGACAGAGTTATGACCATTCTAAGGTCAAAATCCCACCTGCTGTCAGATACAGCCTTACCATGGGATAATATCCCATAACCATGAATATGAGGTGTCAAATAGACAAAGAAGCATGTTTTTACTTCAATACCTCATATGTCAGTCAATACTGGGGTCCCATACAGTTTCTGTACAGCATTCTACGCGTCATACACGTCAGAATCAGGCTGTGAGGTCCCCAGATGAAAATTTTCACCCTGTATTGGTGAAAACTGCCCAGATGTGGTTTCAAAACCACATCTGAGCCCAATACAGGGTATACAGGCTGTTTTCAAACCACAAGCCTGTCATAGAGAGTGAAAAATCTTCACTTCCTCTACGTGGAAAGGTCTAGCAGCCTTTCCACCTCAATTTTAGGATAAAAAGAGGGCTTTTCACAGCCAAAAGCCTTTCCTCATCCTGCTCTTGAATAACCTACGTAGTAAACTGTCAAAAAAAGTTTTACTCTTGGTTAAATAATCAGGTATAATTATAATCTTTAATTATTGTAGACTTTATTATTGTAATCCAACAGATAAAGCCTGCACCCAGGGTTCTCAATAGCGCTCACCACCACTATTTCTCAATAGTAGAACCCTTTTATCTCATCATAAACCTTTATAAACCTTTTTTAAATTATTTTCTGTCGTGTCACATACACAGTTAAAGTTGTAATTAGCCTAGTTATACCTTTATCATAGTATCATCCTGACATTTTGGGGGCCTGGCCGTGTTTTTGACTTTTTTTGGACCTTACAAGTAAGTCTTTTCTCTTTTTTATGACTTATTAACACATTGTTTTATCCTTTTTAGGCGTAATTTCTATTTAAATATATATATTTCATATATTTTTACCTTTTTTTTATATACTCATATCATAAGAGTATTTTTTACGTGGTTAACACCCACAGTAATTTATTATTTTTGGCGTGTTTTGCATATAAAAATACATAAGCCACTAATAAAGTCCTGTATTCTTGACTGAATAAGGACACCTCTGACTGAAAAACCATCAGTTGAGGCATGGTCAAGTGTATTGTTAATTCAATAACACTTGTATACAAACCACTTTTACAGAATACACTTGCAAACCACAAGTGTATCTGAGGGATACTGACACACAAACAGTGTGACAGGACACCATAAGCTGTATTTTTGACGTGAAATTGTTAATTCAATTACACTGTCATTATACAAGGGCATACTGTAATCATATACAAGCCCAGAGGCCATTCTTAGACGTGCAAAACCAGCCTTTTAAGAAGTCTTAACTGACATAAGCCCTCTTTTTCCTGTTTTGATTCAATGGAAGAAAACTACATCCCACTTGAAACCCAGTCACAGGCCAACACACCAGTGACACCCTCAGAGCCAGAGGGCAGCAAGGGTAAAGGAAAAAGGCTTAGTGAAGGCCTCATTACAGCCAGGAAGTGGGCACCAATAGCCACTCAGAGGAGTAGAAAACCACGAAACTCTGCTTCAATACAAGGTAAACCAACCTTAACCACTTGTACAGGGAAGATTACAATTATTAACCCAGTTGTAACCTCCAAAGGCAAACTGCCCAAATCAGCAGATAACAAATTTGTACAAGGCACAGTCAAAGGTAAATACCCTAAGAACATAAAGTTTTTGACTGCTTGCAAACACTGATATGTCCCCTGCATACCTCAGAGACCTTGGCTTCCAAAGGAACCAGCCAGAGGATAGAGCAGGAATGTCTAGAACCAGAAGACCTGAAAGAAGACAAATTGGACACAGTGGTGGATGGCAAAACAATGAGGGAGATAATATCAACCTTGCCATTCACACTCCAATCCAACAGAAACCTCAAACCAGAGGACTGGAAGGATATGGATCAAGTTCTTCAAATCCACCAACTCCTCAAAGATTTGTTTCAATGGAGCATGGACAACAAGAGGTTCAACCTAGCAACTCACTGGGCAGAACTGGGATCAAGTTGCCAGAAGATCTGTCTCAAAGAGATAGACTTCAAGGACCTTATGGTAATCACCAAGGGTTGGAAACCTACCAGGCAGCACAGACTCCTGGAGGCAAGGGCACAGAGGATAAGGGAGAACCAAGCCACTATCCAAGCTATAGAAGAACAGTAAACCCAGACAGGGCCTACTCAGATTCCTTCAGGTTCACAAGGAGCAAGCCAAATCAGCTCTCCAGTGGCTTCACACCATTCAGAAACCAGCAGATCAGTGGCCAAGAGTCACCATTCTTCACAATTCCAGGAAGTTTCCAGGAGAAGACAAGGCAACAAGGGCAAGAACAAAGCCTCCTTCAACCAGAGGAGGAAAGAGTCAGACCCCATGATCCAGAAGCTGTTAGATTTGGGAAAAGAAGTACACAAGAACCAGAAGTAGTTGTAAACCACTCTAGAATCAGTAGTCCTAGTAATAGAAACATTACCCCCACTCAGACTGAGAATAACATTATCACATCTGAGAGCAACATCAACAGTGACACACTGTGGTTGCAAATGTCCCAATATGCTGAGCAATCTGAAAAGCAGGCTGCAGAATTTGCAGCTGCCCAAGAGAGGATGAGAAAAACTCAAGCCTCATTGGAGCAGATAGTTAAAAACCTTCAGGAAGGATATGCTCAACTGAGCAAAGCCTCTGAAGAAACCAACAAGAGACTGAATCAAGTCTCTGAAGAACAACACCATAGCAGCAGGGACAGGGAGTCTCTGAACCAAGACATCAACAAATTGTTTGATGCCTACCATAGCTTAAAGCCCCAACCACAAGGTCAAGCTATGGAGAATCCATATCAACCAGATGACATCAAACCAGATGCCATGTTGTTGAATAAAGCAAGATCTCCATCACAATACCAGGATGGAGATGGCATGTCTTATTCAGAGAAGGAAGCCTTGAAACAGCTTCCTGAGGCCTCAAACTGGCCCAAATTCTCTGGATCAGGAGAATATGATCATATGGAGCTCATAGATTATATTGATGGACTCTTCATTGATGTACCCAGCATACCAGATTACTGGATTACTGCTAGACTGAATACTGCATTTAAAGGTCATGCAAGTATATGGTACACAGAAATGAAAGAAATCCATGGCAGAAGAAATTGGCCATGGTGGAAGAGTCAAATAATCCAAAAGTACAGTAATGGAACTTGGATATGGCAAAAGACCATGTCATTTGAAAATGACAAATACTCTGTGGACAAAGATCCATATGAGTGGTGTCTCAGACAGTCTAAAAGACTTAAAGCCATTGATCCTCAGATGAACATCCAGATGAGGAATCAAAAACTTCTTACACAACTGCCAGGAGAACTAGAGCATGCAGTGAAATGCAGATGCAACCAAAATTGCACTCTAGATGACATAGCCAATACCTTACAAGACATAAGGAAAAGGACTAATATAGGGAAATTCACCCCATGTAGAAGCAATAGTTTCAAAGAGAAACAACCTTTCAGGGTAGAGTTTAAAGACAAACCCAGAGAAAGAGTGGCAGAAGTGGCAAATAAGAAGAATTCTTGTCACAATTGTGGTTCAACAGACCACTATGCCAACAACTGTCCAAAAGCAAAGAAGAAAGTCTATGCTATAGAAAAAGTCCCTGAAGAAGAACCTTCAACAGAGGATTCTGAATCAGACTCTATGGGAGATGCCATCAGAGAACTATCTGATGATGATCAAGACCCAAGAGAGGAACTTCTAGTGGAATACCAAGAGGAAAGCTCATTGGAAATACAGGATATACAGTTGGAAGCAGGCATGCCACAGGATACTGCCAACAAGAACTTGTGCAAACACACACAAGATGCACAAACATTCCTGGTTAAACCAACCAAAGGAATGGCATATATACATGGAACAGCCACAAAAATGACTGTATGTATTGACAATGCTCAGCACCCACTGATAATTGACAGTGGAGCACATTGCTCCATAGTGGCCAGAAATTATCTGGATAGCCACTTCCCAAACTGGGAAAAACAGCTCTTGCCCACTAAGGCAAAGAACTTTAAGAGTGCATCTGGAAAGATGACCTCTATTGGGACAATTATCAAAGAGATAATTGTACCCCACAGAAAAAGTAATATCAGACTCAACCCAGAGTTTGTAGTGCTTGAAGATGCCCACATCCAAGGGTTTGTACTGGGAACAGATTACCAGAGGATGTATGGCATAGATATTTACAATAGTAAAAATAGGCATATTACCATTGGTACTAACAAGGAAAAGAAATTTTCTCTTGATATATACCAGATATCTTCTCAGGACCCACTGGAAGAACTTCTGAAAGAATTCAGAGAGGGACAGTTTAGCACTACCCTCACCAGTAAACAAAAGCTAAGTTTACTGAAGATGCTGAGGAAGAATAGACCATCATTTGCCATTGGTGAAGAACCATTAGGCAAGATCAAAGGCCATGATATAGAACTATATCTGGATGTAGAAAGGCCTTGTCCACCCATGTTAAGGAGACCTCCTTACCCAGCAAGTCTGGAGACCAGGAAAGAGATTGAGAAACATATTGTGGGAACTCCTCTGCGTGTGGGATAAAATGAGGCAGTACCTGGAAGGGGAAATTACAAGAAAACAGTTTTGAATTGCTGTTTGAGACTTGTGACCCTTGCTCTGCTCGTGTGCTAGAATAATCTAGACTGCCCTTCCTAATATGCTAAGTTATCTTTACTGAGTTCACCAAATCAATTTTATTATTGATAGTGGCTTGATCAGAAAATATTGGACTCAAAAATCTCTAATCAGAATTTGCTCTACTCAAAACAATGGTTATTTAAAACCTTAACAAATAAATTCTTTTTTAAAACTTTCAGCAGGCTGAGTGGATTCCTCCAGATGATAGTACAACAATATATAAAATAATATAATGACTAACATAAATAAACAAAAAAATAACAGGAAACACTATCTTCTAATACAAAATCACAAAATATTCTTTTCTTGATAATTCTTTAATAGATATAAAAACTAATATCTAGGATAACAACAATCTTCAATTCTCTGAAATAATAAACTTGAAAGGGATGAAAAATATTTCAAGCCCTTTTGATGTGATGGATGGGATAATACTCTAATAATGGTTAATAATATAGCATGATATGGGTAGTTTAAGGTTATGTTTTGTGTTTTGATTTAATAATAGATTATATGATCTCTTCTGGCTTGCTGATAATAATAATATCTAATTGGTATAGCTTCAATATTAATTTGAACTAAACAATAAAGTATTTAATTTGATTTTGTTCCTTGTTGATAATTTATTAGGGATTACCCAATAAATACAAATCCACTTTCATTTTAAAAGTAGTAAAATTACTTTGGTTGTGCAGGTTTTATTTTAAAACAAGCAAAATTACTTTATTTGAGGAAGTTTACTACAAAAACTAGCCCAAAACTAATTATAATGGTTAGGTTTTATTTTAAAGCCTACAAAATTACTTTGGTTTGATGGTTTTATTTTAAAACTCTCTAAAAATTACTTTTAAGGATTTAAACACTAAACTCCAGAGACGCCTTGCTCATGAGCTTCAAGCTTTAATATCCTAATTAAATAAGGCACTAGTCTACCTGCTAGTAAGGGATGAATTAAAATCTTTTCACACTATTGGTTCTCTTGATCTATGTCAACAACGAACCTCAATTACTAAGCTTAATTTATCAAACAATTTTCTAATTTAACCTCTTAGATAAGGGATTTGGAAAAAATAAGTAGAAGTTACAATTTCCAGATGGGAAAAAGTCTGGAGAGGGAAAAAGTTCGACTATTTATATTCTTTAGGGGGAATAGGGTTAGGGTTTAGGGTTTTCTCAAGCTGTTTCATGCATATGCATATTAATACTAGCTCCTTTTCAACTTCCTTTGTATTACTAAGCATTTTATAAACCCATAGCTAATTTACTACCACCAAGATAAGGTTTTATACCTTCACTCCACTCATCACTCTTGTCACCCTTTACACTATACATCCTTAATTTTTTTTTTTCTAATAATAATCAGCACTACTAGTCAACTAAACAATTTACACCATTAAAATTCAAGGCAATTCCCTTCCACTATCATCATCTCAATGGAATACCTAAAATAATTCACACTACTACTATTCTATATTGAAAAATAGAATGACATCAAAATAAAACAAATATAACTTCACTAACTCAGCATAATAATATTTTATTTTAATTAAAATAGAGCTCATCTCAATACTCTTCTTAACAAAAGCAACTAAAGAAGGCTTCCTCAAAATATTTTGAATTAAAATCAACCACAACTGCACAATTTCCACCAATAAGAGAAATTAATTCCCATGTAATACTACAATAATACAGCTTTCATAATTTATATTATTATTATTTTTTTATTAAGAATTTACACAAAATTAGAATCCAAAGATTAAATAACAAGGTTTTTCTTTTCTTGAATTCAAATATTCATTAAATAAGTAGAATACTGACTTGTCTTTTTTTTTTGTTTTGGTTTTTTTTTTAGAATATTAGTTTTTTAAGGTTACACAAGCAGGTTATTTTGATTATGATATTTTTTTATTGGTCCATTAAGCTAAACTGGTATAGGTATACCACAACCCCCTCTCCATTTAATGCTGTCCCCAGCATTTCCAGTGACGCTTAAGGGACAACTCCCTTTGTTTACTACTTTTCTTCCTTCATCCACACCTTTCTGCTGCCAAAATGACAACACATAAAAAACAATTCCTTTAATATTTAATTGAACTCCCATGAAACATTTTATTTTTGCTCTTTATATTGATTTTGAATCTCCATTTTGTCTTCTTTAAGGTATCAATCTTGAATTTTTATTTTTATTATTAATGTTTTTTTTATGTATTTTTTTTTTGAGAGATGAGGGATGCATTCCCTCTCCATTTAATAAAAAAATACTTTTTAAATAATCATTGTTTTACTCTTTATTCGAAATATGTGTATAAAAGAATACCTGTATGAAATTTAATAATGAAATTTTCTCAGCTAACTACACAAACAAAGACCCAAGATTAAAATTAATTGAAGGGCCACTTTTCCAAAAAACTTAACATCATAAAGAGTGATGAGAAGAAATAAGTACCACCCCTTATTTTTTTATAATAATATCATTATTACTCCTTGAGGAACAATTTCCCTCTCCATTTGATTTTTTTCTTAACTACTCATAATTCTTCACTACAATACTAATTTACCAAGACTTTCCATAAAAAAAAGTAATCAACATAAACATTATTAAAACTAAAAATAGAAAATAAGAGTACAGTTTAAGGTCTTGTCCAGGACCTTTACTTTAGTCCTGAGACTGAAATTATTATAAATTATTTTGATTAGGCAGTTTAAGGTCATACTCAGGACCTTTGATTTCATCCTGAACTATAATTAAAATAAATTTATTGATGAGGCAGTTTAAGGTCATACTCAGGACCTTTACTTTAGTCCTGAGACTGAAATTATTATAAATTATTTTGATTAGGCAGTTTAAGGTCATACTCAGGACCTTTGATTTCATCCTGAACTATAATGAAAATAAATTTATTGATGAGGCAGTTTAAGGTCATACTCAGGACCTTAAAAAAAATAAAATAAACCACAAGATAAAATACTATGAATAATAAAATACCAATAGAAATAACAACAATAATTATAAAATATATATGAAATAAAGATATATCTAAAAGAAAAGGGATTAATGCATCCCTTATTTATATATTTTTATCATGTTTTTTTTTATTTTATTTATATATATTTTTTATTTTTTCTGTTAAGTATACTCATTGATACTAAATATATTACTTGTAAATATTCAGCTTATATAAATATTCCTTAGCAAATTAATCTTAGATTTGCATTAAAATCAAAAACATAAAAAATAATAAAAAATAAATAAATAATAATAATAATAATAAATAAACAAAATAACAAAGAAATAAGTATATAAAAAAAAATAAATATAATTGAAAAAAGTGAATTAATTAATAAATTCCTCCATAGTGCAAGTATCCTCTGTTTTAAATCAACTTTTCTCTATTGATAATATTATTATTTTACTTAAAGTTTCATTTGTTTTTCTTATTAAGTTTTTTTATATCAATTATTATTATTATTATTTAAATATGAGCATATCTCTTTTTTTTTACTTTTATCCTATTAATTTTATTATTATCTTATTGTGTTATATCTTTACTATAAGTAAGGGTTAATAATTAATATAATAGGGATACAGTATGCCCCTTTTGTTTGTCACTTTCTGTAATATCATATCTCCATGTCTAAATTTTTTATTTATATTTTATATACATAATATGTTTGTTTTTATTTCATAATTATTATTAAATTTTTTTTTTTTTGGTAGTTTTATAATTTTATAAATATATATATATATAGTTTTAATTTATATGGGTACTGTAAACAAAGAAACGCTGCTCAGCATTGCTGCGCTACTGCAGCAGTCGTCTCTTTTCAGCATCGCGTGCTGATTTTTTTATTATATTTTTTTTTAATTGTTTGTAAGTTCTTTTTTTTTTTTTTTTTTTTTAAAAAAAAGAAAATTATTTAACTATTTAGTAAAAAAAAACAAAAAAACTAACTAATAATTTTTTTTTTTTTTTGATAATTTCTGATCGTCGCGTTGCAAAGGCAAGTAACTAAAATACAAGGAATCGGTGTTGGGAATAGCTGCACTACTGTAGCTACTTCTGCTTTTCTACTTCGGACGCTAAATTTTAGTTTTTATTGAAAATTCTATTTTTTAATATTTTTATTGATATTATTTTGGTAAGTTTGTTTCGCTCTTCATTCTTTTTTTTTTATTTCTATTATTTAAATATTTGACATATAAAAAAAAACTAATTTATAATGAATTTTTTTTTTTTTTTTTTTTTTTTTTTTTTTTTTTTTTTTTTTTTTTTTTTTTGTCTTTTTATAATCATCAAGTTAAAACCCAAAAATAAAATTAAAGAAAAGAATCGTTGCTAATTGCTGTGCTACCGTAGTTATTTTTTTTTATTCTAAAATCGCGAACTAGGATCTCTCATTATTAATATTCTATTTTTTTATTTTATTATTACTTTTATTATTTTTTTTTTTTTTTTTTTTTTTGTAGGCTTATATTTCTCTCTCTTAATTTTAAATCATTTAAAAGATTGGTTAATTAATTTTTTTTTTATTATATTGCTGTATTCTTTTTTTTTTTTTTTTTTTTTTTAAAAAAAAAAAAAAAAAAAGAAAAAAAACTAACTTCTTTTTTTTTACATTTTTATTCATTGCAATACAAGAAAAGACTTAATCACCTACCTTGCTGGGTAGTGTGGCACTACTGCAGCATTTGTTTTTTTTTGTTTTTTTTTTGATCTTCTGTTGCTGTACGTTTGGTTTTCTTCTTTTTTTTTTTTTTTATTTTAAATAATTAAAGCTGATTTAATTAATTTATATTATTTTATTTTATTTCATTATTTTTTATAATTGGTGTTATTCTAGATAGGAGGAGTTGAAGAAGTGGTGGCTGATGTCCCGTGGGTACACAGACATCACGAATTCTCAATCCCCTTTGCTGCCATCTGTGGCTTGCTTTTACAGGTAATGTACAGTTTTTTTTTATTATTATTTATTCATTTAATTTTTTATTGTAGTTTTCTGCTATCTCCTTCTCAATGCCGATCAGCAATCTTCCATGCCACTGAAATCATAGATCTGAATCTGAATAGTGCTTTCAATTTTTATATTTCGGGGTGAGTTATTTTTCTTATCTTATGAATTATAAGTTCTATTGTTTTACAACCCCCCTTTTTTTTTTAATTAACTAAATGTTTTTTTTTTTACATGTTGCGATAAAAAATTTCAAATTACAATTAATTTATTGAATCGTATGCGGGAGCGGAAAAAAAATATGGGGTGAGCTATTTTTTTTTTTATCGCTTGAATTGTACTGATTGCTTTTTTTTTCTTTTTTTTTTTTTTAATTTTGTCGGATGATGATGCAAGTTAAGGTAGGTTGGTTTATAAGTAGGCGATTGTTCCTTCTCTACTCAGCTTTGTTTCCCTACCTCTATATTTCTCTTTTTTTTATAGCCAAAAAAAGCATATATTTTATTTATTTATTTATTTATTTTTTTTAAAAATTATTATGCCGTTTACCTTAGAAATTTAGCCCATTGCTGATGGTGACCAAGAAGTCACTATCTCGCTTGACTCCATTAATTATAGCTTTACAATTTCTTCTCGCGGTCTACCTACCTTCAATTTATACACTCGCTCCGAACATGAAGATCCGACCCCAGTTCATCCTTTAGTTGGCCACGTTGGCCTTGCACCTAGCTCTCCTCCAGCTCTCTCAACAAATACCCAACCAACCACACCAGAGTCGGAGGGTATCAACCCCTTTCTAGATAATAATACAACTCCTCCCTCAATCCGATCTCTCCAAGCTGATTTTAGTTACTATTTTCAACTTTTCGATGGCGAAATGAACGATCTGCACTCGCACATGCAGAATTTTTACGTTAATCGTACACCAAACGTCTTTTCCTTTCAACAAGAGCACCAAATAATCAAAAATTTGGTGCAGTCGTGTTTGCACTGGTATAGGCACATGATCAAGTAAGTCCAAGTTTTATTTATATATATTATTTTTTTTATTCTTATTAATTTAATTTTCTTTATATTTTTTTTTTTTTTAAAAACATAGTGCTGCTGTAAGATTGGCCAAGCAGCAAGAAACTCCTCCGCTATATTTTCGCTAAACGTTAAAGTACGTTTTTTTTTTTTTAATATTAAGTTTAATTTAAATAATAGTTACTAACAATGCCTGTTGTTATATAATTTTTATTTTAGGGGTCTAGTCCTAGCGAACCAAAAGCGCTTTCCGCTTTTTTTTTTTATTACTACTTTTTAAAAGAAAATTCCTCGTAAATCCCAAAAAAAGAATAAATGAAATAAAAGAAAAAATAAAAACATAAACATAAATAAAATAAATAAAAAATTCTTAGTTTAGTTTTGCCAGCTAGTAAAATAATTCTCTCTCTTGTATCTTATTATTTTTTTTCTTTTTTTTTTTTTTTTTTTTTTTTTATCGGGCTATGTTTTTGAAATGTAATGAGATATAAATAATAATAATCATTATTATTTATTTATTTTTTAATATCTTGGCTTTCAGCCTTCCCCCCATTAATGATATTGAAGCCAGCAAAGACATAAATAAACAAAAATAAAGAATCACATAAAACTAAACAAAATAAAAATAAAAATAAGAGATAAAGTATATGTAAAACGATTATTAAAAATAATAAGGAAAGGAAATAAGTGCACAAGAGCAACAAAAAGGAACGAAGAAAAACAATTACTACGTAGAAAGTAATAATAATAAATACTTGGTTCTGGATTGAGGTTAATTGGATATATGATAAATTTACTCTTTTTTTTTTTTAATACTTATACATTTTATTTATTTATTTTCTCTTATTTATATATATTCACAGAAAATTAAACCTAAATGTTACATATATTATGCATACATTTATACATGGCTTGAAAGAAAAAATAATAATCAAATAATCCTATAAAATAAAATATAAATAAAAATAATAATAATAATAAATATGCACCAGAACTCATTTCATACTATAATATAAAGCTCAAAAAAAATAAAAATAAAAATAAAAATTAAATTAAAACATAATAGAATAAATAAATAAAATAGATTAAATAACATGAAGTAAAAAAAAACAAAATGAGAAATAAATAGAAAATAGTTGACCAATTCTTAAGAAAAAGAAACATTTTCAACACGATTTCCTTTCTCCAAATTTGTATTTGGATCTTCTACTTGCTTTCTTTCTTCTTTCAAATCTAAAAGACATTTTACTTTCCATTTTACTGTTGAAAAACCTATTTAACTCCTTTTCTAGATTCAATTGAAGCTTTTTAAAGAAATATGGCCTTTTTATGTTATTACTAAAATCTAAGTTTAAACTAACACTCACCTTATTCACAGAAGTAAAATTATCTTTTTGACCATTTTTAGTAAATTGCTTGACCCTTCTATTTCTAGTAATTTTCTTTTCCTCAAGAATTGGTATTGGATGATTTAAAGTATCATTTTGAGAATGGGATTGAATATTTGGGATTTCTTCAGAGTAAGTGTATTTTTTATTAAAGTAATCAGGATTATTTAACTCCATATTTTGGGCTAAACTTTTTGCTTGTGAATTTTGAGCTTCCAAATTAAAAAAACCATTGAGTAATTCTAGTATTTCTTTTTCCTCTCCTGTGAGCTGATTCTGATTATCTCCACCATGCTCTTCAGGTAAATTCTCCATATTGGTCCAGGATTCTCCCATACCTTCAGCTAAGTCCTTAATTAAATTATCTTTGCTTTCATCTTTTATTAAAAATTCTTCATAATTTGTTTCTATTAGCTTGGAGCTATTTACATTGAACTGACAATCTTCATCCTTCTTTTCTTCTTAAAATAGCTTATTAAATTTCTGAACCAAAGAAAAATAATCACAAAATTCTTTACCTAGGATTAAGTGATTTTCATTTCCCTCAATCATGAATAACATGTAGATTGTTTCATCTGTAGGTAGTACTATTTGAACTCTGTTCATGTACCTTTTAGTGAGTTTATTTTCTAACTTTCCTTTTTATTTCCTTTTATTAGGACTTATTCCAATGTGTAAAGCCATTTTCATTGGTATAATATTTATGTCTAAGTCTGGATTCATTATTGCCATAACAGGATATTCCTCCCAACCTAGTCTTACATATACTGGGGAAAAACTAGAAAAAATAGGATTCAAGCTATCACAAAATTCATTTTCTTGTTCAGAAGACTCACCTTTCTCACTTCCAATGGATTTTTCTTCCATTTTAATATAGCTTATGTTCAATTTTGGTTTGGGCTCAGGTGATATGATTTGTTCTCCTTCATAAGATTTTTGTTCCTTTATTTCTTTTGATTGATAAAGAGTTGGTTGCAATGTGGTTGAAACAGGTTGAACTTCATTGAAATTCAAAGGTATAGAACTATCTCCTAATATAGTTGGTGTAGCACCTTTACATTGGAAATCAAAGCTAATAACCTCATTTTTATTCCTTTTCATTTTCTCAACTGCCTTTGCTAACATTCTCTTAAATTAATGGTGGTCTTTATACTTTTTTACCACTGTAGGTTCTAATTCTTTTTGTTCTTGGTTGACTTTGATTGGTTTTGAAAACTTCAATTTTTTAAAAAATGCTTTTAGTTTACTTGGTGGGTTTGACTTAATGGATAAGTTCTGACCTTGACTTGGAATATTACTCTGATTCTGATTATCCAATTCCTCTTGGACATAGAACTTAACATTTTTTCTCCCCTTTGAAGTGACAACATTTGATAATTCTATGGGTTTAATTTTAGAATTTTCCCCATCTGCATCTTTCCAGTCTGAAGCTTTCACCATGTTACATAATTCCATCCCTTTTGGTGGTACTGAATGCCATCCTTTTGCTTCAGGTGAGAAAATTGGAATACAAAGTCTTTTACCATCTGATTCTCTATAACTCAATATTTCTCCTTGATCTTGAGAATGCTCAAGTCTAATTCCATTATCAGCTAAAAATGGCCTACCAATTACAGTATGAACTGCACCTCTGGCAACAAAAAAGTGAATCTTCCTCTCCTCACCAGATGGTAGAACTAACAGAGTATTTTTAGCAAGTCCAACAACTGCTGTACTATGACCTCCAATACCTTTTAGACGCATATTCAAGGCTCTCATGGTTAATTTTGCTTTAATAGACTCAATATCTGGAATAATATTCAGCTCAGCACCAGTATCAACCAATGCTTTCAGTTTATAGCCTTCTTGACCAATTGCTACATCTATCATGCCTAGGGGACAAGCATAGTGCATTTTTTCATCAATAATGACTTCTTCTGGAGTTACTAATTGTTCTTGGTTGTTAATTGACTTCATTGACATTAAATACTTCTTTTCTTTTTCAGATAAGAACTTGAGTTGGTCTGTAAAGCTGGGTGAAATTGTCAATATTTCTTCTAAGGTGAGATGAATTTTTTGATCTAAGACTTTCTTCATAACCTTCTCAATTATTGAATCTCCATCTTCTTCTTTTATTACTGATTTTCTAGGTGTTGAATCTTTGTGATTTTGCTTTGAAAACAATTTTTCTGGTTCTTGCTTCTTCACAGGTGTTTTTTCTTTAATCACTTCAAGAATTGGCTGTTGAACTGGCTTAGATTCTGGTTCTTTAATAATATTTGGATTCTTAGGCTCCTTGTATTTTGAAGGTATAATAACTCTTTCACCTTCCTCTGTCTCTTCTTCTTCAATATATCCACCTGGAAAACTAACTTTCTTTTTTATTACCTCTTTAGATTGGACTGGTAACTTTTAAGGAATATTTAAAGATTGTGATTTATTTCTTTCTTCCCTTTCCATTCTTTGCTTAGTCAGTCTTAATACAAAATTAATATTTGATTGCTCTATTCCAGTAGAAATGCATGGTGGTTGCCATTCACCCCAATCTTCCATTGAGACTACAGCTGTTGACTTTTCTTCTTTCTTTTGTTCTTCATCTTTTGGTACTTTTTTATCTTTCTCTTCTAGAAACTTCTTGGTGAGAACTTCTTGTTCAGCTGCAAACTGTCTTACTAGATCCCTTGGTATCTTTTCTCCTTCAATTGGGACTCTTTGAAAATTAGGAAAATAGAAAGAGATTCCAGTTTTATGTACAATACGTTTTTCAATATCTTCTGTTAAATCATTACACCTGCTAACAGTATGTCCATCCTTTAGACAATAGGTACACTTATACTGTGGTCTAGGACCTTGTTGTGCTGGAATATAAGGGAAATGACTTGATGAAGCTGGAATTTGGTTAGCTTTTGGATTTAATTCCTGATTTGATGTCTGAAAGTGAATTGGGTTTCTTTTCTGAGTTGTAGCAAGACTTGTTAGCTCAGTAAGCTGATCCATGAACTGTTTAATATCATCCTTTTCCTTTAATATTTCTTTTTTAGAGGGTTCCTGCTGTTCTTTGAGGGATTTTGTAAGCTCTTTCATCTTCTTCAGTGCTTCCTGCATTCCTGGAAATGACTCTTCTTTGAACTGTACTTTTCTTTCTTTCACTCCATAGTCACCTCTTTCTTTCCTATGTGGGGAAGAAAGTCTTTTGGTTACTAATATTCTAGCTTCCAATTCTTGCTCAATATACTTTTTCAATACTCTCATAGGTGGTATAAGATATCCTCCATCTTCTGCTCTAACCATTACATTTTCCTTAATCATCTCTTTGCTAATAGCTCCTTTGACATCAGAAGAAAGACAATCAAAAATATCTTCATGGTACATATTATCCTGGGGAATATATTTATATCTTAGAAGGTAAGTGATAATTGTTTCATATTCTCCAATAAACATTTTATACTGTGAAAGAGTACTAATTCCTCCATTATCTTGGGTATCATTGAATAATTTTAGAAGGGAATCCTTTCTGTATCTTCTCTCAGGTTCCACTATTCCCCACTTAGTAATGAGATCTTTCTTGAGCTGTGTCCAGTTTCCTTCTTCATAACCAGGCATAGCTTCTATTGCATCACTAATTTTGGAATCTGTTGTCCAGAAGGCCATCTGCATTGCCAGATCTTCTTCTGTCGCACCTTCCATTTGAGCTATCCTTTCAATCTTTTTAATAAACTTTTCAACTTCTTCTCCATTGAAATTAAGATTATAATTTTTTGCTTTTATTTTTACTACAGATCTTTCTTGTCTTGAAATTTCCTGATGTAATGGACTTGGATGTGTTGGTGTTGAAACAAAAACTTTTCTTGGAACATTTGATGATCTTGGCTCCGTTGCTGGAGTAGAGGTTGCTCTAGGTCCAGGTGTTGGTGAAATTTGTGATTCTTCTGGTCTAACATGTCTGGGTAAAGTAGCTTCACTAGGAATAGCTCCTGGTGTGTATGATGTTGATTCTCTTCTTTTACCTTTCTTCTTCTTTTATCCTGTCAGGAGAATCTGCAATTGACTTAAAATATTTTTTACATGTTCAGATTGATCTTCTTCTTCACTCTCTTCCTCATACTGTTCTTCAACAGTATCTTCAGGCAAAGGTGGTAATTTTGATGTTGACTGTTCCATTTGTTCTATTTTGTAGGATCTTCCTTCAAATTTTCCTTCTTTCTGCTTTCTACTTTTGAAGTCTTGAATGAGGCTGAAAAAGAATTCTTTCAACCTTTCCTCTTCCTTCTTCCTTGTTTTTGGGGTGGAAACAAGTAAGCTAGAATCTGCTTGTGATTCTTGTCCCGGTGGTGTGAATTGTTTTAATGGGTAATAGTAATGATATGATTCAGATGAGGCTTTTGATGATGAATGGGGAGATGATGATTTTTCCTTCTTATATGTAAAATTATTTGATTCCAGTTTTCAAAAATATATTTATTTATTATTATTATTTTTAAGATCAAGCTGAAAGTATTCTGAGTATATTCTTATCTGCCTGCCACTGTTGGGACACCAGATGTGGGAACTCCTCTGCGTGTGGGATAAAATGAGGCAGTACCTGGAAGGGGAAATTACAAGAAAACAGTTTTGAATTGCTGTTTGAGACTTGTAACCCTTGCTCTGCTCGTGTGCTAGAATAATCTAGACTGCCCTTCCTAATATGCTAAGTTATCTTTACTGAGTTCACCAAATCAATTTTATTATTGATAGTGGCTTGATCAGAAAATATTGGACTCAAAAATCTCTAATCAGAATTTGCTCTACTCAAAACAATGGTTATTTAAAACCTTAACAAATAAATTCTTTTTTAAAACTTTCAGCAGGCTGAGTGGATTCCTCCAGATGATAGTACAACAATATATAAAATAATATAATGACTAACATGAATAAACAAAAAAATAACAGGAAACACTATCTTCTAATACAAAATCACAAAATATTCTTTTCTTGATAATTCTTTAATAGATATAAAAACTAATATCTAGGATAACAACAATCTTCAATTCTCTGAAATAATAAACTTGAAAGGGATAAAAAATATTTCAAGCCCTTTTGATGTGATGGATGAGATAATACTCTAATAATGGTTAATAATATAGCATGATATGGGTAGTTTAAGGTTATGTTTTGTGTTTTGATTTAATAATAGATTATATGATCTCTTCTGGTTTGCTGATAATAATAATATCTAATTGGTATAGCTTCAATATTAATTTGAACTAAACAATAAAGTATTTAATTTGATTTTGTTCCTTGTTGATAATTTATTAGGGATTACCCAATAAATACAAATCCACTTTCATTTTAAA
This sequence comes from Austropuccinia psidii, assembly GCA_023105745.1. Lineage (NCBI taxonomy): Eukaryota > Fungi > Basidiomycota > Pucciniomycetes > Pucciniales > Sphaerophragmiaceae > Austropuccinia > Austropuccinia psidii. The sequence goes on along the minus strand of JALGQZ010000014.1, from coordinate 18,734,716 downwards.
AGTAGTAAAATTACTTTGGTTGTGCAGGTTTTATTTTAAAACAAGCAAAATTACTTTCTTTGAGGAAGTTTACTACAAAAACTAGCCCAAAACTAATTATAATGGTTAGGTTTTATTTTAAAGCCTACAAAATTACTTTGGTTTGATGGTTTTATTTTAAAACTCTCTAAAAATTACTTTTAAGGATTTAAACACTAAACTCCAGAGACGCCTTGCTCATGAGCTTCAAGCTTTAATATCCTAATTAAATAAGGCACTAGTCTACCTGCTAGTAAGGGATGAATTAAAATCTTTTCACACTATTGGTTCTCTTGATCTATGTCAACAGCGAACCTCAATTACTAAGCTTAATTTATCAAACAATTTTCTAATTTAACCTCTTAGATAAGGGATTTGGAAAAAATAAGTAGAAGTTACAATTTCCAGATGGGAAAAAGTCTGGAGAGGAAAAAAGTTCGACTATTTATATTCTTTAGGGGGAATAGGGTTAGGGTTTAGGGTTTTCTCAAGCTGTTTCATGCATATGCATATGAATACTAGCTCCTTTTCAACTTCCTTTGTATTACTAAGCATTTTATAAACCCATAGCTAATTTACTACCACCAAGATAAGGTTTTATACCTTCACTCCACTCATCACTCTTGTCACCCTTTACACTATACATCCTTAATTATTTTTTTTTCTAATAATAATCAGCACTACTAGTCAATGAAATAATTTAAACCATTAAAATTCAAGGCAATTCCCTTCCACTATCATCATCTCAATGGAATACCTAAAATAATTCACACTACTACTATTCTATATTGAAAAATAGAATGACATCAAAATAAAACAAATATAACTTCACTAACTCAGCATAATAATATTTTTTTTTAATTAAAATAGAGCTCATCTCAATACTCTTCTTAACAAAAGCAAGTAAATAAGGCTTCCTCAAAATATTTTGAATTAAAATCAACCACAACTGCACAATTTCCACCAATAAGAGAAATTAATTCCCATGTAATACTACAATAATACAGCTTTCACAATTTATATTATTATTATTTTTTTATTAAGAATTTACACAAAATTAGAATCCAAAGATTAAATAACAAGGTTTTTGTTTTCTTGAATTCAAATATTCATTAAATAAGTAGAATACTGACTTGTCTTTTTTTTTTTTTTTTTTTTTTTTTTTTTTTAGAATATTAGTTTTTTAAGGTTACACAAGCAGGTTATTTTGATTATGATATTTTTTTTATTGGTCCATTAAGCTAAACTGGTATAGGTATACCACAATATCAATGAACTCCTGGACATGGATGTCATTAGGAAGATTGGACATAATGAAATAGTGGAAATCACCACTCCTGTCTTAATCACCTGGCATGATGGCAAGTCTAGATTGTGTGGAGATTTCAGAGCCCTGAATAACTACACAAAAGCAGACAGGTACCCTATACCAAGGATACCTCATGCCTTGGATAAGCTAGCCAAAGCCAAATACATAACCAAGATGGATTGTATGAAAGGTTTCCACCAAAATGGAGTTAAACCAAACTCCATGAAGTTGCTCAGAATAATATGCCATATGGGCATATATGAGTACACCAGGATGCCATTTGGCATCAAGACTGCACCAGCCCACTTCCAAAGGATGATGGACACCATATTTCAAGAAGAAATAGTGGAAGGCTGGATGGTAGTGTATATTGATGATATCATTATATACTCAGAGACATGGGAAGACCATGTGCAATACATAGACAGAGTGCTAAGTAAATGTACACCCATCAATCTAAAAATTTCACTTAAAAAGTGTAATTTTGGCCAACAAGAGCTACTAGCTCTAGGACACAAAGTCTCAGGCCTTAGTCTGGCAATTGACCAGAACAAAGTAGCAGCAGTACTGCAAAAGCCAGTACCAAAGAACATCAAAGAGATGCAATCTTTCCTTGGATTTGCTAGCTACTATAGAAACCACATCAAAAACTTTGCTCACATAACTAGTAGTTTATACAAGTTATGCTTAAAGGATGTAGTTTTTGAAATAACCAAGGAAAGGAGGGATGCATATGAGAGGATCAAATATGAACTCACAAATGCACCTGTGCTCATCTTGCCTGACTTTGAACTACCATTCAAGTTATATAAAGATGCAGCATGCAGCCAAGGCTTGGGAGCAGCCCTTCACCAAAGACAAATTGTGGATGGTGAACCAAGAGAAGGTGTAACATGTTACATCTCTAGGCAGCTGAAAGATTCAGAAGCCAGGTATGGGGCCACCCAGACAGAATGTCTATGTCTAGTCTGGGCTCTAGAAAAACTCCACTATTATTTGGAGGGTGCAGTCTTTGAAGTCTACACAGACTGCACAGCCTTGAAGTCTTTACTAAACATGAAGACTACTAATAGACACATGCTGAGATGGCAAATAGCCATCCAGGAGTATAGAGGGAACATGACCATCATATACAAGGAAGGTAAAAGCCATACCAATGCAGATGGCCTTAGCAGATGGCCACTGGACAATGTCAAAAGCAATCCAGTTTATGACCCTGAAGTTGCTGCCAAGATCCCTATCCATTTCATGGAAATAAATAGGAAAAAGAACTTCAGATTCTCTGAATGGGCACCAGGGAGTGGTACCCTTGACAGTGGAAACACTGATTCAGAAGGGACAGAAACCCCCAAACTGGGAATAAGTTCCTCAGAATTGCACAATGAATTTTTCAATGAAGTACTGAAATCTTATGCTAAACACAAACAGTGTAGCATACTAATCCAACTCCTTCAACAAAAATACAGGAGCCCAGAGCTGGAAACCCAGCTGGAGGAACCCTGGTTGAGGGCCTATAAGGACAATAAATTTTTCCTTATAGATGGCCTGATTTCTCACAGAGAAACGCACACCAGTGCACTCACAGTGATAGACAGAGACCACATCTCTTTAATCCTGCAGGAATGCCATGACTGCCCCTACATGGGACACATGAGTGAGGACAGGACTAAAGAAAGGGTAGCAAGCACAGCTTGGTGGCCCAAGTGGGAACAAGAGTTGAGTGAATACATCAACACTTGTGAAAGATGCCAAAAGGAAAATAGAAAACATGGGAAAAAATATGGGTTGCTTCAACACATAGAAGAACCCAAACACCCATGGGAAACCATCAACATGGACTGGGTCACAGGACTTGTCCCAGGAGGCAAAGAAAACTACAATGCCTGCCTAATCATAGTTGATAGGTTCAGCAAGAGCATGAGATGTCTACCATGCCATAAAGAGGAAACAGCCATGGACACTGCTCTGTTATTTTGGAATAACATCATATCCACCTGTGGAGTCCCTAAGATCATAATTAGTGACAGGGACCCAAAATTCACATCTGAATTTTGGACCAATTTATATGACATGCTTGGCACCAAGCTTGCTTTTTCCACAGCTTACCATCCACAAACAGATGGCCTAGCTGAGAGGATGATCCAAACAATGGAGGACATCCTCAGGAGGTTCTGTGCCTATGGCATGGAATACAAGGACCATGAGGGATACACCCATGATTGGGTCACCCTCTTACCAGCAGTCCAACTGGCTTATAATACAAGCCAGCACTCTACCACAGGGAAAACACCTGCACTGGTAGAGAAAGGGTGGAATCCCCTGTTACCTGTGGATCACTTGAAGAAAAATCTTCTGACCATCCACCCCACAGCCAAAGACTTCCATGATATGTGGAAGAAAGCCTGTGATACTGCTTCCAAATGCATAGCTGAGGCCAAAGAGTATAATAAGCAAAGGTGGGACAAATCACATATGGAACCTGACTTCAAGGAAGGGGACCAGGTGTTAGTGTCTACACTGAACTTTAACAATCTCAAAGGACCCAAGAAAATGAGAGACTCATTTGTAGGGCCCTTCACTATCATTAAGCTGATAGGGAAGAATTCAGTAGAGGTCAAGCTCACTGAGGAGTTTTCTAGGAAACACCCAGTCTTTCCAGTAAGCCTGGTCAAACCATACTTCCAAACAGGGGAGGATAAATTCCCCTCCAGGAAGAAAAACATCACTCCACCAGAAATAGTGGAAGTAGAAGACTCTCCTGGACCTGTGAGTAAAATCAGCAGGGCCAGAAAAATCAGACTCAATGGGAAGGATCAGAGACAATATCTAGTCAGATTCAAGAACCAGACAGCTGACACAGACAAATGGTTGGCAGAAGATGCCATAACAGATGGGAACCTTCATCTAAGGAGATTCAGAGCCTCTAGGAGGACTGAACAGTCTCATCAATGATGAGCCTTTTTTAGAGGGAGGGTATGTCAGCCTGTGACTCAAAACCAGAGCACAAGCATGACAGCCAAAATACCATAAACCAATGGTATAGCCAAAATACCACCAAAACATGGAGCTGAGCCAAATTAGCTCAAAAGGTATCAGAAGAAAGAGGAAACTCACCTCTTTATGAAAATATAAGTCCCATCACCATAGGACAAGAAATAACAACGTTATTCCTGCTCAAAGTTATTGCTGAGCATAAACCTTAATTTTCACCTCTTATCTAAAATCTAGAAGGAGAGGCTTAACCCCATCAAATGGGTACTCAAAATGAAGCTCTAAGCCAGGGCTATCCAATGGTACCAGCCAAACTGAGCTAGCACCAGTATTACTTGAGGTATGGTCAAATTCAGACCAAATAAGGGTGAACAAAACATTCACCTCTCATCTAACTTTTACAGTTTTAGTGCGAGATACCTGAAGTGGGGTCTTTTTGGAAAGAGCACAATCAGGGCTATCTGATGGTGCCATCCATTTCCTCATAACTCAACTACAACAGAAGTTATTGGCCAAACAAGCTTAATACAGCTTTTGACCAGACCACGCCAATGTACAAAAATACTTGTACATGGGATGACTCTATCATATTTAATTATAGCCATGTCAAGTTGGGTACCATTGTGTAGAGCTCATACAGAGCTATTCAATGAACCAACTTTGAGCTTGATATCTCAAAAACTGACAGAGTTATGACCATTCTAAGGTCAAAATCCCACCTGCTGTCAGATACAGCCTTACCATGGGATAATATCCCATAACCATGAATATGAGGTGTCAAATAGACGAAGAAGCATGTTTTTACTTCAATACCTCATATTTCAGTCAATACTGGGGTCCCATACAGTTTCTGTACAGCATTCTACGCGTCATACACGTCAGAATCAGGCTGTGAGGTCCCCAGATGAAAATTTCACCCTGTATTGGTGAAAACTGCCCAGATGTGGTTTCAAAACCACATCTGAGCCCAATACAGGGTATACAGGCTGTTTTCAAACCACAAGCCTGTCATAGAGAGTGAAAAATCTTCACTTCCTCTACGTGGAAAGGTCTAGCAGCCTTTCCAGCTCAATTTTAGGATAAAAAGAGGGCTTTTCACAGCCAAAAGCCTTTCCTCATCCTGCTCTTGAATAACCTACGTAGTAAACTGTCAAAAACAGTTTTACTCTTGGTTAAATAATCAGGTATAATTATAATCTTTAATTATTGTAATCCAACAGATAAAGCCTGCACCCAGGGTTCTCAATAGCGCTCACCACCACTATTTCTCAATAGTAGAGCCCTTTTATCTCATTATAAACCTTTATAAACCTTTTTTAAATCATTTTCTGTCGTGTCACATACACAGTTAAAGTTGTAATTAGCCTAGTTATACCTTTATCATAGTATCATCCTGACAAAATACCAGAATTTTCCTCTCTTGAGCTTTGAGTCCAGTATTTTGGAGACTTCCCATTCTTCTTCTTCTTCAATGATTATTGGAGGAGGAGGCTCTTGATGCCTATTTGGGATTGTTGACATCTTGACTGGTTCCAAAAGAGAAATATGGAAAACTGGGTGGATGGACTTCCATTGAGATGGGAGCTTGAGGTGGTAGGCATGAGTACTAACTTTCTTCAAGATTAGAAAAGGACCCAGCCATCTTTCAGACAGCTTTTTGGTGGGTCTGGTTGATTTGATGTTCTTGGAAGAAAGCAATATCATGTCACCGGGATTGAAAACAGGTGAACTTGCTCTACTTTTATCTGCATACCTCTTAAACCTGTTTATGGCAACTTCAATTCTCTCTTGACATCTTGCTGTACTGATTGGATTTTTGTTGATAAATTTCCAGCAGGAGTATCTTGAGTGATGTGAACTGAGTCAAATTGAGGATCTCTTCAATAAGAAGTGAAAAATGGTGATTGTTTTGTTGAAGAGTGGTCAGAGTTATTGTAGGCAAATTCAGCCAGAGGGAGCCAGGTGTTCCAATCATCTTGATGATAACTGACATACATCCAAAGGTACTGTTCTAGTATCTGATTTACCCTCTCTTTCTGTCCATCAGTTTCTGGATGATAAGCAGTTGTCAGATCTCTTGAAATCTTGAGCTGCTGACAAAGATTGGTCCAAAAAGAAGAAACAAAAAGAGAACCTCGATCACTAACAATGCTTGAAGGAAGGCCATGCTTTGAGAAAAGATTCTTGATGAATAAATGGGCCAAATCTAGTGAAGTTATTGAAGCTATTGTTGGAATAAAAACCACCATTTTTGAGAATCTGTCCACTATGACAAGGATTGAGTCAAAGGAATTGTACAGTGGCAATTGAGTGATGAAGTCCATCAAAAGACAATTCCAAGGACCACTTGGAATTGGAAGAGGCTTGAGGAGTCCAAACTTCTTGTGATGAATATTTTTGTTTCTTGAACACTGTTGACAGGATGATACATAATCCTTGATAAATTGAGTCATGCCGGACCAATGGAAATCCCGCTTGACAAGCTTGAGAGTCTTCTCTTGGCCAGGGTGTCCAGCTAGAGGAGAGTCATGCCGCTTTTGAAGTATATTAAGTTGAATTGTGGGGTCATTTGGGACCACCACCCGGTCTTTGAAAAGGAGAAGTTTGGAAGAGGAATAAAGAGAATAATCTTGGACAGATTTACCTTTACCCAAATCTTCAAGGACACTTCTATATTGAGAATCTTGCCACACTGCCTTCTGAATTGAATCAATCAAATTTGAAAATGAATCCACCTTGACTGAAAAAAACTTTGAGGCTTGAATTTCATCTTGCTTGATTATCTACTGATAGTTCATTGGATTCTTGCTGATGAAATCATCCCCCCTCTCTGGGTAAACGTCGTCCCGACGTGACAAGGCATCTGGAAGGGTGGCCAAGCGGCCAGGGCGGTAAGTGATTGAGAAATCGAATTCAGATAAATATTCAGCCCAGCGGGCTTGATGGCGAGTGAGAATCTTGGAAGACATAAAATATTGAAGAGATGAATGATTGGTGAGAACTTCAAAAGGGGAAGAAATTGAAAGAAGGAAAGCTCTTCAGCGCTTGAGAGCCCAGACTATGCCAAGGAGTTCCTTGTCATGAATCTCATAATTGAGCTCAGCTGGGAGAAGCTTGCGGCTATCAAATGCAATGGGATGTTTTCCTGATTCAGAGACCTGACTCAGTACAGCACCCAAAGCATAATCTGATGCATCGGTCTCTACAATGGTGGGTAGAGAAGGATTGGAGCAGTGGTGATGCCTCTTTGAGTTGATGAAACTGTCTAAGAGCTTCCTCATTGAGGGAAAAACGGGAATCTTTCTTGAGGAAACTTGTGAGTGAACTAATCTTCTTTGAATAATTCTTGATGAAATGGCGGTAGAAATTGGAAAAGCCAAGGAATGATTGAAGAGCCTTGAGGTTTCTTAGAGGGGGGCAGTTGAGAATTTGCTGGACTTTTGCTTGGTCCATCTTGAGGCCTTCAGAAGAAGCAACATAACCTAAATACTCTACACTAGAAACATGGAATATGCATTTTGACGCCTTAGCAAATAGGTTATTGGCTCTGAGTCTGGAAAGAACAGTGGACACATGAGTGACATGTTCTTCCTCAGATTTTGAAACGACCATGATGTCATCCAAATAAACCACAACATAAACATAAAGGAGATCATAAATAATGTCATTGACAAGATTTTGAAAAGAAGAAGGAGAATTGGTAAGCCCAAATGGCATAACCAAGTACTCATAACTACCATCTTTGGTTCCAAAACAAGTCAAATGTTCATCACCTTCCCTGATTCTGAGCAGGTTATATGCACCACGCAAATCAATCTTGGAGAAGATAGAAGAAACATTGAGAACAGTGAGAAGCTGATTCATAGGAGGAACAGGATACTTGTTCTTCCTAGTTACAGCATTGAGTTTGCGGTAATGAACACACAAACGGAGGTCACCATCTTTCTTTTTGACAAAAAGAACAGGTGCTCCTGTAGAAGAGGAGCTTGGCCGGATTTAACCTTTCTCTACATTCTCTGAAATGTAGGCCCTGAGTGTCTTTGACTCTTGGTTTGATAAAGAGTAGATCACCCCAACTGGAGGTAGAGACCCCTCCAGCTTGATATGATGATCACAGGCGCAGTGAGGAGGAAGTTTCTCTGCTTTCACCTTGGAAAATACATCCAAGTACTGGTGATAAACAGAAGGAACAACCTGCATCACGGTTTCTATTTCTTCTGGCTTTTCCTCTTCATCCCACAACTCCTCCAGGGAGTCATGATAAGATGAAGGAGGAAGGTCCATATTCCCAAAAAAGAGGTTAAGTGAAGATACAGAATTATCTTCTCCAACATCTTGAACCTCTTTGAAGACTTCATCTCTAGATGATAGTAATGACTGATGGGAATTAAGGGAAGGAATATGGACAGAAGACGGAAATGATGGTGTTCTAGAATCACCAACCAGAGCTGCACATGATTTGGCAGAAGTAAAGTCATTACTAAAAGGAATTGAAGGATCATTATAGTCTTATGATCAGAAGTCAAGGTGATCAATCCTTGCCTCCAATCAATAAACGGATTAAAATGATTAAGAAAGTCAAATCCCAATATGGGGTCTTCTCCCTTGGGAGTATCAATGACTAAAATGTCCCATTCAAAGCTTGGGAAGGAAGGGAGCTCAACCACATATTTAGTATGGTGAGTCACAAATAAAGAAGGAGGCTCAGAGTAGTCTAAAATGATGAGGGGAATCTTCTCTGGAAGTTCTGACGTAGTCAATGAATACTTGTGAACAAACTTCTTTGCAATAAATGAGTTGGTAGCTCCAGAATCAATGAGAATAATGTAAAAAACATCAGAAAGAGAAGAAAAAACAAAAAATTTAAGAGAATTCTTGACACCAGTATTCAGAATGCACAATTGTGTTGTGGATGGAAAAATGTGAAGACCATTGAACACATCATGATCTTCACTCAGGCTTTTCCCTGGCTGGGAAATTTTCCTGATGGTTGGGTAAGCTTGTTTTGAGGCCTTTTGAAACAGGACTCAAGACTATGCTTCCCACCACAGTAGGTACAAAGACCCTCCTTGAATCTTCTTTCCTTTTCAGAGTTCATGAGCTTGAAATATTTATTCAATAAAGAAGAGTGGGGCTTGTCCCTCTTCTGAAAATTCTTCTTCTTCTTTTGACTTGAGCTTGAAGAACTTTGAGGATGAGAAGAACTTGACTTTGAGGATTCTGGCTTCTTCTCTTGATGATGACTCTTTTCATTTTGCCTCTCATGGTACCTGGTATCAAGCTCCAGGGTAACGTCCACTAAGTCTTGAAGAGAGTCAATTATTGAAGGATGGGAGGCCAATTGATCCAAAATCTTGGATGGCAATCCCTTCCTGAAATGATGGATGAGAGCTCTTTCACCCCAATTCCCGATTCTTGAGACTAAACTTCTGAAATCAGCAATGTATAAGGATACATGCCCACCTTCTTTCATTCTTAAAGAATCCAACTCAGCTTCTGCTTTTCTGACTTCATTTGGATCCCCAAACAAAGTGAAGAGTTGGGATTCAAACAATTTCCAAGAGTTGAGAAGGTAATTTGAATCTTGATTGGTGAGATTGGAAAGATAAGGATCAATCCATTTTGCAGCCCTGCCAATAAGAAATGATGTGGCATAGAGAAATTTCTTTCTGTCTTGAGAGAAATTTGCCGCATCATTATGGAATATCAATTGACAAGACTGAATGAAACTTCTAACTTTGAAGGGCTGAGTGCCATCAAAGCATTCAGGTGACTTCTTAGATAGAGTCTTGATGCTTCAGAAGATGAAGCTGCTTGAAGATTGGCCATAATCTGAGTCATTTTCTGCATGATGGCCAATAAACATGGTTCAGACTGATGAGAGACAGGCTGATTAGACTGGCCTGGAGTTGGCCCTCCAGTACCTTGGGATGCCTCTACCGGAGAAGGGACACCTTCAGTACCATCAGAATCTTCCTCTTCCACAGAATTCTCCTCCTCCTCTTCACCATCTTCACCTGGACGTTTGAAAATAGTCCTTGAAGTTCCTGGAAATACGCCAACTACTCCTGAAAATGAACTTGATCTTCTGGGCCCTCTTCCTTCCTTCCTGGACGGTGCCGTTCCTTCCATGCGGGGTCCTCTATCTAATTGGGCCCTCAGTTGAGGAACTGCTAGGGTGCCATCTAGAGAAGCTCTTGGAGTTGGAGTGAGAACAGCTTGAGCTCTGGCCTGAGATCTTGTATGTCTTGCCGGAGGTGAGTGTTGAACAGGCATGATGTCAGGAATAAAAATGAATTAAATGAATTAAAATCAAAATTTTCTTGAAGTGAAAAGAGTCAACAATCAAATCTTGAGGAAAATCAATGAATCAAATGAAAATCTTCAAGTACGTCAATAAATCAAAATCAAATGAAGTCTTGCAGTCAAAATCAAAATCAAATCAATGTCTTGAAGTAAATCAATGAATCAAATCAAAATGAAGTCTTCAAGTCAATAAATCAATGAATCAAATCAATCAAAAATCAAAATCTTGCAAAATCAATCAATCAAATGAAATCTTGAAGAAAAATCAATTTATGTCAAAATTCTTGATGTGAAAAAAAAATCGCAAAATCCATGAAATCTTCAGGTCAATCAATTTTCTTGAGGTCAATATCAAATATGTCAAATCAATCAATCAAGCAAAATCAAGTGAATTCTTCTTTAAAAACCAAAATTCTTGAAGAATGAATCAATTATGAATCTTGATGTGAAGAATGTGTCTGAATATCTTGATGAAAAATTTGAAAATCAAAGAAAATCAAGATGAAGCCTGAATTATGAATGAAATGAAAATTTGATGATTTGAAAAAGATTTTAAAAAGAATAACAAAATAAAAAATGGGTCAGCTTTCAATTTTCAAAATTAAGAATGAATGAAAGAAAATTGAGAGGTGACAATGAATCATTAAGTTCATAGGCATGAAAGAATCATAATTTCGATGAAATGAGTGAATGAAATTATAAAGAAAGAATGAACATAATGAAAAGAAATTATGAGTTAATTAATATAATGTCACAGGGGCTCTAGTGGAAATACAATAGTGGCCTGGCACTCAGCAATCAGGGAACTCACTTGGAAGACTTCAAAAGAATAAATAATAAAAATGTCACAGGGGCTCTTATGGAAGCAAGAGGGCCTGGCACTCAGGAATCAAGAACTCACTTGGAGGGCTCCAAAAGATGATAAGAAATACTACGGAATATATTTCTTAAGCAGGAATAAGAGAAAGGACAAATATGCCAAAGATAACAAAGAATAATAAGGATGAAGCCAGAGGCCAGAGATAAAGGAAAGCCAAAAGCCAAGAAGCCAACCAAGTGAATCCTCAATTCACTGTTTCAACCTGCCAGAAAGAACAATGGAATTAGTAAAGGATATGACCACCAATATCCACTGACAGGCAAAGAAAGAAAGAGAAAGGGTGCTAATGACTGACTTAAGATTATCAGTATTAACTTGAATAATGTAAAAGAAAATAGAGACAAAAATAAATCCACTATATTAATTAACTGGGGAAAAAGTCCCCAGGTGATGAAAGGTAGCCGGTATATGTGAAAACTGAAAGATTGATCCTGGAAGGTGGATCAATGACTGTATTGTCCGAATCGGGAAATACAGTTCTGGCCATCATTAAATTTGAACTGTGTGATGGAATTCACACAGTGGAATATTGAATGACCCAATTGGGCCAAGACCATACAGGTCGATTTAATGAGGCCTGTACGGATGAATTTGGTTGTTGTCACAGGGGCTCTTCTAAAATGAAGACGGCCTGGCACTCAGTGAACAGACTTACTTATGGAGGGCTCAGAAGGAATACTCAAATGATAAGAGTAATGAAATAAGATAATAATTTCCTAGTCATAAAATAATAAGAATCAAAAGATATGAGAGGAAAACAAAAGCAATAATAAAGAGCCAACCACAAATAATCCTGTACCACTGTTTCAACCTGTTCAGAAAAGAGAAAAGGATTAATAAAGGATATGGCCACCAGGACTCTACTGAACAGGTGAGGGAAGGCAAAGAATAACTTAATAAATAATAAAATAATATTTCTTTAATGAGAAATAAAATAATAATAAATAATAAATCCAATATTTTAATTAACTGGGGGAAAAACCCCCAGGTGGGTGAAGAGGGGCTGGTATATGTGAGAAATACCAGCCTTGGACTTTGAGTGCTGAGATACTTGTCTGTATGCTGGAAGAAGTTGGATGTGCGATTGAATCCTGTATTGGGGAATCTAATACAGGTTATACAGTCAATACAGGTATTTGCGCCTGTATTGATTACAGGACTGTATTTGGTGAATCCTGTATTTGGGTCTTGCCTGTATGAAACTGTATTGAGGTCTGGAACTGCATTTGGAGACTGTTGAATGAAACCCCCTTGCTGATTGGGTTTTGAGGGGTATCAATGAAGTAATGATTGTAGAATATGATTGGTAATGCCCCTGCCTCCTTGGCTGTGACAGTTGTCCAAAGGAGTATTGAATACTTGATTCCTTGACAACTGATTGAAATAATGTAATACCTCTTGAGAATTGTCCTTGAATAATCCTGAATGAATTGTGCCAACCGAACTCCTGCAGATACAGGTGGTTGGGATCCTTGAAGAGTCTTCTGATTGCCGCCATAACTTGTCAGCCTGATGAGCTGATTAATCCTCCTTCAAAATGGGCGTTGGGAAGGTGGAATTGGATCCTGAAAGCGTCACCATTGGATTTCTGAGCAAAAATGGTGCATAATGGTATATAATACCATATATGCACCATGCCTGCAACCTTGAGTACGGATGGTATGAAGGAAAGGAGGAAATCCCCTGGAGTTGAGGGGAAAGACGGGCTGAGCTGATCTGATGGCCTCTGGTGGCTGCCAGAGGCCATGGCTGAACTATTGGCCCATGGTGGTCCATGGCCACAAATGGGTCCTACGGGATTTCTGGCCAAAAGGGTGTCCATGAGGGTTTTGGTCATTTTTGGGTCCAAGGAGGTGGTGGCCAAAATTGGCTCAAGCGGGTCCAATTGTGGTTTGGGAGCTAAGTGGCTGGCCCCTTTTGGCCTCATTCGATTAGGCCAAAAGGGGCCTAAATGGCCTACGGACCGTGGCCCACGGGCCGTAGGAGCCATAGGGGGCCTAAATGGCCCAAAAAGGCCAAAACCCCATTAATGAAAGGGGTGGCCCTGAATCCAAAGATGATGGCTAGGGGGCCTGGAGGCCCCTAGAAGACCAAATGACCCCCCAGGCCCAAAATCAAAGATTAAGGCCTGGGGGTTGGTGAAGTAGGAATTGGCCAAGAGGGCCAATGGCGGCAGGATATGGCCTGAGGCCATAAAATGGCCATGGGAAGGTGCTATGGAATGGATGCCATAGAACACCCAAGGGGCCAATTGGCCATGAATATTATGTGATGTGGCCAATTGGCCCCAACTTGGCTCCAGGTTGATTTGACGCAACCATCAAGGAGGAGGGTCAAACTCGTGGTTGTGACAGTACCCCCCTACCTTGAATGGTGAGCTCCTGAGCACCAAGATAAGGTAAAAGCCTGTTGAGGCTATTGGGACGGATTGGACAGAGGGGTTCCAGAGGTATTTTGATTTTGCAAAGAAAATTTTGTACTGATAATAATGTTGGCATATGAATTGAGGTTGATGTGGTCTTCTCTTGACATTTGGCTTGAAAATGTTGAAGGATTGAGTTTCACGTAGAATTTTGGCATAAAGATAAAAATAAAAGAAATTTTTAAAGAAAAGTAAAGATAAAGAAACAGAAAAGGAAAATAAAAAAGAAAAATTTTTGAAGGGGGATCCAAATCTTCATCATGGATTTTGATGGTTGCTTTGAAAGTGGCCAAGGACCTGGAAGAAAAGATTTTGATGCCAGGTGCTCACAGAGTGGCCAAGGTGATGTTTTGAAAAGATTGTAGACCCCTCAGGGAAGTGCACACCAGGAGAGGAACTTACTTTTAGAAGTTTCCAATCCCGCCAGTGCCGTAATTAAGAATATAAATTTGTTGAAGGAATGTCGTGAATGGGAAAACTTGGAAAGGAAGATGAATGTGAATGGTCCTTTTGCCCAAGTGAAAAATGGCCATAATTATGGAATCAATGTTGAAATCCAGGCCAATGAATCTGTGTCCAAATTTCAAAGTGCTCACAGAGTGGCCAAGGTGATGCTTACAACAAAGAGGAGTAGAATACCCCTAAAGGTGCATACCAGGAGTGGGACTTACTTTTGGAAATTACTCTCCCCACCAAGCACCATAAAAGATCAAGCTTTTGAAGAATTGGGTCCTGGCTTGTCAGGATACAAAGAATGGAAATCTTTGACAAGATCAGGACAATTCTTGAGGTTTTTGGCTGGTTCCCAAGTGGATCTTTCTGGGTCTTGACTAAAACCTTTCCATTCCACCAGATACCATAGCTTTCTCCTCTTGAGCTTGGAATCCAGTACTTGAGAGACTTCCCATTCCTCTTCTTCTTCAATGGTAATTGGAGGAGGAGGTTCTTGATGCCGATTTGGGATTGTTGATGTCTTGACTGGTTCCAGAAGGGAGATATGGAAGACTGGGTGGAGGGATTTCCATTGGGATAGAAGCTTGAGGTGGTAAGCATGAGAACTGACTTTCTTCAAGATTGGAAAGGGACCCAACCATCTTTCGGATAGTTTTTTGGTGGGTCTGGTTGATTTGATATTCTTGGAGGAAAGCCATACCATGTCACCAGGATTGAAAACAGGTGGATTTGCCCTACCTTTATCTGCATACCTCTTAAACCGGTTTATGGAAGCTTCAAGTTCTCTTTTGACATCTTGCTGTACTGATTGGATTTTTGTTGATAACTTTCCAGCAGGATTGTCTTGAGTGATGTGAACTGAATCAAAATGTGGATCTCTTCCATAAACAGTGAAAAACGGGGATTGCTTGGTTGAAGAGTGATCAGAATTATTGTAGGCAAATTCAGTCAGAGGGAGCCAGGTGTTCCAATCATCTTGATGATAACTGACATACATCCAAAGATACTGTTCTAGTATCTGATTTACCCTTTCTGTCTGCCCATCAGTTTATGGATGGTAAGCAGTTGACAACTCTCTTCAAATCTTGAGCTGCTGACAAAGATGGGTCCAAAAAGAAGAAACAAAGAGTGAACCTCTATCACTGACAATGCTTAACGGAAGGCCATGCTTTGAAAAGATATTCTTGCTGAATAAATGGGCCAAATCCACGGAAGTGATTGAAGACATTGTTGGAATAAAAACCGCCATTTTTGAGAATCTGTCCACTATGACCAGGATTGAATCATAGGAATTGGACAGCAGCAGTTGAGTGATGAAGTCCATTGAAAGACAAATCCAAGGACCATTTGGAATTGGTAGAGGTTTGAGGAATCCAAACTTCTGGTGGTGAATATTTTTGTTTCTTGAGCACTGTTGACAGGATGAAACATAATCCTTGATAAATTGAGTCATGCCGGACCAGTGGAAATCCCGCTTGACAAGTTTGAGAGTCTCCTCTTGGCCAGGGTGGCCAGCTAGAGGAGAATCGTGACGCTTTTGAAGAATACTAAGTTGAATTGTGGAGTCATTTGGGACTACCACCTGATCTTTGAAGAGAAGGAGTTGGGAAGAGGAATCAAGAGAATAATCTTGGACAGATTTACCTTTACCCAAATCTTCAAGGATACTTCTGTACTGGGGATCTTGCCATAATTTCTTCTGGATGGAATCAATAAAATTTGAAAAAGATTCCACCTTGACTGCAAAAAACTTTGAGGGTTGAACTTCATCTTGCTTAATGATTTGCTGAAAATTCATTGGATTCTTGCTGATGAAATCCTCCCCCCTCTCCGGATAAACGTTGTCCCGACGTGATAAGGAATCTGGAAGATTAGCTAGGCGGCCAGGGCAGTAAGTGATTGAGAAATGAAATTCAGAAAGGAATTCAGCCCAACGGGCTTGACGGCGAGTGAGTACTTTGGAGGTCATGAAGTATTGAAGGGAAGAGTGATCAGTAAGAACTTCAAAAGGGGAAGCCAGTGAAAGAAGAAAAGCCCTCCAGCGCTTGAGAGCTCAGACGATACCAAGGAGTTCCTTGTCATGAATCTCATAATTGAGCTCTGCTGGGATAAGCTTGCAGCTGTCAAATGCAATGGGATGTTTTCCTGAATCAGTGACCTGACTCAGTACATCACCCAAGGCATAATCTGATGCATCAGTCTCTACAATGGTGGGTAGAGAAGGATTGGAGCGGTGGTGAAAGCCTCTTTGAGTTGGTGAAACTGACTAAGAGCTTCCTCATTGAGGGGAAAACAGGAATCTTTCTTGGGGAAACTGGTGAGTGAACTGATCTTGTTTGAATAATTCTTGATGAAACAGCGGCAGAAGTTGGCAAAGCCAAGGAAGGATTGAAGAGCCTTGGGGTTTCTTGGAGGCTGCCAATTGAGAATCTGCTGGACTTTTGCTTGGTCCATCTTCAGGCCTTCAGAAGAAACTATATAACCAAGATATTCCACAGTTGAAAAATGAAACAGGCATTTGGATGCCTTAGCAAAAAGGTTATTGGCTCTGAGTCTGGAAAGAACAGTGGACACATGAGTGACATGTTCTTTCTCAGATTTGGAAAACACCATAATGTCATCCAAATAAACCACGACATAAAAATCGAGAAGATCTTGAAAGATATCATTGACAAGATTTTGAAAAGAAGCAGGAGCATTGGTGAGCCCAAATGGCATAACCAAGTATTCATAACTGCCATATTTAGTTCTAAGACAAGTCAAGTGTTCATCACCCTCCTTGATTCTGAGCAGGTTATATGCACCACGCAAATCAATCTTGGAGAAGATAGAAGAACCATTAAAGACATTGAGAAGCTGATTCATAGGAGGGACAGGATACTTTTTCTTCCTAGTAACAGCATTGAGTTTGCGGTAATCAACACACAAACGGAGGCCACCATCTTTCTTTTTGACAAAGAGGACAGGTGCTCCTGTTCAAGAGGAGCTTGGCCGGATGAAACCTTTCTCTACATTCTCTGAAATGTAGGCCCTGAGTGTATCTGACTCTTGGTTTGATAAAGAGTAGATCACCCCAACTGGAGGTAGAGACCCCTCCAGCTTGATATGATGATCACAGGTGTGGTGAGGAGGAAGTTTCTCTGCTTTCACCTTGGAGAATAAATCCAAGTATTGGTGATAGAAAGAAGAAACAACCTTCATCACGGTTTCTACTTCTTCTGGCTCTTCCTCTTCATCCCACAACTCCTCCAGGGAGTCATGATAAGATGAAGGAGGAAGGTCCATATTCCCAAATAAGAGGTGAAGTGAAGATACAGAATTATCTTCTCCAACATCTTGAATCTCTTTGAAGACTTCAGCTCTAGGAGATAGTAATCACTGTGGGGAATTAAGGGAAAGAATATGGACAGAAGACAGAAATGATGGTTTTCTAGAATCACCAACCAGAGCTGCACAAGATTTGGCAAAAGAAAAGTTATTACGGACAGAATTAGAAGGATCAGAATAGTCCAAATGATCAGGATTAAAGGTGATCAGCCCTTGCCTCCAATCAATAGAAGGATTAAAATGATTGAGAAATACTACGGAATATATTTCTTAAGCAGGAATAAGAGAAAGGACAAATATGCCAAAGATAACAAAGAATAATAAGAATGAAGCCAGAGGCCAGAGATAAAGGAAAGCCAAAAGCCAAGAAGCCAACCAAGTGAATCCGCAATTCACTGTTTCAACCTTCCAGAAAGAACAATGGAATTAGTAAAGGATATGACCACCAATATCCACTGACAGGCGAGGAAAGAAAGAGAAAGGGTGCTAATGACTGACTTAAGATTATCAGTATTAACTTGAATAATGTAAAAGAAAATAGAGACAAAAATAAATCCACTATATTAATTAACTGGGGAAAAAGTCCCCAGGTGATGAAAGGTAGCCAGTATATGTGAAAACTGAAAGATTGATCCTGGAAGGTGGATCAATGACTGTATTGTCCGAATTGGAAAATACAGTTCTGGCCATCTTGAAATTTGAACTGTGTGATGGAATTCACACAGTGGAATATTGAATGACCCAATTGGGCCAAGACCATACAGGTTGATTGAATGAGGCCTGTACGGATGAATTGGGTTGTCCAAAGGGGTATTGAATACTTGATACCTTGACAACTGATTGAAATGATGTAATACCTCTTGAGAATTGTCCTTGAATAATCCTGAATGAATTGTGCCAACCCAACTCCTGCAGATACAGGTGGTTGGGATCCTTGAAGAGTCTTCTGATTGCCGCCATAACTTGTCAGCCTGATGAGCTGATTAATCCTCCTTCAAAATGGGCGTTGGGAAGGTGGAATTGGATTGCTGAGCAAAAATGGTGCATAATGGTATATAATACCATATATGCACCATGCCTGCAACCTTGAGTACGGATGGTATGAAGGAAAGGAGGAAATCCCCTGGAGTTGAGGGGAAAGACGGGCTGAGCTGATCTGATGGCCTCTGGTGGTTTGCAGAGGCCATGGCTGAACTATTGGCCCATGGTGGTCCATGGCCACAAATGGGTCCTACGGGATTTCTGGCCAAAAGGGTGTCCATGAGGGTTTGGTCATTTTTGGGTCCAAGGAGGTGGTGGCCAAAATTGGCTCAGGTGGGCCCACTTGTGGTTTGGGACCTAAGTGGCTGGCCACTTTTGGCCTCATTGGATTAGGCCAAAAGGGGCCTAAATGGCCTACGGACCGCGGACCGTGGCTTATAGACCGCGGCCCACAGGCCGTAGGAGCCGTAGGGGGCCTAAATGGCCCAAAAAGGCCATTTAGGCCAAAACCCCATTAATGAAAGGGGTGGCCCTGAATCCAAAGATGATGGCTTGCGGGCCTGGGGGCCCCTAGAAGACCAAATGACCCCCCAGGCCCAAAATCAAAGATTAAGGCCTGGGGGTTGGTGAAGTAGGAATTGGCCAAGAGGGCCAATGGCGGCAGGATATGGCCTGAGGCCATAAAATGGCCATGGGAAGGTGCTATGGAATGGATTCCATAGAACACCCAAGGGGGCCAATTGTCTATGAAAGATATGATGTGGCCAATTGGCCCCAACATGGCTCCAGGTGGATTTGCTGCAACCATCAAGGAGGAGGGTCAAACTCGTGGTTGTGACAAAAAATAATAAGAATGAATTCCTCTCAAAGATATGCAGGTACAAGATGAGATGCAAAAGAGGAAATGGAAGCCAAATGGCCAAAGAGCCAACCAAGTAAGTCCTTAATCACTTTTCAACCTGCCAAAAATGAATAATGGAATTAGTAAGCATATGACCACCAAAATCCATTGACAGGCAAAGAAAGAGAAAGAGAAAAGTGCTAAATGACTGACTTAATAATATCAGTATTTGCTTAACTAAAATGAAAAGAAAATAAAGATAAAAAATAAATCAAAGTATATTAATTAACTGGGGACAAACCCCCCACGGTGGAAAGGGTAGCGGGTATATGTGAAAAGTTGGGAGCTTGAGCTCTTCAGGCTGAAAACTGATCTGTATTGATCCTTGAGGCTGTATTGATTCTTTTGGGAATTGATACAGCTGGCTAATATTGAAATTGAATTGGGTTGAATGAATTTCCCATGCTTGAAAATGAAATACAGTTCTTGATGAATCCAGACTGTATTGAAATGAATATGGTTGCCAAGATGGATTGAGTGGAGCTTTGACACTTGACAACCTCTTTTGGCACTGCCTCTTGAATACACCTTGAAATTGAATTGACATTATTCCCTTGGAAGGAATACTTGGAGTGAAAATAACCAATGACTGCTTGATGGCGTCATTGGTATTTGAGGTTTTGACACTTGCCTTTGAGCCTTGATGAATCCCCTTGATGACGTGACTGGATGGCCTGATATAAAGTTGGAATAACCAGATGATATTGCCGCCAGTGGATTTCTGCTGAAAAAAGATGCATAAAGGTGTATAACATCACATATGGAATTTTGGTTATTGGAGGTTGAAAATGGCCATAAGTCTTTAGAGATAACGCCAGGAGGATATGGGTGAAATTTGGTTTTGGAGGGCTTCAGAGGTGTCACAGTGTCTTTTGAGGTATTTGGCCAAATACAGCTCATACAGTCTTAAAACTGTATTTGCACAAAAGTGTGCAAATGCGCAAAGTGTGCAAAAATGCGCAAAAAGTCTGCAAATGTGCAAAAATGCGCAAAATGCGCAAAAGTGCGCAAGTGCGCAAAAATGCGCAAATGTTCAGAAACTGTATTTAAAGCCAAATACAGATTCTTGGGCTGTATTTCCCCTGTTGACTGGGAAATACCAAAATTGCCCAAAAGTAGAGAAAGGCCAGAAAAGGCCTGATGACGGTGAAGGGCCCAAGTTGGGCCCAGATGATGAAATGGCCATAAAAGGCCAAATGAGGTGAGATGGCCAATTTGGCCATTTATTTATGGATATGGCCAAATTTCCATATATTTGACATGGTATGGATATGCAATATTGAAGTCCAAGGGGATGAATTGCCATGGTTGTGACACAGTGACTATAACAATAATAGAATAATTATAATTTATTATGATTATCATAGTCTTTTATTATTATTTCATATAATAATAATTAAATTTATTTTTTTCATATAATTATTGTTAATAATTTTATTTAAATTTGTGGTTATAATATTTTATTATATCATATTTTTCTACTGAGGACAGTCATAGTACTCTTCATATTGTTACTATTATCAAGAGTTTCATAGACAAAACTTACATTTGGGGGCCTGGCTGGGATTTTAACCAATTTTTGGGACATAAATCATATTCTACACCTTATTTTACTGTTTTTTCGGGATAAAATTGCCATATTTACTTTAATATTGGCTTTTTCAGGACTTATCCCTTATAAATAATCTCTATAATATTACTAAAGTTATTTTTTCTTAAGAATATTGCTTGAAACATTATACTATTGAGTGACTTGGAATAAATTTCTTTTGCATAATGAGTGGCTTTTTCACATCATGGACTTGAAATTCATTCTTTGAGTTATTCTAGTACAAAGTGGATAATAATACAATTTTGATTAATAACTTATTAATTGCATAATTATTCTTTCTTTAAAGAAAATATAAAATCAAATAAAAAATTCAAAAATTGAAAATCTTTACTAAACGTTTTTTCCTTAATCTTAGACATTTTTCTTTATTTTTGATGTAATTTTCCCTAAATTACATTGAAAAAACTTTGTCCAATAATTTTAGTTTATAAGTTATTTTTATTATTTGATAAAATAACTTATATTTGTTTTTTTCTCCAGTTTCATCCATCAGAGAAAGCTCTTCAAACTCTGAAGCCTCAGAGTCTAGTATTTAAATTCAAACTAGCTGAGCACCAAGGTGTTTAATTACAAAAGAACCCTTTAGAGGTCCTTCAGGTGAATTCAACCCTTTTTTTAGTCTTAATTGCTTTATATTGACGTGAAATGGCTCCTACTAGAAGTGGAAGTAACTGATCCATCCAATCAAATAGATCTGGACCAGGACATTCCAGTCATAAATCAAAAACACAAGAATGTCAGCCCGGAGGAGAAGCACAAATGGAGGATTCCAGAACTTCCACCAGTTCCCAAAGGTTAGCCAGAACCTTTGACACTCTTATTGAAAGTCCAGAAGCGGACATAGCTGCTATTTCTGTTGTTAGACCTGAATCACTTTCAACAGGAAACAATAGAGATTTCCCAGTCTCAATACAAGAACTGGTTTATGGGGGAAAAGAAGAAAGAGTAGGGACTCCTCCCAAGTCTTTGGATAGGCACCATGACCTCATATCTTCAAGTGAAAAAGTTCATGGGGCCAGAAAAGACAGAGGAACTTCTGAAGGGTTGGACACCCACGTCTTTCAAAGGAAAATTCCAACAGATTAGAGCTTGGTGGAAAAGCCAAAGCATGTTATCAGAGGACCAGAACAAGAAGTTGGCCCAAGAGAAGGAAAACAGCCCGGTGGAAGCTCCCCAAGCCTCCACAAGCAACAATACGCCTCAAAAAGTGCCAACAAAGACCAAGAAAGCCCCAAAAACTAACCAGAAGGGAAAGAAAAAGGCAAAGCCCAAGTGGAACAAGCCCTACCCACAGAATTACAGGATTCCCAAGAAAGAGAAGACAGCCATTGACAATGTGTTCAATATGGCAAGAGCTCTGATGGAATTCAAAAACAAGGAAGAGGAAAGATTGATCCAATGTTTTCCAAAGAATTAGATCTTGTAAAGCTTGTAAACCAAATTGAAACTTGTAATAAAGAATTTATAACAAAGCTTAAATCATTTGAGTATATCCAACAAAAGTTGGGAAATAAGATACTGCAAGTAAAAGAGTCACAAAAGACCATTATTGGCCTTGAAAATGTTAATAAAGACAATATTCTGTCTTGGACACAAACTTGTGCAAGAATTGAGTCTAAGGTTACCTTACTCAATCAACCAGATGACAATTCTATTTCTTTTATAACTAGACAGTTAAAAGAATTAAGGATACAAGTTCCAAAATTTGAAAACTCAACTGGGCACAATGCAGGTAGTTTCAAAGAACAATTGTAAAAAAGTGATTAAGCAAGACTTGAATTGAAAGAAGATATTCAATCAAGTATTAAAAATATATCACTGAAAAAGGAATTGCCAAGACAGTCCACACAAATTCTTGACCAAAATGTGCTAAACTTGAATAATGACTTACATCATAAAATTTAAAGTAATGCAGAGGTGGAAGCCACTTTCAATTTTAAAGAAATTCCAAGAATAGAGGAATGACCAACCTTCAGAAGTGCAGGGGAATATAATAATATAGAATTTATGAAAACAATTGATATGTTTAAAGAAGACTTTATCATACCACATGAATACATAAGTGCCATATTACACTCATTTTTACCAAATAAGCAAAGAAATGGTATTACAAAATGAGACAAGACCATGGTGAACATTCTTGGCCTTGGTGGAAAGAACAAATTATTTCCAAATGGGAAAATGATTCCTGGAGATTTAAACTGCCAATATCTTTTGAAGAAGCCATTTTTAATCTAGAGAGGGACAGGCCCATTTCTTGGTTTCTTAAAGAAGAGGACAGATTAACTGCCATCTATGGAGGACGTATGGGTATAAACCCCCAATGGACAACAAGACCAGTGGGAAACCAATTTCGAAACCCAATAAACCACATGACAAAGCTCCTTTGAAATGTCATAAGTGTGGAAGTACATCTCATTTGGCTAATACTTGTCCCAAAAAGACAATAATAAATGAGATATAAATTGAAAAAGATTACACAAAAGAAACAAAAGATGTCTCTCTACATGAAAGTGATTCTGAGCCTTCTGAAGAAGAGGAATTACCAGATGAACTTAGTATAGAAAATATTAATGTTTCCTTTAAAGTCACAGAAGTACATACTCACTTACCACAGTACAGTGATGAATGTATGGATCTCATACATGTGCAAGATGCCAAAATGCAGAAAACCAAACCAGCAAGAGGTAAAGGCTATACAGCTGGATCATCTTGTATCACTAATATTGTGATTAAAAACAGAGAAGCCAAGATACATCTCGACTCAGGTGATTTTTGTACTTGTTTTGGCAAAGATTATCTTGACAAGATTTATACCAATTGCCACGACAAGTTAATGCCAATTGCAGGTATAAAATTCAGCAGTGACAGCCAAAATATGCATCCCTTGGGCATATTTGAAGCAGAAATGATATTCCCTAATCCTACAAGAAGTATCAGATTAAAATCTTGATGATTCATATCCAAGAACCAAGTACCCCATGGGAAGTGGTTCATATGGATTGGGTAACTTCCTTACCACCTGGAGGTGATAAAGGCTACAATGCATGTGCTTTCATTGTAGACAGATATAGCAAAACACCAATATTTTAACCATGTCATAAAGATGAGACTGCTATGGATATAGCTATTTTGATTCAGAACAGAGTTATATCTCATACTGGTATCTTTAAAAATATTATTAGTGATAGAGACCCAAAATTCACATCAGACTCATGGACTAATTTACATAAGCTTTTGTGTACAAAATCATCATTCTCAACAGCATACAGTCTACAAACAGATGGGTTAGCAGAAATAATTATACAAAACCTTGAGGACATGATCAGAAGATTTTGTGGTTATGACCTGTAGTTTAATGATCCTTATGGCTTTACCCATAATTGGTGTAATCTTATACCAGTATTGGAATTAGAATACAAGACCTCCATCCATGCTTCAACAGGCAAAACTCCTGCAATGTTGGAAAAAGGATGGGACCCTAAACTTACAGTTGATACTTTGAAGAAGGATTTAGTTGATATTCATTAAACTGCTTCAAGCTTAAAGTTATTGCTTGCTAAAGTAAGGAATCATGCAAATTGAAGCATGAATGATGCCTTTGAATATGCTAAACAGAAATGGGACAAAAGTCATGAAATCCCAGAATTCAAAGTAGGGGACTTAATACTAGTTTCAACCTTGAAATTTAATAATATTAAGGGTTCAAAGAAATGGGAATATTCCTTTGAAGGACCATTTATTATTGAAGCCCTTCATGGGAAAAATGCAGTACAGGTAGAACTCTTAGGAGAATTGAAAAACAAACATCCAACTTTTCCTATTATTGTGGTAAAGCATTACAGTTCAAGTGAAATGGAATTATTCCCTTTAAGGAGGGAAACACCCTTAGAAGTACCTCCACTTGATCAGAGTGAACTAAAAGTCTTGAAAGAAAGAAGACTTAGGGGAAAAGATGAAAGAGAATACTTGGTCAGGTACAAAAATCCACAACATGAAGATGAATGGTTTGTAGTAGAAAGATACCTGATTACCAAAAGTTGCTCAGAAGATTCAGACATGAGAGAATATCAATTACTCAATGAAAAATCTGAATTGTGTGCTTTACATACGTGAAAGTATAAGTAGAGAGGTTGGACAGTGGATGATACCCCCTCAATTGACTTGGGGGTATACTACTAAAAGGAATTTGTGGTACAATTTTTTTTTTGGTCGTAGGGAATGTGAGCCTGTGAGGTATGTATAAAATACCCATAAGGCCACAAATAACTTTATATACAGTTGATTGAGTCTTCAATAGACTTTTAAATTCAACTTAAAATAACAAATAATGAAAAATCAGTAGCATCTTTTTTTCAATAAACAAAGCTTTAAATATTTTGTAATTTTTGGATTCTACACCAAAAATTACTTAGGGCACACCCATAGGGTGTTATACCCAAAAAGGCTTATTTATCATGTTATTATAAGATTTAAGAATCTCACAGTACCAATGTAAGTTTCTTAACAATTTTTTAAAATTGTTAAATTTAAGCTTAAATAAGCATAAATTTAAAGTTGCATAAGGTTTATGCAAATTTACCAAAATTTGAGTTAAAATTGTGGTGTTGTGCATAATTCCTGAATTGGCTGAGGATTTACCATACAGAATGTAAATCCTGCGTGAGCTCAATTTAAAAGGGCTTAAGGCCATAATTTGGCTTTAAATAAATAAAAGGGCAAAATTCAAGCAAAAGGGTGGGACAAAGGAAAAAAGCCAAACAGAGCTGGTATACCCAAATTTTTGGATCTGCAAGGATTCAATTAAGGTTGTCCACCTGTATTGAAAAAATTTCAACCTTATTTAAACTTTAAGATTAGACTTTGATCCAACCTTAAGGTTTGAACGGGTTTTCACCCAATTTGGACAAGAATTTCAAGCTGCCAAAGGGTAAATCCCAATGTGCAGGCTTAAACTTAAGGTTTTGAGACCTTTTAAAGCTTAAATAAGCTTAAAAATTTAAGGTTACAAGCATTAAAACCTTATCAAAAGGTAAACTTTGGTGTGTATTTCTATTTTACGTGGAGGAATAGCAATAACTTCGAAAATTCATTAAAAATTCAATTCTTAATGGTTTTGCTTGAACATTTCACACAGGTTACAATTTCATATTATCTTTATATAAATTAAATTTAAAGTATCTCTTATAAATAGAATTCTTGGGTAATTACCCTGGAAACTTACTTTTTGAATTATTCTTGAAGAAAATTATGATTTCTTTCAAAATTAATTAAAAATTGAGCTTAAGACATTTCTGCTTGACACTTTATGTTTAAGTTTCTCATGTGATTAACTTTAATACAAACAGATTTATTTCATATTAAAGCTCAAAATAATTAACTTAAATGAGTATTAAAGCTAGTTGGAGTTAAGAAAAACACCGGTAACTTTAAATTGGAATTAAAAATAAGTTACCTTAAGCTAAGAACCTTATTTTTGAGCATGGTTTTTCAGTTTTGACCTGAGCATACCCTCTACATCCATTATGAAGCATGAGAGTTCCTCTTGAGACATAAAAAGAGTCTTTTCATCACTGTAAGGTGTGGATATGCAACTTTGATAAAATATCAAGTACTTTTCCAGGCCTCAAAATTTGTATAAGGTAAAATGATTTAAAAATAGTAAGAAATAGTGTTTTCAAAGAGACAACACCCCAATTTTCTTGTTTTTAACTTTTTAAGTTTAAAGAAATAATATAATAAAAATTTATTGTTTTCCCAACAACAAAGATTTATCCAAAAATACTTTATGAGAGATATTTAAGGCTGAAAAAGAAATTTCTTCAAGAGCAATTTCAATTGGAATTAGTTGAGCAAAAAAATACAAGAAATTAATTAAAGAACAAAGTCTTTAAAAAGATATCTAAGGAGAGAACACGCTCAAAAGTGACCAGAGTGAATTTGGAAACAAAGTGACAAAGTTTACAGTGATGAAAGATGCTCTAATTCACTTTTGGTGTGGTTCAAGGGGTAAAACAATTACAAGAGTTAAAAACAATGATTATAATGATTTTTTCATGTGGTTAAAAGCCTTAAAATTATTTAAAAAGGGTGGTTGGAATCTTTTCTTGATTGGTTTAACAGTGTTTAAACTGCTTATAAAAAGTAACAATTCTAACATGAAGAGAAAAGTGGGGAAAAGAAGACATTCTTTTATAACCATCAATTTTCCTACTCCAAAAGTAAAATTTACTCTTGTCAGTAGTGAAAAACATCCTTACAACATAAAAGCCAATCATGTCATCATTCAACCCTGGTTTAGACCAAAAAAGGGCTGGTTTAAGCCTTTTTTTGCTATTTTTAGCCATTTTAGAGCTTTAAATAAGACATTACTAAGGAAATACCTGGTCTAGAGCCTTAAGAACACGTCAGAATGTGTGTACAAGGAATAGAAACCAGTTAAAATTGTTTTTCTTCACATTTTTTTAACTTAAGGGTAGTTTTACCCTCTTGGCAGCAGTTAAAACTACCCTGGTTGGTATCAAAATCTCATCCTCAATTGAGTCCCAGAACCTGTGACTCAATCCCAGGCCAAAATTAATGAACTTTTTCCCGGATTTTGACATCCCATGCCAGCAAGCAAGAGGATTGGGGGTCTAGCTCCCCCTTAGAGCTAGAGTGTCTTTCCCCCCACAGAATTAATCTTTCCAATTTCTTTTTTCTTTAATTCCTCATCATGTAATACAATTATAATTTACACATGTACTTCAATTGAGTTTTCAATTACACACCTGTAATGATTGATACCTCATATTCAAATTAAAGTTCACTTATGTAATACACGCACACATTTTGACATTTCAATTGAATTCAATTGAAAATACTTCAATTCCTCATAGCTTCTAAACTAAACACAGCAACTCAATTTTAACACAAAAATTGATGGTTAAAATCACATGTGGTGTGAATTAAATTAAGGGTTTGAGGATTTTCTTAATTTTGTACAAAAAATACTAAAAACTTAATATAAGCTTATTTAGAGTTGAGTTACAGAAATTTCTTCCAGAGGTTACCCCACTTTTTTTTATGAGGAATCCAGTGGTGTGAAAATTTCTTTATGTTTATTTATTGGATAAAAAGTTATACTTCATTTTATATAAGCTTTTAGCATAAATATTTTTATTTCACAATTTTTATTAAAAATTCATTTTTACTTAATTTTTACAAGTAAAAATGTTATCTCATAATCTTAAATTTTATTGTAATTTTACTTTTAAATTATAATGAACTTTTCATTTTCAAATATAAATTTGAATTTATATTTCAATTTTTATTTCTATAATATAAATAAACTTACTTTATTTATATTTGTATCTTAATTTATCATTTGTTGTCTTTTGGGTATATGAAAATACCTCTAAGGCTCACATTCCCTCCCCCTAAAAAAACAAAACTTTTTAATATTGTTATTTCCAGTGTGTTGGAACATTCTGAGAAGTTTAGTAGCTTCAGGTATGTCTTCTTCTGGCCACCATTCATCTTCACAAGTTGAGTCACTGTACCTAACTAGATACTCCCTTACTTTGTTGGTTCTCAACTTTCTTTCTTTGAGGACTTTGGTAATTTTCTTACTACCAGATGACTCAATAGGAGGTATAACTTGTGGAACTTTATTACTCAAGGGAAATATTTCAGAATCACTAGATCTATCTGGCTTTATCAAACTCACTGGAAATGTAGCATGCTTATTGCTAAGTTCTTCAGATAACTCTACTTCAACAGCATTTTCTCCATGGAGGGCCTTAATAACATAAGGTCCTGAAAAAGAGTCTTTCAGCTTGCTACATCCTTTCATTGTATTGAAGTTAGTGATGGATACAAGAGCTAAATCCCCCACTTTGAAATCTGGAGTTGCATGTGATTTATCCAATTTGTCATTAGCATATGCAAAAGAGTCTTCCATGCAATTTATGGCATGCTTTCTAGCTTTTTCTAGCAGTCCCTTGAAATTAGCAGCTGTGGGATGTATGTCAATCAAGTCTTCCCTCAAGGAATATTTAGGTAATTTGGGGTTCCATCCCCTTTCTAGGATAGAGGGAGTTTGATTGGTACTGGCATGGATTGATATTTTATATGCTAATTCCAGTGCTGGCAACAGAGTACACCAATCATGAGTAAATCCATCACAATGTTTGAATTCAATCCCATATGCACAAAATACTCTTACCATGTCCTCTAAGGTCTGGATCATTCTTCTAGCCAGACCATCAGTTTGTGGGTGGTAGGCTGTAGAGAAAGACAGCTTAGTGCCAAATAATTCGTGAAGATTTGTCCATAGTGCTGGAGTAAACTTGGAATCCCTGTCACTAATGATATTTGTAAATATGCCAGTCCATGACACTACTCTATTCCACATCAGAAGAGCTGTATCCATGGCTGTATCATCTTTGTGACATGGTAAAAAGATTGGATTTTTACTGAATCTGTCTACAATTACTAGGCAAGCATTATAACTTCTGTCACCTCCTGGTGGTAGGCAAGTTGCCCAATCCATATGGACAATTTCCTAAGGTCTTCTGGGCTCTTGGATTTTCATCATATCTCCAAGTCTCTTGCAAGTGGATTTATTTCCCTTTTGGAATCTGTCACAGGTTTTGAAATACTCTGCAACATCTTTCTGCCACATTGGCCACCATATGCAGGTTTTTTCTTTTTCTCTTGTTCTGTTTTCAGACAGATGTCCTGAAAAGGGGCTGTCATGGAATTATTTTAGTACAAGATTGATTAATGACCTGTCCACAACTGTCATGACACATGTGTGCTTGGTCCTGTGGTAAATTATACCATCCAGTAGGTGAAATCTTCCTTCAGCATAAGAATATTTCCATCCTTCATCCAAGGCATGTATCAGAGAGTTGTCTTTACAGTCTTTGTTAAATAATTGTAATAAGATGCTACAATTTCTATCTTGAGTGTAACTGTTTCTTAATTCTTCAAAGAAGGTGGTGTTCAACTCTGTAACACTTATTTCTTCCATTGGGATCTGTGGTGAAGCTTCTTCTGGCACACAAGCAGGATTATCAATATCATTTGGTAATGGACATCTGCTTAGTCCATCTTCATTTTTATGAACATTCCCATCTTCATGAGCAATAGCCATATTTCCCTTGTATTCTTGTATGGTTTTTTGCCATCTGAGCATATGTCTGTTAGGTGTTTTCATGTTTAAAAGTGATTTGACAGCTGTACAATATGCTATCACTTCAAAAACACACCCCTCTAATAAGTATTTCAATTTTTATAAGCCCCAGACAAGGAATAGACATTCCATTTGACTTTCTCCATATCTGGCTTCAATTGGTTTGATTTGCCTGGATATGAAACATATGGGTCCTTCCACAGGTTTATCATTTATTATCTGAACTTGGTGAAGTGTAGCACCCAGCCCATCCCCTTATGCATCAATATACAATTTAAAAGGCAACTTAGAGTCTGGCATCAGTAAGAGTGGAGTAGTGGTCAAGGCTTCTCTTAGAGACGCAAAATTGTTGACTTTGTCAACAGTCATTTCAAATACTGTGTCTTTGTCACACAATTTATAAAGTGGTCTTGCTATGGATGCAAAATCTTTAATGTATTGCCTGTAATATCCTTCAAAACCTCAAAATGACTGAATTTCCTTTTTGTTCTGAGGCATGGGTTTTAGAAATACGGCTGCAACTTTGGTTTTGTCAATTCCAAGGGAAAAACCAGATACAACATGTCCTAGTGCTTTAAGTTCCTTAAATACAAAATGACATTTATTCAAAGAGATTTTCATGTTCAGTGATTGAATTTTTTTCAGAACTCTGGACAATCTGTATATGTGCTCTTCCCAAGTCTTGGAACAAACAATAATGTCATGAATGTGAATGATTAACCATCCCTCTGAAGGTTCCTCAGGGAAGATTTCATTCATCATTCTTTGGAAGTGTGAAGGTGCATTTTTGACCCCAAATGGCATTCTGAAATATTCATACACTCCAAAATGAACAATAATTCTAAAATAAGCTCTTGGTTTGGTGTCACCACATTTTGATGGAATCCTTTAAGGGAATCCATAGTGGTTATATACACTTCTTGAGATATTTGAGTTAGGGAAATTTGGACTTTTGGTATTGGGTACCTATCTGGAACAGTGTAAGTGTTCAGAGCTCTAAAGCCTCCAACAATTCTCGATTTTCCATTATTCCACGCCACTATGACTGGTGTAGTTATTTCCACTTCTTCATTATGGACAACCTTTCTTATTACACAAAGCTCTAGAAGTTCTTTGATATGGGTTTCCAGAGCTTCTTTTGACTTGGGACTTGCTGGGTATGCAGTTCTTCTCAATAGTGGTGGATAAGGTCTCTCAATATTAAGAATGATGTCAACTTCATGACCAAACATTTCTCCTAGAGGTTGTTTGTCTGAAGCACATTCTCCTTTGTGGTCATACAAAAGGGAAGAAAGTTAATTTTCCTGTTTATCAGTCAGATGAAGGCTGATTTCAGCTTCCCTCAACTGTTCAGATTTGAATTTTTGCATTTCTATGTTGACTGGTGATAATTTATTCACTGTAATTTGTCTTTTAAGTGGTAAAAAGGCAAATTTGTAACACTTATTGTCTCCAATAGTAAAGTATCTGTCTTTGATCTTATGCAAATCTATCCCATACATGATTAAATAGTCATTTCCCAATATAAAATGGGTACTAAAGCAATTTTCCATAACAACCAAGCTGAATGTGATTCTTAAATTCCCATTAATGTGTGGGAATATGACATTGGTCTCAAAAATTCCTAATTCTTTCATTGGATTACTTGCACTATTGAATTTTATACCCTAAATTGGTAACAATTGGTCTTCAACATGTGGTACACAAGTTTTAAGGAAAGATTTACCAACACAAGAGAAGAGGCTCCTGGGTCAAGAAAAATATTAGTGGTATTGTTGTCAATTACCACTTCTGTTATACAGGAGTTACCAGCTGTATAACCTTTCCCCCTGTTTGGTTTTGTTTTCATAAGTTGTGCATCTTGAAATTTTGATAAATGAAGTTGACCTTTGCTCAATTGTGGCAATTGGGAATAAAATTCCAGGATGTCGAAAGTGGCATTGATATTTTCTATATCTTTTAAAGATTCAGAAAATATTGAAGATTTATCATCTGAATTGTCTTCAATTATGTTATCTTTTTCAACATCAGGTTCCTTTTCAATATCAATTTCATTAATTTTCCCCCTTTTTGGACATGTATTGGCTGAATGGGTGGTGCTTTGGCAAATATTGCACTTTCTGACTGTATCTGAGGATTTATACTTATTATTAGAACTTTCTTTGGGGTTTTTGTCCACAGAATCTGTCAGCCTGTGACTCAAAACCAGAGCACAAGCATGACAGCCAATATACCATAAACCAATGGTATAGCCAAGATACCACCAAAACATGGAGCTGAGCCAAATCAGCTCAAAATGCATCAAACGAAAGAGGAAACTCACCTCTTCCTGAAAATATAAGTCCCATCACCATAGGACAAGAAATAACAAAGTTATTCCTGCTCAAAGTTATTGCTGAGCATAAACCTTAATTTTCACCTCTCATCTAAAATCTTGAAGGAGAGGCTTAACCCCATCAAATGGGTATTCAAAATGAAGCTCTAGGCCAGGGCTATCCAATGGTACCAGCCAAACTGAGCTAGCACCAATATTAATGGAGTTATGGTCAATTTCAGGCCAAATAAGGGTTAACAAAACATTCACCTCTCATCTAACTTCTACAGTTTTAGTATGGAATACCTGAAGTGGGGTCTTTTTGGAAATAGCACAATCAGGGCTATCTGATGATGTTATCCACTTCCTCATATCTCAACTACAGCAGAAGTTATGGGGCAAACAAGCTCCATACAGCTTTTTGCCCAAAACACGCAAATGTACAAAAATCTTGTACATGGGAAAACTTTGCCATAGTTAATGATACCCATATCAAATGAGGTACAATTGTGTAGAGCATATACTGGCCTACACACTGAACCAATTTTGAGGTTGATATCTCAAGAAGTGACAAAGTTATGGCTGTTTTAAGGTTAAAATCCCACCTGCTGTCATATACAGCCTTACCATGGGATAATATCCCATAACCATGAATATGAGGTGTCAAATAGAGAAAGAAGCACGTTTTTACTTCAATACCTCATATGTCAGTCAATACTGGGGTCCCATACAGTTTCTGTACAGCATTCTACGCGTCATACACGTCAGAATCAGGCTGTGAGGTCCCCAAATGAAAATTTTCACCCTGTATTGGTGAAAACCGCCCAGATGTAGTTTCAAAACCACATCTGAGCCCAATACAGGTTATACAGGCAGTTTGCAAACCACAAGCCAGTACCAGAAAGTGAAAAATCTTCACTTCCTCTACGTGGAAAGGTCTAGCACCCTTTCCACCCCATTTCAGGATAAAAAGGAGGCTTTTCACAGCCAGAATTGTCTCCCCATCCTGCTCTTGAATACCCTACGTAGTAAACTGTCCAAAACAGTTTTACTCTTGGGCAATAAACAGGTATAATTATATATTTAATTATTGTAACTCTTATTATGGTAACCCAACTGGTAAGATTGCACCCTGGGTTCTCAGTAGCCCTCACCACCACTATAATCCAATAGTAGACCCCCTTAATTATCTTATAAATCATCTTTAAAATCAAAACCCTTATTTTAAATCAATTTTCTACGTGTCACAGTCATAATTCTAGTTGTAAATACTCTTATTACCACTTGAATATAGACTCAGCCTGACAGAATCTTTCCAAGGTGTATTAAACCTTATTTTGAGATTCACCCTACTAGAACCAATTTTGGTTCTGGTGGTTACTTCTTCTAATATATTGATAATATCCTCTGCTGAAGATTTTTCAGTTGTCCTGCTTTTGACAGCATGCTCTAAGTCACCTCCACATTGTCTCAGAATCTTTCTGTGGATGATGAATTCTGACATGTCAGGGTATAATACTGTTAGTCTGTCTTTTTGTTGGCAAAACCATGGTAAAGCTTTCTCTTTATCAGCATTAAATTTGGCAGATTCAAAGACTGTTTCCACTTCGAGTCTCCACGCATCATTGGGCCATTTGTTGATAATTTGGGTTTTCCACCAAGTCCAACTTTGGTGCCCCTGTGCTTGTCTTAATTTGATGTACCATCTGTGAGCTGATCTGGTAAAAAAGGTGTTAAATCTTGCGGTTATAAATCTTTCTGGTAATTCAAAATCTTCTTTAATCCTGTCAATTCCTCTGATGAATTTTTTTCCATATGGTCATATTCTCCTTCACCACTGAAGTGAGGTCATGTTTTGAGTTTTGGTACTTCTCAAAGGTTCTTGTCCCATTGATGGTTCCAAGTTATGAAAAGAAGTGGTGTGGTATTCCATACCATTTTTTTTCACCAGGCTCAAGCTCATAGTGCCCCAAAAAAGCAGTAAATCCAGCCTACAGGCAGAGTTACACTCGAATTTTATACCAAAAGGTCAATTTTAAAGCAAGAAGCTGGATTTAACTCATAAAGCCATGGCACAGGAACCACATGGCAGTGTATGTGTTTGAATAAATTATTCAATTTCATTATGCATATGTAAAAATTAAGTTAAATATAGTAAACTAGGTACAACAAATAAGGTACCAACCTTTAAATTACACACCCCACCCAGATTTACACCCCCTTACAGCCACAGGACTCATGCAGAAATAAAAGGACACCTGCATGAGCTACACAGCAACCTAGAACTCAACATAGAAAAGTTACATGATGCAAAGCTCAACCCCATGGAATTCCTGCAAGTCATTTACAACACAGCCACAGGAGTACCTTATCTCATATCCACAGTAACCCCACTTAAAACCTCAAAGCATAATCATAATTATTTACACCACTCATCACCTCATGCAAACAAAAGCTAGTTACAACAAGCTGCATGCAGTACACAATTCTAATTAAATCTCACCCACATGACTATGCCCAGCATGTGTCAAACTCAAAAATCACATCATAATTAGCTCACCAAAAGACCATCATGTGATGAAAGAAGGCTTTGCGGAGAAAAATTATCACCAAACCTTAAATCACCTGACCCATGCAAGAAAGGGCCTCACCAAAAATGGAGTCACATGATGAAATCAAGAGGAATTAAAGTGGAAAAAGACAGCACCCATGGAGGGCCCCCTGGGCTTCCAAAAGGTATAAATAGAGAGGCGCTCTCCCCCCAAATTTCAAAATCCCCCCATGAAAATTATATCCCCTGCACATTGCAAGCACAGGAATAAGTCATCCCTCACCTGGGAGGTAGTCCAGTATATTATAGTAAATTTACTTTCCCAGTAGCTAAGCTCAGTGGAATCTTATTATTATTAAAATAAAAATAAAAATTACCCAGTACCAAAGATTAGGGTTACTACTCTATTAAAATATTTAGTCCAGTAAAAATCCACACCATTTATCAAGATTTAAAATTAACTTACCCCTTTAAAAAAATAAAACATTAAAGAATCTTACCTCTTAAATTTAACAAATACTATTTTATCTTTTTATTGAACACTCTTAAAAAAATAACAAACCTTTAAAAATTACTTTACTCTATTATAACTATACCTTAACAAATCAACACCAATCAAATTTTCCAGAAAACCTTAAATAACCCATCTTACCAAGGATTTATCACCAAGAAGAAACCACTCACCTCAATTTAACCAAGAAAAATTATTAAAATTAAACAGACAAGTATTTCATTAAAACCCAAAATTTAGCCAAAATTACTGACATTATTTTCCATATTATATATTGAATATGTCTGATCTGAGATTGCTGAATTTTGTCTTCTGCAGTTGTAAAGCCACTTACTAGTTTTATTTTGGTTTGTGAGCTCCAAGGAAGATTTTGTTCAGTATTTTAGGAGGGGCAGGCAATACACCCTTGCCACCCTTGGTTACCGGAGTTATTAGCAATTCAAAACTAGTTACCTGTGATTTCCCCCTCCAGGTACTGCCTCATTTTAATCCCACACAAGAGGAGTTCCCACATCTGGTGTCTCAACAGTGGCAGACAACCTCAACTGCAATAAAAAAAATCAATTAAATTACACCAAAAAAAAACCTAACTACTCCAAGAACACTATTATCATAACAAAAAAGTCAATAAATCAATTTCAAAAGAGGAAATAAGCCAATCAAAAATGGATAAACCTTTATCATCAAAATTACCTGGTAGTATTGAAGAAATCCAGGAAGAGAACCTTATTGAAGAAGCTGTTGAAGGACAGGAAGAAATGTCTTCAACAGAGATACTTCAGCAGAAGATGCTAGAAATGCAAGCATAATTACTAGCACTAATCAAAAAGGAAGGAGAAAAACAAATCAGAAAGCTATACTCCACAAAATAGTCCAATTGAGGAACAGACCAGCCTTCCAAGATCATTCAGGCAACATGGATCACCTTCACCTTATCCAAGACCCATGGCCACATCAACACCTTATGCAGAACAAAGACAAAATACCTTACCAATAAGAGTCAACATTTCTTCCCAAATTCCAACTCCATTACATCAAGAAATTCCAAGTAATACTATCCCAATAGTGAAAATCAGAGCCAAGGATTATAATCTGGGGTTTGATTGAAAGGATGTTGAAAGATTCATCAATAAAGTTGAAAATATTTCAGAAATTGAAGGAGCAAGTGGAAGAGACATTGCAAGACAAATAGCATTTTGGACAAAAGATGAAGAAATCAGTTATCATATTGAAGGAATGCCAGGATATGAAGCAGCTGATTGGGATCAATTGAAAGAGGATATGAAACAAAGATGGGGAGCAGTCTCACCTGAAAGAAGATACAGATTATCCTCAATAACTGAATTGTTCACAAAAACCCAGCAAGAAGGAGGAATAAGAAACATGACTCAATACAGAAAATTCATTGGGGAATATGAAGCAATCATCACTTACCTCAAAAGATACCAATATATCCAAGGTGATATCAATCATAACCAGGAAATATTGGCCAGCCTTTCCACTAGTGTTCAAGAATCAATTTACAAAGAAATGATCAAAGAAAGAGCTATGGTTCAAGCCTTGGATGGAGGTTACATCATTCCAAGATTGGATATTTTGAAATTATACATTGAACAGGACTTGAAGGCCAAGGTTCTGATACAACAAAGAGAATTTTCTAAACCAAAACCTGCGGAAAAGAAAACAATATTTGAGGATGAAAGCTGGGATGAAGTTTTAAAACAAGTAAAAGAACTCACCCAAAAGATCAAAAGTC
Organism: Austropuccinia psidii; assembly: GCA_023105745.1. Lineage (NCBI taxonomy): Eukaryota > Fungi > Basidiomycota > Pucciniomycetes > Pucciniales > Sphaerophragmiaceae > Austropuccinia > Austropuccinia psidii. The sequence goes on along the minus strand of JALGQZ010000014.1, from coordinate 18,697,206 downwards.
CTCCACAACCCGAACCTCAACCAAGAAATGAGGGAAAAGAATCAGTTTAAGAGCTTTTAAATCAGCTCAAAACCCTTTCAGAAGCAGTTAATCAACAAAGATGGAATTGGAACAACAATCAAGAGCAAATATTTCCCCAAAATAATCAACCATACAGGCCAAGGAATCCTTTAACATCATTTTCATCCAGTTACCAACCATACATACCAGCTCAAATGGCTCCCAGACCACCATTGCAATGTGCTTACTGTAAGGAAGAAGGCTACTCAGCAACTAGATGCACTCACCTTGCTTAAGATTTGGACAAAAGAATTTTCAGACCTCAAGGGGCATCTTACCTATTTCCCAACTATCATAGAGTACCTATGGAAGGGAATGAAAGTGTAAAAAACATATTCAGAGCTTTTGCAAAGGAACAAGAAGAACTCAACAAGAAATTCATGGAAAAACCTACCGTAAAACCAAAACCAGAAGAAGAGATTAAGCCCACTGAAAAGAAACCAGAGGATAAATCAACCTCAATTTCACATGTTGAAGATTGGTAAAATTAGAAACCACCTACCATTTCCTCAGCCAATGAGCCTTTTGAATCACACATTGGATTAAGACAGACAAAACAAAGGATGGAAAGACAAGCCCAAAATCAAGAGCTAAAGAAGAAAGAAGCTATACCCGGAACCTATATTGAAGAAGAAAAAGAAGAAGAAAAAGAAGAAGAAAAGGTCATAATTCCTACCAAATTCCAAACTTCAAATATTCCAAAACCAGACCAACCTGAGGAGGAAATTGAAAATATTGCCAATAAGAATCAAGATGAAGAAATTCGCAAAGAAGAAAAGAAGTTCAGAAAACCTCAAAAGAAACAAGTTGAAACAAATTAGAAATTGACAAAATTATTAAGAAAATTATGCAACAAAAGATCAACCTCACCATTGAAGAAATTTTGAGGATGTTACCAAATTTTGTCCATAAATTACAGGAATTATTAGAAAAAGACAAGGAGAAAATTAAATCACTCAACTAAATGGATATTCAAGAAAGACTATTATCATTTGGATTCAAAGAAATACCAAAGCCCAAGATTCATTATCCTTGTCCTTTGGGATTCATGGAAATCTTAATCGGAAAGGAAGAATATCCTATCAGAGAAGGAGTGGACACTGGGGCAGAACTCAACATCGTACCAGAGGAAATAGCAATCAAATCCTCACTCACAACAAGAAATCTTAACATGAACCTCAGAGGTATTGGAGGGCATACCACTTCATTGGTTGCACTATCAGAATTCACTCCAATCACTTTGGCTTCAGGTGAAGAAACTCAAATACACTTTTTCATTGCAAAAGGATCTGTCCATATAGTAATTGGAAGACCCTTGTTGGCAGACAATAACATTAAACTGGAATTTTCTCACAAGCAAGGTGAAATATTGAGCTATCAAGAACCTGATGAAAGAAGATTATGCATGCCAATATGCAAACCTCAAGCACTTGGATGGAAAACTGGACCACCTAGAGGAATGGATTCATGCAATATGGCAAAATTTGTCAGAAATACCACAGGAAAGAAGCATCAAAATGCAAAAAGAGACAATACCATGATAAATTTGACCCAGAAGACCCAAGAGTTATCCATATCTCCAAAAAGGGAGTAATTTGGTCAAGATTTAAAGAATACCCAATGGCCAAACAACCTCAAAAGACAAATTGAAGAACCAACCTCTGAAGATGAATTAACCAACATAGTTTACAAGACAATTAAAGATAATAAAGAAACATTCCAAATTTTGGTGGATGGAAATGAGAAAATACATGGAAACCCTTTCAAACCTAAACCCAAAAAGAAGAAAGTCATACTTCGTGAACATCATGAGCTCTCAGATGAAGAAACTATGAATGAAATTGAAAAAGACCTCAAAATTATGGAAGAAAGAGACAAAAACTTAAAAGACACATACCATATGAACTTCTTGAACAGACCATTGAACAACCAAGAAGAGCCTTATGAATGGCAACTGGAAAACCCTGAATCCATCCAGAAACCTCCCAATGAAGAAGAAGAAACAGAATCCATCTTAGAAAATGAATAAAATTACATTTACCTGCCATACATCACCTTTGAAGATGTCAGCCTGTGACTCAAAACCAGAGCACAAGCATGACAGCCAATATACCATAAATCAATGGTATAGCCAAGATACCACCAAAACATGGATCTGAGCCAAATCAGCTCAAAAGGTATCAAAGGAAAGGGGAAACTCACCCCTTTCTGAAAATATAAGTCCCATCACCATAGGACAAGAAATAACAAAGTTATTCCTGCTCAAAGTTATTGCTGAGCATAAACCTTAATTTTCACCTCTCATCTAAAATATAGAAGGAGAGGCTTAAACCCATCAAATGGGTACCCAAAATGAAGCTCTAAGCCAGGGCTATCCAATGGTACAAGCCAAACTGAGCTAGCGCCAGTATTACTTGAGTTTTGGTCAAATTCAGGCCAAATAAGGGTGAACAAAACATTCACCTCTCATCTAACTTCTACAGTTTTAGTGTGGGATACTTGAAGTGGTGTCTTTTTGGAAAGAGAACAATCAGGGCTATCTGATGGTGCCATCCACTTCTTCATACCTTAGCTATATTAGAAGTTATGAGGCAAACAAGCTCAATACAGCTTTTTGCCCAAACCATGCCTATCTACAAAAAACCTTGTACATGGGATAACTTTGTCATATTTAATGATAACCATACCAGATTGCATATCATTGTGTAGATTTCATACAGGGCTATCCACTGAACCAACTTTTACCATGATATCTCACAAAATGACAGAGTTATGGCTATTTGAAAGTTATAATCCCACAATATGACCAATACAGCTGTATTATGACAAGATACGGTTGTACTCTGATTATGAGGTGTCAAACAGACGCTGGAGCTTATTTATACTTCAATACCTCATAATTAAGTCAAATGCAGAGGTCCATACAGGTTCTGTACAGTTTCTGACCCGTCAAGAGCACCAGAATGCACCTGTAAACTCTATTGGTGAAACGTTTCACCATGTATAGGGTAAAAATGACTACTTGTGGTTCTAAAGCCACATTTCAACCCAATACTAGCCTGTATTGAGTGTATAGAACCACAAACCAGCCCACAGTAGTGAAAATTTTCACTGTGTGGTCGTGTGCAGAGGTAAACCACCTCCCACTACCCCAGAACAAGATAAAAGGAGGCTTTGCCTCACCAGGAAGCAAATCCAGCATCCTGTTCTTGATATTCTTACGTGGTATAGCTTCTTAAAAGAAGTGGTCCTCTTAGAATTTAAACAGGTATACTTTAAACTTAAGTATTGTAGGGTTTATTATTGTAAACCAACAGATAAACACTGCAGCCAGGGCTATCAGCAGCACTCACCATCAGTAAATTTATTTAGTATAGCCCTTTTTAACCATCTCTTACCTTAATCATCATCTTTATTTTTGTGTCACACTCAGAGTTATAGCTTTTATTTGTCATTGTACAGGTATATCATAGAGTCATCCTGACAGAAGACATTTATGGGGATGAAGCTCCAGAAATTTTATGTGAATATAGATACTTATGTCACCTTCCAGGAGCAAACTTGAAAAATATCCAATTCTTAGATTTATTGACTGAAGAGGGAATTAAACGTAACCTTGAAAGCAAATTTCGGGATAAAATATTTGAAATGACCACACTACCAAAAAGAGGACTTTACTTCAATCAAATTTGGGCCCAGTGGTACTTTGGCTTGAATGGATCAACATACCAAACTGGAAGACTGAAATGGGTTGGCGAGGGATATATATTGTCAGCCTGTGACTCAAAACCAGAGCACAAGCATGACAGCCAAAATACCATAAACCAATGGTATAGCCAAAATACCACCAGCACATGGAACTGAGCCAAATTAGCTCAAAAGGTATCAGAAGAGAGAGGAAACTTACCTCTTTCTGAAAATATAAGTCCCATCACCATAGGACAAGAAACAACAAAGTTATTCCTGCTCAAAGTTATTTCTGAGCATAAACCTTAATTTTCACCTCTCATCTAAAATCTAGAAGGAGAGGCTTAACCCCATCAAATGGGTATTCAAAATGAAGCTCTAAGCCAGGGCTATCCAATGGTACCAGCCAAACTGAGCTAGCACCAGTATTACTTGAGTTATGGTCAAATTCAGACCAAATAAGGGTGAACAAAACATTCACCTCTCATCTAACTTTTACAGTTTTAGTGTGAGATACCTAAAGTGGGGTCTTTTTGGAAATAGAACAATCAGGGCTATCTGATGGTGCCATCCATTTCCTCATAACTCAACTACAACAGAAGTTATTGGCCAAACAAGCTTAATACAGCTTTTGACCAGACCACACCAATGTACATGGGATAACTTTATCATATTTAATGATAACCATGTCAAGTTGGGTACCATTGTGTAGAGCTCATACAGGGCTATTCAATGAACCAACGTTGAGCTTGATATCTCAAAAACTGACAGAGTTATGACCACTTTAAGGTCAAAATCCCACCTGCTGTCAGATACAGCCTTACCATGGGATAATATCCCATAACCATGAATATGAGGTGTCAAATAGACAAAGAAGCATGTTTTTACTTCAATACCTCATATGTCAGTCAATACTGGGGTCCCATACAGTTTCTGTACAGCATTCTATACGTCATACACGTCAGAATCAGGCTGTGAGGTCCCCAGATGAAAATTTTCACCCTGTATTGGTGAAAACTGCCCAGATGTGGTTTCAAAACCACATCTGAGCCCAATACAGGGTATACAGGCTGTTTGCAAACCACAAGCCTGTCCTGAAGAGTGAAAAATCTTCACTTCCTCTACGTGGAAAGGTATAGCAGCCTTTCCACCTCAATTTCAGGATAAAAGGAGGGCTTTCCACAGCCAAAAACCTTTCCTCATCCTGCTCTTGAATAACCTACATAGTAAACTGTCAAAAACAGTTTTACTCTTGGTTAAATAATCAGGTATACTCTTAATTTAAAGTATTGTAGTCTTTATTATTGTAATCCAACAGGTAAAGCTGCACCCAGGGCTTTCAACAGCGCTCACCACCACTATATCTCTATAGTAAAGCCCTTTAAATCTTAAATTAAATCATTTATTATCAATCTTATTTTCTTTTAAAACCATTTTTACCGTGTCACAGTCATAGTTAAAGCTTGTAAATACTCATATACACCTTTATCATAGACTCAGCCTGACATTTTGGGGGCCTGGCGGTGTTTTTTTTAACTTTTTGGACCTTACAAGTAAGTCTTTTCTCTTTCTTATGACTTATTAACACATTGTTTTATCTTTTTTTAGGCGTAATTTCCATTTAAATATATATATTTTATATATTTTTATCTTTTTCATATACTCATATTATAAAAGAGTATTTTTCACGTGGCTAATACCCACTGAAAATAATTATTTTTGGCGTGTTTTGTATATAAAAACACATTAGCCATCAATAAGTCCTGTATTCTTGACTGAATAAGGACACCTCTGACTGAAAAACCATCAGTTGAGGCGTGGATTAAGTGTATTGTTGACTCAAGAACACTTATACAAAACCACTTGTACAGAATACACTTGAAAACCACAAGTGTATCTGTGGGATACTGGCACACAAACAGTGTGACAGGGTACCAAAAGCTGTAATTCTGACGTGGAATTGTTGATTCAACCACACTGTCATTATACAGGGGCATACTGTAATAATATACAAGCCCAGAGGCCATTCTTAAACGTGCAAAACCAGCCTTGTAAGAAGTCTTAACTAACATAAGCCCTCTTTTTCCTGTCTTGATTCAGTGGAAGAAAACTACATCCCACTTGAAACCCAGTCACAGGCCAACACACCAGTGACACCCTCAGAACCAGAGGGCAGCAAGGGTAAAGGAAAAAGGCTTAGTGAAGGCCTCATTACAGCAAAAAAGTGGACACCAATAGCCACTCAGAGGAGTAGAAAACCACGAAACTCTGCTTCAATACAAGGTAAACCAACCTTAACCACTTGTACAGGGAAGATTACAATTATTAACCCAGTTGTAACCTCCAAAGGCAAACTGCCCAAATCAGCACATAAAAAATTTGTACAAGGCACAGTCAAAGGTAAATACCCTAAGAACATAAAGTTTTTGACTGCTTGCAAACACTGATATGTCCCCTGCATACCTCAGAGACCTTGGCTTCCAAAGGAACCAGCCAGAGGATAGAGCAGGAATGTCTAGAACCAGAAGACCTGAAAGAAGACACATTGGACACAGTGGTGGATGGCAAAACAATGAGGGAGATAATATCAACCTTGCCATTCACACTCCAATTCAACAGAAACCTCAAACCAGAGGACTGGAAGGATATGGATCAAGTTCTTCAAATCCACCAACTCCTAAAAGATTTGTTTCAATGGAGCATGGACAACAAGAGGTTCAACCTAGCAACTCACTGGGCAGAACTGGGATCAAGTTGCCAGAAGATCTGTCTCAAAGAGATAGACTTCAAGGACCTTATGGTAATCACCAAGGGTTGGAAACCTACCAGGCAGCACAGACTCCTGGAGGCAAGGGCACAGAGGATAAGGGAGAATCAAGCCACTATCCAAGCTATAGAAGAACAGTTAACCCAGACAGGGCCTACTCAGATTCCTTCAGGTTCACAAGGAGCATGCCAAATCAGCTCTCCAGTGGCTTCACACCATTCAGAAACCAGCAGATCAGTGGCCAAGAGTCACCATTCTTCACAATTCCAGGAAGTTTCCAGGAGAAGACAAGGCAACAAGGGCAAGAACAAAGCCTCCTTCAACCAGAGGAGGAAAGAGTCAGACCCCATGATCCAGAAGCTGTTAGATTTGGTAAAAGAAGTACACAAGAACCAGAAGTAGTTGTAAACCACTCTAGAATCAGTAGTCCTAGTAATAGAAACATTACCCCCACTCAGACTGAAAATAACATTATCACATCTGAGAGCAACATCAACAGTGACACACTTTGGTTGCAAATGTCCCAACATGCTGAGCAATCTGCAAAGCAGGCTTCAGAATTTGCATCTGCCCAAGAGAGGATGAGAAAAGCTCAAGCCTCATTGGAGCAGATAGTTAAAAACCTTCAGGAAGGATATGCTCAACTGAGCAAAGCCTCTGAAGAAACCAACAAGAGACTGAATCAAGTCTCTGAAGAACAACACCATAGCAGCAGGGACAGGGAGTGTCTGAACCAAGACATCAACAAATTGTTTGATGCCTACCATAGCTTAAAGCCCCAACCACAAGGCCAAGCTATGGAGAATCCATATCAACCAGATGACATCAAACCAGATGCCATGTTGTTGAATAAGGCAAGATCTCCATCACAATACCAGGATGGAGATGGCATGTCTTATTCAGAGAAGGAAGCCTTGAAACAGCTTCCTGAGGCCTCAAACTGGCCCAAATTCTCTGGATCGGGAGAATATGATCATATGGAACTCATAGATTATATTGATGGACTCTTCATTGATGTACCAAGCATACCAGATTACTGGATTACTGCTAGACTGAATACTGCATTTAAAGGTCATGCAAGTATATGGTACACTGAAATGAAAGAAATCTATGGCAGAAGAAATTGGCCATGGTGGAAGAGTCAAATAATCCAAAAGTACAGTAATGGAACTTGGATATGGCAAAAGACCATGTCATTTGAAAATGACAAATACTCTGTGGACAAAGATCCATATGAGTGGTGTCTTAGACAGTCTAAAAGACTTAAAGCCATTGATCCCCAAATGAACATTCAAATGAGGAATCATAAACTTCTGACACAACTGCCAGGAGAACTAGAGCATGCAGTAAAGTGCATATGCAACCAAAATTGCACTCTAGATGATATAGCCAATACCTTACAAGACATAAGGAAAAGGACTAATATAGGGAAATTCACCCCATATAGAAGCAGTAGTTTCAAAGAGAAACAACCTTTCAGGGTGGAGTTTAAAGACAAACCCAGAGAAAGAGTGGCAGAAGTGGCAAAGAAGAAGAATTCTTGTCACAATTGTGGTTCAACAGACCACTATGCCAACAACTGTCCAAAAGCAAAGAAGAAAGTCTATGCTATAGAAAAAGTCCCTGAAGAAGAACCTCCAACAGAGGATTCTGAATCAGACTCTATGGGTGATGCCATTAGAGAACCATCTGATGAGGATCAAGACCCAAGAGAGGAATTTCTAGTGGAATACCAAGAGGAAACCCCACTAGAAATCCAGGATATACAGTTGGAAGCGGGCATGCCACAAGACACTGCCAACAAGAATTTGTGTAAACATACACAAGATGCACAAACATTCCTGGTTACACCAACCAAAGGAATGGCATACATACATGGAACAGCCACAAAAATGACTGTATGTATTGACAATGCTCAGCATCCACTGATCATTGACAGTGGAGCACACTGCTCCATAGTGGCCAGAAATTATCTGGATAACCACTTCCCAAACCGGGAAAAAGAACTCTTGCCCACCAGGGCAAAGAATTTTAAGAGTGCATCTGGAAAGATGACCTCTATTGGGACAATTATCAAAGAGATAATTATACCCCACAGAAAAGGTAATATCAGACTCAACCCAGAGTTTGTAGTGCTTGAAGATGCCCACATCCAAGGGTTTTTACTGGGAACAGATTACCAGAGGATGTATGGCATAGATATTTACAATAGTAAAAATAGGCATATTACCATTGGTACTAACAAGGAACAGAAATTTTCTCTTGATATATACTAGATATCTTCTCAGGACCCACTGGAAGAACTTCTGAAAGAATTCAGAGAGGGAAAGTTTAGCACTACCCTCACCAGCAAACAAAAGTTAAGTTTACTGAAGATGCTGAGGAAGAATAGACCAGCATTTGCCATTGGTGAAGAACCATTAGGCAAGATCAAAGGCCATGATATAGAACTATATCTGGATGTGGAAAGGCCTTATCCACCCATGTTAAGGAGACCTCCTTACCCAGAAAGTCTGGAGACCAGGAAAGAGATTGAGAAACATATCAATGAACTCCTGGACATGGATGTCATTAGGAAGATTGGACATAATGAAATAGTGGAAATCACCACTCCTGTCCTAATCACCTGGCATGATGGCAAGTCTAGATTGTGTGGAGATTTCAGAGCCCTGAATAACTACACAAAAGCAGACAGGTATCCTATACCAAGGATACCTCATGCCTTGGATAAGCTAGCCAAAGCCAAATACATAACCAAGATGGATTGTATGAAAGGCTTCCACCAAAATGGAGTTAAACCAAATTCCATGAAGTTGCTCAGAATAATATGCCATATGGGCATATATGAGTACACCAGGATGCCATTTGGCATCAAGAATGCACCAGCCCACTTCCAAAGGATGATGGACACCATATTTCAAGAAGAAATAATGGAAGGCTGGATGGTAGTGTATATTGATGATATCATTATATACTCAGAAACATGGGAAGACCATGTACAATACATAGACAGAGTGCTAAGTAAATGTACGACCATCAATCTGAAAATTTCACTTAAAAAGTGTAATTTTGGCCAACAAGAGCTACTAGCTCTAGGACACAAAGTCTCAGGCCTTAGTCTGGCAATTGACCAGAACAAAGTAGCAGCAGTACTGCAAAAGCCAGTACCAAAGAACATCAAAGAGATGCAATCTTTCCTTGGATTTGCTAGCTACTATAGAAACCACATCAAAAACTTTGCTCACATAACTAGTAGTTTATACAAGTTATGCTTAAAGGATGTAGTTTTTGAAATAACCAAGGAAAGGAGGGATGCATATGAGAGGATCAAATATGAACTCACAAATGCACCTGTGCTCATCTTGCCTGACTTTGAACTACCATTAAAGTTATATAAAGATGCAGCATGCAGCCAAGGCTTGGGAGCAGCCCTTCACCAAAGACAAATTGTGGATGGTGAACCAAGAGAAGGTGTAACATGTTACATCTCTAGGCAGCTGAAAGATTCAGAAGCCAGGTATGGGGCCACCCAGACAGAATGTCTATGTCTAGTCTGGGCTCTAGAAAAACTCCACTGTTATTTGGAGGGTACAGTCTTTGAAGTCTACACAGACTGCACAGCCTTGAAGTCTTTACTAAACATGAAGACTACTAATAGACACATGCTGAGATGGCAAATAGCCATCCAGGAGTATAGAGGGAACATGACCATCATATACAAGGAAGGTAAAAGCCATACCAATGCAGATGGCCTTAGCAGATGGCCACTGGACAATGTCAAAAGCAATCCAGCTTATGACCCTGAAGTTGCTGCAAAAATTCCTAACCATTTTATGGAAATAAATAGGAAAAAGAACTTCAGATTCTCTGAATGGGCACCAGGGAGTGGTACCCTTGACAGTGGAAACACTGATTCAGAAGGGACAGAAACCCCCATACTGGGAATAAGCTCCTCAGAATTGCACAATGAATTTTTCAATGCAGTACTGAAATCCTATGCTAAACACAAACAGTGTAGCATACTACTCCCACTCCTTCAACAAAAATACAGGAGCCCAGAACTGGAAACCCAGCTGGAGGAACCCTGGTTGAGGGCCTATAAGGACAATAAATTCTTCCTTATAGATGGCCTGATTTATCACAGAGAAAAGCACACCAGTGCACTCACAGTGATAGACAGAGACCACATCTCCTTAATCCTGCAGGAATGCCATGACTGCCCCTACATGGGACACATGAGTGAGGACAGGACTAAAGAGAGGGTAGCAAGCACAGCTTGGTGGCCCAAGTGGGAGCAAGAGTTGAGTGAATACATCAACACTTGTGAAAGATGCCAAAAGGCAAATAGAAAACATGGGAAAAAATATGGGTTGCTTCAACACATAGAAGAACCCAAACACCCATGGGAAACCATCAACATGGACTGGGTCACAGGACTTGTCCCAGGAGGCAAAGAAAACTACCATGCCTGCCTAATCATAGTAGATAGGTTCAGCAAGAGCATGAGATGTCTACCATGCCATAAATAGGACACAGCCATGGACACTGCTCTGTTATTTTGGAATAACATCATATCCACCTGTGGAGTCCCTAAGATCATAATTAGTGACAGGGACCCAAAATTCACATCTGAATTTTGGACCAATTTATATGACATGCTAGGCACCAAGCTTGCTTTTTCCACAGCTTACCATCCACAAACAGATGGCCTAGCTGAGAGGATGATCCAAACAATGGAGGACATCCTCAGGAGGTTCTGCGCCTATGGCATGGAATACAAGGACCATGAGGGATATACCCATGATTGGGTCACCCTCTTACCAGCAGTCCAACTGGCTTATAATACAAGCCAGCACTCTACCACAGGAAAAACACCTGCACTGGTAGAGAAAGGGTGGAATCCCCTTTTACCTGTGGATCACTTGAAGAAAAATCTTCTGACCATCCACCCCACAGCCAAAGACTTCCATGATATGTGGAAGAAAGCCTGTGATACTGCTGCCAAATGCATAGCTGAGGCCAAAGAGTATAATAAGCAGAGGTGAGACAAATCACATATGGAACCTGACTTCAAGGAAGGGGACCAGGTGTTAGTGTCTACACTAAACTTTAACAATCTCAAAAGACCCAAGAAAATGAGAGACTCATTTGTAGGGCCCTTCACTATCATTAAGTTGATAGGGAAGAATGCAGTAGAGTTCAAGCTCACTGAGGAGTTTTCTAGGAAACACCCAGTCTTTCCAGTAAGCCTGGTCAAACCATACTTCCAGACAGAAGAGGATAAATTCCCCTCCAGGAAGAAAAACATCACTCCACCAGAAATAGTGGAAGTAGAAGACTCTCCTGGACCTGTGAGTAAAATCATCAGGGCCAGAAAAATCAGACTCAATGGGAAGGATCAGAGACAATATCTAGTCAGATTCAAGAACCAGACAGCTGACAAAGACAAATGGTTAGCAGAGGATGCCATACCAGATGGGAACCTCCATTTAAGGAGATTCAGAGCCTCCAGGACGACTGAACAGTCTCATCAATGACGAGCCTTTTTTAGAGGGAGGGTATGTCAGCCTGTGACTCAAAACCAGAGAACAAGCATGACAGCCAAAATACCATAAACCAATGGTATACCCAAAATACCACCAAAACATGGAGCTGAGCCAAATTAGCTCAAAAGGTATCAGAAGAAAGAGGAAACTTACCTCTTTGTGAAAATATAAGTCCCATCACCATAGGACAAGAAACAACAAAGTTATTCCTGCTCAAAGTTATTGATGAGCATAAACCTTAATTTTCACCTCTCATCTAAAATCTAGAAGGAGAGGCTTAACCCCATCAAATGTGTATTCAAAATGAAGCTCTAAGCCAGGGCTATCCAATGGTACCAGCCAAACTGAGCTAGCACCAGTATTACTTGAGTTATGGTCAAATTCAGACCAAATAAGGGTGAACAAAACATTCACCTCTCATCTAACTTTTACAGTTTTAGTGTGAGATACCTAAAGTGGGGTCTTTTTGGAAAGAGCACAATCAGGGCTATCTGATGGTGCCATCCTTTCCTCATAACTCAACTACAACAGAAGGTATTGGCCAAACAAGCTTAATACAGCTTTTGACCAGACCACGCCAATGTACAAAAATACTTGTACATGGGATAACTTTGTCATATTTAATGATAACCATGTCAAGTTGGGTACCATTGTGTAGAGCCCATACAGGGCTATTCAATGAACCAACTTTGAGCTTGATATCTCAAAAACTGACAGAGTTATGACCACTTTAAGGTCAAAATCCCACCTGCTGTCAGATACAGCCTTACCATGGGATAATATCCCATAACCATGAATATGAGGTTTCAAATAGACGAAGAAGCATGTTTTTGCTTCAATACCTCATATGTCAGTCAATACTGGGGTCCCATACAGTTTCTGTACAGCATTCTACGCGTCATACATGTCAGAATCAGGCTGTGAGGTCCCCAGATGAAAATTTTCACCCTGTATTGGTGAAAACTGCCCAGATGTGGTTTCAAAACCACATCTGAGCCCAATACAGGGTATACAGGCTGTTTGCAAACCACAAGCCTGTCCTGGAGAGTGAAAAATCTTCACTTCCTCTACGTGGAAAGGTCTAGCAGCCTTTCCACCTCAATTTCAGGATGAAAGGAGGGCTTTTTACAGCCAAAAACCTTTCCTCATCCTGCTCTTGAATAACCTACGTAGTAAATTGTCAAAAACAGTTTTACTCTTGGTTAAATAATCAGTTATACTCTTAATTTAAAGTATTGTAGTCTTTATTATTGTAATCCAACAGGTAAAGTTGCACCCAGGGCTTTCAACAGTGCTCACCACCACTATATCTCTATAGTAAAGCCCTTTAAATCTTAAATTAAATCATTTATTATCAATCTTATCATCTTCTAAAACCATTTTTACCATGTCACAGTCATAGTTAAAGCTTGTAAATACTCATATACACCTTTATCATAGACTCAGCCTGACATATATTGATTGATGAAAACTTATGGTGGTCAGAATTTCCATCAGAAGCAGAAATTGAAGAAAGAAATGCATTTTTGGAAGCCCTCAAAGACCTTATTTTGGCCAGATTGCTCAACAGACACTCACCTTTCCCACTTGGGGGAGTTCAGCTTTAAATAAAATCAACAAAAATCAAGATTTTTTCTCTAAAAAATGTATCAGTATCCTTCATCAATGTATCAGTAGTTTCTTTTTTTCATTTTCTCTCTTTTGGTAGTGACTTCCTGCCTTAACAAAGAAGAAACTTATCAGTAAAGTATTTCTTAAAGAAAAAAAAACTCACCTCCACCATGGCCAATTCACCCATTGTTGGATCCTTTGGGGAATGATTAATAAAAGAAGACTAAATTATCACCAAACCTTAAATCACCTGACCCATGCAAGAAAGGGCTTCACCAAAAATGGATTCACATGATGAAATCAAGAGGAATTAAAGTGGAAAAAGACAGCTCCCATGGAGGCCCCCCTGGGCTTCCAAAAGGTATAAATAGAGAGGCTCTCTCCCCCCAAATTTCAAACTCCCCCCATGAAAATTATATCCCCTCCAAATTGCAAGCACAGGAATAAGTCATCCCTCACCTGAGAGGTAGTCCAGTATATTAAAGTAAACTTACTTGCCCAGTAGCTAAGCTCAGTGAAAGTATGGTGTTGAATATTACCCAGTAGCTAAGCTCAGTGGAATCTTATTATTATTAAAATAAAAATAAAAATTACCCAGTACCAAAGATTAGGGTTACTACTCTATTAAAATATTTTATCCAGTAAAAATCCACACCATTTATCAAGATTTAAAATTAACTTACCCCTTTAAAAAAAATAAAACATTAAAGAATCTTACCTCTTAAATTTAACAAATACTATTTTATCTTTTTATTGAACACTCTTAAAAAAATAACAAACCTTTAAAAATTATTTTAATCTATTATAACTATACCTTAACAAACTTACCTTTATCAACACCAATCAAATTTTCCAGAAAGCCTTAAAAAACCCATCTTACCAAGGATTTATCACCAAGAAGAAACCACTCACCTCAATTTAACCAAGAAAAAGTATTAAAATTAAACAGACAAGTATTTCATTAAAACCAAAAATTTAGCCAAAATTACTGACATCATTTTTCATATTATATATTGAATAGGTCTGATCTGAGACTGCTGAATTTTGTCTTCTGCAGTTGTAAAGCCACTTACTAATTTTATTTTGGTTTGTGAGCTCCAAGGAAGATTTTGTTCAGTATTTTAGGAGGGGCAGGCAATGCACCCTTGCCACCCTTGGTTACAGGAGTTATTAGCAATTCAAAACTGGTTACCTGTGATTTCCCCCTCCAAATACTGCCTCATTTTAATCCCACACAAGAGGAGTTCCCAAAGTGGACAATTCATTTTTTAAGTGTGAATTCTCAGGATCCAATACTTGTGGATTCGGAATTCTTGTGCCTTCATTTTGATTCAGAGGTGTAGAAATTGTTGGTAAGGTGTTCAGTATTTGTTCAATATCATTCTTCAATTAAATCATCCTCTTCAGCATCAGGTTTCTTTTCAATTTAAACTTGATTGATTGTCCCCTTCCCAGGACAAGAATTAGCTAAATGTGTGGTGCTTTGGCAAATATGGCAATTTCTGATTCCATCTGAAGATTTATACTTTGTATTATAAGGATTTTCTTAGGAATACTTTCCGACATGACCTTTCCAAGGTGTATTAAATCTTGTTTTCAGATTCAACCTACTAGAACCAATTGTGTTTCTTGTGGTTACTTCCAATATATTAACAATATCTTCTGCTGGAGATTCTTCAGTAGTCCTGCTTTGGACAGAATGCTCTAAGTCACTCCCACATTGTCTTAGAATGTTTCTTTTGAATCATAAATTGTGACATTTCAGGATATAATGCTGTTCATCTGTGTTTTTGTAGTCCAAACCATGGTCAAACTCTATATTTGTCACCATTAAACTTGGAATATTCAAAGGATGTTTCCACCTTAAATCTCTAAGCATAATCTACAAGCCAAACTTTGGTATCCATGTAGTTGTCTTAACTTGATATACCATCTGTGGGTGGATCTGGTAAAAAAGGTGACAAATCTTGCTGTTACCAATCTTTCTAGTAATTAAAAATGTTCTTTGATAATGTCAATACCCTGAATTAATTCCATATGGTCATATTCTTCTTCACCACTGAAGTCAGGCCATTCCTTAAGCTTTGATACTTCTTCCAACAGTGCTTGGCCCATTGATGGGTCCAAAGTATGGAAAGAGATGGAAAATTCATTCTTTACTTTTGAATTTTCTACACCCAGTAATTGTGGGTTGGAAATTCTTGAACCCTCATTTTCATTCAGAGGTTGCGAAATTCTAGGTAAGGTGTGCAGTAATTTTTTAATATCATTCATTTTACTGTTTCTACACCTTTGAAGATTTTTAAACTCATTTTAGAATCTTTGCATTAAACTTATTGCTTTAATTTTATAGAAATAATTTTCATATGCTTATTTTTTTTATAAAAAGTTATAATAATTTTTATTTAACTTTTTTCACAAAAAAATATTTGAATTTTAGTATTTTTGTTGAAAATTTCTTTTTACTCAATTTTTTCAAGTAAAAATTTGTTTTCACAATTTTAAATTCCCAAGTCATTTTTAATTTTAAATTATAAACAAAATTTTCATTTCTTATATGCATTTTATATTTATATTTTGATTTCCCTATTAATCACATGAATAAATCTGTTTTATTTACAATTGTATAATTTTTTTACTTTTGCTCTTTTGGGTATATTAAAATTCATCTAAGGCTTGCAGTTTTTTTGGCCTGAATGGCATTTTTGGGAAATTTAGGCCCCCTAAAGCCTCTATGGTTGAAATTCTGCAGTGTGTACTTCATGGTCTGTGGACCATGGAACCTTTAAGAACCCTTATGGCTTAAATACAATGAGCTCAAAAGGGGAAAAGGGCCAGACCTTTGGCCCCCAGAACCACATGGGTCCCAAACCACACGTGGCCTATCTGGTCCATTAATCCAAAGGGACCAAAATGCTCAAAAAGCCCAATTGGCCACAAATGGCCATGGCCTCTGAAATTAACCTCTAGAAGGGCTTCCCCTAAAGTCATGGGAACCCTTCCCATCAATGGACACAGACCTGTAGGAACCACGAATGGGGCATATATGGTATTATATACCATAATGAGCCATTTTTCCTCAGAAAACCAATTGTGACACTCTCATCACTATAGATAATCATTTTAGTTGAAGTCACCAGTCCATGATCCCATTTTGAAGGAAGACTCCAGTCACTCAATACTGAGATACGTGGTGGTATCCAGGAGACCATTCAATGATCTCCATAACCTGGCCCTTCAGGTGTTTGTTTTTCAATTCAACAGTATTCCCCCAAGGAAATACTGGCCCAGGAATCTTCCAGGACAGTTTCAACAGGTTTTTCTTTCTCAAATAAGCTTTCAAGGTATCAAGAGCTCCATCACTCCTTGGAAAGCTAAATTTGTATATACAGGCTGTATTCAGGAAACTTGTATTGCAGTGACCCTTTTGGGTCAATTTATTTACCACTGTGGGAATTCAAGGAACACAGTTCAATTTGATGGGAAGATCTCTATTGACCCAAGGATCAGTCTTTCAATGCTTCACATATAGTGGAAACCTTTTCACCCCTGGGGAAGTTTTCCCCAGTTAATTTATCTACTCAATTTATTTTTATTATTCTTTTATTATCATTCTTGGAATGAAATACTGATATTCATATTTCAGTCATTCCCACCTTCTTTTTTTACTGTCAGTGGATATTGGTTTCCATATCCTCTACTAATTACATTGTTCTTTATGGAAGGTTGAAACAGTGAATTGAGGATTGATTTGGTTGGCTCATTGGGTTTTAGATTCTTCATTATTGTGGACTCTGTACTTCCTTCTTTCTTTTCTTTTGAATAATTGTACTTTCTATCATGTTTTCTCAAAGAAATATATCTTTCATTCATTTTGGTTTCCCTTTTCAGACCTCCAAGGGAGTTGTTGATTCTTTAGTTCCAGGCCACTTTTTTTCCCCAAGAGCCCCTGTGCCAATAGATTAACTAATAAATATTTTTTTTCCCTGTGTTCATTCATTATTTTTTCATTTAATTCACTCAGCTCATCAAAATTATTAGTCACTTATTCACATTAATTTAATGATATGTTGCCACTTCTCAGTTTTATATAATTCATTGATCATTCTTCAAAATTGAAGACCAACCTATTTTTATTTCAATTTCCCTTTCAAAATATAAATTCAAATCATCCAGTTAGTTCAATTCCTAAATGAGGTTTTATTGTTTCATTTGATTTTTCATATTGGGAATCAAACTTAATTCAGATACATTCTTCACATCAATATTAGTTTTGAATTTTTCTTCATGATTTTTTTATTTTTCAGGAAGAATTAAAGTGCTTTTATTTGATAAATTCATTTGACATAAAATGGATATTTACTTCAATAAGATTTATTGACCTGAAGATTTATTTATACTGCTCATTTTTTACATCAAGATTTTTTATTGAATTGACTTTTCCTCCTTAATGTATTTGACAAATTGATTTTTTTCAATGATTTTGATTTTCCTCAATATTATTGATTTCAATTTTCCTAAAGATATTTGATCTGTTTTTTACTTCAAGCTCTGATTTGATATGCCTCAAGTTTTTCATATTCAAATTTTGAATTTTATGGTCATTTAACCTTTTTATTCTGAAAGGTATTCCTATTCAACATTCACCTCCTGCAAGAAAGACAAGATCTCAGGCCCAAACTGAAGGTGTTTTCAATCCAACACCAAGGGGTCCTCTTGATGGCACCCAGCAGTTCCTCAACTGAGGGCAGAATTAGACAGAGGACCAATCATGGAAGGAGCAGCAATATTCAAGAAGATCAAGCACATTCTCAGGAGTAGTTGGCAATTTTCCAGGAATTTCAACAACCACTCTATGAATTCCTGGTTAGGATGATGCAGAGGAGGAGGAGAACTGTGTGGGAGAACAGGAGTCTGATAGTACCAACGCCGCCGCTGCTCGTATGGGGGAATCTCAAGGTACTGGAGGGTCAACCCTAGCCCAGTCTAAGCAGCCTGTTTCTAATCAGTCTGAACCATATTTATTTGCCCCAATGAAAACAAAGAACAAAATTATGTCCAATATTCAAGCTGATGGATCTTCTGAGCCTTCAAGACCACCATTATTTAAGAAACCCTTTATGAAGGCACCAGACGTCTTTGAAGGGACTCAACATTTGAAAGACAGAAGTTTTTTTCAGTCCACCAAGCCCATATTCCATAATGATCAGGCAAAGTTCTGTGAAGTCAGGAAGAAAATCATTGATGCCACTTGTTTTTTCATTGGTAGGGAAGCAAAATGTATGTAGCCTTAACCTTCCAATATCAAAAATTAATATTCAACTTACCTCCTAAATAACTGAAATTTGTTTTAATCCAAATCTTTACTTTATTTGGGCACCCAGAAAATGGAAAATTACCACTCTTTCCTCTTGAATGGGGACCAAAAGCTGAGGAATTCTGAAAAAGAAAGAAGAATCAGGGAGGTCTTGTGTGCCTATCTTGGTGGGAAGAATATTATTGAGGTTTGTATCAAAGTGCCTCAAAACTAGCTTACCCAACCAGAAGGCAGATTTCCCACTCAGGGGAAATCCTGGGTGAAGATCATTTTGTGCTCAATGGTCTTCACTATTTTACATCCAGAAAGCAATTGTGAATTGTAAATACTTTTGTCACAAATTCTCTCAAGTTTTGAATTTTGTTTCTCTCCCTGATGATTTTTACAGTATTCTCATTGATTCTGGGGCTACCAACTATCTTATTGCAAAGCAGTTTGTTCACAAGTAGTTTTTTACCATTTCAGAGGTTCCAGGAAAAATTTATCTGATCATTTTGGACACTTCAAAGTCTTCTTCTTTCTTTGTGACTCACTATAATAAATATTTGGTTAAGCTCCTTTCCTTCCCAAGATCTGAATTGGAATTTTAGTCATTTTTATCCCCAAAAGAGAGTATCTCACATTTCACTTTGAGTTTCTCAATAAGTTTAATCCATCTATTGATTGGAGGCAAGATCTGATCACTCTTAATCCTGATAATAAGGACTATAATGATTCTTTTAACGTTTCCATTAATGACCTTTCTTCTGCAAATTGATGTGCATCTCTGGTTTCTGATTCTAAAACACCATAATTTCGAACTAGGCTCCATATTCATTCCCACAAATACCATAATTCATTACTATTTTCTAGGGATTAAGTCTTAACAGAGACAAAAGTTGGTGAAAAAGATAAAATCTATATTTTCACTTCATGCCTTTGATGGTAAAGTGGACCTTCCTCCTTTCTCCTATCATGACTCCCTTGGGCAGAAGTGGGATGAAGAAGAAGAGCCAGAAGAAATTGAAACTATGAAGAAGGTTGATCATTCTGCTCACCACCAATCTTTGGATGTATTCTCCAAGGTGAAATAATAAATAGTTCCTCCTCACTGTGCCTGTTATTGCAACATCAAACTAGAGGGGTTTCTACCTCCAGTTGGAGTCATCTACTCTTTGGCAAATCAAGAGTCAGAGACGCTAAGTGCCTACATTTCAGAGCATATGGAAAAAGTTTTCATCAGGAAAAGCTCCTCTTCAACAGCAGCATGTTTCCTCTTTGTTAAAACCAAAGATGGTGGCCTTTGTTTATATTTTAGTTACCACAAACTCAATGTTGTTACTAGGAAGGAAAAATATCCTGTTCCTAAAATGAACTAGCTTATCCCTATTTTCAGTGGTTCTTCTATCTTCTTCAAGATTTATTTTCATTGAAGATATACACTTCTTTTTCAGTTCTAAATTGATCCTGAAAATTTCAGAAAGATTCATTAAAAATTGTATTTTTAACAAATTTTTGAATTTTTTACCTCATTTCTTCGTAGAATTGCAAATAGCACTATATGGCTGGTTGCTTTGAGGTAAATTAATGCATACTAGTCCAAAAAGGGTTTGAATTACTCTTTTGGGGTTTATACATGGAAATTCATGAATGATTGATATGGTTACAGGAGTCTAAGTTGTCTTTACCTCTTTGGCATGTCAAAATAGTGGCTTATTTGCTATTTTCTTATGACATAATGAAGTTTTAACATGGTAACCAAGCTTCCAAAAGTTTTGAGTTTACTAATTAGGCCAAGATAAGCCGTGGATCTAAGCCTTAGAGCTGTCCACACCTCAGAAGCCTCAGAAGTTGGGTACTCTGGCGCTCTTTGATGTCTTTTGTCCCCTTGACTGTTTTTTACATCAAAATAGAAATTCAGCATTCAAGTCTAATATCCACTATGGGTGGACCAAAAGTGTATGTAAGAATATGTCAGCCTGTGACTCAAAACCAGAGCACAAGCATGACAGCCAAAATACCAGAAACCAATGGTATAGCCAACATACCACCAAAACATGGAGCTGAGCCAAATTAGCTCAAAAGGTATCAAAAGAAAGACAAAACTCACATTTTTCTGAATATATAAGTCCCATCACCATAGGACAAGGAATAACAAAGTTATTCCTGCTCACAGTTGTTGCTGAGCATAAACCTTAATCTTCACCTCTCATCGAAGGTCCAGAAGGAGAGGCTTAACCCCATCAAATGGGTATTCAAAATGAAGCTCTAATCTGGGGCTATCCAATGGTACTAGCCAAACTGCGCTAGCACCAGCATTACTTGAGTTATGGCCAAATTCAGGCCAAATAAGGGTGAACAAAACATTCACCTCCTATCTAACATTTGCAGTCTTTGCGTGAGATACCTAAAGTGGGGTATTTTTGGAAAGAGCACAATCAGGGCTATCTGATGGTGTCATCCATTTTCCCTTATCTCAACTAGAACAAAAGGTATGGGGAAAATAAGCTCAATACAGCTTTTTGCCTCAACCACGCAAATGTACAAAAGTCTTGTACATGGGATAGCTTTGCCATATTTAATGATACCCATATCAAATGAGGTACCATTGTGTATATCACATATAGGGCTACACCATGAACCAATTTTGAGGTTTATATCTCAAGAATTGACCAAGGTATGGCTGTTTTAAGGTCAGATTCCCACCTGCTGTCATATACAGCCTTACCATGGGATAATGTCCCATAAGCATGAATATGATGTTTCAAATAGACAAAGGAGCTTGTTTTTACTTCCATACCTCATATTTCAGCCAATAATGGGGTCCCATACAGTTTCTGTACAGCATTCTAGGCATCATACACGTCAGAATCAGGCTGTGAGGTCCCCAGATGAAAATCTTCAACCTGTATTGGTGAAAACTGCCCAGATGTGGTTTCAAAACCACATCTGAGCCCAATACAAGAAATAAAGGTCTTTGAAAACCACAAGCCTGTCTCAGAGAGTGAAAAAATCTTCACTTCCTCTATGTGGAAAGGTCCAACACCCTTTCCACCCCATTTCAGGATAAAAAGGAGGCTTTTCACAGCCCGAATTGCTTTCCTCATCCTGCTCTTAAATTCCTATGTAGTACAACTGTCAAAAACAGTTATACTCTTGATAACAAAATAATCAGGTATAATTCTAATTTTAATTATTGTAGTCTTTATTATTGTACTCCAACAGGTAAAGCTGCACCCAGGGCTTTCAACAGCGCTGACCACCACTATTCTATAATAGTAAAGCCCTTCAGTTTTATTTCAAACCCTTATTTCTTCATAAACACTCTTATTTTAAATCTTTTATCACATGTCACAGTCATAGTTAAAGTTTTAAATAGCCTAATTACTGCTTCATCATAGACTCAACCTGACATTTTGGGGGCCTGGCTGTGTTTTTTGACCTTTTTGGACCTTATAAGTAAGTTTTTTACTTACTTTATTTATTTGCTGACACTTGTTTTATCCTTTTTTAGGCATAATTATTTCTTAAAAATATATCCTTATTATATATTTATCCTTATACTTGTATTAAAAAGAGTACTTGTCATGTGGCTAATAACCACAAGACCCTCATTTTTGGTGTGTTTTATATATAGAAACACTTTTTAGCCATTAATACAGTCTTGATTTTGAATGAAATTAAGACACCTCATACTCAATTACCCTCTTACATACCACTTTTTGACATTTTATACTTGCTAATTACAAGGTATTCTGTAAGATGACGTGAAATTGTTAATTTAATTACACTGTCATTGTACAAGGGAATATTGTAGGAATATACAAGCCCAGAGGCCATTCTTAGACGTGCAAACAGCATTTTGAGAAGTCTTAACTGAAATTAAGCGCTCTTTTTCCTGTTTGATTCAGTGGAAGATAACTTCATACCACTTGAAAGCCAGTCACAGGGCAATACACCAGTGACACCCTCAGAGCCAGAGGGCAGAATAGGCAAAGGAAAGAGCAACAGTGAAGGCCTGATAACAGCAAAGAAGTGGACACCCATTGCCACAAAGAAGAGTAGAAAACCACGAAATTCTGTTTCAATACAAGGTAAACCAATCTTGATAGCTTCCACAGGGAAAAATACTATAATTAACCCAGTTGTAACCTCTAAAGGTAAATTCCCCAAATCCGCAGACAAAAAATTTGTACAAGGAACAGTCAAAGGTAAATACCTTAAGAGCATAAAGTTTTTGACTTCTTTCAAACACTAACATGTCACCTGTATACCTCAGAGATCTTGGCTTCCAAAGGAACCAGCCAGGGGACAGAGAAGGCTTGTCCAGAAACAGAAGACCTGAAAGAGGACACCTTGGACACAGTAGTGGATGGAAAAACAATGAGGGAGATAACATAAATCCTATCATTCACACTCCAATTCAATGAAGACCTCAAACCAAAGGATGGGAAAGACATGGATCAAGTTCTTCAGTTCCACCAACTCTTCAAGGACCTATTCCAATGGAGCATGAACAACAAGAGGTTCAACCTGGCTTCTCACTGGGCAGAACTTGCAGCAAGTTGCCAGAAGATCTGTCTCAAAGAGATAGACTTCAAGGACCTTATGGTAATCACCAAAGGTTGGAATCCTACCAGACAGTTCAGACTCCTGGAGGCAAGGGCACAGCAGATAAGGGAGAATCAAGCCACTATCCAAGGTATATAAGAACAGTTAACCCAGACAGGGCCTACTCAGATTCCTTCAGGATCACAAGGAGCAGGCCAAATCAGCTCTCCAGTGGCTTCACACCATTCAGACACCAACAAATCAATGACAAGGAGTCACCACTCTTCAAAATTCCAGGAGGATTCCATGAGAAGAAAAGCAAACAAGAGAAGTTGTGGGATTTGGCGAAAGAAGTTCACAAGAACCAGAAGTAGTTTTAAACCACTCTAGAATCAGTAGTCCTAGTAATAGAAACATTAGCCCCACTCAGATTGAACATAATATTGTCACACCTGACAGTAACATAAACAGTGATGCACTGTGGTTACAAATGTCCCAATATGCTGACCAAGCTCAAAAGCAGTTTGCAGAACTTGAAGCAAGCCATGAGAGGATTAAGAAATTAACAGCCTCCATGGATAAAATTGTTAAACCTATTCAAGAAGGACATGCTCAATTGAGCAAAGCCTCTGAAGAAACCAACAAAAGACTGAATCTAGTATTTGAAGAACAACACCACAGAAAAAGGGACAGGGGTTGTCTGGATCAAGACATAAACCAATTGTTTAATGTCTACCATCACTTGGAGCCCCAATCACAAGGCCAAGGTATGGAAAATCCATATCAACCAGATGACATCAAGCTAGATGCCATATTGATGAATAAGGCAAGATCTCTATCACGATACCAAGATGGAGATGGCATTTCCTATTCAGAGAAGGAAGCCTTGAAACAGCTTCCTGAGGCCTCAAGCTGGACCAAATTTCTGGAACAGACGAATATGATCATATGGAGCTCATAGGTTATATTGATGGAATCTTCATTGATGTACCAAGCATACCAGATTACTAGATTACTGCTAGACTAAGTACAGGATTTAAAGGTCATGGTAGTATATGGTACACAGAAATGAAAGAAATCCATGGCAGAAGAAACTGGCCATGGTGGAAGAGTCAAATAATCCAAAAGTACAG
This sequence comes from Austropuccinia psidii, assembly GCA_023105745.1. NCBI lineage: Eukaryota > Fungi > Basidiomycota > Pucciniomycetes > Pucciniales > Sphaerophragmiaceae > Austropuccinia > Austropuccinia psidii. The sequence continues at coordinate 18,672,555 of JALGQZ010000014.1, read as the reverse complement.
TAATGGAACTTGGATATGGCAAAAGACCATGTAATTTGACAATGACAAATACTCTGTGGACAAAGATCCATATGAGTGGTGTCTTAGACAGTCTAAAAGACTTAAAGCCATTGATCCTCAGATGAACATCCAAATGAGCAATCACAAACTCCTGACACAACTTCCAGGAGAACTAGAGCATGCAGTGAAATGCAGATGCAACCAAAATTTCACTCTAGATGAAATTGCTAATACCTTACAAGACATAAGGCAAAGAACTACTATAGGGGAATTCACCCCATATAAGAGAAGTGGTTTCAAAGAGAAACAACCTTTCAGGGTGGAGTTTAAAGACAAACCCAAAGAAAGGGTGGCAGAAGTGACAAAGAAGTAGAATTCCTGCCACAATTGTGGTTCAACAGACCACTATGCCAATAACTGTCCAAAGGAAAAGAAAAAAGTCTATTCCATTGAGAAAGTCCCAGAGGGGGAATCCCCAACAGAGGATTCTGAATCAGACTCCATGGGTGAGGCCATCAGAGAACCATCTGATTTTTACCAACACCCAAGAGAAGAATTTCTAGTAGAATACCAAGAGGAAACCCCACTAGAAATTCAGGACATACAGTTGGAAGCAGGCATGCCACAGGATACTTCCAATAAAAACTTGTGCAAACACACACAAGATGCACAAAGATTCCTGGTTACACCAACCGAAGGAATGGTATATATACATGGAACAGCCACTAAAATGAATGTCTCTATTTACAATGCTCAACACCCCTTGATCATTGATAGTGGGGCACACTGCTCCATAGTGGCCAGAAATTATCTGTATAACAACTTCCCAAATTGGGAAAAACAGCTCTTGCCCACCAAGGCAAAGAACTTTAAAAGTTCCTGAGGGAAGATGACTTCCATTGCTACAAACATGAAAGAGATAAGTGTACCCTACAGGAAGGGTAATATCAGACTCAAACCAGAGTTTTTAGTGCTTAATGATGCCCACATCCAAGGGTTCTTACTGGTAACAGACTACCAGAGGATGTATGGCATAAATATTTACAACAGTAAAAATAGGCACATTACCATTGGTACCAACAAGGAAAAGAAATTGTCACTTGATATATACCAGAGATCTTCTCAAGATCCACTAGAAGAAATCCTGAATGAATTCAGGGAGGGACAGTTTAGCACTACCCTCACCAGTAAACAAAAACTAAGTTTACTGAAGATGCTGAGGAAGAGAAGACCAGAATTTTCCAATGGGGAAGAAATATTAGGCAAGTTCAAAGGCCCTGATATAGAACTATATCTGGATGTGGAAAGACCTTATCCACCTATGCTGAGGAGACCTCCTTATCCAGCAAGCCTGCAAACCAGGAAAAAATTTAATAACACATCAATGAACTCCTGGACATGGATTTCATCAGAAATATTGGGCATAAAGAGATAATGGAAATCAACACACCTGTCCTAACCACCTGGCATGATGTCAGGTCTATACTGTGTGGAGACTTCAGAGCTCTTAATAACTACACAAAAGCAGACAGGTACCCTATACCCAGGATACCTCATGCCTTGGATAAACTGGCAAAAGCCAAATACATAACCTAGTTGGATTGTATGAAAGGATTCCACCAAAATGGAGTTAAACCAAACTCCATGAAATTACTCTGGATAATATGCCATATGGGCATATATGAGTATACCAGGAGGCCATTTGGCATCAAAAATGCACCAGCCCACTTCCAAAGGATGATTGACACAATATTTCAAGAAGAAATATTGGAAGGCTGGATGGTGGTATATATTGATGATATCATTATATACTCAGAGACATGGGAATACCATGTACATTACATAGAAAGAGTGCGAAGTAAATTTACACCTATTTTTTTTTCAATCTGAAGATTTCACTGAGAAAGTGTCATTTTGGCCAAAAAGAGCTACTAGCTCTAGGACATAAAGTCTCAGGTCCTAGTATGGAAATTGACCAGAATAAATTAGCAGCAGTACTGCAAAAGCCAGTACCAAAAACCATCAAAGAGATGCATTCTTTCCTTGGGTTTGCTAGCTACTATAGAAGCCACATAAACCATTTTGCCCCCATGACTAGTAGTTTATACAAGTTATGCTCAAAAGATGTGGTTTTTGAAATCACCTAGGAAAGGAGGGATGCATATGATAGGATCAAACGTGACCTCACATATGCCCCTCTGCTAATCTTGCCTGACTTTGAACTACCATTCAAGTTATACATAGATGCAGCATGTAGGCAAGGCTTGGGAGAAGCCATTCACCAAAGAAAAATAGTAGATGGTGAACCAAGAGAGGGAGTAATATGTTACATCTATAGGCAAACGAAAGATTCAGAAGCCAGGTATGGGGCCACCCATACTGAATGTCTACGTCTAGTCTGGGCTCTAGAAGAACTCCATTCTTATCTGGAGGGTGCAGTTTTTGAAGTCTACACAGACTGTACAGCCTTGAAATCTTTACTGAACATGAAGACTACAAATAGACACATGCTGAGATGGCAAATAGCCATCCAGGAGTATAGAGGGAACATGACCATCATATACAATGTAAGGTTTGTCTATGAAACTCTTGATAATAGTAGCAATATCAAGAGTACTATGACTGTCCTCAGTAGAAAAATATAATATAATAAAATATTATAACCACAAATTTGAATATAATTATTAAAAATAATTATATATAAAAAATAAATTTAATCATTATTATAATAATATAATAATAAAAAAAATAATAATTATAATAAATTATAATTATTCTATTATTGTTATAGTCACTGACAGTTATAACAATAAGAAGTGTAAAGCTCTTAATGAGACAATTACACGTGGAAAATATGAATATTAACCACTTATAAATAATATAAATATTATTTATAAAAAGAATTAAACACACACTGTGCAGAAATAATTCTTTTAGAATAAAAATTCTATATAAAAAAACTAATACTAGATAAAAAAAATATAGAGTTCTAGAGAAAACTTACTTATAAGATTTATTTAATATAATAAGTCAAAATACAACAGTTATAATATTAAATAATAATTATAAGTTAAAAACACGTCAAAAATCAATAAATTTAAAGATAAAACAACTTTTAATAATATAAATTATGATTTAAGAGTTTTAGAGAGGAATTTGTGGATTTTAAAAGATATTTAAAATGATAATTTTATATAATAAAATATATTATTGGTGATTACAACAATAATCTAAATTCTATGACTTCAATTCTTTAATTTCAATAAATAAAGAATAAAAATAACTTAAGAATTACTTTTAATAATAAGATTTTATATTTAATAAAACTTTACCTGTTTAAATTTCTGATATGATTGGATTGATAATGAATGATGGACAAAAACAGTGATGAAAAGGCTCTTTTTATGTCTTCAGGGCAGCTCTCATGATTCATAATGAATGTAGAGGGCGTGCTCAGGTCAAAACTGAAAAACCATGCTTAAAAATAGAGTTCTTAACTTAAGGCAACTTATTTTTACTTCCAATTTAAAGTTACCAGTGTTACTCTTAACTCCAAGTAACTTTAATCCTCATTTAGTTTAATTATTTTAAGTTTCAATATAAAATAAGTTTATTTATATTAAAGTTCATCACATGAACAACTTAAAATTAGAGTTTCAAGCAGAAATCTTTTAAGCTCAATTTTTAATTAATTTTTAAAGAAATCATAATTTTCTTTAAGCTTAATTAAAAGAGTAAATTTCCAGGCTAATTACCCAGGAAATTTATTTATAAAAGATACTTAAAATTACTTTATATATTGATAATATCAAATTCTAAGTTGTGTGAAATTTTCAAGCAAATCCATTAAGAATTGGATTTTTAATGAATTTTTGAAGTTATTGCTATTTTTCCACGTAAAATAGCAATACACACCAAACCTTAAGTTTTGATAAGGTTTTAATGCTTGAAACTTTAAATTTTTAAGCTTATTTAAGGTTTTTAAGCTTAATTAAGCTCTGACAGTTCTTAAAACCTTGATTTCAAGCCTGCATATTGGGATTTACCCTTTGGCAGCTTGAAATTCCTGTCCAAATTGGGATAAAACCAGTTTAAACCTTAAGGTTGGATCAAAGTCTAATCTTAAAGTTTAAATAAGGTTGAAAATCCTCCAATACAGGTGGACAACCTTAATTGAGTCCTTGCAGATCCAAAAAGTTGGGTACCCCAGCTCTATTTGGTCTTTTTCCTTTGTCCCACCTTTTTGTGTGGATTTTGCCCTTTTATTTATTTAAAGCCTTACCATGGCTTTAAACCCTTTTAAATTGAGCTCACGCAGGATTTACATTCTGTATGGCAAATCCTTAGCCAATTCAGTAAATATACACTATACACAACACCTCAATTTTAACTAAAATTTTGGTAAAGTTGCATAAACCTTATGTAACTTTAAATTTAAGCTTAATTAAGCTTAAATTTAACAATTTTAAAAAATGTTAAAAAAGCTACATTAGTACTGTGAGATTCTTAAATCTTCCAATAACACAAGAAATAAGTGTTTTTGGGTATAACACCCTATGCGTGTACCCTAGGTTATTTTTGGTGTAGAATCCAAAAATGACATAATAATTATAACTTTGTTTATCCAAAAAAAAGTTATACTTATTTTTTGTTATTTTTTATTTTAAATTCAACTAAAAAGTCTGTGTAAGACAAAATTAACTGTCTGTAAAATCATTTGTGGCCTTATGGGTATGTTATACATACCTCACAGGCTCACATACAAAGAAGGTAAAAGTCATGTCAATGCAGATGGTGTCAGCAGTTGGCCACCTGATAATGTCAAGAGCAATCCAGCTCATGACCCTGAAGTTGCAGCCAAGATCCCTATCCATTTCATGGAAATAGATAGGAGGAAGAGCTTCATATTTCTTGAATGGACACCAGAAAGTGGTACCCTTGAAAGTGGAAACACTTATTCAGAGGGAACAGAAACTCCCATATTGGGAATACATTCCTCAGAACTGCACAATGAATTTTTTAGTGAAGTACTAAAGTATAATTCCAAACACAAACAGTGTGGCATATTACTACAACTCCTTCAACAAAAGTACAGGAGTCCATAACTGGAGTCCCAGCTGGAAGAACCCTGGTTGAGGGCCTAGAAGGATAACAAGTTCTTCCTTTTAGATGGCCTGCTCTACCACAGAAAAAAACACACAAGTGCACTAACAGTGGTAGACAGAGACCACATCTCTCTGATCCTGCAGGAATTCCATGAATGCCCCTATATGGGACACATGAGTGAAGACAGGACCAAAGAGAGGGTAGCAAGCACAGCTTGGTGGCCCAAGTGGGAACAAGAGTTGAGTGAATACATCAAAACTTGTGAAAGATGCCAAAACGCAAATAGAAAACATGGGAAGAAGTACGGGTTACTTCAACATACAGGGGAACCCAAACACCCATGGGAGACCATCAATATGGACTTGGTAACAGGTCTTGTCCCAGGAGGCAAAGAAAACTACAATGCCTGCCTAATCATAGTTGATAGGTTCAGCAAGAGCATGAGGTGTCTACCATTCCATGAAGAGAACACAGCCATGGATACTGCTCTGTTATTCTGGAATAAAATCATATGAACCTGTGGAGTCCCTAAGATAATCATTAGTCATAGGGACCCAAAATTCACATCTGAATTTTGGACTAGCTTATATGACATGCCTGGCACCAAGCTTGTATTCTCCACAGCTTACCATCCACAAACATATGGCCTAGCTGAGAGGATGATCCGGAAAATGGAAGACATCTTAGAAGGTTCTGTGCCTATGGCATGGAATACAAGGACCATGACTGGGTCACCCTTCTCCCAGCTGTCCAACTGGCTTATAATACAAGTCAGCACTCTACCACAGGAAAAACACCTGCAGTGGTAGAGAAAGGGTAGAATCCCCTACTGCCTGTGGATCACCTGAAGAAGAATCTTCTAACCATCCACCCCACAGCCAAAGAATTGCATGATATGTGGAAAAGGGATTGGGACACAGCTGCCAAATGCATAGCTGAGGCAAAATAATATAATAAGAAGAGGTGGGACAAGACACACATGGAACCTGACTTTAAAGAAGGGGACCAGGTGCTAGTGTCCACACTGAGCTTTAATAATATTAATGGACCTAAGAAAGTGAGAGAGTCATTTGTAGGGCCCTTCACTATCATTAAATCGATAGGGAAGAATACAGTGGAAGTTAAACTTACAGAGGAATTTTCCAGGAAGCACCCAGTCTTTCCAGTAAGTTTGGTCAAGCCATACTTCCAAACACAGGAGGATAAATTCCCCTCCAGGAAGAAGAACCCCACACCACCTGATATAGTAGAAGTAGAGGACTCCCCTGGAACTGTGAGTAAAAGCATCAGGCCAAGAAGATAAGACCTAATGGGAAGGATAAAAGACAATACTTAGTCAGATTCAAGAACCAAACAGCTGATAAAGACAAATGGTTGGCAGAAGATGCCATACCAGATGGGAACCTTCATTTAAGGAGATTCAGATCCTCTAGGAGGACTCAACAGTCTCATAAATGATGAGCCTTTTTTGGAGGGAGGGTATGTTAGGCTGTGACTCAAAACCAGAGCACAAGCATGACAGCCAAAATACCATAAACCAATGGTATAGCCAAGATACCACCAAAACATGGAGCTGAGCCAAATTAGCTCAAAAGGTATCAAAGTAAAGAGGAAACTCACCCCTTTCTGAATATATAAGTCCCATCACCATAGGACAAAGAATAACAAGGTTATCCCTTCTCAAAGTTGTGGCTGAACATAAACTTAATTTTCACCTCTCATCTAAAATCCAGAAGGAGAGGCTTTCCCCATCAAATGGGTATCCAAAATGAAGCTCTAAGCTAGGGATTTCCAATCATACTAGCCAAACTGAGCTAGCACCAGTATTACTTGAGTTATGGCCAAATTCAGGCCAAAGAAGGGTGAACAAAACATTGACCTCTCATCAAACTTTTGCATTTTTAGTTTGAGATACCCAAATTGGGGTCTTTTTGGAAATAGCACAGCTAGTACTATCTGATGGTTTCATCTATTTCCCCATATCTCAACTAGAACAAATGTTATGGGATAAATAAGCTCAATACAGCTTTTTGCCTAAACCGCGCAAATGTACAAACATCTGGTACATGGGATCACTTTGTCATATTAAATGGTGGCCATATCAAATGAGATATTATTGTATATAGCACATACAGGGCTACACACAGAACCAATTTTGAGGTTGATATCTCAAGAATTGACAAAGGTATGGCTGTTTTAAGGTCAGATTCCCACCTGCTGTCATATACAGCCTTACCATGGGATAATGTCCCACAATCATGAATATTATGTTTCAAATAGACAAAGGAGCTTGTTCTTACTTCAATACCTCATATTTCAGCCAATAATGCGGTCCCATACTGTTTCCGTACAGCATTATAGGCGTCATACACGTCAGAATCAGGCTGTGAGGTCCCCAGATGCAAATTTTCACCCTGTATTGGTGAAACCTGCCCAGATGTGGTTTCAAAACCACATCTGAGCCCAACATGGGAAACACAGGTCTCTGCAAACCACATGCCTGTCTCAGAGAGTGAAAAATCTTCACTTCCTCTACATGGAAAGGTCTAACACCCTTTCCACCCCTTTTCAGGATAAAAAGGAGGCTTTTCACAGCCAGAAGTGCTTTCCTCATCCTGCTTTTAAATTCCTACATATTACAACTAGGGTGGTGGGCGGGCCCCTTTATGCCCAGGCCCACCCATGGCGCCATTCCCAAACCCCTTTTGGCACCCCCTTAGCTGATGGCGGTGATGGCACACCAAGTCACATTAAATGTCTAATTATAGGATTAAAAAATTTATTTCACTTGAGAAAAGAAATAAAGAAAGCAACAAAGCAAAAAACCCTTAAAGCTAAGTCCTTCAAGAAAACAAAGAAAAAAATACTAAAAGATAAATCCCTCAAATCATATTGTAAGGGTCCCAAATCATGGTTCTCTAAACAATTGAAATTGCTTGATCCTCAATTGGAACTGCACCCACAATTATTTTTTGGTTAGCTTTGTCCCATGATCTAACATCAAATAAAGTTTCCATGAATGCGTCTTGTCATGAAATCACATCCATGTTGGCATAAGAAAAGATTCCCTCCTCAAATTCTTCTAAGTCAATTGGTGAATTGAAAAAGTCATGTCCACACATGATGTCATAATTGGCATGCTCAATGTTTTTGTTTTTCTTGGGTTGTGTGGGTATTTTTTGTGGTTTTTCTTGAATTAGATGTAGCTTTATTTGACTTATCATTTTCAGTGTTGTTGGCAACATTGGGTTTTGGTACTTGGTTTTGATTGCAGCCATGAAAGAAAACAGTCCTTCAACCCCTGCTGCATGTGGTACAAGCTATCAAATGTTCAGTGCAATTGTTTTCAGTGGCAGACATTGTGCTGTATCAGGTGGACCAAGCCAGTAATCAATTGCCTTACTTGGAAATACACCTGTGGAAAAATTAATGTCTCAATAATTAAAATTCTTTTTGGATAATTGGATGGAGTAGAAAAGCACGTACCATTGCATTTTTGTCCAAATGGTTCATGCTGACTGTAATATCGTTTAATTTGTGGAATTCAAATCTCAGCATCCTCTTTAGAGTATTGCCAATCTCTGGCAAGAACTAAAATCATTACTGTGATATCTTTCATTGAATGTTTGAGAGAGACTGCCACATTGAGAAAAGATGGGTGTAAAAAAAATGAAATGATGTAGATATCTGCTTGGAAATCTTGAGCGCATTGATGAATGACTTTAAGAAAGTTATTTTTGACACTGGTGAAGCGATCATAAACAGTGGTAGATATAAGTGCAAAATAAACATTTGAGAATTCTTTCCATATATCTGATAGTTCAGTATGTTTACGGTCCAACCACGAAATTACATCAACTACTGGCTTAAGGAGGGAAACCAGGGCATCGTTGGAAGTAAAGTGGTTTCTATCTTCAATTACTGAGATAAAAGTGGCTGGTATTGAGGGTGTATCACTTGTGGGATTTCGGAATGTGCTCAAGCATTTTTTGAAACCCTCCTCATGAGATTGAACACTCATGCATACTTTTGAAAGTGAGTACCATCGTTACTCACACAAAGTTGAAAGCCCATGAATGATATTTTCTTCTTTAGCCCACTGCTTAAGGTACTCACTCCAGTAAGAAGAGGTTTTAAAATGATTTACTAACGTTTTGTTGCCCTTTACAATTGAAGTCATTGCTGGATGCAAGGTAAAGTGTTTTGCAATGAGATTAAATGAGTGTAAGACAAAATGAGTCCTCACAATGTGAGGGTTATCATTTGTCAGAAGTTTCTATAAAATAAAATAAAAACTATTAAAATTGAGTATTAATTAAATGATGAGTCTTGAAATTGACTACTTACCTGAAATTTGATCATTACTGAAGGGGAATCAGTTACAACTGCTGATATGTTTCTGAATGATATTTGTTTGCGATGAAAACAGTTCTTAACTGCTTCATACAAGTTCTCAGCAGTATGTTGTTTTGAGTTGAGATCTAATATATTGATGAATTGTTTGATATGTTGAGCCTTTAGTAATAGCAATGCATAAAAAGAGCAGCCAGAGACATTGGTCCACCCGTTAATAGATAGGGTCATTCCTTGGGTATTGATTACTTGCTCCAATATCATTGCCTTGCGTTTTGCATGGAGCAAAGGCAAGACATTATTGCAGATTGAGTCATGAGTTGGAAGCTTATATGGGGAACGTACAAGTTCCTTTTGATAATCTTGAAAGTGTTTATTGTCAAGAAAACGGAACGATACATTTGAAATAATCAAGGCTTTGAGGATAAGCTCATGTAGCTCTTGAGTGCAATCATTGCTCATGCATCGGAAATAGGAGGCGGTTGATGGTGTATCACCATAAGATTGTTTTGGTATTATTCTTGAAGCTCTTGATAGTGGAGTTGAAAGGCTGGTGCTTGTACCAGATGTTGAAACCTCCTCAGAATCACTTGTTCGCGAATCTTGAAGTGCTTCCTGGATATATTTTGATTTCTTATCTGGTGGGATCTTCTGACATCTATCCTTTAAGTGCATGAAGAGTCGATGTGGTCGAGCATCATTGAAAATCTCATTACAATATGAGCATTTTGCTTTGCGTCGATGTGATGGTGAATCGTAATTGAGCTGTGACATAAGAAACCCACTCCAATGTGATCCATGGACATTCGAGGGGGTTTGCCAGTTGCTTGCATTTGATGGGGGGGTGACATTTTTGGGTTATATTAGAGTCAAAAAAAATATTTACAATTGAGAAACTGGATAAGAAAAAGTGAAAAAAATAAACAAATCTTTAATTAAATATGAAAGGAAGAAAGACGAAGTAATATTGCATTGTTTTTTCCATAAAAAGTGGAGGAGTCTGAACAAAAAAAAGACAAAAAATTGAAATTGAGAAAAGGGAGTTGGTCCGTTGGGCCGCTGGAAAATTTATAGGTCAAGGCCAAACTCAAATAGGATTTCTCCCTCACCAAACTCAGGCCCACCCACATTTTCAGGCTGTGTCCCGCAAGGGAGGCACGCCGCACCCCCCCTGGCATGCCCAGGGGTGCCCCGCCCACCACCCTAAGTACAACTGTCAAAAACAGTTATACTCTTGATAAAAAAATAATCAGGTATAATTCTAATCTTAATTATTGTAATCCAACAGGTAAAGCTGCACCCAGGGCTTTCAACAGAGCTCACCACCACTATTCTATAATAGTAAAGCCCTTTAATTTTATGATAAACCCTTATTTCTTCATAAACACTCTTATTTTAAATCTTTTATCACATGTCACAGTCATAGTTAAAGCTGTACATAGCCTAATTACTGCTTCATCATAGACTCAACCTGACAGAATACCATAATATTAAGTGCCACAAACATGCATAACACTATTCTTAGTGTATATGTAACATGGGATTCCTCACATTCCCATTATTTTGGCGTGAAATGGATAAAAATAAAATTTTTCACAGATTTTTTATGTGGTATTGAAGTATTTTCCATATTACCACCTAAAAAGTTGATTTGAGGTTATTCAGTCCATGGAGCTACCATAGGTGAAATTATGTTCAGAATCCAAATCTGGCCTTATGTGAGTCTTAGAGGTATTTTCATATACCCAAAAGACCACAAATGATAAAGTAAGATACAAATATAATTAAAATAAATTTATTTATATTATAAAAAGAAAAATTGAAATATAAATACAAATTCATATTTAAAAATCAAAATTTAATAATAATTTAAAAATAAAATTACAATAAAATTTGAAATTATGAAAGTACATTTTTACTTGTAAAAATTAAGTAAAAATGAATTTCCAATAAAAATTATGAAATTAAAGTATTTTTGGTGAAAAGCTATATAAAGAATATTAAAAATTTTTATACAAAAAGTAAAAATAAACAAATTATCACACCATTCAATTCCTCATAAAAAATAAAGTGGTGTCACCTCTGGATGAAATTTTTATAACTCAACTCTAAATGAGCTTAAATAAAGTTTTTAGTATTTTTTGTAAAAAAGTATGAAAATATTCAAAACCTTATTTTAATTCCCACCACATGTGGTGTTAACCATCAATCTTTGTGTTAAAATTGAGGTGTTGTGTTTAGTTTAGAAGTTATGAGGAATTGAAGTATTTTCAATTGAAATGTCAAAATGTGCACGTGTATTACATAAGGGAGGTTTAATTGAATTATATGTGTAAGTTATAATTGTATTACATGATGAGGAATTAAAGAAAAAAGAAATTGGAAAGATTAATTCTTGGGGGGAAAAGACACTCTAGGTCTAAGGGGGAGCTAGACCCCCAAAATCCTTGCTTACTGGCGTGGGATATCAAAATCCACGCAAAAGTTAATTACTTTTGGCCTGGAATTTATCTGCAGGGTCTGGGACTCAATTGATGATGAGTTTTTGATACCAACCAGGGTAGTTTTAACTGCTGCCAAGACGGTAAAACTACCCTTAAGTTGAAACAATGTTAGTAAAAACAGCTTTAACTGGTTGCCACGGCTCTTGCACACATTCTTACGTGTTTTGAAGGCTCTAGAACAGGTATTGCTATAGTAATGGCTGATTTAAGAGTCTAAAATGGCTAAAAATAGCAAAAAATGGGTAAACCAGCCCTTTTTTGGGTCTAAAACAGGGTTCAATGATGCCATAATTGGCTTTTCTGTTGCCAGACTCTTTTTCACGACTTACAAGAGTAAATTTCACTTTTGGAATAAGAAAATTGATCACCATAAAAGATTGTCTTCATTGCCCCACTTTTCTCTTCATGTTAGAATTGTTACCTTTTATAATTAGTTTAAACACTGTTAAAAGTGATCAATAAGAAATTCCAACCACCCTTTTTGAAAGTTTTTTTAACATTTTAACCACATCAAAAATCATTATAATCATTTTACCCCTTGAACCATGCCAAAAGTGACTTAAAGCATCCTTCATCACTGTTAACTTTGTCACTTTGTTTCCAAATTCACTCTGGTCACTTTTGGGCATGTTTTCTCTTTAAAATATTTTTTTAAAGGCTTATTTCTAAATTAATTTATTGCAATTCTTTGCTCAACTAATTCCATTTGAAATTGCTCTTGAAGAAATTTCTTTTGTAGCCTTAAATATCTCTTGTAGAGTATTTTTGGATAAATCTCTATTGTTGGTGAAACAGAAAATGGTTATTATATTCTTGTTTTATACTTAGAAATTTGAAAAGATAAAAGTGGCTTGTTTTCTCTTAAAAATACTATTTCTTACTATCTTTAAGTAATTTTACCTTATACAAATTTTGAGAACGGGAAAAGTACTTGATATTTTACCAAAGTTTCATATCCACACCTTACACCTTAAATGCATGGATTTAATTACTCAAAAAAAGGTTATTTATCTTTTCTAAAATAAAAAATGATCAATTTTGAATGTATTAATGACTTATGGGTTATGCATAGTTCAGATTTTATTTTTAAGATAATTGCAGCCTATTTGGGTATGTAAAATATATCTCAAGGCTCAGATGGATAGTGGCTTCTTTCTCCCTTATCCTGTTTGCCCTCACCTCTAGGAGTCTGAACTGCCTGGTTGGATTCCAACCTTTGGTGATTACCATAAGGTCTTTGAAGTCTATCTCTTTGAGACATATCTTCTGGAAACTTGCTCCAAGTTCTGCCCAGTGGGATGCTAGGTGGAACCTCTTGTTGTTCATGATCCATTGAAAAAGGTCTTTAAGGATTTGGCAGAGCTGAATGACTTGAGCCATTTCCTTCCAGTCCTCTGGTTTGAGGTTTCAGTTGAGTTGGAAAGTGAATTCATCCACCACTGGGTCCAAGGTGTCCTCCTCCAGGTCTTCTGGTTCTAGAAATCCCTTCTCTGTCCTCTGGATGGTTGCTTTGGAAGCCAAGGATTCTGAGGTCTACAGGTGACATATCACTGTTTGCAAGCAGTCAACAACTTAATTTTCTTAGGGTATTTACCTTTGACTGTGCCTTGTACATATTTGTTGTATGCTGCTTTTGGTAATTTGCCTTTAGAGGTTACAACAGGGTTAAGGAATGTAATATTCCCTGTAAAAGTGGTTAAGGTGGGTTTACCTTGTATTGATGCAGAGTTTTGTGCTTTTCTATTCCTATGAGTGGCAATTGGTGTCCAATTTTTAGCTGTACTAAGGTTTTCAATGCGCCTCTTTCCTTTGCACTTGCTGCCCTCTGGTTGTGAGCATTACACTTGTGTGTTGGCCTGTGAACAGGTCTTGAGTGGGATTTAGTTTTCTTCCACTGAATCGAACAGGAAAAAGAGGACTTAAGGTCAGTTAAGACTTCTTAAAAGGCTGTTTGCATGTCTAATAATGGCCTCTGGGCAATATATTTCTATATTATGCCCTTGTATTATGACAGTGCAATTGAAATTAACAATGACCTATCAGAAATACAGTGTATTGATATCTGGTACACTGTTTGTATACCAGTATTACATAGATTAACTTGTAATTAGAAAGTATAATCCAAAAGTGGTTCTTGAAAGGGTAATTGAAATGATCAATATACCCAACAACACCTCTAATACTGTTAGTTTTACAGTAAGAGGTGTCCTTTTTAATGAAAAATGGACAGTATTGATGGGTTAAAGTGTTTTCATATGTGAAAAAAGCCAAAGATAAAGGTTTTGTGGTGATTAAATTATAATCAACCATCCAACAAGGAAATTAAAAAACAATACCAACAATGGTATATAACATATACCACTCAAAAAATAAATAGAAGATATTTATTATAATTTATTTTTCTATAAAATTACACCTCAAAAAGAAACAAAATGTCATAAAGAAATAAAAGGTCATAAAAAACCTCACTTTTATGCGCAAAAAAGTTCCAAAAATCTAAAAAAACATGGCCAGGACCCAAATTGTCTGGCTCAGTATATGATGAAGCTTATGAATGAATATTTAAAAGCTTTAAATATGACTGTGACACAGTGGAAATAGTATGAAAAGGTTTTTTATGATAATAAAAGGTAAATAAAAGACTAATAAGGGCTTGACTATTGAGGAATGGTGGTGGTGAGCACTGTTGAAAGCCCTGAGTGCAGCTTGAACTATGGGGTTACAATAATTAAAATTATAATTATACCAGGTTTTTTCCAGGAGTATAATTGTTGTTGAAAGTGTACTACGTAGGAATTCAATAGAAGGATGAGGAAACCTTTTCTTGTGCAGAAAATACTCCATTTTATCACAAAATGAGGTGAAAAGCTTGTTAGACCTCTCCATGTAGAGGAAGTGAAGATTACTCACTTCCAAGGACTGGCTTGTAGTTTTCACAATGCCTGTATAACCTGTATTGGGCTCAGATGTGGTTTTGAAACCACATGTGGGAGGCTTTCACCAATACAGGGTGAAATTTCATCTGGGGACCACACAGCCCTCTTCTGATGTGTATGACGCATAAAATACTGTACAGAACCTGTATGGGACCCCGATATTGAATGAATTATGAGTTATTGAAGTATAAACATGCTTTTTTGTCTGTTTTATGCCTCATAATCATAGATATGGGATATTATCCCATGGTAAGGCTGTATTCGTCAGACTGTGAGATTTTGACCTTAAAACTGCTATAACGTTGTCTGTTTTTCAGATATCAAGCTCAAAGATTGTTCATTCTTTAGCCCTGAATGTGCTCTACACAATGAAACCTTATTTGATATGTTTACCATCCAATATGGCAATGTTATTCCATGTACAAGATTTTTTGAAGATATGTATGATTTACTTAAAATCTGTATAGAGCTTGTTTTCCCCATAACCTTTTTCCTAGAGAAGATATGAGGAAGTGAATGGCACCATCAGATAGCCCTTATTTTTCTCTTTTCAAAAATAACCCACCTTTAGTTATCTCACATTAAAACTGTAAAAGATAGATGAGAGGTGAATGTTTTATTACCCATTATTTGACCTTTTTTTGGCCATACCTCCTTTAATTCGTATGCTAGCTCAATTTGGCTGGTAGCATTAGAATGCCATGTCTGAGGGCTTCATTTTAAATACAGATTTGATGGGTTTAATCCTCTTCCTCTGGATTTCAGATGAGAGGTGAAAATTAAGGTTTATGCTCATCAACAACTCTGAGCAGGAATAGCTTTGTTATTATTTGTCCTATGATGGTGGAGCTTGTGTATTTGGAAAGTGGTGGGTTTCCTCCTTCTTTTGATACAATTTGAGTTGATTTGGCTCAGCTCCATGTTTAAGTGGTATCTTGGCTATACCATTGATTTATGGTATTTGGATGTCATGATTGTGCTCTGGTTTTGAGTTACAGGCTGACAGCATTTATGAGCACTTGGTTGTTCCATTTGGGCTTACCAATTGTCCTGCCTATTTTCAAACTCTTGAAAATTTCTTTTTCTCATATCTCTTAGATGTTTCTGTTGTGGTTTATCTGGATTATATTATGGTATTTGCCAAGTCTGAGGAGGAACATGTCACTGATGTGTCTACTGTTACTTCCAAGCTCAGGGCTAATAAGTTTTTGGAAAAGGCATCCAAGTGCCTTCTTCATGCTTCAAGTGTTGAATACCTGGATTATGTTGTTTCTTCTGAAAGCCTCCCAATGAATAAATCAAAAATCGGGAAGATTCTCAATTGGACTTCTCCAAGAAACCTCAAGGCTCTGCAATAATTTCTTGGCTTTTCCAACTTCTCACACCGATTCATCAAGAATTATTCCAAGACAATCATTTCACTCACCAAATTTCACAAGAAAGATTCATTTTATCCCCCAATGAGGAAGCTGTTAGCCAGTTTCACCAACATTCCTATTTGGGTTTTTACCCAGACTTGGAACTCTTTGAAACTTTCCAAATGCTTCTTTGTGCTACTCAAAAATCTACTTGATATTAATAATGTGCATTGATCTATAATTAGCATGATGTATTTACCTATAGACAGGGACTTTGTTTGAATTGAGCCACGGATATTTATATGCACACACTAAAGAGGGAGAAAAGTGGAGCAAAATCCTTGAGAAAGTGGCAGGCTGGTAAGATAAATTCTTGCATATTTGTGATAAAGTTATACCTTCTTATTTTAGGCCAAAGAAAAGATTTTCATTCTTCAATAATGCATTTGTCCCAAGTTCCTATTTCGGGGTAAGTCTGAGATTCATATCACTAGATATTTTGCAATTGTTAGTGCCAGTTTTGTCTCAAGTATGTGAGTGTTTGCTGGACAGATGAGCAATTGAGAACTTGATTTGTTGAGGAAGACCTCAAGGAGAATTTTTTTTCTTTTTGATTTTTGTCTCTTGAGTAATCCTGGAAAGATATATGATATTATTAGTTAGACCAAGAACATAAATACAGTGAATTACGACTCAGCAGTTGTTGTTGATGTCCTCTATTTTTTAATCTCCTCTACCCACTGCTTTCACTCTTAAATGGTCACATGTGGTAGACATAAGGAGATTGGTACCTTTCTTTGAGTGATTGTAAAAACGCTTTTTGTTGAGCTTGTCACTTGATGCTTGTGTATCTAGAGCAAAATTTAAAGGCTTTCTTTGAATTTTTAAGGATGTAATGATCATTCCTAGTTCTATCGTGAAGTTGCTCTCAGCTTCCCTGTTTAATGTCTCTGGCCTCAGTGCAGGGTGCAGTTTCCAGTATGTTTTGGGTAGGTGATTTTCCAAAGGGCTGTTCCCGACATTGCTTTTCTAGTGAATGGTTTTAGATTCAAACAATTGCCTTCTGAGAGCTACTTCTAATCCGGAGGTTTTTCTAGGGTTCATTTTATCTTTTTTTAGGGAAATGGCATCCATATTCCCTTGGGTCTAATAGTTGAGAATTAATTTCTCAATCAGATTTTGGAAATAACTAGGTAGTTTCTTTCGAATAGAGAAACTGAGGATTTTGTGCCTATTTCTACCCCAACTTTTTTCAATTCTTTGAGACTCCTTTGGCAATCTGTGAAAAAATTCTGTAGGTTCCTTGGTAGGTAATCTTCAATAATATACTCCATACTCTAGCGTGACTGTTGAAATTTTATTAATCAAACAGATTGGTGATCCTCTTTCATAAGATATGAAACCTTTCCATTAATACATCTTTTTCCACGATTTCCAAAATATCTCTTTACTCTAAAGAGCTGTTGATAATATTGCAGTATTCTATGTTAGTATCTATGAATTTTACTTCAAAAGCTACATTTCGGGCTCCTTGAGGCAGGGTAGCAGTTGTGCAGTGCAATAGTAGTTTTCTTTGACAGAGAAATCCAATAGTTCATCTTTCCCAATCGGGACAATTTTTCTTCACAGAGCATGGAAGAGGTCTTTTGGTGATATGGAATTCAACTTTGGAAGCCTTGAGTTCATATCTTTTAGTTATTTTGTATACCTCAAGGGTGTAAATCTGTGAATATTTTAGGGAGAAAGACAAAGAGATAATTTCAGTATTCGAGAAGAACAACAGTGCACAAGGAAGACTAAAGGCACCTAAGGATAAGAAAAGAGCTACTTATTATAAAAAAGGATAGAAACATAGTAACAGAAGCAGTAGCTAAATTGTGGAACAAGAAGAGTTTGGCACTGAAGATTAACAACAAGTAGAGGGTAAATCTCAATATGCAAGTAGTGAGGGAGTTATTAAGGACCAAATAGAAAGAGGAAATTAGTAAGATAAAGTGATAGATTGAGATACAAGGAAAGATAATAATAATAAGAATACTGATGGGAAGAAATAAAGGATATTGAGTGGCTTCTACAACAAAGGAGGATGGAGAAAGGGAGGGTATTTTTATCTTGAAGATTTCGCCTTTTTAGTGACATTGTTGGTTGGTGGCTATTTCTGCAATGAAATCACTTTGAAAGTTGACGCTTGGAGATCTTCTTTTCTAGCGCATAATACTGTTAATAAGCCGCATTAGGCTTTATACGGAAGACGTTTACTACCCAATGTTGAAAAGTGACACCCCTACCTAATTCATTCATCACAGGGTCAGTCTGCAAAAGAAGATTTCCTAAAAAAACATGTCATACTACCACTTTGTTAAAGGAAAGCTTCTGAAGTAGATGATATCTATAATTTTTTAAGGCTTATGTTAAGAACTGACGCATTGGGTCTTAGACTACACAGTTCTTATTTTTTTGCATTTAGCTTAGAAGTAATTCAACTCTCGAAAGACAAAAGATATCAATAACAATTACCTGGAATTATGACATTTCAAAGCGGGCTCTTTGAAATACCAAACTAACATATAAGCAGGTAGGCGAGGAGTTGTGTGTATTTTCATGCGCTTAGAATCTCTCCTTTGGGTTACCTAATGATAAAAAAGTAAGGGAAATTTTATTTAGACATATAAATAACCAGTATTCCTATAATTCTATGAGTCTTTTTGAAGGATTCAAAATGAATTTTGAGGAAAAGAAAAGTAGAGAAATATTCACTTCATATACGCCCATATGTGAAAAACGTCTTACCGGATCTCCACGAAGCAAAAAATCATACAAATTCTGAGGATTTATTTCTAGATTGATTGATTCTACGGCTCATATAATGGTATATCTGGGGTTACCAAATATGGAAAGGTCTTCATAAATTGAGTACGAAAATTTTGGCTTGAACGGGATTTATAATCTGGCTGTGATAAAGACATTTTCATACTTCAAAGGAGAAAGAAATTTAATCTTAATAAGGGACTCATTTTCCGTATCATCAAATTCCTCTCATAAGACTCATTGTGTCTTCATGAGATAAAATTCACTTTTAGATATATTCTTGATTTCTGAGGAATATGGAGGGCTGTACCTTCAACAGCATCGAATTAAAAAAATAATCTTTAAGCTTCAAATAAATGACTTAAAATATTAATAGAGGTTAAAATTAATTTCTTTATGAGTGCAGTAGTGTAGCGGCCCGCGAATCAGCTGACGTAGTATATCGTACGTCGCGCTGACGTCAGCATGGGGTTGCTGGTTGTGTTCTAGTTGTTGCATCAACTTTGAGGTCTGTTTTTTCCTTTCACCTTTTCTTCCCTTTCTCAATTCCATCTTTTCCTTTGATTGCTGATTCACTTTTAATTTTTCGTCCCATTTCCTTTCTTTTTTTAACACTTTTTTTTATTCGTAATTACCTAATAATCCAATATCTCCTGGATCTCTGTACCTGCCCCAGCTGCAGGATTCACACAATTACGGACGCCAATGGAAACACACGGCATGGGCTTCTTGTTCATTGTAGTACTCAAAATAGACATTGAGCTAAATTTGCTTCCCAGTCTGATGAATCTGTAGTCGCGTCAATATTTCCCAAGCTTTTCATAACAGATAAGTCAAAGGATATACCCAAAAAAAACAATACAGCTGAAAAGTTGAAGAAGTCATATGATCAACCAAACAGCTTAGGCTCAGAAATTATTTGTAAATGTTTTTGCATATTTTCTTATTATTTTTTCTAGATTTCATTTTGTACTTTATCATTTGGTTGCATCTTGAATGTGGGATTAGTTGATTGAATTGCAGGAAAGCACAGGACATGATTGTTCACATAATCAAAATGATTTCAAGACAACATACTCATGGATTCGTAGTACCAAATATTCCTTCGGACCTTCAAGCAATCAGCAAAAGCTTCAAGATCAAATTGGAGCTTGAACGATATGTCTGTTGTCAAAGGTGTTATGCACTTTATGATATCAAGGTAGCTCCTAGTTATTGTGATATGAAGATTTAAGTTAATGGTGTACCATGTGGAACCAAACTATTAAAAATATCAAAACTAAAGCCACTCTCCGTAATAAATTTCACAACAAAAGATCCTGAAGTCTTCCGTGCACCACAACAGATTGGCCATATTTGTTTATCAGGTCAACCCCATCTGCATATTCCTTACACAAGTTTCATTACTTAAAGTCTGTCTGATTGGCTCAAATGGTTTATCAATACTCACAAAACAGAAAATCAGATTGAAGAATGGACATCATCACTGTCTTTAAAGTGCTCCAGCAAAATTTTCGATGTATTGCAGGCCAAATGTTGGAAGATCATTATGGGTAATGATGGGCCTCAAACAAATCTTAACCTAGGATTGGTTCAATCCAAGGGGGAACCAAATCTCTGGAAAACAAGTTTCTATGGGAATAATTGCTCTCAACTGCCTCAACCTTCCACCACGACTGAGATTGAAAAAGACTACACATGCCTTTCTGGAATAATACCTGCCCCGAATCAACCTGACATGTTTACAACAAACAACATACTGAGGCCCCTTGTTGACAACCTTCTAGTATCAAGCCAAGGAATAAAAATTTCAACTCCAAAATATCCTCATGGCCGTAAGGTGACTTTCTGTCTAATTGGTTTGATTGGTGACGTTGTAGCCACACAAAAGGTGTCAGTATTTATGTCACATTCCGCAAAACAATTTTGCTCTCGGTGTGAAATCAACAACTATGAACGCTGCAACCTAAATCTTGGAACTCTTTGCAACAAAAATAAAGTGCTTGCACTATATTGGAAATGGAAAGAAACTCCATCAACCACAGCTCGCCAGCGATTGTCAAGACAAACAGGAGTTTGATGGTCAGAACTCAATAGGTTGCCATCTTGGCATCCCGTCCTTTGTGTTGTTCTTGGAAGAATGCATAATTGGTATGAGGGAGTCCTTTGGCACCATTTTAGGTTTTTCTGGGGTTTTGATATAGCAGTTTTTCATGAAAAAACAAAGGAATCAGAAAATTCAGAGATTGAATCAGAAAAATGGACTTGGATGCTACTGGCGATAGTGCTACCAGCAATGAAAAAACAAATGATCCAGTGGTGGGATAGCTTTTGGATGAACTGAAAGAAACACTCAAAAAAAAATTCAAAGAGGTCATCATTCCAAAGGGAGTGAGCCAAAAAACCTCTGCAATTTGTACTGCCCAAAATGGAAAGTTGAAGGCAAGTGAATGGTGTGTTTTGTTTTCAGTGTATATCCCTTTAGTATTCCTTGATTCAATATTGGAAAACGAACCACAAAACTCGCTCTTGCTCATCAATACTGGAGCGCTGATTGAATGCACTGAGATTGTGGGTGGCAAGACAATAACAAAAGAAGAAGCAAAACTTTTTTTGCAGAAATATGAAATTTATCAACAAACATCAAAAAGCCTATTTACTGAAATAAAAATAACACCAAATCATCACTATGCAATTCATATACCAGAACAGTTAATGAGATGGGGCCCATTTATGGGAGTATCATAGTTTGGAGGTGAAAGACCCATTGGAACGCTGGTAAAATCAAGAAAGAATTCAATAAATGGTATGTATATGATCAATTTACAATGAAATTAAGCATCTTACCACATAGCTTACCATTTTATGATATACAGGAGCCATAGAAGAATCCATAATGATGAAATTTGGAAAAATGCAGAGACTTCAACATGCTTCTGAGATGTATGAAGAAATGATAGTAACAAAAAAAAGAAGCTCAAAATCTCAGAGGAAAGAAGTGGACAAAAAAACATATACCAAATTGCTCAGATACCTCCAAGACACAAGTCCAACTCTACAAGATTATTGGCATTTACCGTACAATGGCCCAGTCCTACAGAATTACTTAACTGAATACAACAATCTTACTTGTGAATTTGGAGTGAAGCTCTCAAACACTTCACCAAATAATCTTATCTATATCAACAGATCTCATCAAGAAATACAGTTTGGGTATGTCACTCATATTCTTGACTTGGAACGTGAGGATCTCCACAAAGGTCCCATTATATTGATACAGTGGCTAGACAGTGTCAATGAACGCGATGAGGGGTTTGAGAGGCTGGACAATTACTTGATTTCTTGGAAGATAAAGCATTTGAAACTTACCTGTGATTTTAGTTTCATTACCATTTCTCAGATTTTGGCATTGGGAGCTTATCGCCAGCTCCCTGCTTGGACATTAGGTTGCTCAGATCCAAGTATTTTAGCTTGTCCGATTAATAAGCTTTTTGGTATAGAAACATTGGGTTTATTCCACACTTATTTGTTTTATAAATTCTATTTTGCAAATGTCATCTGGGTTGAAAATATGTCAACGATTAATGATAGCTTTATTTTAGCTATTCAAAAAAGACCTCAATAGTTTTGTGATAAGCAACTCAATCCTGAAGTCCTTTGTGATTTCATGAATTTGTAACTCAAAAACTGAAGTAATTTTTTCCATCTTTTGGCGAAAATTCCTCAAAGCTACTAATTGTTTAAATGACTGATTGATAATTTGAAATTAAATAAAAACTCAGAGCACTGTACATACAAAAATTAATGCAGTATCAATATTATTAAGACCCTAAGTAATTGTATTTTACAATCATGAGATGGATTTGAAAATGGTGAGATCACAATAATAAAATACATGTGAATCAATGTTTCTGTTATTACCCCCATATGCTATATGGGGATTAGTAAATCACATTTTCACAGGAGAAAATATGGATTTTTTTATTTTGAAATCAGGGTTTGAGGATGACTTTCCTTTTATCAGATTGAAGTAAATGGAAATTGCTTAGGTTCATCAGCAATTCTTTGATATGCAGTATATATTTCAAAATTATACACAATTTTTTATTTTTCAATGATTATATTGGAAGAGTTATAAAAAGGTATTTTTTCTTAAAAATACATATAAAAAGGTATTTTTTATTTAAAAATACATATAAAAATGTATTTTTTATTTGAAAATACATATAAAAATGTTTTTTTATCTAAAAATACATATAAAAATGTATTTTCTATCTAAAAATACATATAAAAATGTATTTTTTATTTGCAAATACATATAAAAATGTACTTTTTATTTAAGAATACATATAAAAATGTATTTTTTATTTAAAAATACATATAAAAATGTATTTTTCATTTCAAAATACATATAAAAATGTATTTTTTATTTCAAAATACATATAAAAAGGTATTTTTTATTTAAAAGTACATATAAAAATGTATTTTTTATTTAAAAATACATATAAAATGTAGTTTTTTTAAAAAAAAATACATATAAAAATGTATTTTTATTTGGACATACATGTTTGAATGTATTTTGGGCTTCAAAATACATTTAAAAATGTGTTTTTCATTTCAAAAGAGATATTTATTTAGATCCATGTATTTTTTTTATTTGCATAAATTTAAAAAATTGCTTTTAAATCAAAAATGCATTCAAAATTGTATTTTGCTATTTCAAAATACATTCAAAGATGCTTTTCTATTTTGAAATACTTTTACAAATGTATATTTATTTGGATGCACACTTATATAGGTATGTTTATTTGAAAATACATTTGGGAATGTAGTTTTTATTTGCAAATATGGTTTTAAATTTATCCAAATGTAAAAAAATATTTTAGTGTGTTTCCAAATAAAAATTAATTCTCAAAACAAAAAACATCTTCCAATGTATCAAAATAAAAAACCCCATTTTTAGATGTGTTTTCAAATATAAAATACATTTTTTAATGTATCCAACCAAAAAATACAATTTATGCAAGTATTTTCAACTAAATATGACATTTTTGGATGTATTTTCAACTAAAAACCCATTTTTGAATTGAATTTGATCTAAAAAGTTCATCTTTAATGTATCCAAGCACAAAAAGACATTTAAAAAAGTTGTTTCAGTATTTGAAACTAAACAATAAATTTTGAAATGTATCTAAAATTAAAAATACTTTATGAAATGTATCCAAAGAAAGATAGAATTTTGAGTGTGTTTACAAATAGACATCCATTTTCAAATGTATTTTCATATAAAGACTGCATTTTTAAATGGATTTACCAAGATAAAATACATATAAATATGTATAATCAACCACAAAAGACCTTTCCAAATGCATTTTCTACACAAAAACAATTAAAAATGTATCATTTATTTGAAAAATCATGTATAAATGTATCTCTCATTTGAAGAAACATTTAGAAATGTAATTTCCATTTGAATACATTTAAAAATGCCCAAATAAAAATTACATTTTTAAATGTATTTCAAGCTAAAAAAGGAATTTTATCTTAAACTCAGAAAAACCAAATGTATTTCAAGCTCAAAAATACCTTCTTAAACCTATAAAAATACTCTTTGAGTATTTTTCCAAAGAGAAATACATTTTTGAATGTATTAAGAATGTATTTTCAGACCAAAAATGCATTTATCAATTCATTTACCCCAAAAAATACATTTTTATATGTATAATCCACCACAAAACACACATTTTTTTTCAAGGTATTTTCCATTTGAATATACTTAAAAATGTCCAAATAGAAAATACATATATAGTTGTATCCAAACAACAAAGTAAATTCATACAATTATTTTCAAATCAAAATACATTTTCAATGTATTCTCAACTAATGGATACACTTCAAAATAATAAATGTATTTCAAACTGAAAAGTACATTTTTAAATGTAGACTCAGCTAAAAAATGCATTTTCAAATGTATTTTCAACGAAAAAATACATTTTTAAATGTCTTTTCAACCACAAAATAAAAATGTATTTTCAACAAAAAAATACATTTTTAAATGTATTTTCAACCAAAAATGTCAGGATGAGTCTATGATAAAGGTGTATATAAGTATTTACAGGCTTTAACTATGTCTGTGACATGGTGAAAATACCTTTAAAAGATAATAAAGTTGACAATAAATGATTAAATTAAGATATTAAGGGCTTTACTATAGAGATATAGTGGTGGTGAGTGCTGTTGAAAGCCCTGGGTGCAGCTTTACCTGTTGGGTTACAATAATAAAGACTACAATACTTTTAATTTAAGAGTATACCTGATTATTAACCAACAGTAAAACTGTTTTTGACAGTTTACTACGTAGGTTATTCAAGAGAAGGATGAGGAAAGCTATTCTGGCAGTGAAAAGCCTCCTTTTTATCCTGAAATGGGGTGGAAAGGGTGTTAGACCTTTCCACGTAGAGGAAGTGAAGATTTTTTCACTTTCTAGTACTGGCTTGTGGTTTGGAAACAGCCTTTATAACCTGTATTGGGCTCAGATGTGGTTTTGAAACCACATCTGGGCGGTTTTCACCAATACAGGGTGAAAATTTTCATCTGGGGACCTCACAGCCTGATTCTGACATGTATGACGCATAGAATGCTGTACAGAAACTGTATGGGACCCCAGTATTGACTGAAATATGAGTTATTGAAGTAAAAACATGCTTCTTTGGCTATTTGACACCTCATATTCATGGTTATGGGATATTATCCCATGGTAAGGCTGTATATGACAGCAGGTGGGATTTTGACCTTAAAACAGCCATAACTTTGTCAATTCTTGAGATATCAACCTCAACATTGGTTTGGTGTGTAGCCGTGTATGTGCTCTACACAATGGAACCTCATTTGATATGGGTATCATTACATATGGCAAAGTTATCCCATGTACAAATTTTTGTCCATTTGCATGTTTTGGGCAAAAAGCTGTATTAAGATTGTTTGCCCCATAACTTTTGTTCTAGTTGAGCTATGGGGAAATGGATGACACCATCAGATAGCCCTGATTGTGCTCTTCCCAAAAATACCCCATTTGAGGTATCCCACACTAAAACTGTAGAAGTTAGATGAGAGGTGAATGTCTTGTTCACCCTTATTTGGCCTGAAATTGACCATAACTCCAGTAATATTGGTGCTAGCTCAGTTTGGCTGGTACCATTGGATAGCCCTGGATTAGAGCTTTATTTTGTATACCCATTTGATGGGGTTAAGCCTCTCCTTCTAGATTTTAGATGAGAGGTGAAAATTAAGGTTTATGCTCAGCAATAACTTTGAGCAGGAATAACTTTGTTATTTCTTGTCCTATGGTGATGGTGTGGTATTCCATACCTTTTTACCAGTTTCAAGAATGTTTTTGGAAATTAACAGTTGGAAAATCAAGATCAAAAAAATGACTAATTCAGGAAATCACCACTCAAAGGACATGATTCAAGATCACACACACTCAGGAATAACATCAATAGTAGGGAGGAATGGAAGACTTTAGCATTCAAAATTGAAATATTCAATATATTTCTACAATTAAGAAAAGAATAGGGGAATCCAATCTTATGGAATTATACAAGAAAACCTACATATAAGCCTTACAGAATCAACAATAGGCTTAATACATACAGAAACTCAAAATTACATGGGAAAAGTAACATTGTAACATTATATCCACTCTAAATCCATCAAGAAGATTATATTACTAAGAATCACAGTAACAAAATACAGTTCATGTGACACAAGGATCACATGACAGTATCCAATTCAACTCAATACATGAAAGTCCACTCAAAACTTAAAAAATTACACAACAATACAGGAGCCCAAATAAGACTTATGCAGGCCACATGCATAAGATCTGTACAGTACACAGCCTCAGGATCATCAAATACAACTCAATTCAATTTCAACTGGCTGCATGCAAGGGGAATACACTAAAACTGTAAACCACACAGCAATTACAGTAATCAAGAATTAAAACCCAAGATATCCCCACATTACACAGCATGATCACCTGGAACTAGATAAATCTTACAAACAAATTATACAGGGGCTTATTCACATGACACCATCTTCATCCTTTACTCACCAGCATTAATTACTCAAGGCTATGCAAGCTGACTAAAGCAGTGCAAAAGAGAAGTCACCTGATATTTTTATCAAAATCCCCACCAAGAAAAACACCTCAACCTTCATTTTGACCAAACAAATGGAAAAATATTTCAGTCATATGACACCATTCTCAATTTTACACACTAGCATTAATCTCTCAAGGCTGTCCAAGATTACTAATACAGTGTAGCAGATAGGTCATCTGACTTTTGTTACAAAAATCTACACCAGCAAAATTATCTCAAGGGCAAGAATAAAACTTTACATGGAGAGCCCATGGGTACTTCTCACAACATAAAAGGAGGCCTCTCTCTCTCATTTTCTCCTCTTTCCTCATGCCAATAATTATATACCAAGAAGGAGAATAATTATTCATCCCTTACTAGTAGGTTAATCTATAAATTATTATTATTATTACATTACATTAAAAGTGATTTATATATAGCTGTAGTTCACAGTAGGTCTGCCTATATTATAAATTCATCTATTAGTGAAACACTCATATTCAAAAAAAAATATTTATATTATACTCTTCTCACTAGAAGAAAATCTATATCACTATTATTATTATTACAAAATACATTTAACATATTATCAAAATTATTTATCAACTACAACTATTTAAAATATTAAACAATATTATTATATTATCACAATTACTAAATTTTCTCATATTGAGCTATTATCCATTAAATAAAATACCTTTAACAAAGAAAACAACTTAAAATCACCACTCAGTACTATTATATCTATTATTTATCTACTCAATTATTATCTTATCATCTTGAAATCACCTACAATTTATTTATTTAAAGTTATTATTATTTTATCATTAGTCTGATTATTGAATAGGTCTGATAGAGACTGCTGAAAAGTCTTCTCTAGTTGTAAAGCCACAATCTTAAATATTGATTTGTGAGCTCTGTAGGGAGATTGTTTAGTATATTCAGAGGGGCAGCTAAAACACCATTAGCACCCTTGGTTACAGGATTATTTCAGCAATTCAAAACTGTTTACCTGTGATTTCCCCCTCAAGGACTGCCTTATCCAATCCCACACTAAAAGGAGTTCCACATCTGGTGTCCCAACAGTGGCCTTTCAACTTCAACATTCAATAATCAATCAATCATCAATAAAAGAAGAAAACCAAATCAACTTACCTTAAAAAAAATTATCATTCATCAAGAACTAACCATCAACACATTGATACAATCTGGAATCTGGAAACAAATCCCATTCCAAATCATCATCACCATCACAATCCTCAAATCAATCATACCATTTTTATTATCCAGTAAAAGAAGGAACACCAGAAAATCAAACACCTCAGGATATTGATTTACTCATTTCAACACCAAGAACAGAACAGAAGGAAAAGGAAGAATTAAGGAGATTTTTCTTCAAGTTAATTCAAGAAGCAAGGAAAAACAAGAGAAGTACCAAAGAATTTAAAGGATCAGTTTATCAAGTAGAAATGAATCAACAATCAACATCTGACTTACCACCATTACCTGAAGATACTGTAGAAGGACAGTATGCAGAAGAAAGTGAAGAGGAAGATCAAACAGTACAAATACAAAGTCTTATGAAGCAAATGCAAGATTTATTATTAACACAAAGTAAAAATAAAGGGAAAAGAAGGGAACAAACAACTTACACACCTGGAGCCAGTCCAAGTGAACAAACATTACCAAGGCATGTTAGGCCTGAAGATTCACCAATATCACCTACACCTGGACCAAGAGCAACCTCTACTCCAGTAACAGAACCAAGAACTCAAAATATTCCAAGGAGAGTTTTTGTCACTACACCTAATAATCCAAGCCCATTACAGCATAAAGTTCCAAGACAAGAAAGACCTGTGGTTAGAATTAAAGCAAAAGATTACAATCTAAATTTTGATGGAGAAGAAGTAGAGAAATTTATCAAGAAAGTGGAAAGAATAGCTCAAATTGAAGGAGCAACAGATGAAGACCTAGCAATGCAAATGGCATTTTGGACAACAAACCAAAAGGTGAGTGATGCAATTGAAGCTATGCCAGGTTATGAAGAAGGAAATTGGACACAGCTCAAGAAAGATCTCATAACAAAATGGGGAAGAGTTGAACCTGAAAGAAGATACAGAAAAGACTCACTGATGAAGCTTTTTTCTGAAACTCAAGAAGATGGAGGACTTGGTAGTCTGTCACAATATAAAAAGTTTATGGGAGAATATGAAACTATTGTTACTTACTTATTAAGATACAGGTATATTCCTCAAGATAACATGTTCCATGAAGATTTATTTGATTGTATTTCAGCTGATATTAAAGGGGCCATAAGTAAGGAAATGATTAAAGATAATGTCATGGTTAGAGCTGAAGATGGAGGATACCTTATACCACCTATGAAGATCCTCAAGAAATACATTGAACAAGAATTGGAAGCCAGAATATTAGTAACCAAAAGATTCTCATCATCAAGAGATACAGGAAGGAATGTTACAGAAGATAAAAATAAAGTTCATTTCAAGGAAGAGGCTTTTCCAGGAATGAATGAAGCTTTTAATAAAATGAAGGAAATTACTGAATCCCTCAAAGAGCAAAAAATGGAAACTAGAAAGCAGGCACAAGGGGAAAATGAAGATTTCAAGAAATTTATGACTCAACTAGAAGAATTGAAAAGTCTATCCAAACCTCCAATGGGTGGGGTTACCGATAATCAACTCAATAATCAACAGTTCAAACCAAGAAATGATTTACCCCCAATCTCACAAAGGCATGTTCCCTATGCACCAGCACAAAACATACCAAAACCTTATGTCAAATGTTACTACTGTCTGGAGGAAGGACATTCAGTTAATAGATGTAACTACCTATTTGAAGATCAAAATAAAAAATGGGTCAGCAGACAAGGAGGTGGATTCTTATTTCCCAATTGGCAAAGAGTACCAACAGATGGAAACATATCACCAAAGAAGTTAGTGGAATAATTTGCAAAAGAACAGGAAGAAATTATCAAGAAAAGAAAAGAAAATGAAGCTAAACAATCAACACACCAACCAAAAGAAGTAAACATAATACAAGCCAAGGAAAATGACATTGAAACAGCTATAGCCAAAATTGAAGATTGGGGAAGCTGGCAGCCACCAACCATATCATCAGCCAATGATCCATTTCTCAATAATTATGGATTAAGAAACACTAAACAAAGATCCTCTAGAAATGAGCATCCAAGTCAAGAACCAACAAAGTCACTACCAAAAACAATGGAAACACCACTAAAAAGGAAGCCAAACATACCTGGAGCCTATATTGAAGATGAACATGGAACAGTGGAAAAAACAATTATTCCTACCAAATTCAGGAAACCTCAAGAGTTCAAAGAGGAAGAAGTTAGCCCAGAAGTTAAAGAAAAACAGGATTCTGGAAAAAAGCAGGAATTGACTCAAAATACTATTAAAAACAAGGATATCAAGCAAGAACACACAGAATTTCAAGAGGTCATGAGTCAAATTATCAAAAAGGTTTTGGACCAGAAAATAAATCTCACCTTAGAACAAGTTCTTATCATGTCACCCAAAGTTATCAGCCAGCTTAAAAATTTGACAACAGAAGAAAGAAACTCAATCAACTCACTTGACACAAAAGAAATTCAAACCAAACTCATAAACCATCATTTAGGAGATTATGAACAGCCCAAACTACATTATGCCTGTCCATTGGGATTTATGCAAGTGTACTTAGGAGAAGAAGGACATGAAATAATGGCATGAGTTGATACAGGATCAGAATTAAATATAATACCAGAAGATTCAGCAATCAAAGCAGGACTTACCACAAGATGTCTCAACATGAATTTAAGGGGAATTGGTGGGCATTGTACCTCAATTGTTGGATTAGCAGAATTTACCCCAATTACTCTAGTTACTGGGGAAGAAAGAAATATACACCTTTTTGTGGCAAGGGGAGCAGTTCACACAGTACTGGGAAGGCCTTTCCTTGCAGACAATAACATCAGATTAGACTTTTCTCAACAAAAGGGGGAAATATTCAGTTATATAGAGCCTGATGGAAGAAGACTTTGCTTACCAATTTGTTCACCACAGAGAGTAGGATGGAGAGAAAACCCACCAGCAGGAATGGAAACATGTGCAGTTTCTAAATTGGAAGATTGGAAAGAATTATCAGTAGAAAAAGAACCAAGTTTCAAAAATCAGGAAATTTCAGAAGAACATCCTCACCAAGTACTTAAGGAAGAAGAAATAATGGAATCGGAATACAAAAGGGAAATAAAATTGGAATTAGCCTCAGTTGATACAGAAGATAAGGAAAGTTCTGGGAATATAGGAAGTGATATCAAATTTTCCAAAAATAAAGAGTCACCTCAAGAAATTCCAACTTTGGCCAACACACATGTAGAAAATAAGACTTCACCTAAGAGCCTCACAGGAATTTTGGATTTAGAGAAACAAAATACCAGAAAAAATGAAAGCTCCATCAAGACTATCCATCAAGACTCCATAATAACAGAAGGACAGGGGGTCATAAAAACAGAATCCAACACAATTAGTCAAGGGGAATTCATTCTGCAAGAAATACCTGGAATCACTCACAGAGACCC
The DNA here is from genome assembly GCA_023105745.1 of Austropuccinia psidii. Taxonomy (NCBI): domain Eukaryota; kingdom Fungi; phylum Basidiomycota; class Pucciniomycetes; order Pucciniales; family Sphaerophragmiaceae; genus Austropuccinia; species Austropuccinia psidii. The sequence goes on along the minus strand of JALGQZ010000014.1, from coordinate 18,640,749 downwards.
TGATTATAATCTAGTTACTAAGAAGAAATCCCTCAAAAGCAGATTATCACCCAAGAAATTAGTCAAATCAATATCCAAACTAATCAGGAAGGAAAAGGAGATTATTAAACATAAACTAAAACAAAGCTCAATACCACAAGAAATAGCCAGGTCACCAATTGGATTTTCAAAAATATCCCAGGCAGAAGCTTCACACAAGCAGGACAGCAATTTTCAACCTTTTCCCTCAAATATGCAAAATATTGACCCAAGGCTTATTATTGAAAATAAAGATATTACCAAACAAAACCTAAAGAAGTCAAAAATTGAAATAAGAAAATCAGAACAAGAATTTTCAAAAGAACTCATTCAAGAACCAAAAGAAGAATCAGATATTTATCTTCCCAAAGAGAATAACCTATTTCATATTCATACACCCAATAAGGATCCAATATTCCTACAATATCCTCAACACTTTAAGGCTTTCCACCCAAGAAGAGAGTTAAATAAGGAAAATAAAGCTATCAAGCAAGTAGTAACTGTAGAAAAAGAAAGTGCAATTACCAAAAATGAAGATTCAATTAACTCAAGACCCAAAGATCCTACCAACATCAGTATTCAAGCAAAAGAACATGAACATAAAATAACTCACCATCATGGACACTCACCACAACATAAAAATTATCTTGGAAGAGAAAATAAAAATGTCAAAAGGAACTTGGTCAAAGGGATAAGTCAAATATCTTATAAGAAGAAAAGAAGAAGGGCAAAACCATATGATAGGATTGCCCCAAATCAAAAATTATCCTCCAATTCACCATTACATTTGGCATACAGATATCAGGCTTCAAGTCAGAATAAAAAAATTCTGCAACATAAAAAGGAAGAAAATAATTATTTCAGCACTCAAATAGGTCAAAATACAGAGGAAATGGACATTCATAAAAAGCTCACTTACCCAACAAACACAGAAGATTGTGTGGAAAACAAATCAGAGCCAAATGAAATATATAGGTCAAATTCTATATATCATTCAACCAATTCCAAAGAGGAATACTCACCTACCCCACACCATCACTCTGACAAAGAAAATACCAATTTTAATCTGGGAATAAATTACTTTTCTTTGGACAAAGCCAAGGAAAGCCAAATGGACAAAAATGAAGAAATAAATGAAGAAATCAGTAACAGACAACAGAAACAGGATCAAAAAGATTTATCAAAACCAACAAATATGGAAGAAATTGAATCAGATGGAATTTTACTTACAGAAGACCAATTTCCCTGGGAAGGCTATACCAATTGGCAGCCTTTGAGGAATGAAAACTGCAACCTGGAACTGTACAAAATAACTCAACAAGATCATCAATGCTCAGTTCAGCATGTAAAGTGGCTAGAAGGAATAAAGAAAGCATCAAATAAACAAACAGAAAGTAATAAAAAGAAGAAGAAGACTAAGGAAGAAAAGGAGTATTTCTGGATTACTCAGAATAAGAAGATATGCCCAAATTTGCAAGCCCATTTGGCACACAGATATCAAGTTTCAGCACAAAATAAGGACAGAGAAGAAAATAATAACAGAAATGAAAATACAAATTTTGAGCATTTGGGAAATAAAGAAGAGTTTCAAGATCAGTATCTCAATACAGAAAGAAGAAATGAACTTACAGCTAAGAAGGCCAAATTCAAGAAAGGTCTTGACAACAAATTATCATATTATCAATGACTTTTTTTATTATAATTAAACATGTTTCTTTATTATTTCATAAATTTTAGTCTTATTCTAGTATCAAATATCCATAAAAAAAAAAAAAAAAAAAAAAAAAATTATTATTATTTAAATTAAGTTAAACCTATTATTATATAAATTAAATTAAATTTATTATTATTATTTGAATTAAAAAAAAATATATTATTATCATTTATATTAAATTAAATTTATTATTAAAAAAATAAAAATAAATAAATAAATAAATATCATTGTTCTTTATATTAAATTTAATTTATTATTATTATTACATTAAAAATATTATTATTATTTATTATTAAAATTAAAATTATTATTACTGATAAAATTAAATTAAATTTATTATTATTATTAAAAAAATTAAATTAAATTTATTAAAATTATGTTTTATTTTTTTTTATTTATGAATTACTATATATATATTTCTCTATTACATTTATACCTTCATGTATATGTATTGATCATTATTATTTTCTTGATTTATTTTATCTTATTTATTATTATTATCATTTTTTTTTATACTCTAAATCATTGTATTATCATTTTCTTTAAAAAAAAAAAAAAAAAAAAAAAAAAAAATAACAACAAAAACAAAAACAAAAAAAAACAAAAAAAAATTTATTTACCTTTTATTTTTTATTTATTTATTTTTTTTTTTTTCTCTAAAAAAAAAAATTAATTTTTATTGTTTTCTAATCAAAAAAAAAAAAAAAAAAAAAAGAAATAAAATAATAATAATAATAACAAAAAAAAAAAAAAAAAAAAGAAAAAAAAAAAAAACAACAAACAAAAACAAAAAGAGAAAAAAAAAAAACAAAAAAAAAGCAAAAACGATCGATCGCGATGAAAAAAGAAGAGTACTATACAATACAGTACAGGGTAGAAGCTACAAAAACAAAAAAAAAATATGAATAAAAAAAAAAAATAGTAAAATTTAGATTGAACAGTCAAGAAAAGAAACACCTGCGGCTAGAAAACAAAACCAAATACTTCAAATTTGAAGTATTCACACCCAGCTACTTCAAATTAGAAAAAAAAAAAAAAACATTTTAAAATTAAAATTATTATTATTATTAAAAAAAAAATAATAAATTAAATTTATTAAAAATTATTATTATTAAAATTAAATTACATTTATTAAAAATAAATTAAATTTATTAAAAAATTAGAAAAATTATATTATTAAAAATTAAATTAAATTTATTAAAATTAAAATTATTATATTATTAAATTTAAATTAAATTTATTAAAATTAGTATTATTATTATTATTAAAATTAAATTAAACTTATTAAAATTAGAATTACATTATATTATTCAAAAAAAAATTAAATTAAATTTATTAAAAAAAAATAAAATTATTATTATTATTAAGATTGAATTAAATTTATTAAAAATTTAAAATTATTATTATTATTAAAATCAAATTAAATTGATTAAAATTTTTTTTTTTATTATTATTAAAATTAAAAAAATTAAATTTATTAAAATCAAATTAAAATTAAATTTTTTTTTATTATTAAAATCAAATTAAATTTATTAAAATTTAAATTAAATATTATTATTAAAAAATTAAATTTATTATCATTATTAAAAAAAAAAAAAAAAAAAAAAAAAAAAAATTTTACTTAAAATTTCAATTATACTTTACTTATTTATGTATTTTTTAATCAAAATATTTTAATTATTGAATTATTTTTTTATTTTTATTTATTAATCACTATATATATATGTCTAGTACATTTATACCCTCATGTATTTTTTCATAATTTATAAATTAATCATTATTATTTTCTTGATTAATTTTATCTTATTTTATATTATTATCTGAAAATTCTTATCATTATTATCATTTTTTTTATACTCCAAATTATTTATTATCATTATTAAAAAAAAAAAAAATAAAAAAAATAAAAAAAATAAAAAAAAATAAAAAAAAATAAAAAAAATAAAAAAAAAAAAAAACAAAAAAAAAAAAAAAAAACATCATGACTGGTATAAAAAGTGGGAATTAGGGCAAAAATTTTAAATGGAGAGGGGGTACCCACCCATTTAATAATCATCAATGGGTTATAGTGTAGAGTTGTCATGAAGAGGATGACATGGGTATTAATTTTACTCAAGAACATATGGGGTCTCAATATTGTTAAATACAATAAAAGGAAAAACAACAAAACAAAACTCACCAAAATCAATCAACTTAGTAAAACAATAATACCAACCAAATTACTGCAAGAAAAGGTCCTAGATAAGACCTTAAACTATCTGAATAATTATTTTATCTTTTATCAATACCATTCAACAAAATCAACTCAAGAAAAGGTCCTAGATAAGACCTTAAACTGTCTGGATCATTATTTAATCATTCATCAAGACACTTCAACAAAATAATTACTTCAAGAAGAGGTCCTGGATAAGACCTTAAACTGTACCAATTTCCTTTATTATTATTATTCATTTATTTTATTTTATGGCAACACTGGTGGAAATATTTAATCAAGATAATTTATTAGTAGCTGGAAGAATTTTTATCAAATGGAGAGGGAAATAACCCTAAATCAGTATTGAGGATATAGGACAACATTAACATGGATAAACAAACAAACAAGAAGAAACAAGAGGGTACAAATCAAATATGAAGAAATGGAGATTCAAAATCAATATAACAAGCCATCAATGGAATTATCAGCTGAATTTATTGAAATAAAAATTTAAACAAAGAAGATTCTCACTTATGAACCCAGGATATTGTACTTGAAACTGGAATGCTGGGGACAGCATTAAATGGAGAGGGGGATGTGGTATTCCATACCTTTTTACCAGTTTCAAGAATGTTTTTGGAAATTAACAGTTGGAAAATCAAGATCAAAAAAATGACTAATTCAGGAAATCACCACTCAAAGGACATGATTCAAGATCACACACACTCAGGAATAACATCAATAGTAGGGAGGAATGGAAGACTTTAGCATTCAAAATTGAAATATTCAATATATTTCTACAATTAAGAAAAGAATAGGGGAATCCAATCTTATGGAATTATACAAGAAAACCTACATATAAGCCTTACAGAATCAACAATAGGCTTAATACATACAGAAACTCAAAATTACATGGGAAAAGTAACATTGTAACATTATATCCACTCTAAATCCATCAAGAAGATTATATTACTAAGAATCACAGTAACAAAATACAGTTCATGTGACACAAGGATCACATGAAAGTATCCAATTCAACTCAATATATGAAAGTCCACTCAAAACTTAAAAAATTACACAACAATACAGGAGCCCAAATAAGACATATGCAGGCCACATGCATAAGATCTGTACAGTACACAGCCTCAGGATCATCAAATACAACTCAATTCAATTTCAACTGGCTGCATGCAAGGGGAATACACTAAAACTGTAAACCACACAGCAATTACAGTAATCAAGAATTAAAACCCAAGATATCCCCACATTACACAGCATGATCACCTGGAACTAGATAAATCTTACAAACAAATTATACAGGGGCTTATTCACATGACACCATCTTCATCCTTTACTCACCAGCATTAATTACTCAAGGCTATGCAAGCTGACTAAAGCAGTGCAAAAGAGAAGTCACCTGATATTTTTATCAAAATCCCCACCAAGAAAAACACCTCAACCTTCATTTTGACCAAACAAATGGAAAAATATTTCAGTCATATGACACCATTCTCAATTTTACACACTAGCATTAATCTCTCAAGGCTGTGCAAGATTACTAATACAGTGTAGCAGATAGGTCATCTGACTTTTGTTACAAAAATCTACACCAGCAAAATTATCTCAAGGGCAAGAATAAAACTTTACATGGAGAGCCCATGGGTACTTCTCACAACATAAAAGGAGGCCTCTCTCTCTCATTTTCTCCTCTTTCCTCATGCCAATAATTATATACCAAGAAGGAGAATAATTATTCATCCCTTACTAGTAGGTTAATCTAGAAATTATTATTATTATTACATTACATTAAAAGTGATTTATATATAGCTGTAGTTAACAGTAGGTCTGCCTATATTATAAATTCATCTATTAGTGAAACACTCATATTCAAAAAAAAATATTTATATTATACTCTTCTCACTAGAAGAAAATCTATATCACTATTATTATTATTACAAAATACATTTAACATATTATCAAAATTATTTATCAACTACAACTATTTAAAATATTAAACAATATTATTATATTATCACAATTACTAAATTTTCTCATATTGAGCTATTATCCATTAAATAAAATACCTTTAACAAAGAAAACAACTTAAAATCACCACTCAGTACTATTATATCTATTATTTATCTACTCAATTATTATCTTATCATCTTGAAATCACCTACAATTTATTTATTTAAAGTTATTATTATTTTATCATTAGTCTGATTATTGAATAGGTCTGATAGAGACTGCTGAAAAGTCTTCTCTAGTTGTAAAGCCACAATCTTAAATATTGATTTGTGAGCTCTGTAGGGAGATTGTTTAGTATATTCAGAGGGGCAGCTAAAACACCATTAGCACCCTTGGTTACAGGATTATTTCAGCAATTCAAAACTGTTTACCTGTGATTTCCCCCTCAAGGACTGCCTTATCCAATCCCACACTAAAAGGAGTTCCACAATGGGACTTATATTTTCAAAAAGATGTGAGTTTCCTCTTTCTTTTGATACATTTTGAGCTTATTGGGCTCAGCTCTATGTTTTGGTGGTATCTTGGCTATACCATTGGTTTATGGTATTTTGGCTGTCATGCTTGTGCTCTGGTTTTGAGTCACAGGCTGACAAAAAAAAACATTTTTAAATGTATTTACAACCAAAAAAACATTTTTAAATGTATTTCAAACCAAAAAATAAATTTTTGCATGTATTATACATTTTTCAAAGTATCCACAGAAACATACATTTATAAGTGTGTTCCCAGATAGATACATTTTTAAATTTATTTTCAGTTAAAAATACATTTGTCAATGTATTGACCAATATAAAACACCTCTTTTTATGTATTTTTATTTGAAAATATATGTATAAATGTATTTTCCATTTGGATACATTTAAAAACAATTATATCTGAAAATACAAGTATGAATGTATGTTTTGTTTGAAATTACACCTGAAATTATATGTTTTGTTTGGAAATACATTTGAAAAAAACATTTGTAACACATTCAAAAATGGTTTTTTATTTGAAACACATTGAAAGGTTGAAAACACATTGCAAAATGTAGTCTTATTTGGAAACACACTTAAAATTGCATTTTTCATTTTATAATACAATAAAAAATTTATTCTCATTGGAAAATTCTTCAAGAATTTCATTCAAACATGTAAACCCATCAAAGAATTGTATTCAAAAGGCTGATTTGAAATACAGAAACTATCTTTAAGTGCGAATGACATCAGAAATACATATAAAAGAATAATTTTAACTGCAAAAACATTCCAAAAGTTCTTTTCTTTAAAAAACATACATTCAATTTGAAAATTGGCACAAGAATGAGGAAATAAATTTAGGTATTTGATATTGCCATATAATACTATCCATCTGTTACTTTTTGGGCTAGCAAGCAGTAGTCTGTCCAACGTTGAAACAAGTATGTTTTTTGATTGGTAATAAAGAATCCATTTCTCAGCTATAGAAGTTTCCGAGGCATTCACCAAACATTTATAATTTATCAATATGGAGATCCTATTTTCAAAGTAAAACATAACCAATGAAACAAACAAGAATAACTATTTACAGGAAGATTTCAAGCTTGATACAATTTTTTTTTATGAATTTATATTCGACAAATCTTGATGTTTACCAACCCTGTAGATTTATTCACTTGTATATCATAGAAATCCACATAATCCAAACTAAACAAAAACGAACCAATTTTCATGTATTTCTATATGAAAAAGATAAATTCATCTTTCCTAGCATGCAGACCATTCATTTTCAAAAACAACATGGCTTGATCCATGAGTGAAATCATCATGCTCACAAACATCTTCCATTTCAGTATCTTGGTCATGGAGTTGATTCAATTCAGCCAATTCTTGAGCTTCTTCTTCTCCATCGCTCTCCTCTTTGGTTGATTCTACTTCAGACTTGGTGTCTAGTTCTTCATCTGAATCATTTAATTCTTCTTCAGTGGGAATTTCATGTGAAATATCATAGTGATCAATTACTTGATCCCAGTACTTATCGGTGAATTTCTTATCACCCAATCTCTCATTGGGATGTTGAATTCCTCTAAGATATTGTGAGGCATCAGGAAGGAATGCAATATTGAATGCATCAGAAATTAGAGTCTTCTGTCCAGCTGAACGGCTATTGAACCAGCAGAGATCATAAAAGTCAATTGGGAGGCCCTTTGGGACTCAGATGCATACTGATTTCAAGGGTTCATCTGGAATGAGGCACTCACGTCGGTTTGATGTCTTTCCGTTATCTTTCTTGGCCTTGGAAATCTCCTCATCAACCCTTTGCATGAACAAACTGGCATTTTTAGATCGACATTCAAGTGTCTTGATGTGATACTTGTTGGAACCAGGGATATGCTCATAATCACTATGTGAATCCACATTTTCTAAGATTTTCAAGTAGCGTCTTGGCAATTTTTGGGAAACAGCAAATTTATAGCGCAGATTTTTTAACTAAAAGAAGAAATATAAGTTAGACATATCATAGGAAATCCAAAAGCAATCAACCACTAACCCTTAGTCTAGCCCACAATATAGCTTGCCTCTCTTTATCTCTTAGATACTTACCACTTTCTTTCATTTCTTGCTTGTGTCGTTTGGCCAATGTGAAGTAGACAATGTGATTATAGGTTGATTCTAGCAATTGAAGGTTGTCCAGGAACTTTAGGTTGACATTCATGTACTCGTAGGCTCCACCAGCAGAGAGTTGACGAAAATTTTGAATTGCACTGATTTGGCATGCCTCATTGTAAAGTGAAGCATCTGAGTCATTGAGATCTAGTGCCCATTGCCGGATCCCGATTTCGCGTACTAGTGCAAGGATATATTTGATGAAGAAGTCGTTCAAGTTAATTGTACCACGGGTGATCTTTTTCTTTCCTGGTTTCACTCCTTTCAATGTGAGGATTTCGTTTTCTGGTACCAAGGGTGTGGTGTTAGAATTGTGCATTATTTGTAAAATCTCATCAAGGAAAATCGAGTATTGAATTCTTTCAGCAGAGAATAATCAGGTACTACAGGAATTGAATCTTGATAAACAAGGCCCCATAATGCTTTTATGTGTGTAGAGAAAACATTCTAAATTCAACGAAATAAGCACACAAAAACCTGAATTGAATTGGATTCAGAACAAATCAAATGACTGACCTTTGTTGGTTCAAATCCTTCAGGCATTTCATCAATGGTTTGCTGATGGGGGTTTTGCTTTTTTATTGGTGAAGTTTGCCTTTTGGAACATTTTTTTCTTATCTTCTTGATTGAAATTTTGTTTGATCCTCCAGAGGCTGTGCTTGATCTTGGCTGTTTTGCTTTATTGTAACTTTTCTTTGAAGCCCAAGGGTTTTTCAATTCTGTAGCTTTGGATTTTGCTGAGGATGTTAGAGCTTGGTTTTGGACGTGTAGATGGGTTACTTGAGAGAGTAGTCCTTCTAATGCTTGATCACGAGAGTCGATTTGTTCTTCAAGCTTTCCGATATGATTTACTTGTGTATTGAACAGCTCGTTGAGATCCAGTGGGAGAGATGGACCAGAGGGGTGAGTGGTGGTTGAGTTACTGTTGGACCCCAAATTCATAAGTAATATTAATAAATAAGCGAATTGAACGTGCGATTGGGGTGCTATTATATGGTATCAAATTGTTTGTTGGGTTATCTGAGAATAAGGAATAGATATAAGCACAAAAATGGTATATATACCAAATGCAATTATATAAATAGAGAAATGGAAAGTAGGTGATTTTTAAGAGATAAGTGTATAAAGTAAAAAGACCAATGATTATTAAAGTCAAAGCAATATAAGGCATGAGAAAATGGTTTTGAAGAAGAGAGAAAGAAATGGGTAAGGGAGCGGAGACATAATCACTTACAAAGCAAACGTTTATAAATTAGCTTTTCAAAAAAACAAAGGTATTCAAATGATTCTACACATTGTTCCAGATAAACAGAAATGATTTATTAGTATTACTAAACATACTTCAGAAATTCAAAAGTGATTGAACGCCCCTTTTTACTTCTTCATTGGTGAATGGACCCCTTGAAAAAATCAAATTTTAAACCTTTGTATTGACTTTAATTGTTGAAAAAATTTCAATCATTGTTTCTTGAAAAAGGATTGGTGAAGAAATCAAAAGACCACATGATGAGAAGCTGATCGTGTTAAAAAAAGGGAGTAGTTCAGGATGGAACCAGGCGCAAAGGGAATGTGTAAATGTTGATGCACAGCACAGAACCAGAATAAACATAGTCTGGACTGTGCTGTGCGTCAGTGCGACGTAGCAATGACTTCGTCAGCTGATTCGTGGTAGTGCAGTTAAGGTGGTCTTAATGCCAGGGCCCACTGTTCGAGTCCTGCTCTTGCTCACAGACTCCTTGTATGTAGATTTACACATGTAATCGCCTTCCTGAGTCTGTGAGCACTTGTAACTAGTATAAAAGAGCCCAAAAACGGACCTTGGTAAGGAAATGGGTAGTCAATCCCACAGTTTCTTCCCTTCAAAGGTCTATTCAAATGATTACTAATTTCCTGTTAATAGGGAGAATTCAAGACTTGCTTGTTGAGACTTAAGTGATAGTATAAGTTACGAAGATATAATGGGCAGTATCAAAGAGTCCATCAAGCTTGTAAGATGCGGATTGAGATAGTGGGTTCTGGCAATGAGACATCCCTAGGGGTACCCGTGATGGTCACTACTGTAACTCAATTTTTTACCAATTGGAAAAAGGTTCTATTTTTTAAGTACATCTTTGTTAAAAATATAAGTAAAGTAATTTTTCATTGATTTCTTTGACTTCTGATAGCAAAATGCCAAATGTACCCATTCTGATAGAATTGAGACATCTCCACTTCCCAACAATAGTGTCCATTCTGCTTCTGATTTGAAAACTCAAGGAAAATAAAATTAAAAGGAAATGAAGGTGTAATTATCTGTATTAAATGGGTATTTTCTTTCATTAGTAATTTAATATCAATAAGGAATTGTTTTCGTATGAAATTTAAGAAAAGAAATATGGAATCAGGGTTATATTTACAATTGGTATATATCCGCCACAAAATCAAAAATCACATGATTTTAGGAAATCCTATATTCTTCATAATTTTATCTCCCAAATTGGACATGTCTTGAAGATAATAAAATATATTATAGAAACCTTTAAGAAAGAAAACTGAGAATTTTAGATATCTTCTAGGAAATTAAAGAAGTTTTTTATTCCAAATTTATTGGGGGAGAAGCTGTCCCTAAAAATTATTTGGGATGAATATTTCAATCCTATTTTTAAATTTTCTAATCTTTAATTGCTTATCTAATATTCATCAAATCTTTGTAGCCTCAAAAGTCATATTATTTCACCAACTGACATTCAATGTCATCTTTACAGAGAAAGAACCATATTAGGGGCAGGAAGCTATATAGAAAATATTGGCTACAATTTCAATACCATGGCCCACAAGTAATTATTCCACCATTCCATTTTGCTTCAAGTATATTTAGAAAAAACTTCCAGAAACCCTGAAGATAAAAAGAGGAATGGCTTTATTCCATCAACTATATTCCTTTTTTACTGCAAAACCTTTACATAACCCATTTTGCCATATCGTGAATTTAGAACTATCTTTAAATATCTAAAAATATTAATTAAAAACAATGAATGTAGAGTTCAACAAACTGGGATGGTTTTTGAAAATCAATCAATAAATTTTCCCAGGCTTACTTTATGGAGTGGCTCATATTTTTGATTGATAAGACCGATTATGTTCATTTTTAATGGTAAATTAAGTTTCATGAAATACCCAAAGACTATACAGTAGTATTATAGTGGTTATTAATCTTTTTGAGAAACATTCTTCTGGCAGGATAAGTTTATTTTTAATTATATCAGATCAATTCTTGGAGTATCACTCCTTGATACTTATAAGCTTGTTTGAATCCTGAATATGAATACCTGGGGAGAAAGATGAGACACTGAAAGAAGCTGGAAGCTAATTAATAGAAGGGAAATAATATATATGCTTCCTAAATACTGAATGGATTTTGTGGCAATAGAAAAAGTGAGCCAATCACCCTTCATTTCAGAAAACAGGATATCTTGCCCCATTTTAGATAATAATTTCCATAAAAAACCTTTTTTTAAATTCTCTACTATTAATGCCCCCATTTCCTCTTTCTCTGGTTTTAATATAAAATAAATACAATCAATCCAAGATAGAAACCCGTTGCAATCAGTATGATGATACCAAGAATGGTAATGTCACAATACTTTCTGCCTGACCTCAACAAAGGAAACTCTTTCCAAAAGCACTATTGACCTGGTCAAAAGATTTGTTAGTACTGGAAAGCTGTAGATCACATACCATCAGGTGACATGTAATCCAGACGTTCCTCTTCTTTCACCATGAAAAATAAATTGAAGAATTGATGATAGGGGGAGGCAATATCCTCCCCAAAGCTTCACTTCCATCTGTGTAAGGTGTGACTATGAAACAATAAGTGAAAATTACCAATATCTCACCTATTGAGCTATTAATGTACTTATGAAACTTAATAATAAATTAAAAATTATTATAATAATAAAGGAGTATTATGATTTTGGTGTAAAACACTTACATTATTAAATAAATAAAATAATATAAGAAGGATAAATATATTAATATTTATTGATGAATATATTTATGGCACTTTATTATTGTTACAAACAAATTATAAAGGTGTAAAAAACTGTTATTTAATAATAAACACAATTTTATAACAATAATATCACCAATATTAAAGCTATATATTAATATGAAAAATATTTAGAATAAGAAAAGAATTATTAAGATAATAATAAAGAGAAAATTATCATAAAAGATCAAAATAACCTACTCTTGACCCTTGATAGAATAATTTTGAGTTAATTTAAGGTTGAAAAAGTAAATGAAACCTATTCAAATTGTATTTCCAATTAAAAATAGAAGAAATTACAAATATTCTTGTTTTTACATGGAATTAGAGATTTTGAAGAGAAATTTAACAAAAAAAATTAGAAATGGGTTGAATGATGTCAATATCAATGATTAAACTAAATATTAAATTTAGTCTTTAAATATATAATAGCTTCATCCAAAAAGGATAGAGCTTTTACCTGTTATTTCAATGACTTAATGTTTTTGTTGCATCTGAGGGAGAAATAGAGGTAAAAATAGCTCTATATATAGTAAAATCCTCCCTCCTAGAGTTCACAAGGCTTCTAGTAGACGCTAACTGATGTTATCCACTGTAATTGATCATTATCTCAATTTTTAGTGATTATTACATCATAATTAAAAAATCTTATCTCATTATTATGGGCATTATTTAGAGCTATTACTGTAGCTCTAAGGTTACTGACATCCTAGGCTTGGAAGAAGACTAAGCTTATGGATTTTATTATTTTTAATCATAAGAAGCTAGTATTTCCCACTTTTATAACTCTTATTTCTGTTAAACATAAATGAAGATTACAGTTAGTGATCATAAATGATCAATTTGAAGCTTAAACTTTGATCATTAATACATTTTGGGTTATACATTCTACAGCTCTTAAGAGAGTGAATCCTGATAGGTTGGCATGTCATTATTAAACTGCAAAGAGCATTACATTACATAATCAAAACTCTATTTTTGATGATTTTCCTTGTAGCTCATCTTTTCTCTTGAAATTTACTATTTTAAACTTAAAACATGATTTCAAGGGGTTATACCCCGCATTTAATAATACAAATGAAATCATTATTCATGTATGACCTATTGGAATCTGAATATCTACTTTTTTAAGCTTGGACAACTTTCACAAAAAAAGGTGGTCAACAGCTATAACAATTTTGTTCAATAAGCCCTTAAAAGCTATAAACTTGCTTATAACTTGTCAAATAAGATTTATATGTGTATTATTAAAGTGATTCCTTGGTGCCTTTAATTTTGTTCAACTCTCTTTCATGTATATTTCAAGAGATATGCCCTAAAGACCATGAATATACACACCAATCATAAAAGTGCATATATTCAGGTTATTTCCTTAAGTATTGACTTTACAGATATGAAATTAAAGTGTTATATGTGTTTTATTTGATGGGTAATTGAAGGGGCTTTTCTTCTCACATTTCGCTTCATTGGTGTCTGAGATAAACAGGCATTCATGCCTTTTGATGGCATTTTTACTAATCACACAGTAAGTATTGGCTTTAAAAATACGACATAAAAATGATATTTACATATTTTATCATGAGGAATCTAATGAAACAATTGATTTTAAATGTTTACTCATTAGATTCTGTGTTCAGAAAGAACTTTTTCTATTTATTGAATTTTTACTCATTTTAAAATAATATTTTTAATTCTTATTATTAGAATAATTTTTGTAAAGTTATTTTGTGAAATTTTGGGATTTTTGGTCATATCTCAAAGGCTCAAAGTATGGATGCTTTCCCTAATTGCATGGCCCTTCCAGGGTGACTTTTTGAAAGTGAATTATATTCATAATATCTCTAATTATCTCCAAATTTTTAATATATCATCCTTAGTTAAAATCATAATGCTGCTTTCAAGTAGAATAAACATTTGAAAATGAACCAAAGATATTTTATGTATCACATAATCCAAACATATCCTTCAATGAGATGTCAAAAATGTATGAAAGACAGCTGTAGGGATCTTTTGATTATTCATTGCAAAATAGGAATGAATTTTGCCTATTTACACATGATAAAAACTGTAAAATTACAAGAAAAATATTAAAGTTTTGTACTCAAGTTATTCTTTTTTAAATAATGAATGACTGGTCAAGAAATAATGTTATTTTGAAAAAATAAGGTATGAAAATCTATTGGGAAAAGTTCCCATTTTAACATTTCCAGATATTATTCAAATGGATCATCGCTATGAGTAATTGATGGAAGAAAATTAATTAATCATGATAAACAGATTTCATTGCTTTCAAAAGAATGAATTTTTTGACAAATAGAGCTGTTCACAGAATATATGGCCTTTATGTCAATCAAAGCTTTACATTTTAAGTGATTGAGAAATAGTTCCAGATTAAACACAATATTTAATCATGTTATTTATCATATACCATCCATCGAGTATACTTAAGTAAGTATGGTATTTAATGAATAGCTTTTTCCACTAAATAAACCTTTAGTTACTGGAAGGGCTGGGGTAATCTTACAATTAATCTTTACTTAACCTGAATGACGTATGATAAACCATGGTTTCTGGAATTCCACTATTGTTTTATCTTGTGGCGAAGAAAAAATTTAATAATCCCCAAAAATAGGTTCATGGTCCTACTCACATATTTTGCGGAGAAAAGATAAATTCTTAAGCTTTCCGTATTGATATTGTATTTGGCGTTAGCTTAATCCGTAGATTAAAAAGTTAAGTAATGTTAGGGGCTTCATTTACTTTCGGAAATCGTCTTGATAGCCTAAATAAGTGTAGTAGTTTCATCCAATCGTAATAGATTTATAATCGTGGGAAAAGGGTAACCTTTTTATTGATGGGAATGTATATTTTTGATCTAAAATCTTTTGAATAAGTAATTTTTGAGTTTCTAAACGCAGCTAACAGACAACGTATTATGGAGATATAATGTTGAAATAGAAGATAGATAAAGAAGAATCCACAGATTCAAATTGAAATAACTATCTAAAAAATACCCATCATAAAGATAATAATTATAGCTTTAGAAATAATTAATGTCGGAAAATAGGAAATTTAAAGAAAAACATTTGGATTTGGATTTTTCAATGAACCTCTTTAGGTCTCATATTTCATACTTCACTAAAATGATCTCTCAGTATATTTAACAGAGAAGACCTAACTTTATATTTCATTGGATCAATTGTTTGAAGTAGCTGTAGATTTCAGCCCTTAATTTTCATTCTAATATCTATAGTAATATGGGAGGAAAATAACTTTGAGTTATCCGGAAGATAAATTATATTATTTCTTGGAAATCTTATCTGCGTAAAACTAAAACCCTTATCCTCCCTTGTTGTATTCTTTAATTAATTACATCATTGGATATACCAACTCCTTGAACAGAAAATCTAATGAATTCCTTTGATTATCATTCGCATCCACAATCACATTTCTTCTTGGGTTTTGGGGGGTTCTGTAAATGTCATAAACTATTTATAATCAATTCATCAGAATTATGGATATGGAGTGGTACAGAAATAAAAGTGGATGCTTGAATTATGAGCAGACTAAGTCATAGTTAAACTTAATGTCTTGGATAATGCGTACTTCTTTCTATCAAAATTTTATTTTTCAAAAAGGTGTTACTGACTATTTCCTAAAACAAAGCTTTACGAGAGGAGAGGAAAGACATTATCTGTAACTGATTGGAAATGCTGAGTCATTGATTCCTAGATATAATAGATCTTTTTCTTTTATTTAAGCAAAGAATACTTCCTATGTAAAAGGAGGAAAACAGTAAAAAATAAATGAAAAGACTTGCCATGATCTAATTCATACTTTTTGAAGCACTAAAACAATAAATCAGGCTTCAGACGCAATGGAGAACTGTATCATCCTTGGTACAACCAAAAAGAATTTTAGTATTACTTGTAAAATTAAACATTTTACTTACCATCCATTTTTGACTATTCTACGTGAAACACTGAATCTTCAAAAATTTACAGTAATCACAACCTGTGATGAAATTTCCAATAACATTGATAAATATGATAAATCAATGATTATTTTGAAATGAAAGAAGATTTACAGATTTTACTCCTTTTTTTCTTAACCTCATTGGGGTTGGTAGTCACGTAAAAGCATCAATTAAGTAATTATGATAATCTTACATGACACCAGATGATGCAATCAATAATCCAAAAGGTTTTATTATTTTCTCACTCACTGGTTTTTCAGTTTGCTCCTTCGCATGCCTCTGTGAGCTGTTCTTGACTTAAAAGAGGCCTCCTATTGCTGTTTTTTCCAATCATCATCTTATTATCCATTTATATCATTGTCACCAACAAGTAAGTATTAGTTAAGCTATTCTTAAGTGTTTTAATTCTTTCAGAATCAATCAGAAATACGTGAAATGATAGAATCCAACTATATATTGTTGTAATCCTGCTATAAATCATTTTGATCCCTTAAATCCACAATTCTACGTCAATTTCTGTACTTATATCTTTCAACAAGTTCTTTGGAGTATATGTGAGTCATTTATCTTTAATTCTTATAGTTTTTCTCTAAAATTAGTTTTTTTTCAAAAATTATCTCTATAATTACTCTTGCAAAAGATAATTATATATTAAAATAATTTTATTATTTTAATAAAAGAAGTTTTTATTATTAAATTCTTCTTGTAATTGATTCTTTTAGACAATTACTGCTCACTTTTAAAATCACTAGTTGTGTTTCACACATGAAAGGAATAATTCTTTAATTATGTAATTGTGGTTATAATAATATTTCAATATTATATTTCATAAGAACAGGCATAGTACTGTTGATTAATAGTAATATTATAATCAGTTTCATAGTCAAATCTTACACAGATAAAATCCCTTTCTCTAGAATAAGACATACAATGTCTCATTGAAGTCAAGATATTAAGAAAGAATTACATAGGAAATCAAGAAAAATGGAAGTGGGGAAATATTCACATAATGCAGGCTCAAACATGAAAAAATGCTTACCAGATCTGCAAATAATGGGATATCTAACACTTCATTTGAATCTTTGTTTGAGCTTTTGTATCTTTCTGCACCTGTTTTAGTTATTTGACTAAGCCTATCTAGTGTTAGGCCAAAATTCTTATATAAATTGTTGAATTTTTTTATTGAAGGGGATATCTAAGCTGGCCCTGATGAAAAAATCTGGATACTTCAAAGGAGAAATTACTTCAATCTTCATCAGGGACTCATTTTCCATATTATAATATACATCTCATGAGACTAATTTTGTATTCATGAGATGAAATTCACTTTTTGAAGGATTCTTAATTATTGAGAAGTATGGAGGGTTCTAATGTCAACATAACCTAATTCAAAAAACATGGAGCTTCACATAAATCACTTGAAATATTGATAGAGCTTGCGTTAAGGTTCATCATTAGTACATTAGTGTAGCACGCGGTCAAGGTGGTCTTAACAATGGGGTCCACTGTTCAAGTCCTGCTCTTGCTCACAAACTCATAGTACATAGATTTACACATGAATTTGCCTTACTGAGTCTGTGGGCACTTTTAATTAGTATAAAGAGCCAAAAAACAGACCTTGGCAGGAAAATGGGTAGTAAATCCCAGGGTTCTTTCCTTGCAAGGTCTCATTAGATGATTCCTACTTTCCTATGCAAAGAGAAAATTCAAGGCCTGTTTCTTTACACTGAAGGGAAAGTTTAAAGTAAGAGGACAAATAACAGTATCCAAGAGTAACTCAAGCTTGTAGAAAGCGGATTGAGATAGTGGGTTCTGGCAATGAGACATCTCTAGTGATCACTACTGCAGCTCAGTTTCTTACCATTTGAAAAAAGGTTCTAATTGAGGTGTTGTGTGTAGTTCACAAGTTATGAAGAATTGAATTATTTTCAATTGAAATGTCAAATTGTGTGCGTGTATTACATAAGTGAATTTCAATTTAAATATGAGGTGTCAATTATGACAGTAAATGTATTGTTAAACTCAGTTGAATTACATATGTAAATTACAATTATAATATTTGATGAGGAATTAAAGGAAACATAAAATGGAACGATTAATTTGGGGGGGAAGCAACTCTAGCTCTAAGGGGGAGCCAAACCCCCAAAGTCCTTGCTGAAAGGTGTGGGATGTCAAAATCCATGCAAATTTTCATCACTTTTGGCCTGAAATTGAGTCACACGGTCTGTGGCTCAATTGATGATATGGTTTTGATACCAACCAGGGCAGTTTTAACCATTGCCAAGAGGGTAAAACTACCCCTCAGTTAAAACAATATTAGTAAAGACAGTTTTAAATGGTTTCTACTTCTATTACACACATTCTGACATGTTTTGAAGGATCTAGACCAGGTATCACTATATTAATGGCTGATTTAAGGGTCTCAAATGGCTAAAAATAGCTAAAATAGATAAAACAAGCCCTTTTTTGGTCTAAACCAGCGCTCAATAACGCCATAATTGGATTTTCTGTGGTCAGAGTGTTTTTCACAACTGAAAAGAGTAAATTTTACTTTTGGAGTAAGAGAATTTATGGCTATAAAAGAATGTTTTCTTTGCCCCACTTTTCTCTTCATGTTAGAATCTTTTCCTGTTATAATTAGTTTAAACACTGTTAAACCAACCAATAGAAGATTTCAACCACCCTTTCTAAATCATTTTAAAACTTTGAACCACATGAAGAAATCATTATAATAATTTTTTGTAACTCTCATAATCATTTTTACCCCTTGAACCGCTGCATAAGTGAATTGAAGCATCTTTCATCACTGTTAACTTTGTCACTTTGTTTCCAAATTCACTCTGGTCACTTTTGGCTGTGTTTTATCTTTAAATATGTTTTGAAATATTTTTTTCTTTAATTAATTGCTTGCAGTTCTTTGCTCAATTAATTCCAATTGAAATTTATCTTGAAGAAATTTATTTTGTAGCCTTGTATATCTCTTGTAGAGCATTTTTGGATAAACGTTTATTGTTGGTAAAACAATAAATATTTGTAATGATATTGTTTTGTACTTATACATTTCAAAGCAATAAAATTGGCCTTTTTTCTCTTAAAACTACTATTTCATACTATTTCCAATCATTTCTTACCTTATACAAATTTTGAGGACAGCAAAAGTACTTGATTTTTAATCAAAGTTTCATATCCACACCTTACATACTGACATTTTCTGGGTGACACTGGTGGATCCTGCCACACAATACCACGGGTGAATGGGTGTGACACATGCACACAAAGGTAAAGAATGTGATGGCCTAATGTCAAGTGGCATTGACCATTTGCAGGCGGTTCAGGTGTGGTTCCATGTGTTCCTGTGAGTGCTTGTGCAGTGGTGGGGCGGCTGCATTTGTGGTTGCTTTTGCAGTGGCAGGGGTGGGTGTGGGTGCTTGTGCAGTGGCAGGGGAAGGTGCATAAGTGTGAGACATGTGCAAGATGGCAAGAGCATGTGAAGATGTGAATTTATCAAACCTACCTGCACAAAGCACTCATTAGAACATGTGACCAGCTCCATGCAAGTTACAAACATCCAAACTTCCATGGACACAATGTAATTCTGAGGCCCACATTCATAATGGGAATATTCCCCTTTCAACATGATGATGGTGCAGCTGTTTCATTTTAGATCCTGTTATATGTGAGTATGAGCTTGTGAGGTATGTATAACATACACATAATGCCACAAAAGACTTTATATACAGTTGATTTAGTTTTCAACAGACTCTTAAATTGAATTTAAAAAATAAAATAATAAAAAATAGGTATTACCTTTTTTTGGATAGAGAAAGTTCTAAATATTATGTCATTTTTGGATTCTACACCAAAAATGACCTAGGGTACACCCATAGGGCGGTATACCCAAAAAGGTTTATTTCTTATGTTATTAGAAGATTTAAGAATATCACAGTACTAATGTAACTTTTTTAACCTTTTTATTGAAATTTTTAAACTTAAGCTTAAATAAGCTTAAATTTAAAGTTGCATAAGGTTTATGCAAGCTTACCAAAATTTTAGTTGAAATTGAGGTGTTGTGTATATTTACTGAATTGGCTGAGGATTTGCCATAAATAAAGTAAATCCTGCATAAGCTCAATTTAAAGGGGTTTAAGGCCATAGTATGGCTTTAAATAGAGAAAAGCCCAAAATCCATGCAAAAAAGTGGGACAAAGTGAAAAGACCAAATACAGCTAGGGTACCCAAGCTTTAAGATTAGACTTTGATGCAAACTTAAAGTTTGAACTTGTTTTATCCCAATTTGGACAGGAATTTCAAGCAGGCAAAGGGTAAATCTGAGTCTGCAGGCTTGAAATTAAGGTTTTAAGAACTGTCAAAACTCAATTAATCTTAAAAATCCTAAATAAGCATAAAACCTTAAGGTTACAAGCATTAAAACCTTATCAAAAGTTATGGTTTGGTGTGTATTTCTATTTTACATGGAAAAATAGTAATAAATTAAAAATTCATTCAAAATCCAATTCTTAATGGATTTCCCTGCACATTTTACACATCTTACAATTCAATGTTATTCATATATAAATTGAATTTTAAGTGTCTTTTATAAACAAATTTCCTGGGTAATTAGCCTGGAGATTTACTCTTTTAATTATACTTAAAGAAAATTGATTAAAAATTGAGTTTAAGAGATTTCTGCTTGAAACTCTATTTTTAAATTTTTCATGTGATGAACTCTAATATAAATAAACTTCTTTTATATGAAAACTTAAAATAATTAACTTAAATGAGGATGAAAGTTACTTGGAGTCAAGGATAACACTGGTAACTTTAAATTGGAATAAAAATAAAGTTATCTTAAGTTAAGAACCCTTATTTTTAAGCCTGCTTTTTCAGTTTTGACGTTAGAATGCCCTCTTTATCCATTATGAATCATGAGAGTTGCGCTGTAGAAATAAAAAGAGTCTTTTCATCACTGTTTTTGTCCATCATCAATTATCAATCCAATCATATTAGACATTTAAACAGGTAAAGTTTTAACATATACAAAATCTTATTATCAAAGTATATCTCAAGTATTTTATTCTTTATGAATTGTAAATTAAAGAATTGAAATCATAGAAATTAGATTATTGTTGTAATCACCTATAATATATTTTATTTTATGAAATTATTGTTTTTAAAATATCTTTTAAAATCCACAAATTCCTCTCAAATACTTTTTAATCATAATTTTTATCATAAAAAGTTGTTTTATCATTGAAATATTGACTTTTGGTGTGTTTTTAACTTATAATAATTATTTAATATAATAACTGCTGTATTTGACTTGTTGTATTAAATTTATATTATAAGTAAGTTTTTCACTAAAATTCTATATCTTTTTTATCTATTATTAGTTTGTTTATATAGAACTTTTGTATAAGAATTATTTCTGCACAGTGTGTGTTATAATTCTTTTATAAAGAATATCTATATATTATTTATAATTGATGAAATATTTATATCTTCCACATGTAATTGTCCCATTAAGAGCTTGAACTTCTTATTCTTATAACTGTAAGTGACTCTAACAATAATAGAATAATTATAATTTATTATAATTATTATATTTTTTTATTATCATTTGATATAAAATAACTAAATTTATTTTTTTAATAATTATTTTTAATAATTATATTTCAATTTGTGGTTATAATATTTTAATGTATTATATTTTTCTACTGAGGACAGTCATATTACTCTTGATATTGTTACTATTTTCAAGCATTTAATAGACAAAATTTACATTTGGGGGCCTGGCTGTGATTTTAACCAATTTTCGGGACATAAATGATACTCTAGACCTTATTTTACTGTTTTTTGAGGTAAAACTTCCATAAGTACCTTCATATTGGCTTTTTTGGGACTTATCCCTTATAAATAATCTTTATAATAGTAATAAAGTTATTTTTTCTTAAGAATATTGTTGGAAACAATATATGATTTAGTGACTTGGAATAAATTGCTTTTGCCTAACTAGTGGCTTTTTCACACACAGACTTGAAATTTATTATTTCAGTTAGTCTAGTATAAAGTAAAGGATAATACCATTTTGATTAATAACCTATTCTATTTAAAGAAAATATAAAATCAAATAGAAAATTTAAAATTTAAAAATCTTTACCAAAAAGATTTTTTCTTTGATCTTAGTTATTTTTTTTCTTTTGACGTCATTTGGCACAAATTAAATTAAAACAGCTTTATCCAATAAGCTTAGCTTATAAGTTATTTCTATTTCTTGATAAAATAACTTATATTTTTTTTCTCTAGTGTCATCCATCAGAGAAAGTCCTACAGAATCTGAAGCCTCAGAGTCTAGTATTGAAATTCAAACTAGCCCAGCAGCAAGGGCTTTAGTTACAAAAAAACTCTTCAAAGGTCCAGCAGGTGAATTAAATCCATTTCTTAGTCTTAATTGATTTATATTTATGTGAAATGACTCCTACTAGAAGTGGAAGTAACTACTCCATCCAATAAAATGGATCTGGACCAGGACATTCAAGTCATAGATCCAAAAGACAAGAATTTCAGCCCAGAGGAGAGGCAAAAATGTAGGATGCCAGACCTTTCACCAGTTCCCAAAGGTTAGGCAGCATCTTTGACACTCTTATTGAGAGTCCAGAAGCTGAAATAACTTCTATTTCTGTTGTTAGACCTGAATCACTTTCAACAGGCAGCAATAGAGATATACCAGTTTCAGTACAAGAACTGGTTTATGGCAGCAAAAACGCAAGCGTTGGAACTTCTCCAAAGTCTTTGGATAGGCACCATGAGCTCATATCTTCAAGTGAAGAAGTTCATGGGGCCAGAAAAAACAGATGAGCTTCTGAAAGGCTGGACACCCATGTCTTACAAAGGATAAGTCCAACAGATAAAAACTTGGTTGAAAAACCAGAGCATTTTATCAGAGGACCAGAAGACAAAATTGGCCCAAGCAAAGGAATACAGCCCAGTTGAAGCTCCCCAAGCCTACAAAAGTGCCAAACCAGCCCAAGAAAACACCAAAGATCAACAAGAAGGGCAATAAAAAATAAAAGTGAAAGGCAAAGCCCAAGTGGAACAAGCCTTAACAACAGAATAACAGGATTTTTAACAAAGAGTAGACAGCCATGGACAATGTGTTCAATATTACAAGAACTCTGATGGAATTAAAAAAACAAGAAAGAGGAAAGATTGAACCAATCTTTTCCAACGAAGTAGACCTTTTAAAGCCTGTGAACCAAATTGAAACTTGTAATAAAGAGATTATAACAAAGCTCAAAACATTTTAATATATCCAACAAAAGCTGAGTAAGGAGATACTACAAGAAAGAGAATCACAAAAGACCATTATTGGTCTTGAAAATGTTAATAAAGACAGAATTGTTTCTTTGTCTCAAATTTGTGCAAGAATTGAGTCTAAAGTTACCTTACTCAATCAACCAGATGACAATTCTATCTCTTTTGTAACTAGACAATTGAAAGAATTAATAATAAAAGTTCAGAACTTGGAAAACTCAACTGGCCAGAATGCAGCTCTTTTCCAAGAAAAATTGAAAAAAGTGATAAATAAATACTTGAATTGAAAGAATATATTCAATCAAGTGTTAAAAATATATCACTGAAAAGTGAATTTCCAAGAAACTCCACACCAATTCTTGACATAAATGTGCTAAACTTGAATAATGACTTACATAATAAAATTTTGAGTAATGCAGAGGTGGAAGCTGCTTTCAATTTTAATGACATTCCAAGACTAGAGGAATGGCCAACCTTCAGTGGTGAAGGGGAATATAATCATGTGGAATTTATGAAAACAATTGATATGTTTAAAGAAGACTTTATCATACCACATGAATACATAAGTGCCAGATTACACTCATTTTTACCAAATAAGCAAATAAATGGTATTACAAAATGAGACAAGACCATGGTAGACGTTCTTGGACTTGGTGGAAAGAACAAATTTTTTCCAAATGGGCAAATGATTCCTGGAGATTTAAAATGGAAAATTCTTTTGAAGAAGCCATTTTTAATATAGAGAGGGACAGGCCCATGTCTTGGTTTCTTAGATAAAGGCACAGATTAACTGCCCTTCATCCTGATATTTCTGAAAAAATTCTATAAGAAGCAGATGTATTGAGCCTTTCTCTGAAGAAGATTATATTAATTCCACGGAGGACATCATTACTAGAACAGAAATTGGTAGAAATGGGAATAAACTTCCAATGGGAACCCAATTTTGCAACACAATAACCCACATGACAAAGCTCCTTTGAAATGTCATAAGTGTGGAAGTACATCTCATTTGGATAATTGTAAGGTTTGACTATGAAACAATAAGTAAAAAATTACTAATTTATTACTTATTGTACTCTGAATGTCCTTATAATCAAAGTAAATAAGATTAAAATAATAATAATAATAAAGAAATATTATTATTATGGTGTAAAAATATTATATTATTAAATAAATATAATAATATAAATTAATATTATATGAAATTATAATATTATAAATAATATATTAATATAAAATAATTAATATATTATAAAGCTCTTTATTATTGTTACCAACAAATAATAAAGGCGTAAAAAACTGTTTTTTATAAATAAAAAACAATTAATAACAATAATATTACTAATATTAAAGTTATATATTAATATAAATACTATTTATATTAATTAAGAATTATTAAGAGTAATAATAAGAGAGAAATTATTATAATAAGATGAAATAACCTACTTTTAACACTTAAAATAATAATTTTGAGATATTTTACGCCAAAAGAATATAATACAACTTTTTCAAATTGTATTTACAATAAAAAATAAAGAAAATTACTAAATTTCTTGATTTTACGTGGAAATGAGTTTTTAGAGAGATTTTTAACAAAAACAATTAAATAAATGATTTAATCACGTCAAAATAGATGATTATAGCAAGGTGGTCTTTGGTCTTTAATAATATAACAGTTTTATATATAAAGAATAAAGAAATTACCTTTGATTTAATTGATTTAATGTTTTTGATGCGTCTGAGGGGTAAATAGAGTAAAAAGAGCTCTATTTATAGTAAATACCTCCCTCCTAGAGTCCAACAGGCTTCTAGTAGACGTGTACTGATCATATCCACTGGAATTGATCAATATTTTAAGGTTTGAGGGTGATTACATCATGATCAAACCATATTGCATCATTATTACATCATTATTTAGAGTTATCACTGTAACTCTAAGTTTGATGACATCAGAGGCTTGGCAGAACCCCAAGTTTCGTGGATTTTATTAGTTTTAATCATAAACTAATAGTATTCACCAATTTTATCACTCTTAAGACTGTTAAACTTAATTTAAGGTTACAGTATGTGATCATAACAGCTCAATTTAAGCTCAAAATTTGATCCTCAATAACTTTTAAGGTTATCACGCTACAGCGATTCAGAGAGTGAATTCTGATAGCCTGACATAACCTTATTATGCTGCCAAAAGCTTTTCATTATATCATCAAAACTCTAATTTTGATGATTTTTCTTGTAACTCATCTTTTCTGTCGAAATTCAATATTTTAAACTTCAAACCTTGATTTCAGGGGGTTATACCCTGAATTTAATAATAAAAATTACATCATTCTTCACGAATGAACTAGGAGAATCTAACTGTGTATTTTTTTTAAGTTTGGAACACTTTCACAACAAAGTGGTCAACAGCTCTGTTGATTTTTATCAATAATTCACCATAGGTTTTAACCTTGTTTATAATTTGTAAAATAAAGTTCATATCTGTGTTCTTACAGTAATTACGTGGTAACTTTATTTTTGGTTCATCATTCTATCATGTATAGTTTAGAAGATATTAGCTATGATCCTTGAATATATGCGTTGACCAAAAAAGTGCATATATTCAGGATAATTCCTTAAGTATTAACATTGGAAATTAGCTTATTAATTGTTTTATATGTGGATTTTTGTGGGAATCCACTGGTACAATTTATTTCACATGTTGTTTCATTAGTTTTTGAGATAAATAAGTTTTTATGGTTTTTATAAGGTATTATACCTTATAATTCCTTAAATATTGACTTTACAGATATGCCTTAAAAATGGTATATGTGTATTTTTCCATGGAGAATCCAATGGTATAATTTGTTTTACATGTTGATTCATTGGTTTTTAAGTTAAACCATTTTTAGTACCAATTTATGGTATTTTTTGTATATTTGAGTAATTATTTTTAGTGTATAATTATTCTAATTAATTTTAATATAATTATATTAAAGGTATCATTATTCTGAGTCTTTTTTGTGACCTTATTGGGTATGTGGTCATATCTCAAAGGCTCACATTCCCTACCACCAAAAAAGATTGTACCACAATCTGATATATGTGATTAGGGTATCATCCACTGTCCTACCTCTTCAATAGACTTTGTTAGTCTTGAAGCTCAATAATGCTTAACTTTTTATTTTTCAGGTTTTCTTTCATGTCTGAACCTTCTTAGTAATTTATCAGCATTTGTTATATCTTTCTCAAGTAGCCATTCATCTTCTTGAGTTGAATTTCTATACCTCACAAGGTATTCCCTTTCTTTTTTGTTTCTTGTCCTTCTTTCTTTAAGGACTTTTACTATTTTCTTTTCCTCTCCTTCCTCCAAGGGGGGAATTTCAAGTGGGGGTTTATTTCTTAGTGGAAATAACTCCTTGTCACTTGAACTGTAAGGTTTTATCAGACTTACAGGGAAAGTTGGGTGTTTGTTCATTAGTTCACCTGTGAGTTCTAATTGCACAGCATTGGGTCCATGGAGTGCTTTTATCATAAATGGTCCTGCAAAGGAATCTTTCAATTTCTTTGGGCCTTTTATGTTATTGAAATTAAGGGTTGATACTAAAACCAAGTCCCCTATTTTGAAGTCAGGTGGTTTATGACTTTTATCCCATCTTTCTTTTGCATATTTAAAAGAATCTTGCATGCATCTGTTTGCATGGTGTCTTGCTTTGTCAAGCATTATCTTGAAACTGCTTGCTGTTGGATGTATATCCACTAAGTCCTTTTTGAGGGTATCATAAGGAAGTCTTGGATTCCAACCTTTCTCTAGCATTGCTGGTGTTTTGCCAGTAGAAGAATGGATTGATGTCTTATATGCCAGTTCAAGTGCTGGTATTAGTGTACACCAATCATGGGTAAAACCATCAGAATCTTTGAATTCTAGCCCATAAGCACAGAATCTTCTGATCATATCCTCTAGGGTCTGTATCATTCTTTCTGCTAAACCATCAGTTTGAGGATGATAAGCTGTTGAGAATGATAACTTTGTCCCAAACAAGTTATGGATATTTGTCCATAATGCTGAAGTGAACTTTGGGTCTCTGTCACTTATAATATTTTGGAATAAGCCTGTGTGGCTAATGACTTTATTCCATATCATTATGGCTGTATCCATAGCTGTGTCATCTTTATGACATGGTAAGAACATGGGAGTTTTACTGTACCTGTCAACTAATACTAGACATGCATTATAACTCCTGTCTCCTCCTGGAGGTAAGGCTGTTACCCAATCCATATGAACTATTTCCCATGGGGATTTTGGTTCTTGGATTTGGATCATCATTCCAAATTTCTTTCCTGTGGCTCTGTTGGCTCTTTGGCATCTTTCACAGGTTTGGCAGTACTCTGCAACATCTTTCTTCCAATTTGGCCACCAAGAGCAGGTTTTCACCCTCTCTAGTGTCCTATCTTCTGAGAGATGTCCAGATGCAACACTATCATGACACTCATGTAAAATAGTGTTTATTAGTGTTCTGTCTGTTAAGGCCATAACACATGTGTGTTTTGTTCTATGGTAAAGGATTCCATCAAGGAGGTGGAATCTTCCTTCATCATATGCCTTTTTCCATATTTCATCTAGTTTTGATGAAAGTGATGGATCTTTGCAGTCTTTCATTAGAAGTTGGCTCAAGATATGGCAATTTTTGTCTGTCTTATAGCTTTCTTTAACTTGATTAAAGAATTCTGTGCCAATGTCTGTAACACATATTCCTTCTATATGGTACTCTTCTTGTGGTACCCATGCTGGATTGTCAGGGGTATTTGCTAGAGCCCATCTGCTAAGACCATCTGCATTTTTATGAATATTTCCAGATTTATGAACAATAGTCATATTTCCTCTATATTCCTGGATAGCAATTTGCCATCTCAGCATATGTCTATTTGGAGTCTTCATATTTAATAGTGATTTCACAGCATTACAGTCTGTGATTACATCAAATACTGTGCCATCCAAATAATAATGCAGTTTTTCTAAAGCCCACACTAGGCATAAGCATTCCATTTGGCTTGCTCCATACCTTGCTTCTGTTGGCTTTATTTGCCTTGAAATGAAACAAATTGGTCCTTCCACTGGTTTATCATTGATAATTTGTGTTTGGTGAAGTGCAGCACCTAGTCCTTCTCCACAAGCATCAATGTACAGTTTGAAAGGTAGTTTCCAATCTGGCATTAGAAGAAATGGGGCATTTGTTAAAGAATTTTTCAATTCTTCATATGCCTTGACTCTTTCTTCTGTCATCTCATAGACTGTTTGTTGGTCACATAGCTTATACAAGGATTTAGCAATCTTTGCAAAGTCCTTTATATGCTGTCTATAGTAACCAGCAAATCCTAGAAATGATTGCATTTCCTTTTTAGTTTGAGGAATTGGTTTAAGTAGTACTGCTGCTACTTTATTTTTGTCTATGCCTAGACTAAGTCCAGATACTACATGTCCTAGGGCTTTTAATTCACTATATGCAAAATGACACTTTTCAATGAAATTTTCATATTTACTTGGACTATTTTCTGTAGTACCCTTTCTAGTCTTGTCAGGTGATTTTCCCAAGTTTCTGAGAAAACTATGATATCATCAATGTAGATTATTAACCATCCTTCTGATAATTCTTCAGGAAATATGGTATTCATCATTCTTTGATAATGGGAAGGTGCATTTTTTATCCCAAATGGCATTCTTAAGTATTCAAAAATTCCACAATGGACTATTATTCTTAGTAGTTTCTTGGCATTGTCTGTTAAGACATTTTGATGAAAACCCTTAAGAGCATCCATAGCTGTGATGAACTTAGCTTGTGACAATTGGGTCAATGTCTCATGGATTCTGGGTATTGGATATCTGTCTGGAATGGTATAGGTATTCAGGGCTCTGAAGTCTCCTACCATCCTTGATTTTCCATTATGCCAAGTTATAATGACAGGTGTAGTAACTTCTACTTGTTCATTATGTCCAACCTTTCTTAATACTCCAAGGTCCATTAATTCTTTAATGTGCACCTCTAAGGCTTCTCTAGCTCTTGGGCTGGCTGGATAAGCAGGTCTTCTTAATAAAGGTGGGTAAGGTTTTTCTACATTAAGAATTATATCCACTTCATGTCCAATTATGGCACCTAGTGGCTCTTTGTCAGTTGCAAAGGCATTTTTATACTTAAATAAGAGGTCCATCAATCTTTCTTTCATTTTTTCTTTTAATTCTTGATTGAATTCTGCCTCTTTGAGCTGTTCAGATATAAAAAGTTCCTTTTCTGGAATTTTTTCTTCATTCTTAATAACTGTGATTTGTCTTTTGTTATTTAAGAATCCAAACTTTTGTCTTTTGTTATCTCCTATGGTAAAATATCTATCCTTTTGGTTGGAGATATCTATACCATAGATTGATAAGTAGTCATTCCCAAGTATGAAATGATTACTAGTACAGTTGTCCATTACTACAAACTCTACTTTAATTCTGACACATTGTGAGGGATGAGGAAAAATTAGTGTTAAATCA
Source organism: Austropuccinia psidii (assembly GCA_023105745.1). Taxonomy (NCBI): domain Eukaryota; kingdom Fungi; phylum Basidiomycota; class Pucciniomycetes; order Pucciniales; family Sphaerophragmiaceae; genus Austropuccinia; species Austropuccinia psidii. The sequence continues at coordinate 18,610,346 of JALGQZ010000014.1, read as the reverse complement.
ATTATTCCAAGGGGTTTCATGCTCTCACTTGCACTACTAAATTTGACACCTTGTATTGGCATAAGTTTTTCTTGCCAGTCTGGGACAATGGTTTTTAAATAACTTTTGCCAACACAAGTGCAATATGCTCCTGTATCCAAGTTAACCTTTCCTTCTTGGTTATCAACCATAACAATACTAATACTTGATTTTCCAGCTGTATATCCCATTCCTCTTGCAGGTTTGGTTCTATACATTTTGGCATCTTGTATGTTTGTCAGATTTGTGTCAGATGTTCCAACTTGTGGCAAGTTTGAGTTAACATCCAGTACTTCATAAATTATATCAATATTATTAATTTGTGCATTAATTATATTGATTTCATCACTTTCAGAGCTTTCTGATTCTTCTGTCTCTTTTTCAGAGTCAGATTCTTCTTCTTTGTCATTGTGGTTTTCTGTTTCCACAATTTCATTAATCTTTGCTTTTTTAAGGCAATTATTGGCTAAGTGTCCAATACCTCCACATTTATGGCATTTTCTTTGCTCATTATTGTTGGATGTATTGGGCTTAAAGGATTCTTTTGATTTATCTTTTTTGATAAATGGTTTATTTGGGTTTTTAATGTCCAATTTTTTCCAAGTCCTGCCAATTTTTGTCCTTGTCACTATATCTTCTAGTGCATTTATATACTCTTCTGTGGAGCATGGTTCTATACACCTGCTTCTTAGGGCATGTTCTAGTTCCCCTCCACATTTTTTAAGTATTTTCATATGTACCATCTTCTGTGACATTTCTGGGTACAGTGCATTAAGCCTTTCAACTTGTTTTAAGAACCAAGTTAAAGGTTTATCTTTCTCTGGGTCAAAGAAAGAGTTTTCAAATGCATTTTCTATCTTATACCTCCAGGCATCATTTGCCCACTTGGTGATTATTTCTTGTTTCCACCAAGACCAGGTATTTTTACCATTTGTCTGTCTTATGCCATAATACCATCTTTTTGCAGAATACTCAAATAATGAATGTAATCTTGCAGTGATTAATTCATCTGGTATGGCATAGTCTTCTTGTAACATGTCAATTGTTTTAATAAATGACATGTGGTCATATTCACCTTCTCCTGTGAATGTTGGCCATTCCTTCAATTGAGGTGCTTCTTTCATTAAGACTTGGTTATTGTCTTGGTGACTCAAGTCTGTTATGAAAGGATTTGACAATTCTTCTTTTGTTTTAAAAGGGCTTCTTATATGAGAAAATGGTGTTGATAACTTTGGCATATTTAAATTAGCCTCATTAATTTTATCCATTTTTTCTGTAATAAGCCTTATTTCACTTTGAATATCATCTTTCAGATGCATTCTTGCTTCATCACTTTTTTCCACATGGTCCAAAAGTAATTTTTGGTGTGATGAAGTCTTTTCTTCAAATTTTTCTACAGAAATACTTAATTTATTTAATTTTTCTGTAAGATTGTCAATACTCACATCATAATTGATTGTCAAAGTTTTGTCTTTGATATCTTTTATGTATTTATACAATTCTTGTTGTCCTTGTATTAATTTTTGAGTATTGTCAATTAAATTCTTTGGTTTATTATTTTCAACAATAAACTTAATGTTGTCAATTTCTTTTTTGTTTTGCACAACAATTTTTGTTAAAGAAGATAAATTGTTATTTATTTCTTGTAGTGATAATAAACTGTCTTTAATTTCTTTTAGAGGTAATATAGTATTTTTAATTTCTGTTAAAGTATTTACAACATCTTTGGACAAGGTTATTTCTTTGGGAAATGAGGTTGTCTCATTCTTTGCTCTTCCTTGTCCTTGAATTCCATCAAGGTTCTGGCCATGTTGAAAACATTGTCCATGGCATCCTTTTGGATTCTTGGGATTCTGTAACTTGGGGAATATGGTTTCCTCCAATGCTTTTTCTTGTTCTTCTTCCCTTCTTGGGGAAGTGGGTTGGCTTGAGGCTTGCTGGTAGAAGCTACTGGGGCTTCTTCCTTGGTTGCCTCCCTCTTTTTGGCATGATAATCCTTGATTTTTTTGATTTGAGGTTTGGATGACAGTGGATTCCATCCATTGGAGTATTTCACTATCTCCTCCTCTTTGAGGAACTTTTTCAGGATGTGCCAGGAGTTCATCACTCCTTGGTGTATTTGAGGCAGCATTTCCCAGTCTTTGTCCTTGTATACTGTGTAATACTGCTTGTACTGGCTCATGTAGATGTCTATTTGAGCCCTCTGAATGTGATTTGTACCTATTTGAGTTACTCATACTTAGTTCCAATTCAGGCTCAGATATCATGGGCATTTCTGGGACTTGCCTTTGGGATAAGGCACTTCCTTGTGTGGATTCTGTTCCACTGGGGATATTGCCCTTTCTTTTCCCTTTTGAGGGATCAATTCTACTTCTGAGTCCAGCTCCATCTGATTGGATGGAGTATTGGGAACCTCTTCTGGTAGTCATAATTAAAGAATAAGAAAAAATAAAAGTATTTTAGAATAAAATTCTTTTGTGGCAATTTAAAAAGAGGTGCTCACCTTCAGAGTCTTGGATGGTGGGCCCTGGAAAGTCTAATTTCTTAGCTTTCTTTCTTTTGGTTATAACTGGTGTTGGAGAACTTTGACAAGTTTCTTCCACCAATCTCTCAACAGTAGCTTGGTTGTCTTCTGTTGGGTTATCTTCAAACACTAAAAAAGACAAATAAATATAAGTCTTTTTATAAGAAGTGTTATTTTTGGCAAGATATGGCAATTTTCCACGTAGAAATTGCTTTTATATCTTTAAAAAAGTGAAATAAATAAAGAAATGAATAAAAATGAATAAAAATAACTTTTTTTATTGGTTTTTAATATTTTTTAATATTTTTTATGTATATTTTTATTTTTAAAGGATAAAATAAAAAATGAATATGATTCTTATAAAGTTAAATTATAATAAAAATTATTTTTAATTTATAAAATATCTCTTTTAATCACTAGAGTCACTCAAAGAAAGTTCTTGCAAGTCTAAGGATGTGAAAAACCACGTGTAAGACAGTACAATTGCTTTCCAAATGCCTCAATAGCTTTTAAAATCAATAAAATATAAAATTATTATATAATTTTATGATTATAAATATAATTTATTATTGGATAAACCCAAAAAGAGTCTTTTTAAAGGTCTTTTAAGTAAATATCACGGCCAGGCCCCCAAATGTAAGGTTTGACTATGAAAAAATAAGTAAAAAATTACTAATTTATTACTTATTGTACTCTGAATGTCCTTATAATCAAAGTAAATAAGATTAAAATAATAATAATAATAAAGAAATATTATTATTATGGCGTAAAAATATTATATTATTAAATAAATATAATAATATAAATTAATATTATATGAAATTATAATATTATAAATAATATATTAATATAAAATAATTAATATATTATAAAGCTCTTTATTATTGTTACCAACAAATAATAAAGGCGTAAAAAACTGTTTTTTATAAATAAAAAACAATTAATAACAATAATATTACTAATATTAAAGTTATATATTAATATAAATACTATTTATATTAATTAAGAATTATTAAGAGTAATAATAAGAGAGAAATTATTATAATAAGATGAAATAACCTACTTTTAACACTTAAAATAATAATTTTGAGATATTTTACGCCAAAGGAACATAATACAACTTTTTCAAATTGTATTTACAATAAAAAATAAAGAAAATTACTAAATTTCTTGATTTTACGTGGAAATGAGTTTTTAGAGAGATTTTTAACAAAAACAATTAAATAAATGATTTAATCACGTCAAAATAGATGATTATAGCAAGGTGGTCTTTGGTCTTTAATAATATAACAGTTTTATATATAAAGAATAAAGAAATTACCTTTGATTTAATTGATTTAATGTTTTTGATGCGTCTGAGGGGTAAATAGAGTAAAAAGAGCTCTATTTATAGTAAATACCTCCCTCCTAGAGTCCAACAGGCTTCTAGTAGACGTGTACTGATCATATCCACTGGAATTGATCAATATTTTAAGGTTTGAGGGTGATTACATCATGATCAAACCATATTGCATCATTATTACATCATTATTTAGAGTTATCACTGTAACTCTAGGTTTGATGACATCAGAGGCTTGGCAGAACCCCAAATTTCGTGGATTTTATTAGTTTTAATCATAAACTAATAGTATTCACCAATTTTATCACTCTTAAGACTGTTAAACTTAATTTAAGGTTACAGTATGTGATCATAACAGCTCAATTTAAGCTCAAACTTTGATCCTCAATAACTTTTAAGGTTTTCATGCTACAGCAATTCAGAGAGTGAATTCTGATAGCCTGACATAACCTTATTATGCTGCCAAGAGCTTTTCATTACATCATCAAAACTCTAATTTTGATGATTTTTCTTGTAACTCATCTTTTCTGTTGAAATTCAATATTTTAAACTTCAAACCTTGATTTCAGGGGGTTATACCATGAATTTAATAATAAAAATTACATCATTCTTCACGAATGAACTAGGAGAATCTAACTGTGTATTTTTTTTAAGTTTGGAACACTTTCACAACAAAGTGGTCAACAGCTCTGTTGATTTTTATCAATAATTCACCATAGGTTTTAACCTTGTTTATAATTTGTAAAATAAAGTTCATATCTGTGTTCTTACAGTAATTACGTGGTAACTTTATTTTTGGTTCATCATTCTATCATGTATAGTTTAGAAGATATTAGCTATGATCCTTGAATATATGCGTTGACCAAAAAAGTGCATATATTCAGGATAATTCCTTAAGTATTAACATTGGAAATTAGCTTATTAATTGTTTTATATGTGGATTTTTGTGGGGAATCCACTGGTACAATTTATTCCACATGTTGTTTCATTAGTTTCTGAGATAAATAAGTTTTTATGGTTTTTATAAGGTATTATACCTTATAATTCCTTAAATATTGACTTTACAGATATGCCATAAAAATGGTATATGTGTATTTTTCCATGGAGAAGCCAATGGTATAATTTGTTTTACATGTTGATTCATTGGTTTTTAAGTTAAACCATTTTTAGTACCAATTTATGGTATTTTTTGTATATTTGAGTAATTATTTTTAGTGTATAATTATTCTAATTAATTTTAATATAATTATATTAAAGGTATAATTATTCTGAGTCTCTTTTGTGACCTTATTGGGTATGTGGTCATATCTCAAAGGCTCACAATAATACTTGTCCCAAAAAGACAAGAATTAATCATTAATGCCAATTGAAGGTATAAAATTCAGAAGTGACAGCCAAAATATGCACCCCTTGGGGTATATTTGAAGAACAAATGATATTCCCTAATCCTACAAGAAGTATCAGATTAAAATTTAAATTTGTTGCTATGAATAATTGTACTTCACAACAGTTTATACTTTGAAATGCTTATCTCAATATTTATAATATTGATTATGATAATCATAAAGACAGGTATGTCACCATAGAGGAGAATAAAAGGCAAAAATTTTCTTCTCCACTGAAAAACAGAGAAATAACTGTCATTATACAAGTAAAAGATTTTCATCAAGAACAATTTGTGTCAGATCAATTCATTGAAGCACAAATTAGTCCTGAATTAACACCAGAAATGAAGGAAGAAATTATTTGAATTTTATTTCAATACAGAGAAGCCTTTGCTTCTGATAATGAACCACTTGGGGCTATCAAAGGCCATGAAGTGGACATTATGCTTAATGTGGAAAGACATTAAGACCCACTTTTAAGAATACCAGCTTACCCAGCTAGCCCTAGGGCCCGAGAAGCATAAGAAAGTCATATTAATGAACTAATGAAACTGGGAGTTCTTAGAAAGGTTGGACGCAAGGAAGTAGTAGAGGTAACAACTCCTGTAATCATCACTTGGCATAATGATAAATCAAGGATGTTTGGTTATTTTAGAGCATTGAATACCTACACTATTCTGGATAGGTATCCAATTCCTAGAGTCCATGGGACTTTGACTCAATTATCCCAAGCAAGATTTATTACCCCTATGGATGCTCTTAAAGGCTTCCATTAGAATGTTTCAACACCTCATGCTAGGATAATATTGAGGATTATTGCTGTTTGTGGTATTTATGAATATTTGAGCATGCCTTTTGGTATTAAAAATGCACCCCCCCATTACCAAAGAATGATTAATACCATTTTCCCACATGAATTATCAGAGGGAGGGTTCATAATTTATATTGATGACATTATAATTTGTTCAAACACCTGGCAATTGCATTTAGAGAGACTTTCATTAGTACTTAAGGAAATTCTTCAACTGAACATGAAGATATCTCTTCAAAAATGTAATTTTGGGTTTCATGAGCCGAAAGCTCTAGGACATGTAGTCTCAGGACTGAGCCTTGGTGTTGATAAAAACAAGTAAGCTGCAGTATTACTGAGACAAATTCCCCAGAACAAGAGAGAAATGATGTCTTTCTTAGGGTTTGCCAGTTATTACAGGCAAAACCTTAAAGATTTTGCAATCCATGCCAGATCATTGTACAGAATTTGTGATCAACAAACTGTCTTTGAAATGAAACAGGAGAGGATTGAAAAATATGAAAAGATCAAGTATTGTTTATTATTCTTTTCTTAACATTCTTGGAATTATATAATTATATTCATATTTCAGTCATTGCCACCTTCTTTTTTACTGTCAGTGGATATTGGTGTCCATATCCTTTACTAATTCCATTGTTCTTTCTGGCAGGTTGAAACAGTGAATTGAGGATTTGATAAATTCATTTTACATAAAATGGATATTTACTTCAATAAAATTAATTGACCTGAAGATTTATTCTTACTGCTCATTTTGACATCAAGAATTTGTATTGAATTGACTTTTCCTCATTAACATATTTGACCAATTTATTTTTTTCAAAGATTTTGATTTTCCTCAATATTATTGATTTCAATTTTCCTAAAGATATTGGATCTGTTTTTTACTTCAAGCTCTCATTTGATATGCCTCAAGTTTTTCATATTCAAATCTCAAATTTTATTGTCACTTCACCTTTTTATTCTGAAAGGTATTCCTATTCAAAATTCACCTCCTGCAAGAAAGAAAAGATCTCAGGCCAGAATTGAAGTTATTCTCAATGCAACACCAAGAGTTCCTCTTGATGGCACCCAGCAGTTCCTCAGCTGAGGGCCCAATTAGACAGAGGACCAATCATGCAAGGAGCAGCACTATCCAAGAAGATCAAGCACATTCTCAGGAGTAGTTGGCACTTTTCCAACAATTTCAACAACCACTCTATGAATTCCTGGTTGGGATGATGCAGAGGAGGAGGAGAACTGGGTGGGAGAAGAAGAGTCTGATAGTACCAAGGCTTCCCCTTCTTCTATGGGGGAATCTCAAGGTACTGGAGGGTAAACCCTAGCCCAGTCTAAGAAGCCTGATTCTAATAATTCTGAACCATATTTATTGGCCATAATGAAAAAAAAGAACAAAATCATGTCCAATATTCAAGCTGATTGATCTTCTGAACCTTCAAGACCACCCGTATTTAAGAAACTCTCTATGAAGGCACCACACGTCTTTGAAGGGACTCAACACTTCAAAGACAGAGGTTTTTTTCATTCCACCAAGCCCATATTCCATAATGATCACGCAAAGTTCTGTGAAGTCAGCAAGAAAATCATTGATGCCACTTGTTTTCTCATTGTCAGGGAAGCAAAATTTATTTAGCCTTAACTTTCCAATATCAAATACAGGCAAAGAGAGAAATGGAAAGACTAAATGTCAGGGTGAGTCTATGATAAAGGTGTATATAAGTATTTACAAGCTTTAACTATGACTGTGACACAGTAAAAATAGCTTTAAAAGATGATAAAGTTGATAATAAATGATTTAATTTAAGATATTAAGGGCTTTACTATGGAGATATACTGGTGGTGAGCGCTGTTGAAAGCCCTGGGTGCAGCTTTACCTGTTGGGTTACAATAATAAAGACTACAATACTTTTAATTTAGGAGTATACATGATTATTAACCAAGAATAAAACTGTTTTTGACAGTTTACTACGTAGGTTATTCAAGAGCAGGATGAGGAAAGCTATTCTGGCAGTGAGGAGCCTCCTTTTTATCCTGAAATGGGGTGGAAAGGGTGCTAGACCTTTCCACGTAGAGGAAGTGAAGATTTCTTCACTTTCTAGTACTGGCTTGTGGTTTACAAACAGCCTGTATAGCCTGTATTGGGCTCAGATTTGGTTTTGAAACCACATCTGGGCGGTTTTCACCAATACAGGGTGAAAATTTTCATCTGGGGACCTCACAGCCTGATTCTGACGTGTATGACACGTAGAATGCTGTACAGAAACTGTATGGGAGCCCATTATTGACTGACATATGAGGTATTGAAGTAAAAACATGCTTCTTTGTCTATTTGACACCTCATATTCATGATTATGGGATATTATCCCATGGTAAGGCTGTATATGATAGCAGGTGGGATTTTTACCTTAAAACAGCCATAAGTTTGTCAATACTTGAGATATCAACCTCAAAATGGGTTCAGTGTGTAGCCCTGTATGTGATCTACACAATGGTACCTCATTTGATATGGGTATCATTACATATGACAAAGTTATCCCATGTACAAGACTTTTGTACATTTGTGTGTTTTAGGCAAAAAAGCTGTATTGAGCTTGTTTGCCCCATCACTTCTGCAGTAGTTGAGATATGAGGAAGTAAATGACACCATCAGATAGCCCTGATTGTGCTCTTTCCAAAAAGACCCCACTTCAGGTATCCCACACTAAAACTGTAGAAGTTAGATGAGAGGTGAACGTTTTGTTCACCCTTATTTGGCTTGAAATTGACCATACCTCCAGTAATATTGGTTCTAGCTCAGTTTGGCTGGTACCATTGGATAGCCCTGGTTTAGAGCTTCATTTTGAGTACCCATTTGATGGGGTTAAGCCTCTCCTTCTAGATTTTAGATGAGAGGTGAAAATTAAGGTTTATGCTCAGCAATAACTTTGAGCAGGAATAAATTTGTTATTTCTAGTCCTATGGTGATGGGACTTATATTTTAAGGAAGAGGTGAGTTTCCTCTTTCTTTTGATACCTTTTGAGTTGATTTGGCTCACCTCCATGTTTTGGTGGTATCTTGGCTATACCATTGGTTTATGGTATTTTGGCTGTCATGCTTGTGCTCTGGTTTTGAGTCACAGGCTGACATACACTCCCCCTAAAAAAGGCTCATCATTGATTAGACTGTTCAGTCCTGCTAGAGGCTCTGAATCTCCTTAAATGAAGGTTCCCATCTGGTATGGCATCCTCTGCCAACCATTTGTCTTTATCTGCTGTCTGGTTCTTGAATCTGACTAGGTATTGTCTTTGATCCTTCCCATTGAGTCTGATCTTCCTGGCCCTGATGATCTTACTCACAGGTCCAGGGGAGTCCTCCACTTCCACTATCTCTTGTGGTGTGGGGTTCTTTCTCCTGGAGGGGAATTTATCCTCCTCTGTCTGGAAGTATGGTTTGACCAAACTCACTGGAAAGACTGGATGTTTCCTTGAAAACTCCTCAGTGAGTTTGACTTCCACTGCATTTTTTCCAATCAACTTAATGATAGTAAAAGGTCCTACAAATGAGTCCCTCATCTTTTTAGGTCCTTTGAGATTGTTGAAGTTCAGTGTAGACACTACACCTGGTCCCCTTGCTTGAAGTCAGGTTTTTTTGCCTCAGCTATGCATTTGGCAGCTGTGTCACAGGCCCTCTTCCAGATATCATGGAAGTCTTTGGGTGTGGGGTGGATAGTCAGGAGATTTTTCTTCAATTGATCCACAGGCAACAGGGGGTTCCACCCTTTCTCCACCAGTGCAGGTGTTTTACCTGTGGTGGAGTGTTGGCTTGTATTATAAGCCAGTTGGACTGCTGGTAAGAGGGTAACCCAATCATGGGTATATCCCTCATGGTCCTTGTATTCCATGCCATAGGCACAGAATCTTCTGAGGATGTCCTACATTGTTTGGATCATCCTTTCAGCTAGGCCATCTGTTTGGGGATGGTAAGCTGTGGAAAAAGCAAGGTTGGTAACAAGCATGTCATATAAGTTAGTCCAAAATTCAGATGTGAATTTTGGGTCCCTATCACTAATGATGATCTTAGGGACTCCACAGGTAGATATTATGTTATTCCAAAACAACAGAGCAGTATCCATGGCTGTGTCTTCTTTATGGCATGGTAGACACCTCATGCTCTTGCTGAACCTATCAACTATGATCAGACAGGCATTATAGTTTTCTTTGCCTTCTGGGACAAGTCCTGTAACCCAGTCCATGTTGATGGTTTCCCATGGGTGTTTGGGTTCTTCTATGTGTTGAAGTAACCCATACTTCTTCCCATGTTTCCTATTTGCCTTTTGGCATCTTTCACACGTGTTGATGTATTCACTCAACTCTTGTTCCCACTTGGGCCACCAAGCTGTGCTTGCTACCCTCTCTTTGGTCCTGTCTTCACTCATGTGTCCCATATAGGGGCAGTCATGGCATTCTTGTAGGATCAATGAGAGGTGGTCTCTGTCTACCACTGTGAGTGCACTTGTGTACTTTTCTCTGTGGTAGAGCAGGCCATCTATAAGAAAAAACTTATTGTCCTTATAGGCCCTCAACCAGGGTTCTTCCAGCTGGGTTTCCAGTTCTGGACTCCTGTACTTTTGTTGAAGGAGTTGGAGTAGTATGCTACACTGTTTGTGTTTGGAATAAGACTTCTGTACTGCACTGAAGAATTCATTGTGCAGTTCTGAGGAACTTATTCCCAGTATCGGAGTTTATGTCCCTTCTGAGTCAGTGTTTCCAATGTCAAGGGTACCACTTTCTGGTGCCCATTCAGATAATCTGAAGTTTTTCCTCCTATCTATTTCCATGAAATGGATAGGGATTTTTTGCTGCAACTTCTGGGTCATAAGCTGGATTGCTTTTGACATTGTCCAGTGGCCATCTGCTGAGGCCATCTGCATTGGTATGGCTTTTACCTTCCTTGTATATGATGGTCATGTTCCCTCTATACTCCTGGATGGATATTTGCCATCTCAGAATGTGTCTATTTGTAGTCTTCATGTTTAGTAAAGACTTCAAGGCTGTGCAGTCTGTGTAGACTTCAAAGCCTGCACTCTCCAAATAATAATGGAGTTTTTTTAGAGCCCAGACTAGACATAGACATTCAGTCTGGGGCCCCATACCTGGCTTCTGAATCTTTCAGCTGCCTTGAGATGTAGCAAATTACTCCTTCTCTTGGTTCACCATCCACAATTTGTCTTTGGTGAAGGGCTGCTCCTAGGCCTTGACTGCATGCTGCATCTATATATAACTTGAATGGTAGTTCAAAGTCAGGTAAGATGAGCACAGGTGCATTAGTGAGTTCATATTTGATCCTCTCATATGCATCCCTCCTTTCCTTGGTTATTTCAAAAACTACATCTTTTGAACATAACTTGTATAAACTACTAGTTATGTGTGCAAAATGTTTGATATGGTTTCTATAGTAGCTAGCAAACCGAAGAAAAGATTGCATCTCTTTGATGTTCTTTGGTAATGGTTTTTGCAGTACTTCTGCTAATTTGTTCTGGTCAGTTGCCAGACTAAGACCTGAGAATTTATGTCCTAGAGCTAGTAGCTCTTGTTGGCCAAAATTACACTTTTTGAGTGAAATTTTCAGATTAATGGCTATACATTTACCTAGAACTCTGTCTATGTATTGTACATGGTCTTCCTATGTCTCTGAGTATATAATGATATCATCAATATATACTACCATCCAGCCTTCCATTATTTCTTCTTGAAATATGGTGTCCATCATCCTTTGGAAGTGGGCTGGTGCATTCTTGATGCCAAATGGCATCCTGGTGTACTCATATATACCCATATGGCATATTATCCTGAGTAGCTTCATGGAGTTTGGTTTAACTCCATTTTGGTGGAAACCTTTCATACAATCCATTTTGGTTATATATCTGGCCTTGGCCAGTATATCTAAGGCATGGGGTATCCTTGGTATAGGGTACCTGTGTGCTTTTGTGTAGTTATTCAGGGCTCTGAAATCTCCACACAATCTAGACTTGCCATCATTCCAGGTGATTAGGACAGGGGTGGTGATTTCCACTATTTCATTATGTCCAATCTTCCTGATGACATCCATATCCAGGAGTTCATTGTTATGTTTCTCAATTTCTTTCCTGGTTTCCAGGCTGTCTGGATAAGGAGGTCTCCCCAGCATGGGTGGATAAGGCCTTTCCACATCCAGATATAGTTCTATATCATGGCCTTTGATCTTGCCTAATAGTTCTTCACCAATGGCAAATGCTGGTCCGTTCTTTCTCAGAATCTTCAGTAAACTTAGTTTTTGTTTACTGGTGAGGGTAGTGCTAAACTGTCCCTCTCTGAATTCCTTCAGAAGTTCTTCTAGTGGATCTTGAGAATATATCTGGTATGTGTCAAGTGAAAATTTCTTTTCCTTGTTAGTACCAATGGTGATGTGCCTATTTTTACTGTTGTAAATGTCTATGCCATACATCCTCTGGTAATCTTTTCCCAGTAAAAACCCTTGGATGTGGGCATCATTAAGCACTACAAACTCTGGGTTGAGTTTGATATTACCCTTCCTGTGGGGTATAATTATCTCTTTGATAATTGTCCCAATGGAAGTCATTTTCCCTGATGCACTTTTAAAGTTCTTTGCCTTAGTGGGCAAGAGCTGTTTTTCCCAGTTTGGGAAGGGAGTATCCAGACAGTTTCTGGCCACTATGGAGCAGTGTGCTCCACTATCAATGCTCAGTGGATGCTGAGCATTGTCAATACAAACAGTCATTTTTTTGGCTGTCCCATTTATATATGCCATTCCTTTGGTTGGTGTAACCAGGAATGTTTGTGCATCTTGTGTGTGTTTGAACAAGTTCTTGTTAGCAGTGTCCTGTGGCATGCCTACTTCCAACTGTATGTCCTGGATTTCCAGTGGGGTTTCCTCTTGGTATTCCACTGGAAATTCCTCTCTTTGGTCTTGATCATCCTCAGATGGTTCTCTGATGGCATCACCCATAGAGTCTGAATCAGAATCCTCTGTTGGAGGTTCTTCCTCCGGGACTTTCTCTATGGCATAGACTTTTTTCTTTGCCTTTGGACAGTTGTTGGCATAGTGGTCTGTTGAACCACAATTGCGGCAAGAATCCTTCTTCTTAGCCACTTCTGCCACTCTTTCTCTGGGTTTGTCTTTAAACTCTACCCTGAGTGGTTGTTTCTCTTTGAAACTGCTGCTTCTATATGGGGTGAATTTCCCTATATTAGTCTTTTTGCTTATGTCTTGGAAGGTGTTGGCAATTTCATCTAGAGTGCAATTTTGGTTGCATCTGCATTTTACTGCATGCTCTAGTTCTCCTGGCAGTTGTGTCAGAAGTTTGTGATTCCTCATTTGAATGTTCATCTGAGGATCAATGGCTTTAAGTCTTTTAGGCTGTCTAAGCCACCACTCATATGGATCTTTGTCCACAGAGTACTTGTCATTTTCAAATGACATGGTCTTTTGCCATATCCAAGTTCCATTACTGTACTTTTGGATGATTTGACTCTTCCACCATGGCCAGTTTCTCCTGCCATGGATTTCTTTCATTTCTGTGTACCATATACTAGCATGTCCTTTAAATGAAGTATTCAATCTAGCAGTGATCCAGTAGTCTGGTATGCTTGGTACATCAATGAAGAGTCCATCAATATAATCTATGAGCTCCATATGATCATATTCTCCTGATCCAGAGAATTTGGGCCAGTTTGAGGCCTCAGGAAGCTGTTTCAAGGCTTCCTTCTCTAAATAAGACATTCCAGCTCCATCCTGGTATTTTGATGGAGATCTTGCCTTATTCATCAACATGGAATCTGGTTTGATGTCATCTGGTTGATATGGATTATCCATAACTTGGCCTTGTGGTTGGGGCTTCAAGCTATGGTAGGCATTAAACAACTTGTTAATGTGTTGATCCAGACACTCCCTGTCCCTTGTGCTGTGGTGTTGTTCTTCAAAGACTATATTCAGTCTTTTGTTGGTTTCTTCAGAGGCTTTGCTCAGCTGAGCATATCCTTCTTGAAGATTCTTAACTATTTGTTCCAAGAAGGCTTGAGTTTGTCTCATCCTCTCTTGGCTAGCTTTAATTTCTGAAAACTGATTTGCAGATTGTTCAGTATATTGGGATTCTTGTAACCACAGTTTATCACTGTTGATGTTACTCTCAGATGTGACAATGTTATTTTAAGTCTGAGTGGGGGTAATGTTTCTATTACTAGGACTACTGATTCTAGAGTGGTTTACAACTACTTCTGGTTCTTGTGTACTTCTTTTACCAAATCTAACAGCTTCTGGATCATGGGGTCTGACTCTTTCCTCCTCTGGTTGAAGGAGGCTTTGCTCTTGCCCTTGTTTCCTTGTCTTCTCCTGGAAACTTCCTGGAATTGTGAAGAATGGTGACTCTTGGCCACTGATCTGCTGGTTTCTGAATGGTGTGAAGCTACCGAAGAGCTGATTTGGCCTGCTCCTTGTGAACCTGAAGGAATCTGAGTAGGCCCTGTCTGGGTCAATTGTTCTTCTAATGCTTGGATAGTGGCTTGATTCTCCCTTATCCTCTGTGCCCTTGCCTCCAGGAGTCTGTGCTGCCTGGTAGGATTCCAACCTTTGGTGATTACAATAAGGTCTTTGAAGTCTATCTCTTTGAGACAGATCTTCTGGCAACTTGATCCAAGTTCTGCCCAGTGAGTTGCTAGGTTGAACCTCTTGTTGTCCATGCTCCATTGAAATAAGTCTTTGAGGAGTTGGTGGATCTGAAGAACTTGATCCATATCCTTCCAGTCCTCTGGTTTGAGGTTTCTGTTGAATTGGAGTGTGAAGGGCAAGGTTGATATTATCTCCCTCATTGTTTTGCGATCCACCACTGTGTCCAAGGTGTCCTCTTCCTGGTCTTCTGGTTCTGGACAATCCTTCTCTGTCCTCTGGCTGGTTCCTTTGGAAGCCAAGATCTCTGAGGTATGCAGGGGACATATCAGTGTTTGCAAGCAGTCAAAAACTTTATGTTCTTAGGGTATTTACCTTTGACTGTGCCTTGTACAAATTTATTGTCTGCTGACTTGGGCAGTTTGCCTTTGGAAGTTGCAACTGGGTTAATAATTGTAATATTTCCTGTACAAGTGGTTAAGGTTGGTTTACCTTGTATTGAAGCAGGGATTTGTGGTTTTCTACTCCTCTGAGTGGCTATTGGTGTCCACTTCTTGGCTTTAATTTGGCCTTCACTAAGCCTCTTCCCTTTGCCCTTGCTGTCCTCTCGTTCTGAGGGTGTCACTGGTATGTTGGCCTGTGACTGGGTTTCAAGTGGTATGAAGTTTTCTTCCACTGAATCAAACAGGAAATAGAGGGCTTATGTCAGTTAAGACTTCTGAAAAGGCTGGTTTTGCACGTCTAAGAATGGCCTCTGGGCTTGTATACTATTACAATATGCCCTTGTATTATGACAATGTAATTGAATTAACACATCCATGTCAAAAAATACAGCTTACTGATATGTGGTATACTGTTTGTACACAAATATCTCACAAAATACTTGTAATTAGCAAATATAATCTGTCAAAAGATGGTGTATTACAGGGTAATTGAGTTAGCAATGTGCCCAAACATGCCTCAACTGTTGGTTTATTAGTATGAGCTGTCTTGATTCACTTAAGAATTAAGGATGTATTAGTGGCTTAAAGTGTTTTTATATACAACACATGCCAAAATACTAGTCTTGTGGTTATTAGCCACTTGACAGATACTCTATAATATATGAGTATTTATATAAAAAATTAAAATATATATATATAATATATATTTATAGAGAAAATGACGCCTAAAAAAGGTAAAAAAGGTGTCAATAAATGATAAAAAAGAGAAAAACTTACTTGTAAGGTCCAAAAATAAGTAAAAAACATGGCCAGGCCCCCAAAATGTCAGGGTGAGTCTATGATAAAGGTGTATATAAGTATTTACAAGCTTTAACTATGACTGTGACATGGTAAAAATAGTTTTAAAAGATGATAAAGTTGGTAATAAATGATTTAATTTAAGATATTAAGGGGTTTACTATAGAGATATAGTGGTGGTGAGCGCTGTTGAAAGCCCTGGGTGCAGCTTTACCTGTTGGGTTACAATAATAAAGACTAAAATACTTTTAATTTAATAGTATACCTTTTTATTAACCAAGAGTAAAACTGTTTTTGACAGTTTACTACGTAGGTTATTCAAGAGCAGGATGAGGAAAGCTATTCTGGCAGTGAAAAGCTTCCTTTTTATCCTGAAATGGGGTGGAAAGGGTGCTAGACCTTTCCATGTAGAGGAAGTGAAGATTTTCTCACTTTCTAGTACTGGCTTGTGGCTTGCAACCAGCCTTTATAACCTGTATTGGGCTCAGATGTGGTTTTGAAACCACATCTGGGAGGTTTTCACCAATACAGGGTGAAAATTTTCATCTGGGGACCTCACAGCCTGATTCTGACATGTATGACGCATAGAATGCTGTACAGACACTGTATGGGACCCCAGTATTGACTGAAATATGAGTTATTGAAGTAAAAACATGCTTCTTTGTCTATTTTACACCTCATATTCATGGTTATGGGATATTATCCCATGGTAAGGCTGTATATGACAGAAGGTGGAATTTTGACCTTAAAACAGCCATAACTTTGTCAATTCTTGAGATATCAACCTCAAAATTGGTTCAGTGTGTTGCCGCCTATGTGCTCTACACAATGGTACCTCATCTCATATTGGTATCATTACATATGGCAAAGTTATCCCATGTACAAGATTTTTGTACATTTGCATGTTTTGGGCAAAAAGCTGTATTAAGGTTGTTTGCCCCATAACTTTTGTTCTAGTTGAGCTATGGGGAAATGGATGACACCATCAGATAGCCCTGATTGTTCTCTTTCCAAAAATACCCCACTTGAGGTATCCCACACTAAAACTGTAGAAGGTAGATGAGAGGTGAATGTTTTGTTCACCCTTATTTCGCCTGAAATTGACCATAACTCCAGTAATATTGGTGCTAGCTCAGTTTGGCTGGTACCATTGGATAGCCCTGGCTTAGAGCTTCATTTTGAATACCCATTTGATGGGGTTAAGCCTCTCCTTCTAGATTTTAGATGAGAGGTGAAAATTAAGGTTTATGCTCAGCAATAACTTTGAGCAGGAATAACTTTGTTATTTCTTGTCCTATGGTGATGGGACTTATATTTTCAGAAAGATGTGAGTTTCCTTTTTCTTTTGATACCTTTTGAGCTTATTGAGCTCAGTTCCATGTTTTGGTGGTATCTTGGCTATACCATTGGTTTATGGTATTTTGGCTGTCATGCATGTGCTCTGGTTTTGAGTCACAGGCTGACACTAACTTAATATTAATTAAGTATAATACCCAATATAAGGATAATAATATTCATAAAATAATAAATAACTAAATTAATTTACTGGGGAAAAGTCCCCAGCGGGGAGAAAGAGGGGCTGGTATATGTGAGAATTACCAGCCCTGATCCAGAGGAAGAACTTTCATTAGAGGATTGAATGATTGAATTGAGTCTGGCCAATACAGGTCCTGTACAGATGTACAGAACCTGTACAAGAGGTGTGGTGTATTTGAGTTATCATACAGTCTAATGCTGGTGTATTGAAACTGTATTGGGTGAATTGAAGCTGTACAGATGTTGACAGGCTGTATTGAAGTAACAAGCTGTATGCATGTTTCAGAAAGGAAGCTTGCTGAAACTGAATGCTGATGTAGATATTGGATCTGCTGATTTGAGGTGTTTGAGTGGATGTATTGATGAATACCCTTACCCCAGGTGAGTGGTTGTTACAGTATCCCCCTCTTGAAACTAGTGGGCTCTTGAACACCATGATACCCTGCCACTCTTGAGTGGTGTCTCAATATCCCCACATTTTTTCAAAAAATTTCTTTTTAATTTTCTTTTCCTCTTGACCATTATCCTGAAAATCCTTCTTCAATTCTTCTCTGTCAAACTAAATTGATTGCCCCCTTCTTTCAAGTTTTGAGTAAGTATTCCACTTTGAAATATGCCTTTTTTTTCTTCTGATTCAATCAATATTTGTCCTTGGGGTGTGGCCTTGGAATGTATCCCAAAATGATGGCCACTGAGCTCTTGTACTCAAACAATGATGCCCAATTAGTATATCAAGTTTACTCATTTGGCAAGGTTCAGTCAAAGAAAGTCTTGATAAAGCCTTCAAGGGGTCTTGTCCCCATTGTCCTTGTAAATTGCCTCAAACAGCCCTCTATGATGATCTTGGGCTGTGGCCTCTTCTATGAAGAATCTTGATAAAATTTGATTCCATGGCCTTTTGGGTCTTTTTGGGGTTCTTGGTGATTTTTGGTGATTTGATGATTTATGGCCATTTTTGGACATTTCTGTCTTTTGGGGTCCTACAGTCCATGGGCCGTGGACCATACGCCGCTGTCCATGGGGGCTATTGGATGCCGCCTGGGCCCAATTTCTCTGGGGACCAAGGGGTACCATGGGGCCAACAATTGGCCCATAACCAAAACCTCACCATAAATGGCCTGGACCCATTGATGGGGTGCAGGACCATCAAGATCTTGGCCTCCCCAAAGTTGCAGGGGAGGCCCTGGGTGATGAATTCAGCCCCAAACAGGTATGAATACTCACCTTAGAGGATTTGAGGGGGCCATAATTGAGTTATGGCCCACATTTCCTTGAGGTCAATTTTTTTTGATATGGAGTTGACTGATTCGGATGTCTTGAATCTTCTGCTTGCATATTCTTCAGTCATGAGTTCCAAACTGACTGAACTCATGGAATCTTCTCCATATGCACCTGTCACAGGGGCTCTTCGAAGTGAAGAGGGCCTGGCACTCAGTAAACTGGGACTCACTTATGGAGGGCTCAAAGATATGGTAAGAAGGAATACACTTAAGAGTGTTAAAGATGAATTGCTAAAAGAATAAATGTAAGAAGGGCAGCAACAAGAAATAAGAGTAAGAAATAGAAGAGCCAACTACAAACAAGTCCAAGTCCACTGTTTCAACCTGTCAGAATGGAAAGAGAAGGGTTAATAAGGATATGGCCACCCAACTCATACTGTAAAGGCAAAGAGAGAAAGGGCAAAGACTAACTTAAAATTAAATAATTATAATACCCAAATATAAGGATAAGAATAATTATAAAATAATAAATAAACTAAATTAATTTACTGGGGAAAAGTCCCCAGGGGGAGAAAGAGGGGCTGGTATATGTGAGAATCACCAGCCCTGATCCAGAGGAAGAATTTTCATGCGAATAATTGATGATTGAATTGATTCTGGCCAATACAGGTCCTGTACAGCTGTACAGAACCTGTACAAGAGGTGTGGTGTATTTGAGTGATCATACAGTTCCATACTGGTGTATTGAAACTGTATTGGGTGAATCCAACCTGTACAGGTATTGACAGGCTGTATTGATGAACCAAACTGTATGCATGTTTCAGAATGAAGATTTCTGAAACTGAATGCTGATGCAGATACTGGATTTGCTGGTTTGGGGTGTTTGAGTGGGTGTATGAATGAATACCCTTACCCCTGATGCATGGTTGTTACAGTATCCCCCTCTTGAAACTGGTGGGCTCCTGAACACCATAATACCCTGCCACTGTTGAGTGGCATCTCAATATCCCCACATTTTTTCAGAAAAATTTTCTTCTTAATTTTCTTTTCCTCTTGACCATTATCCTGAAAATCCTTCATTACTTCTTCTCTGTCAAATTCAATTTATTCTCCCCTTTTTCCAAGTTCGAGTAAGTATTCCACTTCAAAATATGCATTTCTTGTCTTCTGATTCAATTAACCATTCCCTTGGGATGTGGCCTTGGGATATATCCCAGAATAAGGACCACTGAGCTCTTGTGCTCAAAAGAAATGATGCCCAATGAGTATATGAAGTGTACTCATTGTTCAAGGCTTAATCCATTGAAAAATTGAAAAAATTTCCTCCAAGGGGTCTTGTCCCCATTATCCATGGAAATGGCCTCAAAAAGCCCTCCAAAGTGCTTTTGGGCTGTGGCCTCTACTCTAAGGAATCTTGATATATCATGATTTTTATGGCCTTTTGGGCCTTTTTGGGTGCTCTGGTGAAAATGGTCATTTTATGATTTTTGGCCATATTTGGCCTTTTTATGCCTTTGGGGTCCTACAGTCCCTGGTCCGTGGACCGTACGCCGTGGTCCATGCGCCGCGGTCCGTGGTCCGTGGGGGTTATTGAAGGCCCCCAGGACCAAAATGGAGCCCCTGGGCCCAAATTTGCTGGGGACCCAGGGTGACCAAGGGGCCCAGAAGTGGCCCAATCATAGATTTCACCATACATGGGCTGGACCCATTGATGGGGTCCAGGTCCATCAAGGTCCTGGCCTCCCCAAAGTTACAGGGGAGGCCCTGGGTGATGATTTCAGCCCCAAAGGGGTATGAACCTTCACCTCAGAGGCTTTGAGGGGGGCAGAATTTAGTTATGGCCCCATTTCCTTGAGGTCAACTTCTTTTTCTTGATATGGAGTGGATTGATTCTGACGTCTTGAATCTTCTGCTTGCATATTCTTCAGTTATGAGTTCCAAACTGACTGAGCTCACTGAATATTCTCTTTCTGAACCGCCACCGTCTGTTCTTCATGGTTCTGGCGTCTTCAGTCGATTGTCCTCCCCTTCCATGGTGTCTTGTGGCCATTTTGATCCCTCCCAAACATATGATTGGTTCAGAGCAGTTGAAGTTCTTGATCCTGCCTGTACTGAATGTTTGGACAAGGGTAAGGATTTCTTTCAACATTACAATCCTCGATCGTCAAAATGCCACTTTTGCTTTGTTGGGAAGAAGCCATGCCGCCGTACCGGATCAACTTTGTCCCAGGTCAGGAGGCACTTATGGAGCAGGAAAGATGGGCCTTATGGGCAGGAATTCCCCATTCTTGAGGAACCTACCTGTCAGGCTGAGTCTATATTGAAGTGGTAATAAGAGTATTTACAACTAGAATTATGACTGTGACACGTAGAAAATTGATTTAAAATAAGGGTTTTGGAATTTTAAGATTATTTATAAGATAATTAAGGGGTTCTACTATTGGATTATAGTGGTGGTGAGCGCTACTGAGAACCCAGGGTGCAATCTTACCAGTTGGGTTACTATAATAAGAGTTACAATAATTAAATATATAATTATACCTGTTTATTACCCAAGAGTAAAACTGTTTTTGACAGTTTACTACGTAGGGTATTCAAGAGCAGGATGGGGAGACAATTCTGGCTGTGAAAAGCCTCCTTTTTATCCTGAAATGGGGTGGAAAGGGTGCTAGACCTTTCCATGTAGAGGAAGTGAAGATTTTCCACTTTCTGGTACTGGCTTGTGGTTTGCAAACAGCCTGTATAACCTGTATTGGGCTCAGATGTGGTTTTGAAACCACATCTGGGCGGTTTTCACCAATACAGGGTGAACATTTTCATCTGGGGACCTCACAGCCTGATTCTGACATGTATGACACGTAGAATGCTGTACAGAAACTGTATGGGACCCTAGTATTGACTGACATATGAGGTATTCAAGTAAAAACATGCTTCTTTGTCTATTTGACACCTCATATTCATGGTTATGGGATAATATCCCATGGTAAGGCTGTATATGACAGCAGGTGGAATTTTGACCTTTAAAAACAGCCATAACTTTGTCAATTATTGAGATATCAACCACAAAATTGGTTCAGTGTGTAGCCGTGTATGTGCTCTACACAATGGTACCTCATTTCATATGTGTATCATTAAATATGGCAAAGTTATCCCATGTACAAGACTTTTGTACATTTGCGTGTTTTAGGCAAAAAGCTGTATTGAGCTTGTTTGCCCCATAACCTTTGGTCTAGTTGAGCTATGAGGAAATGGATGACACCATCAGATAGCCCTGATTGTGCTCTTTCCAAAAATACCCCACCTCAGGTATCCCACACTAAAACTGTAGAAGTTAGATGAGAGGTGAATGTTTTGTTCACCCTTATTTGGCCTCAAATTGACCATAACTCCAGTAATATTGGTGCTAGCTCAGTTTGGCTGGTACCATTGAATATCCCTGGCTTAGAGCCTCATTTTGAATACCCATTTGATGGGGTTAAGCCTCTCCTTCTAGATTTTAGATGAGAGGTGAAAATTAAGGTTTATGCTCAGCAATAACTTTGAGCAGGAATTACTTTGTTATTCGTTGTCCTATGGTGATGGGACTTATATTTTCAGGAAGAGGTGAGTTTCCTCTTTCTTTTGATACCTTTTAAGCTGATTTGGCTCAGCTGCATGTTTTGGTGGTATCTTGGCTATACCATTGGTTTATGGTATTTTGGCTGTCATGCTTGTGCTCTGGTTTTGAGTCACAGGCTGACACTACCCCTGATGCAACTTCTGGATTTTCTCAATGTGAGTGATTTGCATATTTTGGTTGAATTGGTGCTGATATTTTGATGTAGTGACTGGTTTCAGGCAGAGGGATGTGGCCAGATGGACTAATGTTGGAGGGTCCATTCCAACCAGTGGTAGGCCCATACACTACAGCTCAGAAATCATAATCTCAAGGACCAATGCTGATGGAGTGGTGAAAGTAGTGAAGAAACTAAGAATAATTGTTGATTCCCCAACAGATCCAGATGCTGAAGGAAGTGATGAGTTGGATGGTGAAGAAGTTCAAGTTATTCCTCATTCAATTGGCCATCCATCCAACAATTCCTCTTCTCAACCTCTGCCAACACCAGATTCCAAAGTCAAGTTATTCCCAGCACTCCAAGAACCTTCCAACCAATGCTTGCTTCCATCCCTACAGCCCTTCCTCCTCCTTCACCAACTACTTCCCACACCACCAGGCCTGCCTTGAATCCAGCAGTAAGACCATCACCAGTTCAACAGTCCAGAAACTCACCCATAAACATCTCCCATCAACTCCAACCTGTGGCCAACTCCAGCAGAAGAAGAGATGGATTGTCCCCTTTGCCCTTTCCTGCCGCTCAAGTTTTTCAAAGAAGAGAACGTTGGCCTATCCGGGTTACCAGAGAAGATCCCAACCCGTCTAGGGAAAGTCAAGATTCTGTGGCCAGATTGTTCATGCCAATGACAGGACTATTCCAGGTACTGCTTCTGAAGAGATGGCTGCAAAATTTTCCTGGTATGAAGATGAGTTGATAAATGATTTCCAGAGAAATTTTTATGATTTGGGTAGAGATAACTAGTTTTCCTTTTCCTTGTTTGTGTTTGGTTTGACTTCTATCCCCACTCTTATAAATACTAAAAAATGAAAAATAATTGAACCTCCCAATACATGATTTGGGAGGGGATGCTGCTGCTTTAAAGAAATAAAAGAGAGAAAATTATACAAGCAAATAAAGAAAAAAAAATAAAGCAATAAGATAAAATGAGAGTAAAGAAAGAAATAAAGAAAAATCCTTATGGTTGGTCCTTCTTGTGGTGAGTTGCTTGATTCTGGCCAAAAAGTGTCTGAAAAATGAAAACCAAGCATTTGATGCTCACATAGTGGCCAAGGTGATGTTTTACAAGAAGTAGAACCCTCAGGGATGCATACCAGGAGATGGAACTTACTTTCATAACTTCCACTCCCCACCAAGCACCATAAAATTGAAAATAATTGCCATAAATGACTTCTGAGATGAATTGCCATAAATGACTTCTGAAAAGAATTGCCGTAAATGACTTGAAGTAATGAATGTCTTGAATTATGATGATTGGCATAAATTGAAATGATAAATAAAAAGAAAGAAAAGAAAAACAAAGAAAGGAACATTTGGCCATATCTTGATAAGGTCTAAATTGGAGGGTATTGGTGTTGGATGCTTCCTGAACCTGTCCAAAGAATTGACAAGTGCTCACAAATTGGCCAAGGTGATGCTTACAACAACATATGGGTAGAATACCCCCTTAAAGGTGCATGCCAGGAGAGGAACTTACTTTCATAACTTCTTCTCCCCACCAAGCACCATAAATCAAACTCTTGAGGTATTTGGACCAGGCTTGTCTGGATACAATGATTGGAAGTCCTTGACAAGATCTGGTGAGTTGGTAAGGTTTGAAGCTGGTTCCCAAGTGGTTCTTTCTGGGTCTTCACTGAATCCTTTCCACTCTACAAGATACCATAATTTACCTCTTTTGACTTTTGAGTGCAGAACCTGAGCTACTTCCCATTCTTCTTGCTCCTCCACTAAGACTGGTGGTGGCGGCAATTGATGACAATTTGGGATAGTTGAATGCTTGACTGGTTCTAATAAGGACATATGGAATACAGGGTGAACTGTCTCTCATTTCTGAGGCAAATTGAGGTGATATGCATGGCTGCCAATCTTCTTCAGAACTTCAAAAGGTCCCAACCATCTTTCTGATAATTTCTTGGTGGGTCTTGTTGTCTTGATGTTCTTGGAAGCAAGCCATACTTTGTCCCCAGGTTGGAAATCAGGTGGAATTGCTCTATTTCCATCTGCATACTTCTTGAATCTCCTTATTGCTGACTCTAATTCTTCTTTGACAACTTTCTGTACTGATTGGAGTTTTGTTGATAACTTTCCAGCAGGTGAGTCTTGAGAAATATGGATTGAGTCAAAGCTGGGATTTCTTCCATAAATGTTGGAAAAAAGTGATTGCTTGGTTGATGAGTGTTCTGCATTATGATAGGCAAATTCAGCCAGAGGGAGCGAGGTGTACCACTCATCTTGATGATAGCTGACATACATCCAAAGGTACTGTTCTAGTATCTGATTTACCCTCTCTGTCTGTCCATCTGTTTCAGGGTGAAAGGCAGTTGAAAGATCTCTTGATATCTTGAGCTTCTGACACAATTGATTCCAGAATGATGAAACAAATAAGGATCCTCTATCACTGATAATACTGACTGGAAGGCAATGCTTGGAAAATACATGATTAATGAAGATTTGAGCTAAGTCCAGAGCAGTGATTGTTCCATAAGCTGGAATGAAGATTGCCATTTTTGAGAATCTGTCCACAACTACTAAAATTGAATCAAAGTTGTTTGACAGTGGCAATTGAGTGATGAAGTCCATTGATAATGAATTCCAAGGACCAGACGGAATTGCAAGAGGCTTGAGTAATCCAAACTTCTTGTGATGAATGTTCTTGTTTCTTGAACATTTCTGACATGAGGACACATAGTCCTTGATGAATTGATTCATGCCAGCCCAATAAAAATCCCTCTTGATGAGCTTGAGGGTCTTCTCTTGGCCAGGATGGCCAGCCAATGGTGATTCATGACGCTTTTGAAGAACATTGAGATGCAGTTCTCCATTGCTTGGGATTACCACTCTATCTTTGAATAATAATAACTTGGCTTGAGGTTCAAGAGAATAATCTGGAACTGATTCACCTCTTGCTAGTTGCTTGAGTATTTCTTAAATCTGAGAGAATTTCCACTTTGATTGAGAAGAATCTTGACTCTTGAATTCCATCTTGCTTAAATACTTGATGAAAATTTTGAGGATTCTTGCTGATGAAGTCCACCCCCCTCTCTGGGTACACGTTGTCCCGATGTGACAAGGCATCTGGTAAAGTGGACAGCCTGCCTGGGCAGTAAGTGATAGTGAAATGAAATTCTGAGAGAAATTCAGCCCAACGGGCCTGACGACGAGTAAGAACTTTGGAAGACATGAAATACTGCAAGGAAGAGTGGTCTGTAAAGACCTCAAAAGGATTGGAAAGAGAAAGAAGAAATTCCCTCCAGCGCTTGAGAGCCCAAACTATGCCAAGGAGTTCCTTGTCATGAATTTCATAGTTGAGTTCAGCTGGTAAGAGCTTGCAACTATCAAATGCAATGGGATGCTTTCCTGAGTCATTCACCTGACTCAATACGGCGCCCAATGCATAATCAGAAGCATCAGTCTCTACAATAGTAGGTAGAGATGGATTGAAATGGGATAAGATAGGAGAAGAGGTGAAAGCTTCTTTGAGTGCTTGAAACTGACTAAGAGCTTCCTCATTGAAGATGAAAGGAGAATCTTTTTTGAGAAGTGAAGTGAGAGAAGTGAATTTTTTTGGAATAATTTTTAATGAAACAACGATAAAAATTGGCAAAACCAAGAAAAGATTGAAGGGCCTTGATGTTTTTGGGCTGAGGCCAATTGAGGATTTGCTGAACTTTTGAAGAATCCCATTGAAACAACATAACCCAAGTACTCCACACTTGAGGCATGGAATACACACTTGGAGGCTTTGGCAAACAGATTATTTTCTTCAGTGTTTGGAGGACAGAGGCCACATGCTTGACATGTTCCTCCTCAGAACTGGAAAAGACCATAATATCATCTAAATAAACCACAACAAACACATCCAAAAAATCTGCAAAGATATCATTTACTAGATTTTGGAAAGAAGCAGGAGCATTGATCAAACCAAATGGCATGACCAAATACTCATAACTACCATATTTGGTTCTAAAGGCAGTTAAGTGCTCATCCCCCTCTTTGATTCTCAGAAGGTTATATGCACCACGCAACTATATCTTGGAGAACATAGTGGAACTGTTGAACACGGTAAGGAGCTGGTTCATAGGAGGAACAGGGTATCTGTTCTTCCTAGTGACAGCATTGAGTTTGCGGTAGTCAACACACAAACAAAGACCTCCATCCTTTTTCTTGACAAAAAGGACAGGGGCTCCTGTTGAAGAGGAGCTTGATCTAATGAAAGCTTTCTCTACATTCTCTGAAATGTAGGCCCGCAGGGTTTCTGACTCTTGATTTGATAATGAGTAGATAACACCAATTGGAGGTAGAAGACCCTCCAATTCGATATGGTGATCACAGGCGCGGTGTGGAGGAAGTTTCTCTGCCTTCACCGTGGAGAATACATCCAAATATTGGTGATAAACAGGAGGGACTACCTTCAACACAGTTTCCATTTCATCTGGCTCTTCCTCCTCATCCCACTTCTCCTCCAGGGAGGCATGAAAAGATAAAGGAGGAAGGTCCATATCCCCTTGAAAGAGATGAAGTGAAGATATAGCAACATCTTCTCCAACATCTTTTATCTCTTTGAAGACTTCATCTCTTAATGGAAGTAATTACTGAGATGGAATGATGGAACGGATATGGACAGAAGAAAGAAGGGAAGGTGTCTTACGTTCACCAACCAGAGCAACACTGTTGACAGCAGTGGAAAAGTCATTACTAGTAGAAGGAATAATACCACTGGGATCCTTATGACTAGAACTATAGGTGATCAATCCATTTTTCCAATCAATAATGGGATTAAAATGATAAAGGAAATTATAGCCCAATATCAGGTCTTCTCCCTTGGGTGAATCTATGATAAAGAAGTCCCATTCAAAGCTTGGGAAGGAAGGCAAGTCAACTACCCACTTGGTATAATGGGTGATGAACAAGGCAGGGGATTCATTAGAATCCAAAATGAAAAGAGGAATCTTTTCAGGGAGCTCTGACAGAGTCAATGAGTACTTGAGAACAAAATTCTTTGCAATAAAAGAGTTTGTAGCACCAGAATCAATGATAATACTATAAAAAATCTCAGACACAGAAGAGAAAATAAGAATTTTTAAAGATTTCTTGACACTAGTATTCAGAGTGCACAATTTTGCTCTTGAAGGAAATAAGTGAGAACCATTGAACACATCATGATTCCCAATCAGGCTTTTCCCTGCTGGCTATGGAAGCCTTTTGATGATGACCCAGGCTTGTTCTGAGGTCTCTTGAAGCATTTTTCAATTGGGTGCTTTCCACCACAATAAGTACACAACCCCTCTTTAATCCTCCTCTCCTTTTCAGAACCAATTAATTTATTGTCCTTATTTTGATGGGGCTTGTCCTTTAAAGATTGAAATTGCTTGCCCTTCTTGTTCTTCTTCTGGTGAGACCTCTTTGAAGATGAGTTTGGAGGAGGCCTAGATTGATTGGATCCAATGACTGGAGGCTTCTTATATTGATTTCCACACTTTTCTTTTTGCCTCTCATGATATCTTGTGTCTAATTCTGAAGTGAAATCCATAAGTTCTTGAAGAGTATCAAAGGTTCCAGGGTGAGAAGCCAACTGATCCAATAATCTTGATGCCAATCCTCTTCTGTAAACATGGATATAAGCTCTTTCCCCCCAATCTCCAATTCTTGACATTAAGCTTCTGAAAGCTGCAATGTACAAGGAAACATGACCACTTTCCTTCATCCTCAAATTGTCCAACTCTTGTTCAGCTTTCCTGACTTCATTGGGGTCACCAAACAGAGTGAATAATTGAGATTCAAATAATGGCCAATTATTGAGGAGATAAGAAGGGTCTTCATTGGAAATATTTGAGAGATAGGGTTAAATCCAGTTTCCAGCTCTACCAGTGAGACAAGAAGTTGAGTAAAGAAATTTCTTCCTGTCAGAGAAAGAATTTGCTGGTTCATTATGGAAGATTAATTGACAGGATTGGCTAAATGCTCTCAATTTATGAGCTTGAGTACCATCAAAAGAATCAGGTGCCTTCATGGAAGGAGTCTTGAAAGCAGGGTATTTGGAATTGTCCCTGGGAGCAACTGCTTGAGTGAGTTGCCCCATGAATTGGGTCATCTGCTCCATCATCTTGAGGAGACTTGGATCAGTTTGAGAGACAAGAGGTTGACTAGAAAGGGCTAGATTAGAACCCTGAGGCACCTCTGGAGCATTTTCCAAGGCATCTGCCACTTCAGTTTCCCCAGAATCTTCCTCTTCCACAGACTCTTCCCCCTCTTCATCTTCAACTTCCCCTTGTCTTGCTCTTGCACCTTCAGACATGCCAGGGTAGCCACCCAAAAGTCCAGAGAAAGATCTTGATCTTCTAGATTTCATTCCACCTCTTCTTGAGGGTGCTTCTCCTTCCATTGGTGGTCCTCTGTCCAAGTTTGCACTCAGTTGATGAACTGATGGTGTGCGGTCAAGAGGAGCCCTTGCTGTAGGAGTGAGAACAGCTTGAATTCTTTGGGATCTAGTATTTTTGCCTGAGGGACCATGCTGAATTGGCATTTTAAACAAAATAAAATAAAACTTGATGGTATGAGAATAATAATCAGACCTGGGCCAAGTCACTCACAATAAAATCTTGATGAATCTTGAGGAATCAATTCAAATCTTGAGGTGAAATCAAATTCAGTCAATAATCAAATCAATTCAACAATCAACAATCAATTCAATATTCAATCAATAATCAATCAATCAATAAATCAGTGTCTTCAATACGAAATCAAGGTCTTGAGGAATCAATCAATCAATTTAAATTCTTCAGAAATCAATAAAATATCTTGAGGATTCAAAGTAAATCAATAATCAAAATCAGCTCTTGAGGATCAATCAATACCTTGAGAAGTCAAAATCAATCAATCCAATCCAAATAAGAATCCTGAGCCTCTGAATCTATAAACCAATTAATTCCAATGAGATAATCCAATCAATTAAACCAATAAATCAATCCTGAATAAGGCCTGAATGAAAACACAGAAAAAATTGATTTGATAAATGAAATGAAGTGAATGAAATGGTCAGCAATGATTAATAAAGAAGAAAAAAATCAATTTCATATGAATGAAATGAATGAGATGAAATTGATGAGAGAGAAAAAATCATAATCATTAAAGATCATTAAATCATAAAAGATCATAATTGATGAATGAGAGAAATGAATATAAATGAATGAAAGGAAAGAATCAATATGAGTTAATTAATTTAATGTCACAGGGGCTCTTCTAAGTGAAGAGGGCCTGGCACTCAGTAAACTGGGAATCACTTATGGAGGGCTCAAATATATGGTAAGAAGGAATACACTTAAGAGTGCAAGAGATGAATTACTAGAATAAAAAATATAAGAAAGAAGCAACAAAAGGAATAAAAGGAAAGAATAAAAGAGCCAACCACAAACAAGTCCAAGTACACTGTTTCAACCTGTCAGAATGAAAAGAGAAGGTTTAATAAGGATATGGCCACCCAACTCATACTGTACAGGTGAAGAGAGATGTAAGGTGTGGATATGAAACTTTGATTAAAAATCAAGTACTTTTCCTGTCCTCAAAATTTGTATAAGGTAAAATTCAGTTAAAAATAGTATGAAATATTATTTTTAAGAGAAAACACGCCAATTTTATTGTTTATAACTTTATTAGTATAAAAAAATAATATTTTAAAAATTTATCCAAAAAATACTCTTCAAGAGATATTTTAAGGCTACAAAAGAAATTTCTTCAAGAGCAATTTCAATTGGAATTAATTGAGAAAAGAACTGAATGCCCAAAAGTGACCAGAGTGAATTTGGAAACAAAGTTGCAGAGTTTACAGTGATGAAAGATGCTTTAATTCACTTTTGGGGTGGTTCAGGGGTAAAAATGATTATAAGAGTTACAAACAATGATTATGATGATTTTTTCACGTGGTTAAAAGGATTAAAATGATTTAAAAATGGTGGTTGCAATCTTTGATTGATTGGTTTAACAGTGTTTAAGCTAATTAATAAAAGGAAAAGATTCTAACATGAAGAGAAAAGTGGGGCAAAGAAGACATTCTTTTATAACCATCAATTCTCTTACTCCAAAAGGAAAATTTACTCTTGTCAGTCGTGAAAAACAGTCTGACAACAGAAAAGCCAATTATGGCATCATTGAACCCTGGTTTAAACCAAAAAGGGCTGGTTTAAGCCATTTTTAGACATTTTTAGCCATTTTAGACCCTTAAATCAGCCATTACTATAGCAATACCAGGCCTAGAGCCTGAAAAACACGTCAGAATGTTTGTAAGAGGCGTAGAAACCAGTTAAAACTGTTTTTACTATTGTTGTTTTATCTTAAGGGTAGTTTTACCCTCTTGGCAACAGCTAAAACTACCCCAGTTGGTATCAAAACCTCATCATCAATTGAGTCCACAGACCCTGTAACTCAATTCCAGGCCAAAAGTGATGAACTTTTGCGTGAATTTTGACATCCCACGCCTGTCAGCAAGGATTTTGGGGGTCTAGCTCCCCCTTAGAGCTGGAGTTCCTTTTCCCCCCCAAATTTAATCTTTCCAATTTATTTTTCCTTTACTTCCTCATCATGTATTATACTTATAATTTATATATGTCATTCAATTCAATTGTACAGTACAATACAGTAATAATTGACACCTCATATGTAAATCAAAGATCACTTATGTAAGACACACACACATTTTGACATTTCAATTGAATTCAATTGAAAATACTTCAATTCCTCATAACTTCTAAACTAAACACAACACCTCAATTTTAACAAAAAAATTGATGGTTAACACCACATGTGGTGTGAATTAAATTAAGGCTTTGAGGATTTTCAACTTTTGTATTGAAAATACTAAAAACTTAATTTAAGCTTATTTGGAGTTGAGTTACAAGAATTTCACTCAGAGGTGACCCCACCTGATTTTTTATGAGGAATCCAATGGTGAAATAATTTTTATGTATTTATTTATTGGATAAAAAGCTATAATAATTTTTATTTAAATTTTTTCCAATTTTATTTATTTTTCACAATTTTGTTAAAATTTCATTTTTACTTAATTTTTTCAAGTATAAATATAATTTTATACTTAAAAAATTTAATGTATTTTTATTTTTAAATTGTAATTAATTTTTTATTTTTAATATAATTTTATATTTATATTTTGATTTTTATCTTAATAATATAAATAAATCTATTTTATTTATATTAATATGTTATTTTTTATATTTGTGGTCTTTTGGGTATATGAAATTACCTCTAAGGCTCACATTCCCTCCCCCTAAAAAAGAATATTACTTTGTAATATTGGTGTTTCTAGTGTGTCTGAATCTCCTGAGGAGTTTGGTAGCTTCTGGTATAACCTTTTCTTCTAACCATTCATCTTCACAAGTTGGGTCACTGTACCTAACAAGGTATTCCCTTACTTTCTAGGTTCTTAATTTCCTTTCTTTAAGAACTTTGGTAATTTTCTTCGTACCAGATGTCTCAATAGGAGGTATAACTTGAGGAATCTTATTCCTCAAGGGAAATTTCTCGGCATCACTAGATTTATATGGCTTTATCAAGCCTATTGGAAATGTAGGGTGCTTATTGCTAAGTTCTTCAGATAACTCTACTTCAACAGCATTTTCTCCATGGAGGGCCTTAATCACAAAAGGTCCTGCAAAGGAGTATTTCAACTTTTTACATCCTTTGATGTTATTGAAGTTAGTGGTGGATACAAGAACTAGGTCCCCCACTTTGAAATCTGGAGTTGCATGTGATTTATCCCATTTATCTTTAGCATATGCAAAAGAGTCCTCCACGCATCTTACTGCATGCTTTCTAGCTTTGTCTAGCATTCCTTTGAAGCTAGCAGCTGTGGGATGTATTTCAATTAAATCCTTCCTTAAGGAATCTTGGGGTAACTTGGGGTTCCATCCTTTTTCTAGAATAGCAGGAGTATAATTGGTACTGGCATGGATTGATGTTTTATATGCTAATTCCAGTGCTGGAAACAGAGTACACCAATCATGGGTAAATCCATCACAATCTTTGAATTCAAGGCCATATGCACAAAATCTTCTCACCATGTCCTCTAAGGTTTGGATCATCCTTTCAGCCAGGCCATCAGTTTGTGGGTGGTAGGCTGTAGAGAAAGACAGTTTAGTGCCAAATAATTGGTGAAGATTTGTCCATAGTGCTGAAGTGAATTTGGGATCTCTATCACTGATGATATTTGTAAATATCCCAGTCCATGACACTACTCTATTCCATATCAGAAGAGCTGTATCCATGGCTGTATCATCTTTGTGACATGGTAAAAAGATTGGGGTTTTACTGAATCTGTCCACAATTACTAGGCAAGGATTATAGCTCCTGTCACCTCCTGGTGGTAGGCCAAGTAACCAATCCATATGGACAATCTCCCAAGGTCTGTTTGGTTCTTGGATTTTTATTATATTTCCAAGTCTTTTGCCAGTGGATTTATTTGCCTTTTGGCATCTGTCACAGGTTTTGCAATACTCTGCAACATCTTTCTGCCACATTGGCCACCATATGCAGGTCTTTACTTTTTCTCTTGTTCTGTATTCAGACAGATGTCCTGAAAAGGGAATATCATGGCATTCTTTCAGTACAAGAGTGATTAATTACCTGTCTACAACTGTAATGACACATGTGTGCTTGGTTCTGTGGTAAATTATACCATCCAGTAGGTGAAATCTTCCTTCATCATAAGATTTCCTCCATATTTCATCCAAGGCATGTATTAGAGAGTTGTCTTTACAGTCTTTGTTATTATGTATATCTATCCCATACATGATTAAATAGTCATTTCCCAATATAAAATGGGTACTAGAGCAATTTTCCATAAAAACAAATTCAACTGTGATTCTTAAATTCCCATTTATGTGTGGGAATATGACATTGGTCTCAAAGATTCCCAATTCTTTCATTGGGTTACTTGCACTGTTGAATTTTATTCCATCAATTGGTAAAAATTGGTCTTCAAAATTTGGTACACAAGTCTTAAGAAAAGATTTTCCAACACAAGAGCAGAAGGCTCCTGGGTCAAGCAAAAGTTTGGTGGGCTTGTTTTCAATCACCACTTCTGTTAAACAGGAGTTACCAGCTGTATAACCTTTCCCTCTATTTGGTTTTGTCTTCATAAGTTGTGCATCTTGAACTTTTGATGAATCAACTTGACCATTGCTCAATTGTGGCAAGTGGGAATATGATTCCATGATGTCAAAAGTGGCATTGATATTTTCTATATATTTTGAAGATTCAGAAAATATGGATGACTTATCATCTGAATTGTCTTCAGTTATGTCTTCTTTTTTAACATCTGGTTCTTTTTCAATGTCAATTTCATTGATTTTCCCCCTTTTTGGACATGTATTGGCCAAATGGGGGGTGCTTTGGAAAATATGGCACTTTCTGACTATATCTGCAGATTGATATTTAATATTACTAGAATTTTCTTTGGGGTTTTTGTCCACAGAATCTTTCCAAGGTGTATTAAACCTTGTTTTGGGATTCACCCTACTAGAACCAATTTTGGTTCTGGTGGTTACTTCTTCTAGTATATTGATAATATCCTCTGCTGAAGATTGTTCAGTAGTCCTGCTTCTTACAGCATGCTCTAAGTCACCTCCACATTGTCTCATAATTTTCCTATGGATCATAAATTCTGACATGTCAGGATATAATGCTGTAAATCTGTCCTTTTGTTGGCAAAGCCATGGTAAAGCTTTGTCTTTATCAGCATTAAATCTGGCAGATTCAAAGGCTGTTTCAACTTTAAAACTCCAAGCATCATTTGCCCATTTGTTGATGATTTGGGTTTTCCACCAAGTCCAACTCTGGTGTCCATGTGCTTGTCTTATTTTGATGTACCATCTGTGAGCTGATCTGGTAAACAAGGTGTTGAACCTGGCTGTTACCAATCTGTCTGGTAATTCAAAATCCTCTTTGATCATGTCAATACCTCTAATGAATTCCATATGGTCATACTCTCCTTCACCACTGAAGTGAGGCCATTCTTTAAGTTTTGGAACTTCTTTCAAGAGTGCTTGGCCCATTGATGGTTCCAAGTTATGAAAAGAAGTGGATAATTCATTTTTTAATTGTGAATTATCAGGATCCAATACTTGTGGATTTGGAATTCTTGTGCCCTCATTTTGATTTAGAGGTGTAGACATTCTTGGTAAGGTATTCAGTATTTGTTCAATGTCATTCATTTTACTGTTGCTACACCTTTGGGAATTTCTGTATTCATGTTGGAAGCTTTGTATTAAATTTATTACTTCAATTTTATACATGTCTTCCTTATGTGTCAGTTCTTGCCATAACTCTCTCTGTCTTGTATTATCAGCAGTGACTTGATTCAATTTCATTGATAATTTTGATAGTTCTTCTTGTGAAGCATCAAAACACTTTTTCAAGGCAATGGTATATGTCTTTACTTCAGTAAATGAATTTGAAATGTCATCAAGGACTTTCTTGTTATCTGTCTTGATAATATTTATGGCTTGTTTAATTCTTGTTTCAATTATGTCATCAATATTTAATTTAGAATGGTTATCTGTTAATTCTTTAATAATGGCAGATTGTTCATTTATTTTATTGCTAGAAGAATTATCATTATTGGAATTTATAATTGTTCTCAAAACTTTTTCAAAACACATAAGTGTTTCATTAATTTGGCACAGACTCAGGTTGTTTGTTTTAATGTTGTTACAAATGGTTTCATTTTTATCAGAAAGATGTTTTTTCACGTCATTTATAGCATTATACAACTCTGGGATTTAATCAAATATGTCAGAAATCATTTCTGGAATCTTAATCTGGCTTCCTCCTTCTTCTGTAATTCCATCATGGTTCTGGCCATCTGAAATACATTTTCCATGGCATCCTGTCAAATCTTTGGGATTCTGTAGCCCTGGCTGTAAGGCTTGGGGATGGTGCCTTCCCTTTGCCCTTGTTTGGAGTTTGTGGCTGCTTTTTCACGTTGGAATTGCTGCTGCTGGCCACTGGGGCTGTTTTTGGCACTGGTTTGGGTGGTGGAGGGTTGTTTTTCCTCCATTCTAGTGTCAAAAGCATCATGTTTTTCTTCTCCATCAATGGATGCCATCCATTGAGCAATTTGCAAGTGTTGGGATGGCCCAAGAATTTTCTTACTGTCAGGTAAGAATTCATGCAATTCTTCCACAGGTCTGCAAGGATCTGGTACTCCTTGAATTGAAGTGCATTGTTGTATGCACTGTGGCTGGCTTTGTATATGTCCACAG
Source organism: Austropuccinia psidii (assembly GCA_023105745.1). Lineage (NCBI taxonomy): Eukaryota > Fungi > Basidiomycota > Pucciniomycetes > Pucciniales > Sphaerophragmiaceae > Austropuccinia > Austropuccinia psidii. The sequence goes on along the minus strand of JALGQZ010000014.1, from coordinate 18,574,530 downwards.
AGGCTTGTTGTGGCGGTGTCAGCTCTTTTTGAAGGTAAAATAGTATTATCAGCTTCAGAATGACCTAATTTAGTTGTTTGGAAGTCATCAACTGACCCTTTTCCTTCTGTACCTGGTTGGCTTCTGCCATAATCACGTCTATTACCTTTCTGGGAGCTGCTTGAGGGGTGGTAGCTGGCTCCTGACCTGGTTGAAGGCATAATTATGGTTAAAAAGGCTTAAAATAGTAATTTTACGTCAAAAAACTTACTATTGGCCAAATCTTTGGCTTTCTGAAGAGTATTACTTATGTCCAAGTTAATCAATTCAGAAGATATTGGTTCAGGTTGGTTATTATGAGTCACAATAACAGTACTATTATGGTCTGAATTAATAGTACTAGCAGGAATAATGCTGGTGACTGTTGAGGCTGTTTCAATGTTTTCTTGTCTTACCATGTTGTCAGATACTAAAATTAATGAAAAAACCAATTATTTAATCAAAAAAAGGATATTTCAAAAAAGAAAGAAAAATTTAAGCCTCACTTATAATATGAAAAATATTATTTTTTATGGATTTTTTTGAATTATAAGTATTTTTTATATGTTTTTAAATTTTTCAATATAAAAAAAAGATTTAAAAGGAGTAAAAAAATATGTCAAAGGTATAATATCATGGCTGGGCCCCCAAATGTAAGGTGTGGATATGAAACTTTGATTAAAAATCAAGTACTTTTCCTGTCCTCAAAATTTGTATAAGGTAAAATTCAGTTAAAAATAGTATGAAATATTATTTTTAAGAGAAAACACGCCAATTTTATTCTTTATAACTTTATTAGTATAAAACAATAATGTTATAAAAATTTATCCAAAAACTACTCTACAAGAGGTATTTTAAGGCTACAAAAGAAATTTCTTCAAGAGCAATTTCAATTGGAATTAATTGATCAAAGAACTGCAAGCAGTTAATTAAAGAACAAAGTCTTTAAAAAGAATATTAAAGAGAAAACAAGCCCAAAAGTGACCAGAGTGAATTTGGAAACAAAGTGACAAAGTTTACAGTGAAGAAAGATGCTTCAATTCACTTTTGGGGTGGTTCAGGGGTAAAAATGATTATAAGAGTTAAAAACAATGATTATGATGATTTTTTCACGTGGTTAAAAGGATTAAAATGATTTAAAGATGGTGGTTGTAATCTTCGATTGATTGGTTTAACAGTGTTTAAACTAATAAATAAAAGGAAAAGATTCTAACATGAAGAGAAAAGTGGGGTAAAGGAGACATTCTTTTATAACCATCAATTCTCTTACTCCAAAAGTAAATTTTCCTCTTGTCAGTTGTGAAAAACAGTCTGACAACAGAAATGCCAATTATGGCATCATTGAACCCTGGTTTAGACCAAAAAAGGGCTGGTTTAAGCCATTTTTAGCCATTTTTAGCCACTTTAGACCCTTAAATCAGCCATTACTATAGCAATACCAGGCCTAGAGCCTTCAAAACACGTCAGAATGTGTGTAAGAGGCGTAGAAACCAGTTAAAACTGTTTTTAATATGGTTGTTTTATCTTAAGGGTAGTTTTACCCTCTTGGCAACAGCTAAAACTACCCCAGTTGGTATCAAAACCTCATCATCAATTGAGTCCACAGACCCTGTAACTCAATTCCAGGCCAAAAGTGATGAACTTTTGCGTGAATTTTGACATCCCACGCCTGTCAGCAAGGATTTTGGGGGTCTAGCTCCCCCTTAGAGCTGGAGTTCCTTTTCCCCCCCAAATTTAATCTTTCCAATTTATTTTTCCTTTAATTCCTCTTCATGTATTATACTTAGAATTTACTCATGTAATTCAATTCAATTGTACAGTACAATACAGTAATAATTGACACCTCATATGTAAATCAAAGTTCACTTATGTAATACACGCGCACATTTTGACATTTCAATTGAATTCATTTGAAAATACTTCAATTCCTCATAACTTCTAAACTAAACACAAAACCTCAATTTTAATACAAAAATTGATGGTTAACACCACATGTGGTGTGAATTAAATTAAGGTTTTGAGGATTTTCAACTTTTGTATTGAAAATACTAAAAACTTAATTTAAGCTTATTTAGAGTTGAGTTACAAGAATTTCACTCAGAGGTGACCCCACCTGATTTTTTATGAGGAATCCAATGGTGAAATAATTTTTATGTATTTATTTAATGGATAAAAAGTTATAATAAATTTTATTTAACTTTTTTCCAAATTTCTTTATTTTTTCACAATTTTGTTAAAATTTCATTTTTACTTAACTTTTTCAAGTATAAATGTAATTTTATACTTACAAAATTTAATGTATTCTTATTTTTAAATTGTAATTAATTTTTTAGTTTAATATAATTTTATATTTATATTTTGATTTTTATTTTAATAATATAAATAAATTTATTTTATTTATATTAATATGTTATTTTTTATATTTGTGGTCTTTTGGGTATATAAAATTACCTCTAAGGTTCACAAGAGAAATTCCAAGACTAACTTAATATTAAATAAATATGATACCCAAGATGAGGATAATAATATTCAAAAAATAATAAATAACTAAATTAATTAACTGTGGAAAGGTCCCCAGCAGGGAGAAAGAGGGGCTGGTATATGTGAGAATCACCAGCGCTGATCCAGAGGAAGAATTTTCATTAGAGGATTGAATGATTGAATTGAGTCTGGCCAGTACATGTCTTGTACAGCTGTACAGAACCTGTACAAGAGGTGTGGTGTATTTGAGTGATCATAAAGTTTAATGCTGGTGTATTGAAACTCTATTGGGTGAATCCAACCTGTACAGATGTTGACAAGCTGTATTGAAGTACCAAGCTGTATGCATGTTTCAGCAAGGAATATTTGTCAAACTGAATGCTGATGCAGATAGTGGATCTGCTGATTTGAGGTGTTTGAGTGGGTGTATTGATGAATAACCTTACCCCTGGTGAGTTGTTGTTACAGTTTTTTACAACAAAATAGAAGTTCAGGCTTCAAGTGAGATATCCACTATGGGTGTACCACAAGTGTATGTAAGAATACCATAATATCAAGTGCCACAAACATGCATAACATTATTCTTATTGTATATCCAACATGGGATTTCTCACATTCCCAGTATTTTGGTGTGAAATTTATAAAAACAAACATTTTCACAGATCTTTTATGTGGTATTGATTATGTGGTAGTGAAGTATTTTCCATACTACCACCTAAAGAGTTGATTTGAGGTTATTCACTCTTTGGAGCTACCCTTGGTCAAATTTTGGGTAGAATTCAAATCTGGCCTTAAATCCATGGATTTACTTGCTCAATAAAGCGTTATTCATCTTTTCTGAAATCAAAAATGATCAATTTTGAATATATGAATAACTCATGAGTTATGCATAGTTCAGAATTTTATTAAAGAGAATTGTGGCCTATTTGGGTATGTAAAATATACCTCAAGGCTCACATTCCCTCCCATCAAAAAATAAAATTGTATTGCAATTTTATTAATGGTATCCAGAAAAAAAGGCCCAAAAGGGCGTTAATGTTCATTGTCCAACCTCTTTACATCACCCAGATCAATTAATTTTAAAGCAAGTTCATAGACATTTTCAGGCTTGTGGCCTTCTTTCATGTCTAAATCTTCTCAAGAGTCTATCTGAGTCAGATATTTCTGATTCTGCCAGCCATTCCTCTTCATGTACTGCATTTCTAGAACTGAAAAGATATTCTCTTTGATTTTTACCCCTAAGTCTCCTCTCTTCAATGACTTTCTTTATCTTTTTGTTCAAGGTTTTATCAAGCTGACTGGAGGGTGGGGTTTTTATTTTCCAATTCACAAATTAATTCCACTTGAACTGCATTTGTTTTATTTAAAGAAAAAATAGCAAAAGGTCCTACATAAGAATCTTCAAGTTTCTTTGGACCTTTGATATTATTAAAGTTCAAGGTGGAAACTAGAACAAAGTCCCCTACTTTGAAGTCTTGTACTTTATGACTCTTGTCCCACTTCTGTTTTGCATAATCAAAAGCATCATCCATACTTTTTTTTGCATGATGTTTTACTTTATCAAGCATTATCTTGAAGCTGGAAGCTGTAGGATGAATGTAAATCAAGTCTTTCCTCAGTGTGTCTGCTGGGGGTCTTGGATTCCATCCTTTCTCTAGCATAGCAGGAGTTTGTCCTGTGAAAGAATGGACTGATGTCTTGTATGCCAATTCTAATGCAGGTATCAGAGTGCACCAGTCATGGCTAAAGCCATCTGAGTCTTTGAATTCTAATCCATAAGCACAAAATCTACCCATAATGTCTTCTAAAGTTTGAATCATCCTTTCTGCTAGCCCATCTGTCTGAGGGTGATATGCTGGAGAGAATGATAACTTAGTCCCAAACAATCTATGAAGATTGGTCCAAAGTGCAGATGTGAACTTGGGATCTCTGTCACTTATGATATGCTTAAATAATCCTGTATGGGAAATGACTCTAATCCATAGGAGAAGAGCTGTATCCCTAGCAGTGTCATCTTTATGAAATGGTAAGAATATTGAAGTTTTGCTATATCTGTCTACAATGACTAAACAAGCATTATAACCTTTGTCACCACTTCAAGGGGGTGCCGTGACCCAATCCATCTGACCAACTCCCCAAGGGGATTTTGGTTCTTGAATATGAATCATCAGTCCAAATTTCTTGCCTGTACGCCTGTTTGCTTTTTGGCATCTATCACAGGTATGGAAATATTCAATGCTTCCTTTCTCCAAGATGGCCACCATGCACAGTTCTTTACTTTTTCAAGTGTTCTGTCTGGTGAAAGTTGTCCAGAGTAGATGATATCCTGGCATTCATGAAGAATGGTATTAATAAGTAATCTGCTACACATTGTCATTACACAAGAATGTTTTGTTCTGGGGTAAATTATACCATCAAACAAGTGAAATCTTCCTTCAGAATAAGAATTCTTCCAAACTTCCTCCAGTGCCTTGACTAAAAATGAATCTTTGCAGTCTTTATCTATTAAGGAAGTCAGGATATGTCAGCCTGTGACTCAAAACAAGAGCACAAGCATGACAGCCAAATACCATAAACCAATGGTAAAGCCAAGATACCACCAAAACATGGATCTCAGCCAAATTAACTCAAAACGTATCAAAGGAAAGAGGATAATCACCTCTATCCAAATATACAAGTCCCATCATCATAGGAAAAAGAATAACAAAGTTATTCCTTCTCAAAGGAATTGCTGAGCATTAACCTTAATCATCGCCTCCCATCTGAAATCCAGAGGCAGAGGCTTAACACCATCAAATGGGTATTCAAATTGAAGCCCTCCGTCAGGGGTATCCAATGGTACTAACCAAACTGAGCTAGCACAAGAACTACAGAGGTTATGACCAAAATAAGGTCAAATAAGGGTGATTAAAATATTCACCTCCCTTCTAACTTCTACAGTTTTAGTGTGAGATAGCTAAACTGGGGTCTTTTTGGAAATGTAACACTCAGGGCTATCAAATGGTGCCATTCATTTCCTCATATCCTATCTAGAACAAAAGATATGGAGAAAACAAGTTCCATACAGTTTTTGGACAAATCATAAATGGGTACAAGAAAACTTGTACATGCCATAACTTTGATATATTTAATGATAACCATACCAAATGAGGTAAAATTGTTTAGATCACATCCAGGGCTATACAATGAACCAATTGTAAGCTCAATATCTTAAAAACTGACAAAGGTGTGGCAGCTTTAAGGTTAAAATCCCACAGTTTGGCCAATAAAACCTTACAGTGGGAAACTATTGCATAAGTATGATTATGAGGTGTCAAAAAGACAAAGAAGTTTGATTATACTTCAATACCTCCTAGTGTAAGGTGTGGATATGAAACTTTGATTAAAAATCAAGTACTTTTCCTGTCCTCAAAATTTGTATAAGGTAAAATTCAGTTAAAAATAGTATGATATATTATGTTTAAGAGAAAACATGCCAATTTTATTCTTTATAACTTTATTAGTATAAAACAATAATATTATAAAAATTTATTGTTTTACCAACAATAAAAATGTATCCAAAAAATACTCTACAAGAGATATTTTAAGGCTACAAAAGAAATTTCTTCAAGAGCAATTTCAATTGGAATTAATTGAGCAAAGAACTGCAAGCAGTTAATTAAAGAAAAAAGTCTTTAAAAAGAATATTAAAGAGAAAACATGCCCAAAAGTGACCAGAGTGAATTTGGAAACAAAGTGACAAAGTTTACAGTGATGAAAGATGCTTTAATTCACTTTTGGGGTGGTTCAGGGGTAAAAATGATTATAAGAGTTACAAATAATGATTATAATGATTTTTTCACGTGGTTAAAAGGATTAAAATGATTTAAAAATGGTGGTTGTAATCTTTTATTGATTGGTTTAACAGTGTTTAAACTAATTAATAAAAGGAAAAGATTCTAACATGAAGAGAAAAGTGGGGCAAAGAAGACATTCTTTTATAACCATCAATTCTCTTACTCCAAAAGTAAAATTTACTCTTGTCAGTCGTGAAAAACAGTCTGACAACAGAAAAGCCAATTATGGCATCATTGAACCCTGGTTTAGAACAAAAAGTGCTGGTTTAAGCCATTTTTAGCCATTTTAGACCCTTAAATCAGCCATTACTATAGCAATACCAGGCCTAGAGCCTTCAAAACACGTCAGAATGTGTGTAAGAGGCGTAGGCACCAGTTGAAACTGTCTTTACTATGGTTGTTTTATCTTAAGGGTAGTTTTACCCTCTTGGCAACAGCTAAAACTACCCCAGTTGGTATCAAAACCTCATCATCAATTGAGTCCACAGACCCTGTAACTCAATTCCAGGCCAAAAGTGATGAACTTTTGCGTGAATTTTGACATCCCATGCCTGTCAGCAAGGATTTTGGGGGTCTAGCTCCCCCTTAGAGCTGGAGTTCCTTTTCCCCCCCAAATTTATTCTTCCAATTTATTTTTCCTTTAATTCCTCATCATGTATTATACTTATACTTTACATATGTAATTCAATTCAATTGTACAGTACAATACAGTAATAATTGACACCTCATATGTAAATCAAAGTTCACTTATGTAATACACACGCACATTTTGACATTTCAATTGAATTCATTTGAAAATACTTCAATTCCTCATAACTTCTAAACTAAACACAACACCTCAATTTTAATACAAAAATTGATGGTTAACACCACATGTGGTGTGAATTATATTAAGGTTTTGAGGATTTTCAACTTTTGTATTGAAAATACTAAAAACTTAATTTAAGCTTATTTAGAGTTGAGTTACAAGAATTTCACTCAGAGGTGACCCCACCTGATTTTTTATAAGGAATCCAATGGTGAAATAATTTTTATGTGTTTTTTTATTGAATAAAAAGTTATAATAATTTTTAGTTAACTTTTTTCCAAATTTATTTATTTTTTCACAATTTTGTTAAAATTTCATTTTTACTTAATTTTTTCAAGTATAAATGTAGTTTTATACTTACAAAATTTAATGTATTTTTATTCTTAAATTGTAATTAATTTTTTTATTTTGATTATAATTTTATATTTATATTTTGATTTTTATTTTAATAATACAAATAAATTCATTTTATTTATATTAATATGTTATTTTTGTATTTGTGGTCTTTTGGGTATATGAAATTACCTCTAAGGCTCACACCTAGTTAAGTCAAATACAGAGGTCCATACAGTTTCTGTACAGCTTCTGACGCGTAAGAAGCACCAGAACACACCTGCAAACTCCATTGGTGAAAATGTTCACCCTGTATAGGGTAACAATGACTAATTGTGGTTCTAAAACCACATTTCAACCCAATACCAGTCTGTATTGAGTGTATAGAACCACAAACCAGCCACAGTAGTAAAAACTTTCACTAGGTGGTCGTGTGCGGAGGGAATTCACCTCCCACTAGCCCAGAGCAAGATAAAAGGAGGCTTTGCCCCACCAGGAAGCTAATACAGCATCCTGTTCTTGATATTCTTACATGGTATAACTTCTCAAACAAAGTAGTACTCTTAGAATTTAACAGGTATAATTATAAATTATAATTATTGTAGGGTTTATTATTGTAAACCAACAGATAACAACTGCACCCAGGGCTATCAACAGTACTCACCATCACTAAATTCATTTAGTATAGCCCTTTTAACCATCTATTATCTTAATTCTCATCTTTAATTTTGTGTAACACTCATAGTTATAGATTTTATTTGTCATTGTAAAGCTATATCATGGAGTCACCCTGACAGGATTTGACACTTCTTTCTTTGCTTATAAGATTATTTGACCTCATCAAAGAATTAAGTCGCAATATCAGTTATGTTAATTCCTTCAATTGGAATCTGTGGTTCTTCTTCAAGGTAGATAAGCTGGGTTGAAGGTAGTATTGGCTAATGCCCACCTGCTAAGTTCATCATCATGCTTGTGAATGTTTTCCGCTTTATGAACTACATTCATGTTACCTCTATATTCTTGAATGGCTCTTTGCAATCTTAATTTTGTATATAATATATGATGCTATATTATAAAAAAATGATCATAATATAAAATAAGATAAATTAGAAATTTTACTCACTGTTAGTAAAATACCTTTTAAATAACTGAATTTTACGCCTAATTCAGTTCAAAACACGTCCAATAAGGTTGAAAAACCATGGCCAGGCCCCCAAAATGTCAGGGTGAGTCTATACAGTAGCTATAAAATGTAGTTAGAAGCTAGTATTATGACTGTGACACGTCAAAAACAAATAAAATTAAATCTTCAGGTCCTACTGCTACGTGGTAACAGTGGTGATGAGTCTATTGAGGACCTGGGTTGCAATACTATAATATATTTGACTGTAAAAAGGTACTACAATAATTATGTTCTAATTATATCTTTTAATAATAATTCTAAGGGCACTACTGATTGATAACAGTTTTGTCACGTAAGAATATGGATAATAAGATAATAATAATGATGGGTTTTCAAGGAAAAAACCCTTCTTTTTATATCTTTCAAGACTGTCAAGAGTTATTAACTCTTCAAACGTCAGTGGAGTGAAAATTTTCACTCCAATGGTCAATCTGTGGTTCTGGATCCTCAATTCTGACGTCAATAGAGGCAGAATTGTGGTTTTAGCACCACAAATGATCATTCTGGGTCAATACAGGGTGAAAAAACTTTTCACCTGCCACATCAGCACTTGGATGACGTTCTTCTGGTGTCTGTATGATCAATATTAGTCATTCTGGGCGGGTTTAAGCTTTAAACAACCATTATTTTAAGTATCAAGCCAGTACTGGTTGGTACAGGTTTGGTACAGGCCAGTATTGGTCAAAATACTTCCAACCAAGATATCTTAGTCAGTTTTTGAGATATCAAGAAACTAAGAGCACAGAATTGAAGAGCTTAATGAGCTCTTCAATTTGGTATGCTTCATGTTTACCCTTCTTTCAAATAGCAAAAGTTATAAGGGCTTTAAGTTTTTGGATGTAATTTTGTACATCAGTATGAGGCTTCAAAAACTTCCATGCCAGATATCTTCTCCAATTTGGAAGATATCTGTATTCTGGTGATACATTTTTGTAGGGCTTGATTAGCTCTACAGTTTGGTATATTACACTGTACAGTTGTATGCGTGTGTGCCAAAGATACAGGGGTTTGTTTACTTTCTTGTTTTCAGAATATCTGTATTTTTGGTTGTTAAACCTTTGAACCAAGATCCCTCAGTCAATTTAAGAGATACAGAGGTCTAATTTATCTCAAATTAAGGCTCTTGTTTATATCTTTAATTTGGTTATACTTTTGTACAGATTTGTACAAGCCCTCTTTGACTTTCAGGGGGGTCTTGGTTTTAAAATAGGTCATATGGTATCTCCAGTTGTAGTGGTGTTACAACAACATGGATGATATCATTGTGTAGCTCTCTATGTGAGCTTTAAGAAAAGTACAATTTTGGTATAGGATAACTTAAATATGCATAAGTTAGATGAGAGGTGAAAATAAGGGTTTTGACTTGTTTATTCTCCTCTAGGTTTCCTTATTCTGTTTGGATAAGGTTGGTGTTTAATTTAACAGGATTTTTTCCTCTTATTTATTACCTGTATTGACTATGTTTGTTCAATACTTGTCATACCATTATTTATGGTATGTTGGATGTCATGCTAGTGCTCTGTTTTGAGTCACAGGCTGACATACCCTCCCTCAAAAGAAGGCTCATCATTGATGAGACTCTTCAGCCCTTCTGGAGGCTCTGAATCTTCTGAGCTTTATTTGTCCATCTGGGATATCTTTCTCAGTTAACCATTTATCTTTATCTGCTGGTTGATTCTTAAATCTAACCAGATATTGCCTGTTGTCTTTCCCATTAATTCTTATTTTCCTGGCTTTAATGATCTTTTTCACTGGTCCAGGTGAGTCATCTTCCTCTACCAATCTTTCATGGGTGACTGTCTTCTTTCTGTCAGGGAATTTCTCCTCATCTGTTTGGTGATAAGGTTTGACCAGGCTCACAGGGAAAACTGGGTGTTTCCTAGAAAACTCTTTGGTCAGGTTGACTTCTACTGCATTCTTTCCTATTAATTTAATAATGGTGAATGGTCCTATGAATGAGTCTCTCATCTTCTTGGGTCCTCTTAGATTGTTGAAGTTAAGAGTGGAGATTAGAACGTGGTCTCCTTCTTTGAAATCAGGTTCTTGGTGACTTTAATCATATCTCTGTTTGTTGTATAATTTGGCTTCAGCCACACATTGTTCTGCTTTCTCACAGGCAGTTTTCCACATTGTGTGGAAGTCTTTAGCTGTGGGGTGTACTGAGAGGAGGTTCTTCTTCAAGTAGTCTACTGGAAGTAGTGGGTTCCATCCTTTCTCTAATGTGGCAGGGGTTTTTCCTGTCACTGAGTGTATACTTGTGTTGTATGCCAATTGTACAGCTGGGAGGAGGGTTACCCAGTCATGGGTATATCCCTCATTGTCTTTATATTCCATGCCATATGCCCAAAACCTTCTAATGATGTCTTCTAATGTTTGAATCATTCTTTCTGCTAGACCATCTGTTTGTGGATGGTAAGCTGTGGAGAATGATAGTTTGGTTCCCAGCATCTCATATAGATTAGTCCAAAATTCTGATGTGAATTTAGGGTCTCTGTCACTAATTATAATTCTTTGAACTCCACAGTTTGCTATCACATTGTTCCAGAACAATATGGCTGTGTCCATTGCTGTGTCCTCTTTGTGACAGGGGAGACATCTGACACTCTTGCTGTACCTGTCTACTACTACTAGGCATGCATTAAAGCTGTCTTTCCCTCCAGGGACCAGGCCTGTCACTCAATCCATGTTTATTATTTCCCAGGGGTGTTTGGGCTCCTCTATACTCTGGAGTAATCCATATCTTTTGCCATGACCTTTGTTGGCTTTTTGGCATCTGGTACAAGTTTTGATGTATTCACTCAAGTCTTGTTCCCACTTTGGCCACCAAGCTGTGCTAAAGACTCTTTCTTTAGTTCTTTCTTCACTCATATGTCCCATGTATGGGCAGTCATGGCATTCCTGTAGTATCAGGGAAATATGTTCTCTATTTATTATTACCAGGGCACTTGTGTGTTTTTCCCTATGGTATAGTAGATCATCTATCAGAAAAAATCTATTCTCTTTGAATTTTTTGAGCCATGGCTCTTCCAATTGGCTCTCTAGTTCAGGACTCCTGTACTTTTGTTTTAATAGTTGTATCAATATACTACACTGTTTGTGTTTATTGTATGATGATTGTACTATGCTAAAGAACTCTGTATTCAGATTAGAGGAGCTGATTCCCAATATGGGCATCTCTTTTCTCTCCCCATAGCTCTGTGCTGGGTTTGATGGGTCATTCCCTAATGCCCAGTTTGATAGTTTGAAGTTCTTTCTCCTATCTATCTCCATGCATTGTATGGGTATTTTGGCCCCATTTTCTGGGTCATATGCTGAATTCTCTTGGTCATTCTTCAGTGGCCACCTGCTGAGACCATCTGCATTAGTATGACTTTTCCCTTCTTTATAGATGATAGTCATATTCCCTCTGTATTCTTGTATGGCTATTTGCCACCTAAGCATGTGTTTGTTTGTTGTCTTCATGTTTAACATTGATTTGAGGGCTGTTCAATCAGTAAAAACTTCAAATACTGCTCCTTCTAAGTAGTAATGGAGTTTTTCTAATGCCCATACCAAACAGAGACATTCTGTCTGAGTAGCTCCATATCTGGCTTCTGAGTCTTTCAGTTGTCTTGATATATAGCAAATTACTCCTTCTTTGGGTATTCCATCCACTAGTTGCCTCTGGTGTAGTGCTGCCCCTAGTCCTTGGCTACATGCTGCATCTATATATAGTTTTAATGGTAGTTCAAAATCAGGAATCATTATGACAGGGGCATTGGTCAGTTAATATTTGATCTTCTCAAATGCATCTCTTCTTTCTTTGGTAATTTTGAAGACTACATCTTTTGAGCACAGTTTGTATAGGCTACTTGTGATGTGTGCAAAGTTTTTTATGTGGCTCCTGTAGTAACTAGCAAAGCCCAAAAAAGATTGCATTTCTTTAATGTTCTTTGGTACTGGTTTCTTCAGTACTGCAGCAACTTTATTTTGGTCTATAGCTAGACTTAAACCTGAAACTTTGTGTCCTAGGGCTAGCAGTTCTTGCTGTCCAAAGTTACATTTTTTAAGAGATATCTTCATGTTGATTGGTGTACATTTTACCAATATTTTATAAATTTTCCTCAAATGGTCTTCCCATGTTTCTGAGTATATTATGATATCAGCAATGTACACTACCATCCACCCTTCCATTATTTCATCTTGAAATATGGTATCCATCATCCTCTGAAAATGGGCTGGTGCATTCTTAATGCCAAATGGCATTCTAGTATATTCATATATGCCCATATGGCATATAATTCTTAGCAATTTAATGGAATCTGGTTTCACCCCATGCTGGTGGAAACCTTTCATGCAATCCATTTTTATAATAAACTTGGCTTTTGCTAGCTTATCTAGTGCATGTGGTATCCTTGGGATGGGGTACCTATCTGCTTTGGTGTAATTATTCAAAGCCCTGAAGTCACCACATAGTCTGGATTTACCATCATTCCAAGTTATAAGGACTGGTTTAGTGACTTCTACTATCTCATTATGTCCTATTTTCCTTATTACCCCCATTTCTAGGAGTTCATTGATATGTTTCTCAATTTCTTTCCTAGTTTCTATGCTGGCTGGGTATGGTGGTCTCCTAAGCATAGGTGGATATGTTCTTTCTACATCCAGATATAATTCTATATCATGTCCTTTGATTTTTCCTAGTGGTTCATCTCCTATTGCAAAAGCTCCTCTATGCTTCCTCAATACCTTCAGTAAGCTGAGTTTTATTTTACTGGTGAGTTGAGTGCCATATTGGGCTTCTTTGAATTCTTCCACTAGTTCTTTCAGGGTGTTATCATTTGTTATATGATTTATGTCAAAGGAAAATTTTTTGTCTTTGTTTGTACCTATGGTAAGATATCTATTTTTACTATTGCAAATGTCCATACCATACATTCTTTGGTACTCTGTACCTAGTAAGAATCCTTGTACATGTGCATTCTCTAAAACTACAAATTCAGGTTCTAGTCTGATATTTCCTTTTTGGTGTAGGATAATTATCTCTTTGATTATTGTCCCCAGTGAGTACATTTTGCCTGATGCACTTTTAAAGTTTCTAGCTTTTGTTGGGACTATATCCTCTTCCCATTTGGGGAAGTGTTGTTTTAAGCATTCTTTTGCTACTATGGAGCAACTTTCTCCTGTGTCAATGATCATTGGGTGTTTACAGTTCTCAATGTAAACTGTCAATTTTGTAGGTGTTCCATGAATGAATCCCATCCCTCTATTTGGGGTTACCAGGAATGTTTGTGCATTCTGTGTGTGCTTACAGAGCTCTTTGTCTGTTGTTATTTGTGGTATTCCTGAATCTAATTCAATGTGTTGTATGTCGAGTGAACTTTCTTCATTGCATTTCACTATGTATTCTTCTATGGTATCAAGTTCACTTTGGGATTCTGCTCTCATACCATTTCCCATACTGTCAGAATCAGATTTGTCACCTGTTTGTTCTTCTTCTGCTTCTTCATCAATTGCATATATTTTCTTTTTTGATTTTGTACAATTGTTGGCATAGTGGTCTGGTGATCCACAGTTATGGCACACATATTTCTTTTTTGGGGTTTCTTTCACTTCCTCTTTGTTTGTCTCTTTAGATTCAGACTTCTTGTCTTTGAAGTTTGGTTTATAGGATGTGTACCTTCCTATGGAGGTTTTTTTCCTCACATCTTGAATGACATTTGCTATGTCATCAATGCTGCTGATGTTGTTGCATCTGCATTTGACTGCATGTTCTAGATCTCCTGGCAATTTTGTTAGGAGTTTATGGTTTCTCATTTCTATTGTCATATTGGGATCAATAGCTTTTAGCCTTTTTGTTTGTTTGAGACACCATTCATATGGGTCTTTTTCTGTGGAGTATCTATCACTTTCAAAGGACATGGTCTTTTGCCAGATCTAACTACCATTGCTATACTTTTGTATAATCTGGTTCCTCCACCATGGCCAGCTTTTCCTGCCATGTATTTCTTTCATCTCAGTATACCATATGTTTGCATGGCCTCTGAATGCTGTGTTAAGTCTTGTTGTGATCCAGTAGTCTGGTATCTTTGGGACATCAACAAAGAGTCCATCAATATAGTCAATGATTTCCATATGGTCATATTCCCCAATTCCTGAGAACTTTGGCCAGTTTGCTACTTCTGGTAACTGTTTTAGTGCCTGTTTCTCTGAATAGCTGAGATTTTCCCCATCTTGGTACATTGACTCTGATCTTAACTTTGGAATCTGATATTCAGGTTCCTGGTCATAGTCTTTATCCTCTTCTTTCAATTTTGTAGAGGTAGTGGGTTGACCTTGTGTTGGAGGGTATTGATTGTCTTCTCTGTCATGGAGGTAATCAATTTCCTTATCAAAGCTATCCTGTTGCTGCTGGATACTCCTCAGATCTCTCCTCACAGTTTGTTGTTCTTGTAGAATTGAATTCAACTGTCTGTTAGTTTTTTCAAATTCTGTCCAAATTTTGGCCAGATTTGTATTTAAGTCTTTTATGACTGTTGCTTGGAAAGCATTTTCTTATTTCAATGTTTCCACTTCTGTCCTCATTTTTCCTGAGGTTTCATGTGTCCAATCCATGAATTGGGCCAATTTGGTCCATGTGAATTTGTTTTCAAACTCATGAGTGTGGATTGTAGTCTCAGTTATTAATTCTGGATCAATTGAGTCAGAACTATCAACACTATTTGTAGGTACAACTATTTTTTGCTTTTGTGTACTTCTTGGACTAAGTCCATCAGCTTTTTCATCAATGGGCCTGCTTCCTTCTTCCTCTGGTTGAAAGAAGTTTTGTTTCTCCCTTGGGCTCCTTTTCTCCTGTTGGAAACTACCTGGAATGGTTGGGGAGCCTTGGATGAAGTTTCCTTTGGCTTGTAAGGCCTGGAACTGCTGGATTGTTGTGGGGAAGATGGGGCTTCTCCTTCCATTTCTGGGGGTACCTGAATCTGACTGCGCTCTCCATTGTGCCAAGATCTCTCTATGGCTTTTATGGCTGCCTGGTTCTCTTTGATTCTGATTGCTCTTTCTTCTAAGAGTTTGAAATTCTTGTTGGGATTCCAACCTTGCATTTCTGTCATAAGCTCCATCCAAGCCATTTGCTTGAGACAGATCTTCTGAGTTGTTATCCCCACTTCTGCCCATGATGCTGCCATAGTGAACATTTTGTTGTCCATGCTCCATGTGAAGAGGTCTTTCAGCAGTTTGTGTATTTGAAGGACCTGTTCTGCATCTGTCCAATCTCCTGGTTGGACTTCTGGGTTGAATTTGATTTGGAATAAGACCTTGGGTAGGAGTTCCCTGATGGTAAGCCCTTTGCTGGTCATTTGATCCAGTGATTGGCTGTCTTCTTCCTCTGTGTCTTCTTGGCCAGTGTTCTGGTTGATTTCTTGGGAATCCAAGATCTCTAAGAAGTGGAGGTGTCATGTTAACAATGTTAAAAAATGACAGACAATGAAAAATGTTGTATGTTTCAAGGTTTATTTACCTTTAGGAGGCCCTTGTACAAATTTATGATCTATAATCTTTGGCAATTTGCCTTTAGAGTTTACAACTGGGTTGATAACAGTGATTTTCTGTTTTTCAATTTGTTTTGGTGATCCAACTGGTTTTGTTGGAGCTTTTCTGGGTTTTTTGGCCCTTGGCACGGCTATTGGTGTCCAATCTTTTGAGTTGATTGTCACTTCACTGTGTCTTTTCTACTTGCCCTTGGTTTTTGGCAGCACCTCTCTGTCTTCTGAGGTTGTCACAAATGGATTTCCTTGTGACTGGGTTTCTAATGGAATATAGTCTTTTTCCACTATTCAGAAAAGATATTTCAGATTGTATATCAGTATTTTATGATAAAACAAAATGGTTATATTCAATTCTACTGTTATTTTTCAAAAGATTTTAGGTATTATATGTTTTTTTTATTATTTTTATATGTTTTTTATTGAAAAATAACAGTTTTCTGAGTTTTTCACTTATGTTTTATAAGTGAAAACTATAATATCCAAGTGTTTTGTGAATGATTCACTTGGATATTATTGTGTTTTTATATAAACACGTCAAATTTATTAAATTATAATAAATTTGATTTGTTATTATAAATATTATAAATAATATTTATTTTAACACTTGATTTTGATTTAAATTATCAATTAATTACAAGTTTTCACGTCAATTTGAGTGATGTCTTGTTTTAAAGGAAATATTTAATTAAAATATTCCTTATAAATAATAAAAAATTATTTTATTATTTAATATTTATTAATTATTTATTAATAAATGCTTCTTTATTAATTCTCACGCACTTTGGTGAAAAATAATAGTAAAATAGATAATATACTGTTTGTATATTATTACTTATATTGAAATTTAAATAATACTGTTGTATTATTATCAAATTTCGTGAAAATTATTGCAATATAATGAAAAAGAGGATTTGTACTCTTACTCTCAACAAAAATATTTTGTAATATATATTTTTGGAGAAAAAAAAAATTTGTATATAATATATGATGCTATATTATAAAAAAATGATAATAATATAAAATAAGATAAATTAGAAATTTTACTCACTGTTAGTAAAATACCTTTTAAATAACTGAATTTTACGCCTAATTCAGTTCAAAACACGTCCAATAAGGTTGAAAAACCACAGGCAGGCCCCCAAAATGTCAGGGTGAGTCTATACAGTAGCTATAAAATGTATTTACAAGCTAGTATTATGACTGTGACACGTCAAAAACAAATAAAATTAAATCTTCAGGTCCTACTGCTACGTGGTAACAGTGGTGATGAGTCTATTGAGGACCTGGGTTGCAATACTCTAATATCTTTGACTGTAAAGAGGTGCTACAATAATTATGTTCTAATTATATCTTTTAATAATAATTATAAGGGCACTACTGATTGATAACAGTTTTGTCACATAAGAATATGGATAATAAGATAATAATAATGATGGGTTTTCAAGGAAAAAACCCTTCTTTTTATATCTTTCAAGACGGTCAAGAGTTATTAACTCTTCAAACGTCAGTGGAGTGAAAATTTTCACTCCAATGGTCAATCTGTGCTTCTGGATCCTCAATTCTGTCGTCAATAGAGGCAGAATTGTGGTTTTAGCACCACAAATGATCATTCTGGGTCAATACAGGGTGAAAAAACTTTTCACCTGCCACGTCAGCACTTGGATGACGTTGTTCTGGTGTCTGTATGATCAATATTAGTAATTCTGGGCGGGTTTAAGCTTTAAACAACCATTATTTTAAGTAGCGAGCCAGTACTGGTTGGTACAGGTTTGGTACAGGCCAGTATTGGTCAAAATACTTCCAACCAAGATATCTTAGTCAGTTTTTGAGATATCAAGAAGACAAGAGCACAGAATTGAAGGGCTTAATGAGCTCTTCAATTTGGTATGCTTCATGTTTACCCTTCTTTCAAATAGCAAAAGTTATAAGGGCTTTAAGTTTTTGGATGTAATTTTGTACATCAGTATGAGGCTTCAAAAACTTCCATGCCAGATATCTTCTCCAATTTGGAAGATATCTGTATTCTGGTGATACAGTTTTGTAGGGCTTGATTAGCTCTACAGTTTGGTGTATTACACTGTACAGTTGTATGAGTGTATGCCAAAGATACAGGGGTTTGTTTACTTTCTTGTTTTCATAATATCTGTATTTTTGGTTGTTAAACCTTTGAGCCAAGATCCCTCAGTCAATTTAAGAGATAAAGAGGTCTAATGTATCTCAAATTAAAGCTCTTGTTTATATCTTTAATTTGGTTATACGTTTGTACAGTTTTGTACAAGCCCTCTTTGACTTTCAGGGGGGTCTTGCTTTTAAAATAGGTCATATGGTATGTCCAGTTGTAGTGGTGTTACAACAACATGGATGATATCATTGTGTAGCTCTCTATGTGAGCTTTAAGAAAAATACCATTTTGGTATAGGATAACTTAAATATGCATAAGTTAGATGAGAAGTGAAAATAAGGGTTTTGACTTGTTTATTATCCTCTAGGTTTCCTTATTCTGTTTGGATAAGGTTGGTGTTTAATTTAAGAGGATTTTTTCCTCTTATTTATTACCTGTATTGACTATGTTTGTTCAATACTTGTCATACCATTATTTATGGTATGTTGGATGTCATGCTAGTGCTCTGTTTTGAGTCACAGGCTGACACTTGATGTGTAAGTAGTAGTTCATGGCCCCCTGCCAAAGGTTTGTGCATATTTCCCACTCCTCTTCTGTTCCTGCTCTGAACACATTTTTGTATTGGGAATGATATATTTATATGGCTGCCACTTGGAAGTGGTTCAGCCCTCAAAATAGTGCCTTCAATTAGTTCAGGCTCAGAGCTCACATCAAAGTTTGTTGGTACAGACCTTGGGGAATGGGGGGAAGTTCTTGAATCTTTCAGATGTGTCTTTCTTTAGGACAACTTGGGAGACCTTTTTCTGGTCTTACCTCTTCCTTGTCCAGGTACATCTGGTTGGGCTGAATAGCTGCTTCCATTTCTGGTATGCAGCATTTTACACATCAATTAAAGAGAAAATAAGAATTGAAAACAGAAAACACACACATTTTGGTGGTTTTTTTGGCCTGTTCTGTCTTAAATAAAGTGCCTCTTTTAACAATTTTTGCTTCAATACTGTCTTCACATTTTGCTTTTGAAGATTCTGGACTGGTAATGTATCTTTTACTGAGTCTGTTACCAGCTGCACAGTATTTGATTAAAGACACTAAAGAAACAAATTGACAAAAAAAAATATTTTTTATAATTTTAAAACATTTTAAACATTTTTTATGAATTTTTTATTATTTTTTGAGTCAAAATTAATTCAGAGTAACTCAAAGAATAATTTGATAAGTTTTTGGATGTGAAAAAGCCATGTGTAAAAACAATATAAAATTAAACCAAATTCCTTAATGAAAAGATTTGAAGAAAATTTAAAAAATAAAAATGATTTTAAATTTAAGTTGAAAGAAAAAAATAATTAAATTCATATATTTTAAAGCTTAAAAATATGTTAATTAAGGGTACAAGGCTCAAAAAACACAGCCAGGCCCCCAAATGTAAGATGTTTCTATGAAACTAATGATAATATTACTATTAATCAACAGTGTTATGACTTTTATTATGAAATATAATAAAAATTATTATAACCACAATTAAAGAGTTAAATAATTAAGTGTTTCTTTTACTTGTTATACACTACTAGTGATTATAATAGTAAGCCGTGATTGTCTACCAGAATCAATTCAAAGAAGTATTTATTAATAAAACTTCTTTATTCAAATAAAAAATTCATTTTAATGTATGATTATCTTTTGCAAGAATAATTATAAATATAATTATTGAAGAAAACAATTACTAGAGAAAAACTTTAATAATTAAGATGAATCACTCACTAATACTCCAAAAGACTTATTAAAGGTAGAAGTAGAGAGATTTGACTGATAATTGTGGATTTAAAAGATCAAAAATGGATATATAACAGTATTACAGCAATATGTAGTTTATTTCTATGATTTTACGTATTTCTGATTGATTCTGAAATATTGAAACACTTAAGAAACGTTTTAACTAATGCTTACTTGGTAGTAATCAAGGTATAATAGAATAATGTGATGATTTGGAAAAAACAGCAAGAGGAGGCCCCATTTTAAGTCTAATACAGCTCACAGAGGTGTCCCATGGAGCAAACTGAAAGGCCAGTGAGTGAGAAAACAATAAAACTTTTTTGGATTATTTATTGTATCATCTGTTGTCGCATAAGATTATCATAATTACTTAATTGATGCTTTTACATGATTACCAACCCATTTATGGTTAGGAATAAAAGGAGTAAAAACTTTAAATCTTCTTTTATTACAAAATGATAATTTATTTCTCCAAATAAGCAATTTTATTGAAAATTTCATCACAGAGTGTATTTTCTGTGCAGTTTTAAGATTCAGTACTTCACGTGGAATCATCAAACATGAATTGTAAATAAAATATTGAATTTTGCTTTTAAAAGTATAATTCTTTCTGGTTTTCTAATGAATCATAAAGTTCTTCATTGGTCCTGAAAGTTTCAGAAAGCTTTACTGAGAATTGTATTCTTAATGGATTTTTGAAGTTTTTACCTCATTTCTACCTAGAATTGCAAATAGCGGTGTATGGCTGGTTGCTATGAGGTAAAACAATGGATACTATTCCAAAAGGGTTTCAATCAATTATTTGCCGCTTATCCATGGAAATTCATTAAGAATTGATATGGTTACAGGAGTCTAAGTTGCTCTTTACCTCCTTGGCACGTCAAAATAGCAGGTTATTTGCTATTTTCTTATGATATAATGAAGTTTTGAATTTGTAACCAAGTTCCCAAAAGGTTTGATCTTACTAATTTGGCCAAAATAAGCCATGGATCCAATCTATAAAGCTGTCCATGCCCCAGAGGCCTCAGAAGCTGGATACCCTGGCTCTCTTTGATGTCTGTTGTCCCCCTTGACTGTTTTTTAAATCAAAATAGAAATTCAGGCTCAAAGTGAGATATCACTATGGGTCTACCAAAAGTTTATGTAAGAATACAAAAATTATTTTGGCATGAAATTGATAAAAACAAAATTTTTCACGGATTTTTTATGTGGTATTGATGATGTGGTATTGAAGTATTTTCCATATTACCACCTAAAGAGTTGATTTGAGGTTATTCACTCCATGGAGCTAGAGCCCAAAAACAGACCTTGGTAAGGAAATGGGCAGTAATAGGGAGAATTCAAGACCTCCTTGTTGAGACTTAAGTGATAGTATAAAATACAAAGATATAATGGGCAGTATGAAAGAGTGGATCAAGCTTGTAAGATGCGGATTGAGATAGTGGGTTCTGGCAATGAGACATCCCTAGGGGTACCCGTGATGGTCACTACTGTAACTCAATTTTTCACCAATTGAACAAAGGTTCTATCTTTTAAATACAGCTTTGTTAAGAATATAAGTCAAGTAATTTTTCATTTATTTCTTTGACTTCTGAGAGCAAAAGGCCAAATGTACCCATTCTGATAGAATTGAGACATCTCAGCTTTCCAACAATAGTGTCCATTCAGCTTCTGATTTGAAAACTCAAGGAAAATGAATTTAAAAGGAGATGAAGGTCTAATTATCTGTATTAAATGGGTATTTTGTTTCATTAGTAATTTAATATAAATCAAGATTTGTTTTCATATAAAAGTTAAGAAAAGAAATATGGAATCAGGGTTATATTTACAACTGGCATATATCCGCCACAAAATCAAAAATCACATGATTTTAGGAAATCCTATATTCTTCATAATTTTATCTCCCAAATTTGGCATGTCTTGAAGATCATAAAATATATTATAGAAAACTCGAAGAAAGAAAAACTCAGAATTTTAGATATCTTCTAGGGAAATAAACACGTTTTTTATTCCAACTTTATTGGGGGAGAAGCTTTCCCTAAAAATTATTTAGGATGAATATTTCAATTATAATTTTAAATTTTCTAAATTTCACTTGCTTATCTAATATTCATCAAATATTTTTAGCTTCAAAATTCATATTATTTCACAAACTGAAATTCAATATCATCTTTACAGAGAAAGAAACATATTAAGGGGCAGGAAGCTTCTTAGAAAATATTGGCTACAATTTCCATACCATGGCCCACAAGTAATCATTGCACTCATTCCCTTTTTCTTCAAGTATATTTAGAAAAAACTTCCAGAAACCCTCAAGATAAAAATAGGAATGGTTTTATTCGATCAACTATATTCCTTTTTTACTGCCAAACTTTTACATAACCCCTTTGGCCATATCATGAATTTAGAACTATCTTGAGAGATTTCAAAATATTAATTAAAAACAATGAATATAGAGTTCAATCAAATGGAATGGTTTTTGAAAACCAATCAATAAATTTTCCCAGGCTTACTTTATGGAGTGGCTCATATTGTTGATTGATAAGACCGATTATGTTCATTTTTAATGGTAAATTAAGTTTTAAGAAATACCCAAAGACTATACAGTAGTATTATAGTGGTTATTAATCTTTTGAGAAAAATTCTTCTGCTAGGATAAGTTTACTTTTAATTATATCAGATGAATTCTTGGAGTATCACTCCTAGATACTTATAAGCTTGTATGAACCTTGAATATGAGTCCTTGGGGACAAATATGAGACACTGAAATAAGTTAGAAGCTAATTAATAGAAGGAAATAATATATATGCTTCCTAAAGACTCAATGCATTTTGTGGCAATAGAAAAAGTGAGCCAATCACCCTTCCTTTCAGAAAACAGGATATCTTGCCCTATTTTAGATAATAATTTCCATAAAAAACCTTTTTTTAAATTCTCTACTATTAATGCCCCCATTTCCTTTTCTCTTGTTTTAATATCAAATAAATACAAGTAATCCAAGATAGAAACCCTTTGCAATCAGTATGATGATACCAGGAATGGTACTGTCACAATACTTTGTGCCTGACCTCAACAAAGGAAGCTCTTTCCAAAAGCACTATTGACCTGGTCAAAAGATTGGTAAGTTCTGGAAAGCTGTAGATCACATACCATCAGGTGACATGTAATTCAGACGTTCTTCTTCTTTCACCATGAAAAATAAATTGAAGAATTGATGATAGGGGGAGGCAATATCCTCCCCAGAGCTTCACTTACATCTGTGTAAGGTGTGACTATGAAACAATAAGTGAATATTACCAATATTTCACCTATTGAGCTATGAATGTACTTATGAAACTTAACAATAGGTTAAAAAATAATTATAATAATAAAGGACTATTATGATTTTGGTGTAAAATACTTACATTATTAGATAAATACAATAATATAAGAAGGATAAATATATTAATATTTATTGATTAAGTTATTTATGGCACTTTATTATTGTTACAAACAAATGATAAAGGTGTACAAAACTGTTATATCATAATGAACACAATTTTATAAAAATAATATTGCAAATATTAAAGCTATATATTAGTATGAAAACCATTTATAATAATAAGAGAATTATTAAGATAATAATAAAGAGAAAATTATCAGAAAGATAAAACTAACCTACTCTGGACCGTTTATAGAATAATTTTGAGGTAATTTAAGGTTGAAAAAGTAAATGAAACTTATTAAAATTGTATTTAAAATTAAAAATAGAAGAAATTACAAATATTATTGTTTCTACATGGAATTAGAGATTTTGAAGAGAAATTGAACAAAAACAATTAGAAATGGCTTGAATGATGTCAATATCAATGATTAAACTAAATATTAAATTTAGTCTTTAAATATATAATAGATTCATCCAAAAAGGATAAAGCTTTTACCTGTTATTTCAATGACTTAATGTTTTTGTTGCATCTGAGGGGGAAATAGAGGTAAAAATCACTCTATATATAGTAAAATCATCACTCCTAGAGTCCACAAGGCTTCTAGTAGACGCTAACCGATGGTATCCACTGTAATTGATCATTATGTCAATTTTTAGTTATGATTCCTCATAACTAAAAAATCTTATCTCATTATTATGCGGGTTATTTAGAGTTATTACCGTAGCTCTAAGGTTACTGACATCCTAGGCTTGGAAGAAGGCTAAGCTTATGGATTTTATTATTTTTAATAATAAGAAGCTAGTATTTCCCACTTTTATAACTTTTATTTCTGTTAAACGTAAATAAACATTACAGTTAGTGAGCATAAATGATCAATTTGAAGCTTAAACTTTCATCATTAATACATTTTGGGTTATACATTCTACAGCTATTAAAGGAGTGAATCCTGATAGGTTGGCATGTCATTATTAAACTTTGAAGAGCATTACATTACATAATCAAAACTCTATTTTTGATCATTTTCCTTGTAACTCATCTTTTCTGTTGAAATTTACTATTTTAAACTTCAAACCATGATTTCAAGGGGTTATACCTTTGATTTAATAATACAAATGAAATCATTATTCATGTATGATCTATTGGAATCTAAATATCTACTTTTTTAAGCTTGGACAACTTTCACAACAAAGGTGGTCAACAGCTATAACAATTTTGTTCAATAAGCCCTTGAAAGCGATAAACTTGCTTATGCCTTGTCAAATAAGATTTATATGGGTATTATTAAAGTAATTCCTTGGTACCTTTAATTTTGTTCAACTCTCTATCATGTATATTTCAAGAGATATGAGCTAAAGACTATGAATATACACACCAATCGTAAAAGTGCATATATTCAGGTCATTTCCTTAAGTATTGACTTTTCAAATATGAACTTCCAGTTTTATATGTGTTTTATTTGATGGGTAATCAAATGGGTTTCTTTTTTCAGATTGTTCTTCATTGGTGTCTGAGATAAGCAGGACTTCAAGCCTTTTGATGGCATTTTTACTAATTACACAGTAAGTATTGGCTTTAAAAATTTGATATAAAAATGTTATTTATGTATTTTACCATGAGGAATCTAATGAAACCATTGCTTTTACATGTTTACTCATTATATTCTGAGTTAAGAAAGAACTTTTGTTATTTATGGCATTTTTACTTATTTTAAAATAATATTTTTAATTCTTATTATTAGAATAATTTTTGGAAAGTTATTTTGTGAAATTTTGGGATTTTTGGTCATATCTCAAAGGATGAAAATCTGGATGTTTTTCCTAATCGCATAGCCCCTCCAGGGTGACTTTTTGAAAGCAAATCATATTCATAATATCTCTAATTATCTCCAAATTTTTAATATATCATCCTTAAATAAAAAAATAATTTTACTTTCTAGTAGAATAAAGCTTTGAAAATGAACCAGAGATATTTTATGTATCACATAATCCAAACGTATCCTTCAATGAGATGTCAAAAATGTATGAAAGACCGCTGTAGGGATTTTATGATTATTCATTGCGAAATAGGAATGAATTTTGCATATTTACACATGATAAAAACTGTAATCTTATAAGAAAAATATTAAAGTTTTGTACTGAAGTTATTCTTTTTTAAATAATGAATGACTGGTCAAGAAATAATGTTATTTTGAAAAAATAAGACATGAAAATCTAATGGGAAAAGTTCCTATTTTTACATTTCCAGATATTATTCAAATGGATAATTGCTATGAATAATTGATGGAAGAAAATTAATTAATCCTAATAAACAGATTTCATTTCTTTCAAAAGAATGAATTTTTTGACAAATAGAGCTGGTCGCAGAATATATGGCCTTTATGTCAATCAAAGCTTTACATTTTAAGTGATTGAGAAATAGTTCGAAATTAAACACAATATTTAATCATTTTATTTTTCATATAGCCTCCATCAAGTATCATTAAGTAAATATGGTATTGAATAAATAGCTTTTTCCACTAAATAAATCTTTAGTTACTGAAAAGGCCGGGTTAATCTTACAATTAATCTTTACTTAACCTGAATGAGGTATGATGAACCATGGTTTCTGCAATTCCACCATTGTTTTATCTTGTGGAAAAGAAAGAGATTAATAAGCCCCAAAAATAGGTTCATGCTCCTACTCACATATTTTGCGGAGAAAGGATCAATTCTTAAGCTTTCCGTATTGATATTTTATTTGGCGTTAGCTTAATCCCTAGATTAGAAAGTTAAGTAAGGTTAGGGGCTTCATTTACATGCAGAAATAGTCTTGATAGCCTAAATAAGTGTAATAGTTTCATCCAATCCCAATAGATTTATAATCATGGGAAAAGGGCAACCTTTGTATTGATGGGAATGTATATTTTTGATCAAAAGTCTTTTGAATAAATAATTTTAGAGTTTCTAAAGGCAGTTAACAGAGAATGTATTATGGAGATATAATGTTGAAATAGAAGATAGATAAAGAAGAATCCACAGATTCAAGTTGAAATAACTATCTAAAAAATACCAATCATAAAGATAATAATTATAGCTTTAGAAATAATTAATGTCGGAAAATGGGAGATTTAAAGAATAATATTTGGATTTGGATTTTGCAATGAACCTCTTTAAGTCCCATATTTCATACTTCACTAAAATGATCTCTCAGTATCTTTAAAAGAGAAGACCTAACTTTATATTTCATTTGATCCATTGTTTAAAGTACCTGTAGATTTCAGCCCTTCATTTTCATTCTAATATCTATAGTAATAGGGGAGGAAAATAACTTTGAGATATACGGAAGATAAATTATATTATTTCTTGGAAATCTTATCTGCGTAAAGCTGAAACCATTATCCTCCCTTGTTTTATTCTTTAATTAATTATATCATTGGATATACCAACTCCTTGAACAGAAAATCTAATGAATTCCTTTGATTATCATTTGCATCCACAATTGCATTTCTTCTTGTGTGAGCCTTGAGGTATATTTCTCATACCCAAATAGGCCACAATTATCTTAAAAAGAAATTTTGAATTATGCATAACTCATAAGTCATGCATATATTCATCATTTTTGATTTCAGAAAAGCTGAAACACTTTTTATTGAGTAAGTAAATCCATGGATTTAAGGCCAGATTTGGATTCTACACTAAAATTCACCTAGGGTAGCTCCATAGAGTGAATAAGCTCAAATTAACTCTTTGAGGTGGTAAAATGGAAAATACTTCAATACCACATCAGCTATACCACATAAAAGATCCGTGAAATTTTTTGTTTTTCTTAATTTGATGCCAAAATGATGGGAAAGTGAGAAATCCCATGTTACATATACACTAAGAATAGTGTTATGCATGTTTTGAGCACTTAATATCATGGTATTCTTACATAGACTTTTGGTACACCCATAGTGGATATCTCACTTTAAGCTTAAATTTCTATTTTGAGGTGAAAAATAGGCAAGGGGGACAAAAGACATCAAAGAGAGCCAGGGTACCCACCTTTTGAGGCCTCAAAGGCGTGGCCAGCTCCAAAACTTGGATCCATGGCTGATCTTGGCCTAATTGGTAAACTAAAACCTTTTGGGAACTTGGTTACCATGTCACAACTACTGTAAATCTTAAGAAAATAGCAAATAACCTGCTATTTTGACGTGCCAAGGAGGTAAAGAGCTACTTAGACTCCTGTAACCACATCAATTCTTAATGGATTTCCATGGATGAACCCCAAAAGAGTAATAAAAACCCTTTTTGGACTTGTATCCATTGATTTACCTCATAACAACCAGTGAAACACTGATATTTGCAATTATACGTAGAAATGAGGTAAAAACTTCAAAAATTCATTAAAAATACAATTCTTAATGAATCTTTCTGAAACTTTCAGGACTAATGGAGAGCTGTATTATCTATGATACAACCACAAAGAATTACACTTTTACTAGTAAAATTAAAAGTTTTACTTACAGTCCATTTTTGACTATTCTATGTGAAACACTGAATCTTCAAAAATTCACAGTAATTACATCCTGTGATGTTAATCCTTTTATTCTTTACCATATTTGGGTTGGTAGTCACGTAAAAGCATCAATTAAGTAATTATTATAATCTTATGTGACAACAGATGATGCAATCAATAATCCAAAAAGGTTTATTGCTTTCTCACTCACTGGTTTTTCAGTTTGCTCCATGGCACGCCTCTGTGAGCTGTTTTTGACTTCAAAGAGGCCTCCTCTTGCGGTTTTTTCCAATCATCATCTTATTATCATTTTAGCCATTATTACCAACAAGTAATTATTAGTTACGGCTATTCTTAAGTGTTTTAAATCTTTCAGAATCAACCAGAAAGACGTGAAATCATAGAATCCAACTATATATTGTTGTAATACTGTTTTGAATCCTTTTTGATCCTTAAATCCACAATTCTACGTCAAATCTTTCTACTTTATCTTTCAATAAGTTCTTTGGAATATTAGTGATTGATTTATTCTTAATTCTTAAAGTTTTTCTCTAAAATTAGTTTTCTTCAATAATTATCATTATAATTATTCTTGCAAAAGATAATTATATATTAAAATAATCTTATTATTTTAATAAAAGAAGTTTTTATTATTAAAATCTTCTTGTAATTGATTCTTGTAGAAAATTACTTGCTCACTGTTAAAATCACTAGTAGTGTTTAACACGTGAAAGAAATAATTTTTAATTATTTAATTGTAGTTAGAATAATATTTTATTACTATATTTCATAAGAACAGACATAGTACTGTTGATTAATAGTAATATTATCATCAGTTTCATAGTCACATCTTACATTTGGGGGCCTGGCTGGGAATTTATCCATAGACTTGGCTTTAATCATATCCTGAACTTCATTTTTCTGTTCTAAAAAACCACCATACATACCAAATCTTACATTTGGGGGCCTGGCCGTGTTTTTTGAACCTTCTACCCTTCATTAATATATTTTTAAGCTCTAAAATATATTAATTTAATAATTATTTCTTTCATTTTAAAAGTTAAAATAATCCTTATTTTTGCAATTGTTTTGGAAGTCTTTTTCAATGAGGAATTTGGTTTAATTTTCTACTGTTTTTACACGTGTCTTTTTCGCATCCAAAAACTTCTAAAATTATTCTTTGAGTTACTTTGAATTAATTTTCATACAAAATCTTAAATTTTAACTTTTTTCTTCAAAAAGAATAATTTTTCTAATATTGAAAAATATAAAACTTATAAAAAATTTTTAAAAATATTTTAAAAAGTATAAAAAATAATTTTTTTCTAGTGTCTTTAATCAAATACTGTGCAGCTGGCAACAGACTCAGTAAAAGATATATCACTAGTCCAGAATCTTCAGAAGCAGAATCTGAAGACAGTATTGAGGTGCAAATGGCTAAAAGAGGCACCTTATTTAACTCAGAAAAAGCCAAATTACCACCAAAAGGTGTGTATTTTATCTTTAAATTGACGTGAAAATGGTGCATACCAGAAATGGAAGCAACTATTCAGTCCAACCAGATGGATGTGGACAAGGAAGAGGCAAGACCAAATCCAGAAGTGCCAAGTCTTCCACAAGAAAGACACATTTGGAGGATTCCAGAGTTGCCCCCCATTCCCCAAGGTCTGTACCAACAGATTTTGACATGAATTCTGAGCCTGAACTGATTCATGACCATATTTCCAGGGCTGAACTATTTTCAAGTGGCAGCCATATAAATACATCATTCCCAATACAAAAATGGGTTCAGAGCAGCAACAGAAGAGGAGCTGGAAATATGCACAAACCTTTGGCAGGGGGCCATGAACTACTACTTACACATCAAGAGCTTTCTGGGTCAGGAGAAGACCATAGAACTCTTAGGAGGATGGAGCCCCCTGTCTTGCAAAGACAAGGTCAAAAAGATAAAGAATTGGTTGAAGAACCAAAGTCTTTTATCCATAGACCAGAAAAAGGAACTGGAAATGACTCTAGCTTTGGAGACAGAAGCCTCAGTGGTGTCTACCAGCTCCAAACCAGCTCCAGAAGTGTCCAAAGACAAGCCCAAAGGACCTCAGAAGAAGCAGAGAGGTCCCAAGAGCCATCAAGGCAAGGGCAAAGGCAAAGCCAATTGGCACAGACCTTACCCACAAGGGTACAGGATCCCCAAGTTGGAGCCTTCAGCAGTGGACAGTGTATTCAATATGGCCATAACTCTCATGGAATTCACAGCCAAGGAGCAGGAAAGGATGAACAGGCCTTTTACACGCTAATAAATCATGTACAAAGCGCTATTAATGTAGAAATTGGTAAACTTGATTCAAAGTTAACTAAAATAACACTAGATATTAATGACTTGAAAAAACATGACAAGAAATACATTTAATGGTATGAATTAACAAATTCCAGATTTGATTCAATTACCAATGCTTGTAGCAGAATTGAGAGAGCATGCCATATTCAGAATGATGAAATGGAAGATCTTTCTATTTTTAAAATGAATGATCAACTCAAGATTCTACAAGAGCATGTCTTAAAGATAGTTGAAAACACCAATCAATTTGCTACACATTTAGCAAAAAGTGACAGTGAAAGGCAGAAGTTAAAGAATTAAATCATTGCAAATGTAGAACAAATTCATAAGAATTATGGACCACATATGCCAAGACATTCTACACCTTTGACTGAACAAAAACGTTCTGTTAAAGGAAGTTTTACCCCACTTCTAGGAGAAAATGTTGTCTCTGTCAAAGATATTCCCAAATTAGAAGAATGGCCAACATTCTCTGGTGAAGGAGAATATAACCATATTGAGTTCATCAGGACTATTGATATGTTACAAGAAGACTTTAATATACCTGATGAAATTATAGTGGGGAAATTACACTCTCTGTTTACCAGGACTGCAAAGAAATGGTGTTACAAGATGATGATGGATCATGGAAAACATGATTGGTCTTGGTGGAAATCTGAAGTGATTACCAAATGGGCCAACAATTCTTGGAGGTTTAAAATGTAAAATGCTTTTGAAAGTGCCATTTTTAACTCAGAGAAAGATAAACCAGTTACTTGGTTCTTCAAACAAAAAGACAGATTATCTGCTTTACACCCAGATATGTCTGACACTATGATTAATATGAAAATATTAAGAAAGTGTGGAGAAGAACTGGAACATGCTATCAAAAGCAGATGTGTAGAACCCTGTTCAACAGAGGACTACATTAATGCAATGGAAGATATCATTACCAGAACAAGAATCGGTAAAACTTGGACTAGAATCCCTATGGAATCCAAGATGATTCCAAAGATTCCCAGAGATAATAAAAGACCAGAAATACCTGTCTTGAAGTGTCATAAATGTGGAAGTACTTCACATTTAGCAAACACTTGCACCAAAAAGACAAAAATCAATGAAGTTCAGGTCATTGAAGAAATTCAGTGTACTGAAGAGAAAGAAGAGTCTGATCAAGATTCTGCAGTCTCTGAAGATACACCAGTGGAGGACTATCGCATTGAAAACATTACAGCTTTCTTTGAGGTCACAGAAGTCCATACCCAATTGCCACAGTACAGTGAGGATTGCTGCAACCTGACCAATATCCAACATTCCAGAATGTGTAAAACAAAACCTGCTAGAGGAAAGGGATTCACTGCTGGAGCATCCTGTATCACGTCTGTTTTGATGAGTGATATTGAAGCCAAAGTAAATTTGGATACAGGGGCATTTTGCACTTGTGTGGGCAAAGATTATCTCCAAATTATACTTCCTGAATGGAAAAACCATCTATTACCAATAGAAGGTGTGCAATTTAGTAGTGCCAGTAACAATATGTACCCCTTGGGTATATTAGACACTAATATTGTATTTCCACACCCAGCAGGAAGTGTAAGGATGAAAACTGAGCTTGTTGTAATGGATAATTGCACATCTCAGCACATCATTCTTGGAAATGATTGCTTGAATATCTATGGTATTGACATAAATAACCATAAAGACAGATATTTTACAATTGGGGATAACAAAAGACAAAAATTTGCTTTTTCCAATATGCCAAAACAAATATCTGTAGTATCTTCTATCAAGGATACTTAAAAAGATGAATTTGTGTCTAATAAACTTGTTGAAGCACAAATTAATCCATCATTGTCACCAAAAATGAGGAATGAACTTATTAATGTGTTATACACATACAAAAATGCATTTGCCTCTGATAATGAACCATTAGGTGCTATAAGGGGACATGAAGTTGATATTACTCTTAATATTTACAGGACATATCCTCCAGTACTTAGAAGACCAGCTTATCCAGCCAGTCCCAGAGCTAGAGAAGCCTTGGAAAAACATATCCAAGAGTTAATCCAACTTGGTGTACTAAGAAAAGTAGGCCATAATGAGGAAGTTGAAGTGACAACACCTGTTATCATTGCATGGCATAATGACAAGTCAAGAATGGTTGGGGATTTCAGAGCATTGAATACCTACACAGTTCCAGATAGGTATCCAATCCCTAGAATTCAAGAAACCTTGACTCAATTTTCTAAAGCCAAGTATATAACATCAATGGATGCATTAAAAGGTTTCCATCAGAATGTTTTGACGCCTAAAGCTAAGAAATTACTTAAAATTATCACTCACTGTGGTATTTATGAGTATCTTAGAATGCCATTTGGCATTAAAAATGCTCCATCCCATTATCAAAGAATGATGAACACAATCTTTCCCACAGAATTGTCTGAAGGATGGCTGATCATTTATATTTATGATATTATTATATGTTCTGATTCATGGTCTTTGCACCTTGAAATACTTGCAAGAGTACTTCACAAAGTTTCAGAAGTGAACATGAAAATTTCACTTAAGAAATGTAATTTTGGTTTTGAAGAACTTAAAGAATTAGGACATATTGTTTCTGGTTTAAGCTTGGGTATTGACACAAACAAAGTATCAGCAGTGTTACTTAAGCCAATACCCCAGAATGAAAAAGAAATGATGTCTTTTCTTGGGTTTGCCAGTTTTTATAGGCAACACTTGAAAGACTTTGCAATTATAGCCAAGTCACTTTATAGAATCTGTGATCAACAGACTGTATTTGAGATGACACAGGAGAGAATTAAAGCTTGTGAGAAGATAAGGAAAGCTCTTACAGAAGCACCTTTACTCCTCATGCCTGACTAGGATATTCCTTTTAAATTGTACATTGATGCATGTGGAGATGGATTAGGGGCATCCCTACATCAAGTCCAAATTATTGATGACAAACCTACAGAAGGACCAGTTTGTTACATCTCAAGGAAAATCAAACCAACAGAGGTCAGATATGATGCAAGCCAAATGGAGTGCTTATGTTTGGTATGGGCACTTGAGAAATTAAACTATTATCTTGATGGCAGTGTTTTTGAAGGGATAACTGACTGTAATGCAGTAAAATCACTTCTTAAAATGAAAACTCCCAACAAACATATGTTGAGATGGCAAATAGCCATTCAGGAATATAGAGGAAACATAACTATAGTCCACAAAGCAGGAAACATTCACAAGAATGCTGATGGACTTAGCAGGTGGGCATTAGCCAACACTCCTGATAACCCACCTTATGTACCCTTGGAAGCTGAACCACAGATTCCAATTGAAGGGATTGATATAACTGATATTGGGACTGAATTATTTGAAGAGGTCAGAGAATCCTATAAGCAAGACAAGGATTGTCATATCTTGACTTCTTTGTTGGATAAAGACTGCAAAGATACATCTTTGGTCAATGCACTAGATGAAGTTTGGACAAATTCCTATTCTGAAGGGAGATTTCACTTGTTTGATGGTATTATTTACCACAGAACCAAACATTCTTGCATAATGACATTATGCAGCAGATTGCTTATTAATACAATTCTTCATGAATGCCATGATAGCATTTACTCTGGACACCTGTCAGAGGAAAGAACACTTGAAAAAGTAAAGAACTGTGCATGGTGGCCATCTTGGAGAAAAGAAACTATTGAATATTGCCATACGTGTGACAGATGCCAAAAAGCAAACAGGAGTACAGGCAAGAAATTTGGACTTATGATCCATATTCAAGAACCAAAATCCCCATGGAAAGTTGTTCACATGGATTGGGTCACAGCACTTCCTCCAAGTTGTGACAAAAGTTATAATGCTTGTTTAGTCATTGTAGACAGATATAGAAAGACTCCCATATTCTTACCATGTCATAAAGATGACACTGCTATGGACACAGCTCTTCTTCTATTGAGTAGAGTTATTTCTCATACAGCATTATTTAAGAATATCATAAGTGACAGAGATCCCAAGTTCACATCTGCACTTTGGACCAATCTTCATAGATTGTTTGGGACTAAGTTATCATTCTCTACAGCATATCACCCTCAGACAGATGGGCTAGCAGAAAGGATGATTCAAACTTTAGAAGACATGATCGGTAGATTTTGTGCTTATGGATTAGAATTCAAAGACTCAGATGGCTTTAGCCATGACTGGTGCACTCTGATACCTGCATTAGAATTGGCATACAAGACATCAGTCCATTCTTTCACAGGACAAACTCCTGCTATGCTGGAGAAAGGATGGAATCCAAGACCCCCAGCAGACACACTGAGGAAAGACTTGATTTACATTCATCCTACAGCTTCCAGCTTCAAGATAATGCTTGATAAAGTAAAACATCATGCAAAACAAAGTATGGATGATGCTTTTGATTATGCAAAACAGAAGTGGGAAAAGAGTCATAAAGTACCAGACTTCAAAGTAGGGGACTTAGTTCTAGTTTCAACCTTGAATTTTAATAATATCAAAGGCCCAAAGAAACTTAAATATTCTTATAGAGGACCTTTTGATACTGTTGCCTTACATGGAATCAATGCAGTTCAAGTGGAATTGAGTGGTGAATTGGAAAATAAACACCCCACTTTTGCAGTCAGCTTGATAAAACCTTATCAACCATCTGATAAAGAATTGTTTCCTCTAAGGAACCCAACTCCTTTAACTGTACCACCAGTGGAACAGAATGAAGACAAAAAGATAGAGAAAGTCATTAAAGAAAGGAGACTTAGGGGTAAAAATCAGAGAGAATATCTTGTCAGATATAGAAATACAGTACATGAAGATGAATGGCTGGCAGAATAAGATATACCTGACTCAGATAAACTCCTGAGAAGATTTAGACATGAAAGAAGGCCACAAGCCTGAATATATCTATAAATGTGCTTTAAATTACTTGATCTGAGTAATGTAAAGAGGTTGGACAGTGGACATTAACCCCCCTTTGGGGCTTTTTATTATTTCTATCATTGATAAAATTGTAGTACAATTTTATTTTTTGGTGGGAGGGAATGTGAGCCTTGAGGTATATTTTACATACCCAAATAGGCCACAATTATCTTAAAAAGAAATTTTAAATTATGCATAACTCATAAGTCATGCATATATTCATCATTTTTGATTTCAGAAAAGATGAATAACTTTTTAGTGAGTAAGTAAATGCATGGATTTAAGGCCAGATTTGGATTCTACACTGAAATTCACCTAGGGTAGCTCCATAGAGGGAATAAGCTCAAATTAACTCTTTGAGGTGGTAAAATGGAAAATACTTCAATACCACATCAGCAACACCACATAAAAGATCCGTGAAAATTTTTGTTTTTCTTAATTTCATGCCAAAATAATGGGAATGTGAGAAATCACATGTTACATATACACTAAGAATAATGTTATGCATGTTTTGAGCACTTAATATCATGGTATTCTTACATAGACTTTTGGTACACCTATAGTATTTTGACGTGAAAAATAGGCAAGGGGGACAAAAGATATCAAAGAGAGCCAGGGTACCCAACTTCTGAGGCCTCAGAGGCGTGGCCAGCTCCAAAGCTTGGATCCATGGCTGATCTTGGCCTAATTGGTAAGCTAGAACCTTTTGGGAACTTGGTTACCATGTCACAACTACTGTAAATCTTAAGAAAATAGCAAATAACCTGCTATTTTGACGTGCCAAGGAGGTAAAGAGCTACTTAGACTCCTGTAACCACGTCAATTCTTAATGACTTTCCATGGAAAAACTAAAAAAGAGCAATTAAAACCCTTTTTGGACTTGTATCCATTGATTTACCTCATAGCAACCAGTGAAACACTGATATTTGCAATTCTACATAGAAATGAGGTAAAAACTTCAAAAATTCATTAAAAATACAATTCTTAATGAATCTTTCTGAAACATTCAGGACTAATGGAGAACTCTATTATATATGGTACAACCAAACAGAATTACAGCTTTACTAGTAAAATTCAAAGTTTTACTTACAGTCCATTTTTGACTATTCTACGTGAAACACTGAATCTTCAAAAATTCACAGTAATTACATCCTGTGATGAAATTGGCAATAACATTGATAACTTTGAGAAATCAATGATTATTTCTGAATAAAAGAAGATTTACAGATGTTACTCCTTTTATTCTTAACCATATTGGGGTTGGTAGTCACGTAAAAGCATCAATTAAGTAATTATGATAATCTTACATGACAACAGATGATGCAATCAATAACCCAAAAAGGTTTATTGCTTTCTCACTCACTGGTTTTTCAGTTTGCTCCATGGCACGCGTCTGTGAGCTGTTGTTGACTTAACAGAGGCCTCCTCTTGCTGTTTTTTCCAATCATCATCTTATTATCATTTTAGCCATTATTACCAACAAGTAAGTATTAGTTACAGCTATTCTTAAGTGTTTTAAATCTTTCAGAATCAACCAGAAAGACGTGAAATCATAGAATCCAACTATATATTGCTTTAATACTGTTTTGAATCCTTTTTAATCCTTAAATCCACAATTCTACGTCAAATATTTCTATTTTATCTTTCAATAAGTTCTTTGGAATATTAGTGAGTGATTTATTTTTAATTCTTAAAGTTTCTCATTAAAATTAGTTTTCTTCAAGAATTATCATTATAATTATTCTTGCAAAATATAATTATATATTAAAATAATTTTATTATTTTAATAAAAGAAGTTTTTATTATGAAAATCTTCTTGTAATTGATTCTTGTAGACAATTACTTGCTCACTGTTAAAATCACTAGTAGTGTTTAACATGTGCAAGAAATAATTTTTAATTATTTAATTGTGGTTATAATAATATTTTATTACTATATTTCATAAGAATAGACATAGTACTGTTGATTAATAGTAATATTATCATCAGTTTCATAGTCACATCTTACATCTTGGGTTTTGGGGGGTTCTGTAAATGTCATAAAATATTCATAATCAATTCATCAGAAATATGGATATGGAGTGGTACAGAAATCAAAGTGGATGCTTGAATTATGAGCAGACTAAGTGATAGTTAAACCTAATGTCTTGGATAATGCGGACTTCTTTCTATCAATATTTTTTTTCAAAAAGGTGTTGCTGACTATTTCCTAAAACAAACCTTTATGAGAGGAGAGGAAAAATATTATCTGTAACTGATTGGAAATTCTGAGTCATTTATTCCTAGATATAATAGATCTTTTTCTTTGATTTAAGCAAAGAATACTTCCTATGTAAAAGGAGGAAAACAGTAAAAAATAAATGAAAAGACTTATCATGATCTAATTCATATTTTTTGAAGCACTACAACAATAAATCAGCCGGTACTCATTGAGTTGTCTGTCCGTTTCATGACATAGGAGACTCCCCTTTGGTAGCTCTTCTTATGAACAGTGATGGTAATACCAGATCTAAATTTATGAATAAGTAGAAATATATCTGTTTCTTACAGATTGTGAGCGTTGAGGTATATTTCACATACCCAAACAGGTCACAATTATCTTAAAAATAATTTCTTAATTATGAATAACTCATAAGTAATTCATATATCCAAAACTCATCATTTTTGATTTCAGAAAAGATGAATAATGTTTTATTGAGTAGGTAAGTCCATGGATTTAAGGCCATATTTGGATTCTACACAAAAATTAACCTAGGGTAGCTCCATAGAGTGAATAAGCTCAAATTAATTCTTTGAGGTGGTAATATGGAAAATACTTCAATACCAATAATCAATACCACATAAAAGATCTCTGAAAAGTTTTGTTTTTCTTAATTTCACGCCAAAATAATGGGAATGTGAGAAATCCCATGTTACATATACACTGACAATAGTGTTATGCATGTTTTGGGCACTTAATAACATGGTATTCTTACATGGACTTTTGGTACACACATAGTGGATATCTCACTTTAAGCTTAAATTTCTATTTTGACATGAATAAAATAAGCAAGGGGGACAAAAGACATCAAAGAGAGCCAGGGTACCCAACTTGTGAGGCCTCAGAGGCATGGACAGCTCCAAAGCTTGGATCCATGGCTTATCTTGGCCTAATTGGTAAACTAAAACAACTTGGGATCTTAGTTACCATGTTACAACTACAGTAAATCATAAGAAAATAGGAAATAACCTTCTATGTTGATGTACCAGGGAGGTAAACAAATACTTAGACTCCTGTAACCATGTAAATTCTTAATGACTTTCCATGGATAGGCCCTAAAAGAGTAATTCAAACTCCTTTTGGACTTTTATCCATTAACTTACTTCATAGAAACCAGTTAAACACTGATATTTGCAATTCTACGTAGAAATGAGGTAAAAACTTCAAAAATTCATTAAAAATACAATTCTTAATGAATCTCTCTGAAGCTTTCAGGACCAACGGATAACTGTATTATCTGTGGTAAAACCAAAAAAAATTATAGTTTTACTGGTAAAATTAAAAGTGTCACTTACAGTCCATTTTTGAC
The DNA here is from genome assembly GCA_023105745.1 of Austropuccinia psidii. NCBI lineage: Eukaryota > Fungi > Basidiomycota > Pucciniomycetes > Pucciniales > Sphaerophragmiaceae > Austropuccinia > Austropuccinia psidii. The sequence goes on along the minus strand of JALGQZ010000014.1, from coordinate 18,535,732 downwards.
TATTCTACATGAAACACTGAATCTTCAAAAATTCACAGTAATTACAACCTGTGATGAATGTTGATAAGTATGAGAATTCAATGATTATTTTGAAATAAAAGAAGATTTATAGATGTTACTCCTTTCATTCTTAACCTCATTGTGGTTGGTATTCACATAAAAGCATCAATGAAGTAATTATGATAATCTTACCTGACAACAGATGATGCAATCAATAATCCAAAAGGGTTTATTATTTTCTCACTCACTGGTTTTTCAGTTTGTTCCATGGCATGCCTCTGTGAGATTTTGTTGACTTAAAAGAGGCCTCCTATTGCTGTTTTTTCCAATCATCATCTTATTAGCCATTTATATTGTTGTTACCAGCAAGTAAGTATTAGTTAAACTACTCTTACATGTTTTAATTCTTTGAGAATCAATAAGAAATACGTGAAATCATAGAATCTAACTACATATTGTTGTAATCCTGCTATAAATTATTTTTATCCCTTAAATCCACAATTCTACGTCCAATTTCTCTACTTATATCTTTCAATAAGTTATTTGGAGTATATGTGAGTCATTTATCTTTAACTCTTAAAGTTTTTCTCTAAAATTAGTTTTCTTCAAGAATTATCTCTATAATTATTCTTGCAAAAGATAATTATATATTCAAATAATTTTATTATTTTAATAAAAGAAGCTTCTATTATTAAATTTTTCTGGTAATTGATTCTTGTAGACAATTACTGCTCACAATTAAAATCACTAGTAGTGTTTCACACATGAAAGGCATAATTCTTTAATTATGTAATTGTGGCTATAATAATATTTTAATATTATATTTCATACAAACAGACATAGTACTGTTGATTAATAGTAATATTAGCATCAGTTTCATAGTCAAATCCTATACAGATAAGATCCCTTTCTGTATAATAAGATATAAAATGTCTCATTGAAGTCAGAATATTATGAAAGAATTACATAGGAAATCAAGAAAAATGGGAGTGGGGAAATATTCACATAATGCATGCTCAAACATGAAACAATGCTTACCAGATCTGCACAGAATGGGATATCTAACACCTCATGTGAATCTTTGTTTGAGCTTTTGTATCTTTCTACACCTTTTTTAGTTATTTGACTAAGCCTATCTAGTGTTAGCCCAAAATTCTTATATAAATTGTTGAATTTCTTTATTGAAGGGGATATCTAAGCCGGCCCTGATGAAAAAATCTTGATACTTCAAAGGAGAAATTACTTCAATCTTCATCAGGGACAGATTTTACATATTATAATATACATCCCATGAGACTAATTTTGTATTCATGAGATGAAATTCACTTTTCAAAGGATTATTAATTATTGAGAAGTATGGAGGGTTCTAATTTCAACATAATCTAATTCAAAAAACATGGAGCTTCACATAAATCACTTGAAATATTGATAGAGCTTCCAGTAAGGTTCATCATTAGTATATTAGTGTAGCACGCGGTCAAGGTGGTCTTAACAATGGGATCCACTGTTCAAGTCCTGCTGTTGCTCACAAACTCATAGTACATAGATTTACACATGAATTTTCCTGCCTGAGTCTGTGAGCACTTGTAATTAGTATAAAGAGCCAAAGAACAGACCTTGACAGGAAAATAGGTAGTAAATCCCAGGGTTTATTGCCTTCCAAGGTCTCATCAGATGATTCCTACTTTCCTATGCAAAGAGAAAATTCAAGGCCTGTTTCTTTACACTGAAGGGAAAGTTTAAAGTACAAGGACATAAAAAACAGTATTCAAGAGTAACTCAAGCTTGTAGAAAGCGGATTGAGATAGTGGGTTCTGGAAATGAGACATCTCTAGTGATCACTACTGTAGCTCAATTTCTTACCATTTTAAAAAAGGTTCTAATTGAGGTGTTGTGTGTAGTTTGCCAGTTATGAAGAATTGAATTATTTTCAATTGACATGTCAAATTGTGAGTGTGTATTACATAAATGAATTTCAATTTAAATATGAGGTGTCAATTATGACAGTAAATGTATTGTAAAACTCAGTTGAATTACATATGTATATTAAAATCATAATATGTGATGAGGAATCAAAGGAAAAATAAAATGGAAAGATTAATTTGGGGGGGAAGGAACTATAGCTCTAAGGGGAGCCAGACCCCTAAATTTCGTGCTGAAAGGCGTGGTATGTCAAAATCCATGCAAAATTTCATCACTTTTGGCCTGAAATTGAGTCACAGGGTCTGTGGCTCAATTGATGATAAGGTTTTAAAACGAACCAGGACAGTTTTAACCATTGCCAAGAGGGTAAAACTACCCCTCAGTTAAAACAATATTAGTAAAAACAGTTTTAAATGGTTTCTACGTCTCTTACGCACATTCTGACATGTTTTGAAGGCTCTAGACCAGGTATCACTACATTGATGGCTGATTTAAGGGTCTAAAATGCCTAAAAATAGCAAAAATAGATAAAACAAGCCCTTTTTTGGTGTAAACCAGGGCTCAGTAATGCCATAATTGGATTTTCTGTGGTCAGAGTGTTTTTCACAACTGAAAAGAGTAAATTTTACTTCTGGGGTAAGAAAATTGATGGCTAAAAAAGAATTTTTTCTTTGCCCCACTTTTCTCTTCATGTTAGAATCTTTTCCTTTTATAATTAGTTTAAACACTGTTAAACCAAACAATAGAAGATTCCAACCACCCTTTTTAAATAATCTTAAAAATTTTAACCATATGAAAAAATCATTATATTCATTTTTTGTAACTCTTATAATCATTTTTACCCCTTGAACCGCTCCATCAGTGAATTGAAGCATCTTTCATCACTGTTAACCTTGTCACTTTGTTTCCAAATTCACTCTGGTCACTTTTGGCTGTGTTTTCTCTTTAAATATGTTTTTAAAAAAAAATTTCTTTAATTAATTGCTTGCAGTTCATTGCTCAATTAATTCCAATTGAATCTGCTCTTGAAGAAACTTGTTTTGTAGCCTTGAATATCTCTTTTAGAGTATTTTTGGATAAACGTTTATTATTGGTAAAACAATTAATATTTATAATAATATTGTTTTATACTTAGAAAGTTCGAAACAATAAAATGGGTCAGTTTTCTCTCAAAAATAATATTTCATACTATTTTGAATAATTTCTTACCTTATACAAATTTTGAGGACAGGAAAAGTACTTGATTTTTAATCAAAGTTTCATATCCACACCTTACATACTGACATTATCTGGGGGACACTATTGGAGCCGGCCACACAATACCATGGGTAAATAGGTGTGAAAAATGCACACAAAGGCAAAGAATGTGAGGGCCTAATATTGTAAGATTTGACTATGAAACTGATGATAATATTACTATTAATCAACAGTACTATGTCTGTTCTTATGAAATATAATAATAAAATATTATTATAACCACAATTAAATAATTAAAAAATTATTTCTTTCACGTGTTAAGCACTACTAGTGATTTTAACAGTGAGCAAGTAATTGTCTACAAGAATCAATTACAAGAAGAATTTAATAATAAAAACTTTTTTATTAAAATAATAAAATTATTTTAAGATATAATTATCTTTTGCAAGAATAATTATAGAGATAATTCTTGAAGAAAACTAAATTTTAGAGAAAAACTTTAAGAATTAAAGATAAATCACTCACTAATATTCCAAAGAGCTTATTGAAAGATAAGATAGAGAGATTTAGCGTAGAATTGAGGATTTAGAGGATCAAAATGAATTTATAAATGTATTACAAAAATATATAGTTGATTTCTATGATTTCACGTCTTTCTGATTAATTCTGAAAGAATAAAATACTTAAGAACAGTTTTGACTAATACTTACTTGTTGGTAATACTGATATAAATGATTAATAAGATGATAATGATGCGGAAAAAACAGCAAGAGAAGGCCTCTTTTAAGTCAACAACAGCTCACAGAGGCGTGCCATGGAGCATACTAAAAAACAGTGAGTGAGAAAGCATTAAACCCTTTTGGATTAGTACTTACATCATCTGTTGTCACATAAAATTGTAATAATTGCTTAATTGATGCTTTTACGTGACTACCAACCCCAATATGGTTAAGAACAAAAGGAGTAACATTTGTAAATCTTCTTTTATTCCAAAGTAATCATTGATTTCCCAAAGTTATCAATGTTATTGACAATTTCATCACAGGTTGTATTTACTGTGAATTTTTGAACATTCAGTGTTTCATGTAGAATAACCAAAAATGGACTGTAAGTAAAACTTTTAATTTTACTAGTAAAACTGTAATTATTTTTGGTTGTACCATAGATAATACAGTTCTAAATTGGTCCTGAAAGTTTCAGAAAGATTCATTAATAATTGTAATTTTAATGAATTTTTGAAGTTTTTACCTCATTTCTACGTAGAATTGCAAATATCAGTGTTTGACTGGTTGCTATGAGGTAAATCAATGGATACAAGTCCAAAAAGGGTTTTAATTACTCTTTTGGGGTTTATCCATGGGAATTCATTAATAAATGACGTGGTTACAGGAGCCTAAGTAGCTTTTTACCTCCTTGGCATGTCAAAATAGCAGGTTATTTGCTATTTTCTTAAGATTTCCAGTAGTTGTGACATGGTAACCAAGTTCCCAAAAGGTTTTGGTTTACCAATTAGTCTAAGATCAGCCATGTATCCAAGCTTTAGAGCTGTCCACGCCTCTGAGGCCTCAGAAGTTGGGTACCCTGGCTCTCTTTGATGTCTTTTGTCCCCTTACTTATTTTTCACGTCAAAATAGAAATTTAAGCTTAAAGTGAGATATCCACTATGGGTGTACCAAAAGTGCATGTAAGAATACCAAAATATTAAGTGCTCAAAACATGTATAACACTATTCTTAGTGTATATGTAACATGGGATTTCTCACTTTCCCATTACTTTGGCGTAAAATCAAGAAAAACAAAAATTTTCACGGATCTTTTATGTGGTATTGAAGTATTTTCCATATTACCACCTCAAAGAGTTAATTTGAGCTTATTCACTCTATGGAGCTACCCTAGGTGAATTTTTGTGTAGAATCCAAATCTGGCCTTAAATCCATGGATTTACTTACTCAATAAAAAGTTATTCATCTTTTCTGAAATCAAAAATGATGAATTTTGAATATATGCATGATTTATGTAAGGTTTGACTATGAAACAATAAGTAAAAATTACTAATTTATTACTTATTGTACTCTGAATGTCCTTATAATTGAAATAAATAAGATTAAAATAATAATAATAACAAAGAAATATTATTATTATGGCGTAAAAATATTATATTATTAAATAAATATAATAATATAATTAATATTATATAAAATTATAATATTGTAAATAATATATTAATATATTATAAAGCTCTTTATTATTGTTACCAACAAATAATAAAGGCGTAAAAAACTGTTTTTTTATAAATAAAAAACAATTAATAACAATAATATTACCAAAATTAAAGTTATATATTAATATAAATACTATTTATATTAATTAAGAATTATTAAGAGTGATAATAAGAGAAAAAATTTTATAATAAGATGAAATAACCTACTTTTAACACTTAAAATGATAATTTTGAGATATTTTACGCCAAAAGAATATAATACAACCTTTTCAAATTGTAATTACAATAAAAATAAAGAAAATTTACTAAATTTCTTGATTTTACGTGGAAATGAGTTTATAGAGAGATTTATGACAAAAACAATTAAAGAATTGATTTAATCACACAAAAGTAGTGATTAATAGGAAGATGGTCTTTGGTCTTTAATAAATTAAGAGTTTTATATATAAAGAATAAAGAAATTACCTTTTATTTAATTGATTTAATGTTTTTGATGCGTCTGAGGGGTAAATAGAGTAAAAAGAGCTCTATTTATAGTAAATACCTCCCTCCTAGAGTCCAAAAGGCTTCTAGTAGACGTGTACTGATCATATCCACTGGAATTGATCAATATTTTAAGGTTTGGAGATGATTACATCATTATCAAACCATATTACATCATTATTACACCATTATTTAGAGTTATCACTATAACTCTAAAGTTGATGACATCAGAGGCTTTGAGAACCCCAAATTTCATGGATTTCATTAGTTTTAATTATAAACTAATAGTATTCACCAATTTTATCACTCTTAAGACTGTTAAACTTAAATTAAGGTTACAGTGTGTGATCATAACTGCTCAAATTAAGCTCAAACTTTGATCCTCAATAACTTTGAAGATTTACACGCTACAGCAATTCAGAGAGTGAATTCTGATAGCCTGGCATAACCGTATTATGCCGCAAAGAGCTCTTCATTACATCAGCAAAACTCTAATTTTGATGATTTTTCTGGTAACTCATCTTTTCTGTCGAAATTCAATATTTTAAACTTCAAACCTTGATTTCAAGGGGTTATACCCTGAATTTAATAGTAAAAACTGCATCATTCTTCACGAATAAACTAGTAGAATCCAACTGTATACCTTTTTTTAAGTTTGGAGCACTTTCACAACAAAGTGGTCAACAGCTCTGTTGATTTTTATCAATATTTCATCATAGGTTTTAACCTTGTTTATAATTTGTAAAATAAAGTTCATATCTGTGTTCTTACAGTAATTACGTGGTAACTTCATTTTTGGTTCATCATTCTATCATGTATAGTTTAGAAGATATTAGCTATGATCCTTGAATATATGCATGGACCAAAAAAGTGCATATATTCAGGTTAATTCCTTAAGTATTAACATTGGAAATTAGCTTATTAATTGTTTTATGTGTGGATTCTCATGGGGAATCCACTGGTACAATTCATTTCACATGTTGTTTCATTAGTTCTTGAGATAAATAAGGTTTTATGTTTTTTGTAAGGTATTATACCTTATAATTCCTTAAATATTGACTTTACAGATATGACATAACAATGGTATATGTGTATTTTTCCATGGGGAATCCAATGGTATAATTTATTTTACATGTTGATTCATTGGTTTTTAATTCGAACCAATTTTTGTACCAATTTATGGTATTTTTTGTATATTTAAGTAATTATTCTTAACGTATAATTATTCTAAGTAATTTTAATATAATTATATTAAAGGTATAATTTATTCTGAGTCTTTTTTTGACCTTATTGGGTATGTGGTCATATCTCCAAGGCTCACATTCCCTACCACCAAAAAAAGATTGTACCACAATCTGATATGTGTGATTAGGGTATCATCCACTGTCCTACCTCTTCATTAGACTTTGTTAGTCTTGAAGCTCAATAATGCTTAACTTTTCTATTTTTCAGGCTTTCTTTCATGTCTGAACCTTCTTAGTAGTTTATCAGCATTTGTTATATCTTTCTCAAGTAGCCATTCATCTTCTTGAGTTGAATTTCTATACCTTACAAGGTATTCCCTTTCTTTTTTGTTTCTTGTCCTTCTTTCTTTAAGGACTTTTACTATTTTCTTTTCTTCTCCTTCTTCCAAGGGGGGAATTTCAAGTGGGGGTTTATTTCTTAGTGGAAATAACTCCTTGTCACTTGAACTGTAAGGTTTTATTAGACTTACAGGGAAAGTTGGGTGTTTGTTCATTAGTTCACCTGTGAGTTCTAATTGCACAGCATTGGGTCCATGAAGTGCTTTTATCATAAATGGTCCTGCAAAGGAATCTTTCAATTTCTTTGGGCCTTTTATGTTATTGAAATTAAGGGTTGATACTAAAACCAAGTCTCCTATTTTGAAATCAGGTGGCTTATGACTTTTATCCCATCTTTCTTTTGCATATTTAAAAGAATCTTGCATGCATCTGTTTGCATGGTGTCTTGCTTTGTCAAGCATTATCTTGAAACTGCTTGCTGTTGGATGTATATCCACTAAGTCCTTTTTGAGGGTATCATAAGGAAGTCTTGGATTCCAACCTTTCTCTAGCATTGCTGGTGCTTTGCCAGTAGAAGAATGGATTGATTTCTTATATGCCAGTTCAAGTGCTGGTATTAGTGTACACCAATCATGGGTAAAACCATCAGAATCTTTGAATTCTAGCCCATAAGCACAGAATCTTCTGATCATATCCTCTAGGGTCTGTATCATTCTTTCTGCTAGACCATCAGTTTGAGGATGAGAAGCTGTTGAGAATGATAACTTTGTCCCAAACAAGTTCTGGAGATTTGTCCATAATGCTGAAGTGAACTTTGGGTCTCTGTCACTAATAAAATATTTTGGAATAAGCCTGTGTGGCTAATGACTTTATTCCATATCATTATGGCTGTATCCATAGCTGTGTCATCTTTATGACATGGTAAGAACATGGGAGTTTTACTGTACCTGTCAACTAACACTAGGCATGCATTATAACTCCTGTCTCCTCCTGCAGGTAAGGCTGTTACCCAATCCATATGAACTATTTCCCATGGGGATTTTGGTTCTTGGATTTGGATCATCATTCCAAATTTCTTTCCTGTGGCTCTGTTGTCTTTTTGACATCTGTCACAGGTTTGGCAGTAATCTGCAACATCTTTCTTCCAATTTGGCCACCAAGAGCAGGTTTTCACCCTCTCTAGTGTCCTATCTTCTGAGAGATGTCCAGATGCAACACTATCATGACACTCATGTAAAATAGTGTTTATTAGTGTTCTGTCTGTTAAGGCCATAACACATGTGTGTTTTGTTCTATGGTAAAGGATTCCATCAAGGAGGTGAAATCTTCCTTCATCATATGCCTTTTTCCATATTTCATCTAGTTTTGATGAAAGTGATGGATCTTTGCAGTCTTTCATTAGAAGTTGGCTTTAGATATGGCAATTTTTGTCTGTCTTATAGCTTTCTTTAACTTGGTTAAAGAATTCTGTGCCAATGTCTGTAACACCTATTCCTTCTATATGGTGCTCTTCTTGTGGTACCCATGCTGGATTGTCAGGGGTATTTGCTAGAGCCCATCTGCTAAGACCATCTGCATTTTTATGAATATTTCCAGATTTATGAACAATAGTCATATTTCCTCTATATTCTTGAATAGCAATTTGCCATCTCAGCATATGTCTATTTGGAGTCTTCATATTTAATAGTGATTTCACAGCATTAAAGTCTGTGATTACATCAAATACTGTGCCATCCAAATAATAATGCAGTTTTTCTAAAGCCCACACTAGGCATAAGCATTCCATTTGGCTTGCTCCATACCTTTCTTCTGTTGGCTTTATCTGTCTTGAAATGAAACAAATTGGTCCTTCCACTGGTTTATCATTGATAATTTGTGTTTGGTGAAGTGCAGCACCTAGTCCTTCTCCACAAGCATCAATGTACAAATTGAAGGGTAGTTTCCAATCTGGCATCAGAAGAAATGGGGCATTTGTTAAGGAATTTTTCAATTCTTCATATGCTTTGACTCTTTCTTCTGTAATCTCATAGACTGTTTGTTGGTCACATAGCTTATACAAGGATTTAGCAATCTTTGCAAAGTCCTTTATATGCTGTCTATAGTAACCAGCAAATCCTAGAAATGATTGCATTTCTTTTTTGGTTTGAGGTATTGATTTAAGTAGTACTGCTGCTACTTTATTTTTGTCTATGCCTAGACTAAGGCCAGATACAACATGTCCTAGTGCTTTTAATTCACTATATGCAAAATGACACTTTTTCAAGGAAATTTTCATATTCACTTGGACTATTTCTTGTAGTACCCTTTCTAGTCTTGTAAGGTGATTTTCCCAAGTTTCTGAGCAAACTATGATATCATCAATATAGATAATTAACCATCATTCTGATAATTCCTCAGGGAATATGGTATTCATCATTCTTTGATAATGGGAAGGTGCATTTTTTATCCCAAATGGCATTCTTAAGTATTCAAAAATTCCACAATGTACTATTATTCTTAGTAGTTTCTTGGCATTGTCTGTTAAGACATTTTGATGAAAACCCTTAAGAGCATCCATAGCTGTGATGAACTTAGCTTGTGACAATTGGGTCAATGTCTCATGGATTCTGGGTATTGAATATCTGTCTGGAATGGTATAGGTATTCGGGGCTCTGAAGTCTCCTACCATCCTTGATTTTCCATTATGCCAAGTTATAATGACAGGTGTAGTAACTTCAACTTGTTCATTATGTCCAACCTTTCTTAATACTCCAAGGTCCATTAAGTCTTTAATGTGCACCTCTAAGGCTTCTCTACCTCTTGGACTGGCTGGATAAGCAGGTCTTCTTAATAAAGGTGGGTAAGGTTTTTCTACATTAAGAATTATATCCACTTCATGTCCAATTATGGCACCTAGTGGCTCTTTGTCAGTTGCAAAGGCATTTTTATACTTAAATAAGAGGTCAATCAATTTTTACTTCATTTTTTCTGTTAATTCTTGATTGAATTCTGCCTCTTTGAGCTGTTCAGATATAAAAAGTTCTTTTTCTGGAATTTTTTCTTCATTCTTAATAACTGTGATTTGTTTTTTGTTATTTAAGAATCCAAACTTTTGTCTTTTGTTATCTCCTATGGTAAAATATCTATCCTTTTGGGTGGAGATATCTATACCATAGATTGATAAGTAGTCATTCCCAAGTATGAAATGATTACTAGTACAGTTGTCCATTACTACAAACTCTACTTTAATTCTGACACATTGTGATGGATGAGGAAAAATTAGTGTTAAATCAATTATTCCAAGGGGCTTCATGCTCTCACTTGCACTACTAAATTTGACACCTTGTATTGGCATAAGTTTTTCTTGCCAGTATGGGACAATGGTTTTTAAATAACCTTTGCCAACACAAGTGCAATATGCTCCTGTATCCAAGTTAACCTTTCCTTCTTGGTTATCAACCATAACAATATTTATACTTGATTTTCCAGCTGTATATCCCATTCCTCTTGCAGGTTTGGTTCTATACATTTTGGCATCTTGTATGTTTGTCAGATTTGTGTCAGATGTTCCAACTTGTGGCAAGTTTGAATTAACATCCAGTACTTCATAAATTATATCAATATTATTAATTTGTGCATTAATTATATTGATTTCATCACTTTCAGAGCTTTCTGACTCTTCTGTCTCTTTTTCAGAGTCAGATTCCTCTTCTTTGTCATTGTGGTTTTCTGTTTCCACAATTTCATTAATCTTTGCTTTTTTAAGGCAATTATTGGCTAAGTGTCCAATACCTCCACATTTATGGCATTTTCTTTGCTCATTATTGTTGGATGTATTGGGCTTAAAGGATTCTTTTGATTTATCTTTTTTGATAAATGGTTTATTTGGGCTTTTAATGTCCAATTTTTTCCAAGTCCTGCCAATTTTTGTTCTTGTCACTATATCTTCTAGTGCATTTATATCCTCTTCTGTGGAACATGGTTCTATACGCCTGCTTCTTAGGGCATGTTCTAGTTCCCCTCCACATTTTTTAAGTATTTTCATATGCACCATCTTCTGTGACATTTCTGGGTACAGTGCATTAAGCCTTTAAACTTGTTTTAAGAACCAAGTTAAATGTTTATCTTTCTCTGGGTCAAAGAAAGAATTTTCAAATGCATTTTCTATTTTATACCTCCAGGCATCATTTGCCCATTTGGTGATTATTTCTTGTTTCCACCAAGACCAGGTATTTTTACCATTTGTTTGTCTTATGCCATAATACCATCTTTTTGCAGATTTCTCAAAGAATGAATGTAATCTTGCAGTGATTAATTCATCTGGTATGGCATAGTCTTCTTGTAACATGTCAATTGTTTTAATAAATGACATGTGGTCATATTCACCTTCTCCTGTGAATGTTGGCCATTCCTTCAATTGAGGTGCTTCCTTCATTAAGGCTTGGGTATTATCTTGGTGACTCAAGTCTGTTATGAAAGGATTTGACAATTCCTCTTTTGTTTTAACAGGGCTTCTTATATGAGAAAATGGTGTTGATAACTTTGGCATATTTAAATTAGCCTCATTAATTTTATCCATTTTTTCTGTAATAAGCCTTATTTCACTTTGAATATCATCTTTCAGATGCATTCTTGCTTCATCACTTTTTTCCACATGGTCCAAAAGTAATTTTTGGTGTGATGCAGTCTTTTCTTCAAATTTTTCTACAGAAATACTTAATTTATTTAATTTTTCTGTAAGATTGTCAATACTCACATCATAATTTATTGTCAAAGTCTTGTCTTTGATATCTTTTATGTATTTATACAATTCTTGTTGTCTTGTATTAATTTTTGAGTATTGTCAATCAAATTCTTTGGTTTATTATTTTCAACAATAAACTTAATGTTGTCAATTTCTTTCTTGTTTTGCACAACAATTTTTGTTAAAGAAGATAAATTGTTATTTATTTCTTGTAGTGATAATAAACTATCTTTAATTTCTTTTAGAGGTAATATACTATTTTTAATTTCTGTTAAAGTATTTACAACATCTTTGGACAAGGTTATTTCTTTGGGAAATGAGGTTGTCTCATTCTTTGCTCTTCCTTGTCCTTGAATTCCATCAAGGTTCTGGCCATGTTGAAAACATTGTCCATGGCATCCTTTTGGATTCTTGGGATTCTGTAGCTTGGGGAATATGGTTTCTTCCAATGCTTTTTCTTGTTCTTCTTCCCTTCTTGGGGTAGTGGGTTGGCTTGGGGCTTGCTGGTAGAAGCTACTGGGGCTTCTTCCTTGGTTGCCTCCCTCTTTTTGGCATGGTAGTCCTTGATTTTTTTTGATTTGAGGTTTGGATGACAGTGGATTCCATCCATTGGAGTATTTCACTATCTCCTCCTCTTTGAGGAACTTTTTCAGGATGTGCCAGGAGTTCATCACTCCTTGGTGTATTTGAGGCAACATTTCCCAATCTTTGTCCTTGTACACTGTGCAATACTGCTTGTACTGGCTCATGTAGATGTCTATTTGAGCCCTCTGAATGTGATTTGTACCTGTTCGAGTTACTCATACTTAGTTCTAATTCAGGCTCAGATATCATGGGCATTTCTGGGACTTGCCTTTGGGATAAGGCACTTCCTTGTGTGGATTCTGTTCCACTGGGGATATTGCCCTTTCTTTTCCCTTTTGAGGGATCAGTTCTACCTCTGAGTCCAGCTCCATCTGATTGGATGGAGTATTGGGAACCTCTTCTAGTAGTCATAATAAAAATAAAAGTATTTTAGGATAAAAATTCTTTTTATGGCAATTATAAAAGAGGTTCTCACCTTCAGAGTCTTGAATGGTGGGTCCTGGAAAGTCTAATTTCTTAGCTTTCTTTCTTTTGGTGATAACTGGTGTTGGAGAACTTTGAAAAGTTTCTTCCACCAACCTCTCAACAGTAGCTTGGTTGTCTTCTGTTGGGTTATCTTCAAACACTAAAAAAGACAAATAAATATAAGTCTTTTTATAGGAAGTGTTATTTTTGGCAATATATGGCAATTTTCCACGTAGAAATTGCTTTTATATCTTTAAAAACTTGAAATTAATAAAGAAAAGAATAAAAATGAATAAAAATAACTTTTTTATTGGTTTTTAGTATTTTTTATATTTTTTATTTTTAAGGAATAAAATAAAAATTAATATGATTCTTTACAAAATAAAATTATAATAAAAATTATTTTTAATTTATAAATTATTTTTTTTAATCACTAGAGTCACTCAAAGAAAGTTCTTGCAAGTCTAAGGATGTGAAAAACCATGTGTAAGACAGTACAATTGCTTTCCAAATGCCTCAATAGCTTTTAAAATCAATAAAATATAAAATTATTATATAATTTTATGATTATAAATATAATTTACTATTGGATAAACCCAAATAGAATCTTTTTAAAGGTCTTTTAAGTAAATATCACGGCCAGGCCCCCAAATGTAAGGTTTGACTATGAAACAATAAGTAAAAATTACTAATTTATTACTTATTGTACTCTGAATGTCCTTATAATTGAAATAAATAAGATTAAAATAATAATAATAATAAATAAATATTATATTATTAAATAAATATAATAATATAATTAATATTATATAAAATTATAATATTGTAAATAATATATTAATATAAAAGAATTAATATATTATAAAGCTCTTTATTATTGTTACCAACAAATAATAAAGGCGTAAAAAACTGTTTTTTATAAATAAAAAACAATTAATAACAATAATATTACCAATATTAAAGTTATATATTAATATAAATACTATTTATATTAATTAAGAGTTATTAAGAGTACTAATAAGATGAAATAACCTACTTTTAACACTTAAAATAATAATTTTGAGATATTTTACGCCAAAAGAATATAATACAACCTTTTCAAATCTTAATTACAATAAAAATAAAGAAAATTTACTAAATTTCTTGATTTTACGTGGAAATGAGTTTATAGAGAGATTTATGACAAAAACAATTAAAGAATTGATTTAATCACACAAAAGTAGTGATTAATAATAAGATGGTCTTTGTTCTTTAATAATATAAGAGTTTTATATATAAATACAAAAGAAATTACCTTTTATTTAATTGATTTAATGTTTTTGATGCATCTGAGGGGTAAATAGAGTAAAAAGAGCTCTATTTATAGTAAATACCTCCCTCCTAGAGTCCAACAGGCTTCTAGTAGACGTGTACTGATCATATCCACTGGAATTGATCAATATTTTAGGGTTTGGAGATGATTACATCATTATTACACCATTATTTAGAGTTATCACTATAACTCTAAAGTTGATGACATCAGAGGCTTGGCAGAACCCCAAATTTCGTGGATTTTATTAGTTTTAATCATAAACTAATAGTATTCACCAATTCTATCACTCTTAAGACTGTTAAACTTAAAATAAGGTTACAGTGTGTGATCATAACTGCTCAAATTAAGCTCAAACTTTGATCCTCAATAACTTTTAAGATTTACACGCTACAGCAATTCAGAGAGTGAATTCTGATAGCCTGGCATAACCTTATTATGATGCCAAGAGCCCTTAATTACATCATCAAAACTCTAATTTTGATGATTTTCCTTGTAACTCATCTTTTCTGTCAAAATTCAATATTTTATACTTCAAACCTTGATTTCAGGGGGTTATACCCTGAATTTAATAATAAAAATTACATCATTCTTCACGAATGAGCTAGTAGAATCCAACTGTATACCTTTTTTTAAGTTTGGAGCACTTTCACAACAAAGTGGTCAACAGCTCTGTTGATTTTTATCAATATTTCATCATAGGTTTTAACCTTGTTTATAATTTGTAAAATAAAGTTCATATCTGTGTTCCTACAGTAATTACGTGGTAACTTTATTTTTGGTTCATTATTATATCATGTATAGTTTAGAAGATATTAGCTATGATCCTTGAATATATGCGTTGACCAAAAAAGTGCATATATTCAGGTTAATTCCTTAGGTATTAACATTGGAAATTAGCTTATTAATTGTTTTATGTGTGGATTTTCATGGGGAATCCACTGGTACAATTTATTTCACATGTTGTTTCATTAGTTCTTGAGATAAATAAGGTTTTATGGTTTTTATAAGGTATTATACCTTATAATTCCTTAAATATTGACTTTACAGATATGACATAACAATGGTATATGTGTATTTTTCCATGGGGAATCCAATGGTATAATTTATTTTACATGTTGATTCATTGGTTTTTAATTCAAACCAATTTTTGTACCAATTTATGGTATTTTTTGTATATTTAAGTAATTATTCTTAATGTATAATTATTCTAAGTAATTTTAATATAATTATATTAAAGGTATGATTTATTCTGAGTCTTTTTTGTGACCTTATTGGGTATCTGGTCATATCTCAAAGGCTCACAATTTATGAGTTATGTATAATTCAAAATTTCTATTTTAAGATAATTGTGGCCTAATTGGGTATGTAAAATATACCTTAAGGCTCACAAATGTCAAGTCGCATTGACCATTTGCAGGGGGTTCAGGTGCAGTTCCATGTGTTTGTACGAGTGCTTGTTCAGTGGTGGGGGCAGGTGCATTTGTGGTTGCTTGTGCAGTGGCAGGGGCAGGTGCATAAGTGTGAGACATGCGCAAGATCGCAAGAGCATGTGCAGATGTAATTTTATGAAGCTTACCTGCAAAAATCACTCATTAGAACATGTGACCAGCTCCATGCAACTTACAAACATCCAAACTCTCATGGATGCAATGTAATTCTGAGGCCCACATTCATGATGTGAATATTCCCCTTCCATCATGATGATGGTGCAGTTGTATCATTTTAGATCCTGTGATATGGGAGTATGGGCCTGTGAGGTATGTATAACATACCCATAAGGCCAAAAAAGACTTTGTATACAGTTGATTTAGTCTTCAACAGACTTTTAAATTGAATTTCAAAAACAAAATAATAAAAAATGAGTATGGCTTTTTTTTGGATAAACAAAGCTTTAAATATCATGTCATTTTTGAATTCTCCAACAAAAATGACCTAGGGTACACCCATAGTGTGGTATACCCAAAAAGGCTTATTTCTTATGTTATTACAAGATTTCATAATCTCATAGTACTAATGTAACCTTTTTAACATTTTTTCAAAAATTTTAAACTTAAGCTTAAATAAGCTTAAATTTCAAGTTGCATATGGTTTATGCAAACTTACCAAAATTTTAGTTGAAAGTGAGGTGTTGTGTATATTTACTGAATTGGCTTAGGATTTTCCATAAAGAATTTAAATCCTGTGTGAGCTCAATTTAAAAGGGTTGAAGGCCATAGTATGGCTTTAAATAAGGAAAAGGGCAAAATCCACGCAAAAAGGCCAAATACAGCTAGGGTACCAAAGCTTTAAGATTAGACTTTGATCCAACCTCAAGGTTTAAACTGGTTTTAACCAAATTTGGACAGGAATTTCAAGCTGCCAAAGGGTCAATCCCAATATGCAGGCTTAAAATTAAAGTTTTGAGACCTTTAAAAGCTTTTATAACCTTAAAGATTTAAGGTAACAAGCATTAAAACCTTATCAAAAGTAAAGGTTTGGTGTGTATTGCTATTTTACATGGAAAAATAGTAATAACTTCAAAAATTCATTCAAAATTCAATTCTTAATAGATTGGCTTGAAAGTTTCACACAGCTTAAGATTCAATATTATCTGTATACAAATCAAATTTCACGTATCTTTCATGAATAGAATTCCTGATAATTATCTAGGAAATTTACTTTTTTAATGATTCTTAAAGAAAATTAAGATTGAATTAAAAATTGAGTTTAAGAGATTTCTGCTTGAAACTCTATTTTTAAGTTTTTCATGTGATAAAATTTAATTTAGATAAAGTTATATTATATGAAAACTTAAAATGATTAAATTAAATGAGGATTAAAGCTACTTGGAGTTAAGAATAACACTGTTAACTTCAAATTGGAGTTAAAAATAAGCTATTTTGTGTTAAGAACCTTATTTTTAGGCATGGTTTTTCAGTTTTGACCCGAGCATGCCCTCTACATCCATTATGGAGCACGAGAGCTGCTCTTTAAACATAAAAACAGTCTTTGCATTACTATTTTTTTCCATCATCACTTATCAATCTAATTATATTAGACATTCAAACAGGAAAATTTTTATTATATATAAAATCTCATTATTAAGGTATTTCTTAAGCATTTTATTATTTATAAATCTTAAATTCAAGAATCAAAATCAAAGAAATTAGATTATTGTTGTAATCACCTATAATATATTTTATTTTATAAGATTATTGTCTTTGAAATATCTTTTAAAATTCACAAATTCCTTGCAAAAACTCTTTAATCATATTATTCAACAAAAAAAGTTGTGTTATCATTTATAATATTGACTTTTGGCAGTTTTTCAACTCATAATAATTTTTTAATATAATAACTGGTGTATTTGAATTGTTGTATTAAGTTTACATTATAAGTAAGTCTTCTCTAAAATTCTATATCTTTTTTATCTATTATTAGTTTTTTTATATAGAATTTTTCTATAAGAGTTATTTCTGCACAGTGTGTGTCTTGATTCTTTTATAAATGATATTTATATATTATCTATAAGTGGTTGAATATTTAGATTTTCCATGTGTAATTGTCTTATTCAGAGCTTTATACTTCTTATTGTTATAATTGCCAGTGACTATAACAATAATAGAATAATTATAATTTATTATGATTATTATAGTCTTTTTTTATTATTTCATATAATAACAATTGATTTTATTTTTTTATATAATTATTGTTAATAATTTTATTTAAATTTGTGGTTATAATATTTCATTATATCATATTTTTCTACTGAGGACAGTCATAGTACTCTTGATATTGTTACTATTATCAAGAGTTTCATAGACAAAACTTACATTTGGGGGCCTGGCTTAGATTTTAACCAATTTTTGGGACATAAATCATATTCTACACCTTATTTTACTGTTTTTTTGGGATAAAATTGCCATATTTATTTTATTATTGGCTTTTTCAGGACTTATCCCTTATAAATAATCTCTATAATATTACTAAAGTTATTTTTTCTTAAGAATATTGCTTGAAACATTATACTATTGAGTGACTTGGAATAAATTTCTTTTGTATAACAAGTGTCTTTTTCACATCATGTACTTGAAATTCATTCTTTGAGTTATTCTAGTATAAAGTGAATAATAATACAATTTTGAGTAATAAATTATTAATTGCATAATTATTATTTCTTTGAAGAAAATATAAAATCAAATAAAACATTCAAAAATTTAAAATCCTTACTAAAAACATTTTTTCTTTAATATTAGACATTTTTCTTTATTTTTGATGTAATTTTCCGTAAATTACATTGAAACAACTTTGTCCAATAATTTTAGTTTATAAGTTATTTTTATTGTTTGATAAAAGAACTTATATTTGTTTTTTCTCCAGTTTCATCCATCAGAGAAAGCTCTTCAAACTATGAAGCCTCAGAGTCTAGTATTCAAATTCAACCTAGCTGAGCACCAAGGTGTTCAATTACAAAAGAACCCTTCAAAGGTCCTGCAGGTGGATTCAACCCATTTTTTAGTCTTAATTGCTTTACATTGACGTGGAATGGCTCCTACTAGAAGTGGAAGTAGCTACTCCATCCAATCAAATAGATCTGGACTAGGACATTCCAGTCATAAATCAAAAAGACAAGAATGTCAGCCCAGAGGAGAAGCACAAATGGAGGATTCCAGAACTTGCACCAGTTCCCAAAGGTTAGCCAGCACCTTTGACACTCTTATTGAGAGTTCAGAAGCTGACATAACTGCTATTTCTGTTGTTAGACCTGAATCACTTTCAACAGGAAACAATAGATATTTCCCAGTCTCAATACAAGAACTGGCTTATGGGGGTAAAGAAGCAAGAGTCGGAACTCATCCCAAGTCTTTGGATAGGCACCATGAACTCATATCTTGAAGTGAAAATGTTCATGGGGCCAGAAAAGACAGAGTAACTTCTGAAGGGTTGGACACCCATGTCTTGCAAAGGAAAATTCCAACAGATAAGAGCTTGGTTGAAAAGCCAAAGCATGTTATCAGAGGACCAGAACAAGAAGTTGGCCCAAGAGAAGGAAAACAGGCCAGTGGAAGCTTCCCAAGCCTCCACAAGCAACAATACGCCTCAAAAAGTGCCAAAAAAGACCAAGCAAGCCCCAAAGACCAACCAGAAGGGCAAGAAAAAGGAAAAGCGCAAGTGGAACAGGCCCTACCCACAGAATTGCAGGATTCACAAGAAAGAGAAGACAGCTATTGACAATGTGTTCAATATGGCAAGAACTCTGATGGAATTCAAAAACAAGGAAGAGGAAAGATTGAGCCAATGTTTTCCAAACAATTAGATCTTGTAAAGCTTGTAAACCAAATTGAAACTTGTAATAAAGAATTTATAACAAAGCCTAAAGCATTTGAGTGTATCCAACAAAAGTTGGGTAATGAGATACTGAAAGTAAAAGAGTCACAAAAGACCATTATTGGCCTTGAAAATGTTATTAAAGACAATATTTTGTCTTGGTCACAAACTTGTGCAAGGATTGAGTCTAAGGTTACCTTACTCAATCAACCAGATGACAATTCTATTTCTTTTACAACTAGACAGTTGAAAGAATTAAGGATACAAGTTCCAAACTTTTCAAACTCAACTGGGCACAATGCAGGTAGTTTCAAAGAACAATTTGAAAAAAGTGATAAAGCAAGACTTGAATTGAAAGAAGATATTCAATCAAGTATTAAAAATATATCACTGAAAAAGGAATTGCCAAGACAGTCCACACCAATTCTTGACATAAATGTGCTAAACTTCAATAATGACTTACATCATAAAATTTAAAGTAATGCAGAGGTGGAAGCCACTTTCAATTTTAAAGACATTCCAAGAATAGAGGAATGACCAACCTTCAGAAGTGCAGGGGAATAAAATCATATAGAATTTATGAAAACACTGATATTTTTAAAGAAGACTTTATCATACCACATGAATACATAAGTGCCAGATTACACTCATTTTTACCAAATAAGCAAAGAACTGGTATTACAAAATGAGACAAGACCATGCTAAACAATCTTGGCCTTGGTGGAAAGAACAAATTATTTACAAATGGGAAAATGATTCCTGGAGATTTAAAATGCCAAATTCGTTTGAAGAAGGCATTTTTAATATAGAGAGGGCAGGCCCATGTCTTGGTTTCTTAAAGAAAAGGATAGATTAACTGCCATTCATCCTGATATTTCTGAAAAAATGGTACATAAAAGGATATTGAGAAAGTGTGGTGGTTACCTTGAGCATTCTATAAGAAGCAGATGTATTGAGCCTTCCTCTGAAGAAGATTATATTAATTCTATGGAGGACATCAGTACTAGAACAAAAATGGGTATAAACCCCCAATAGTGAACAAAACCAGTGGGAAGCCGATTTCAAAACCCAATAAACCACATGACAAAGCTCCTTTGAAATGTCATAAGTGTGGAAGTACATCTCATTTGGCTAATACTTGTCCCAAAAAGACAATAATAAATGAGATATAAATTGAAAAAGATTAAACAAAAGAAAAAAAAGATGTCTCTGTACATGAAAGTGATTTTGAGCCTTCTGAAGAAGAGGAATTACCAGATGAACTTAGTATAGAAAATATTAATGTTTCCTTTAAAGTCACAGAAGTACATACTCACTTACCACAGTACAGTGATGAATGTATGGATCTCATACATGTGCAAGATGCTACAATGCAGAAAACCAAACCAGCAAGAGGTAAAGGTTATACAGCTGGATCATCTTGTATCACTAATATTGTGATAAAAAACAGAGAAGCCAAGATATATCTTGACTCAGGTGCTTTTTGTACTTGTTTTGGAAAAGATTATCTTGACAAGATTTATAACAATTGCCACAACAAGTTAATTCCAATTGCAGGTATAAAATTCAGCAGTGACAGCCAAAATATGCACCCCTTGGGCATATTTGAAACAGCAATGATACTCCCTAATCCTAGAAGAAGTATCAGATTCAAAGTTTGATGATTCATATCCAAGAAACAAGTACCCCATGGGAAGTGGTTCATATGGATTGGGTAACTTCCTTACCACCTGGAGGTGATAAAGGTTACAATGCATGTCTTGTCATTGTAGACAGATATAGTAAAAAACCAATATTTTAACCATGTCATAAAGATGAGACTGCTATGGATACAGCTCTTTTGATTCAGAACAGAGTTATATCTTATACTGGTATCTTTAAAAATATTATTAGTGATAGAGACCCAAAATTCACATCAGCCTCATGGACTAATTTACATAAGCTTTTGGGTACAAAATTACCATTCTCAACAGCATACCATCCACAAACAGATGGGTTAGCAGAAAGAATTACACAAAACCTTGAGGACATGATCAGAAGATTTTGTGGTTATGACCTTGAGTTTAAAGATCCTGATGGCTTTACCCATAATTGGTGTACTCTTATACCAGCATTGGAATTAGCATACAAGACCTCCATCCATGCTTCAACAGGCAAAAATCCTGCAATGTTGGAAAAAGGATGGGACCCTAAACTTCCAGTTGATACTTTGAAGAAGGATTTAGTTGATATTCATTAAACTGCTTCAAGCTTTCAGTTATTGCTTGCTAAAGTAAGGAGTCATGAAAATCAAAGCATGAATGATGCCTTTGAATATGCTAAACAGAAACAGGACAAAAGTCATGAAATCCCAGAATTCAAAGTAGGGGACTTAATACTAGTTTCAACCTTGAATTTTAATAATATTAAGGGTTCAAAGAAATGGAAATATTCCTTTGAAGGACCATTTATTATTGAAGCCCTTCATGGGAAAAATGCAGTACAGATAGAACTCTTAGGAGAATTGAAAAACCAACATCCATATTTTCCTGTTATTATGGTAAAGCATTACAGTTCAAGTGATAAGAAATTATTCCCTTTCAGAAGGGAAACACCCTTAGAAGTACCTCCACTTGATCAGAGTGAACTAAAAGTCTTGAAAGAAAGAAGACTTAGGGGAAAAGATGAAAGAGAATACTTGGTCAGGTACAAAAATCCACAACATGAAGATGAATGGTTTGTAGCAGAAAGATACCTGCTTACCAAAAGTTTCTCAGAAGATTCAGACATGAGAGAATATTAATTACTCAATGAAAAATCTGAATTGTGTGCTTTACATACTTGAAAGTATAAGTAGAGAGGTTGGACAGTGGATGATACCCCCTCAATTAACTTGGGGGTATACTACTAAAAGGAAATTGTGGTACAATTTGTTTTTGGTGGTAGGGAATGTGAACCTGTGGGGTATGTATAACATACCCATAAGGCCACAAATAACTTTATATACAGTTGATTGAGTCTTCAACAGACTTTTAAATTCAACTTAAAATAACAAATAATAAAAAGTGAGTATAACTTTTTCTTGTATAAACAAAGCTTTAAATATTATGTAATTTTTGGTTTCTACACCAAAAATTACCTAGGGTAGACCCATAGGGTGTTATACCCAAAAAAGGCTTATTTCTCATGTTATTAGAAGATTTAAGAATCTCACAGTACCAATGTAAATTTTTTAACATTTTCTTATAATTGTTAAATTTAAGCTTAAATAAATATAAATTTTAAGTTGCATAAGGTTTATGCAAACTTACCAAAATTTGAGTTAAAATTGTGGTGTTGTGTATAATTTCTCAATTCGCTGAGGATTTGCCATACAGAATGTAAATCCTGCGTGAGCTCAATTTAAAAGGGTTTAAGGCCATAATTTGGCTTTAAATAAATAAAAGGGCAAAATCCAAGCAAAAGGGTGGGACAAAGGAAAAAGACCAAACAGAGCTGGTATACCCAACTTTTTGGATCTGCAAGGATTCAATTAAGGTTGTCCACCTGTATTGAAGAAATTTCAACCTTATTTCAACTTTAAGATTAGACTTTGATCCAACCTTAAGGTTTAAACAGTTTTAACCCAATTTGGACAAGAATTTCAAGCTGCCAAAGGGTAAATCCCAATGTGCAGGCTTAAACTTAAGGTTTTGAGACCTTTTAAAGCTTAAATAAGCTGAAAAATTTAAGGTTGCAAGCATTAAAACCTTATCAAAAGTTAGAGTTTGGTGTGTCTTGCTATTTTACGTTGAGAAATAGCAATAACTTCAAAAATTCATTAAAAATCCAATTCTCACTGGTTTTGCGTGAACATTTCACACAGGTTACAATTTCATATTATCTTTATATAAATTAAATTTAAAGTATCTTACCCTGGAAACTTACTTTTTGAATTAATCTTGAAGAAAATTATGATTTCTTTTAAAATTAATTAAAAATTGAGCTTAAGACATTTGTGCTTGACACTTTATGTTTAAGTTTTTCATGTGATGAACCTTAATACAAACAAATTTATTTCATATTAAAGCTCAAAATAATTAACTTAAATGAGTATTTAAGTTACTTGGAGTTAAGAAAAACACCGGTAACTTTAAATTGGAATTAAAAATAAGTTACCTTAAGCTAAGAACCTTATGTTTGAGCATGGTGTTTCAGTTTTGACCTGAGCATACCCTCTAAATCCATTATGAAGCATGAGAGTTGCTCCTTAGACATAAAAAGAGTCTTTTCATCACTGTAAGGTGTGGATATGAAACTTTGATCAAATATCAAGTACTTTTCCGAGCCTCAAAATTTGTATAAGGTAAAATGATTTAAAAATAGTAAGAAATAGTGTTTTTAAAGAGACAATACACCAATTTCCTTGTTTTTAACTTTTTACGTTCAAAACAATAATATAATTAAAATTTATTGTTTTCCCAACAACAAAGATTGATCCAAAAATACTCTACAAGAGATATTTAAGGCTGAAAAAAGAAATTTCTTCAAGAGCAATTCAATTGGAATCAGTTGAGCAAAGAAATGCAAGAAATTAATTAAATAACAAAGTCTTTAAAAAGATATCTAAGGAGAAAACACGCTCAAAAGCAACCAGAGTGAATTTGGAAACAAAGTGACAAATTTTATAGTGATGAAAGATGCTCTAATTCACTTTTGGTGTGGTTCAGGGGGTAAAATGATTATAAGAGTTACAAACAATGATTATAATGATTTTTTAACGTGTTTAAAAGCCTTAAAATTATTGAAAAAGGGTGGTTGGAATCTTTTATTGATTGGTTGAAAAGTGTTTAAACTGCTTATAAAAGGTAACAATTCTAACATGAAGAGAAAAGTGGGGCAAAGAAGACATTCTTTATAACCATCAAATTTCCTACTCCAAAAGTAAAATTTACTCTTGTCAGTAGTGAAGAACATTGTTACAACAGAAAAGCCAATCATGTAATAATTAAACCCTGGTTTAGACCAAAAAGGGCTGGTTTAAGCCTTTTCTTTGCTATTTTTACCCATTTTAGAGCTTTAAATAAGACATTACTATAGAAATACCTGGTCTAGAGCCTTAAGAACACGTCAGAATGTGTGTGCAAGGCGTAAAAACCAGTTAAAATTGTTTTTATTCACATTGTTTCAACTTAAGGGTAGTTTTACCCTCTTGGCAGCATTTAAAACTACCCTGGTTGGTATCAAAACCTCATCCTCAATTGAGTCCCAGACCCTGTGACTCAATCCCAGGGCAAAAGTAATGAACATTTGCCTGGATTTTGACATCCCACGCCAGTAAGCAAGGAGTTTGGGGGTCTAGCTCCCCCTTAGAGCTAGAGTGTCTTTCCCCCCCCAGAATTAATCTTTCCAATCTCTTTTTTCTTTAATTCCTCATCATGTAATACAATTATAATTTACACATGTATTTCAATTGAGTTTTGCATTACACATCTGTAATAATTGATACCTCATATCTCAATTAAAGTTCACTTATGTAATACACGCGCACATTTTGACATTTCAATTGAATTCAATTGAAAATACTTCAATTCCTCATAGCTTCTAAACTAAACACAGCAACTCAATTTTAACACAAAAATTGATGGTTAAAATCACATGTGGTGTGAATTAAATTAAGGGTTTGAGGATTTTCATACTTTTGTACAAAAAAAACTAAAAACTTAATATAAGCTTACTTAGAGTTGAGATACAGAAATTTCTTCCAGAGGTTACCCCACTTTATTTTTTATCAGGAATCCAATGGTGTGAAAATTTCTTTATTTTTATTTATTGGATAGAAAGTTATACTTCATTTTATATAAACCTTTACCAAAAATATTTTAATTTCACAATTTTTATTCAAAATTCATTTTTACTTAATTTTTACAAGTAAAAATGTTATCTCATAATTTTAAATTTTATTGTAATTTTACTTTTGAATTATAATGAAATTTGCATTTTCAAATATAAATTTGAATTTATATTTAAATTTTTATTGCTATAATATAAATAAACTTACTTTATTTATATTTGTATCTTAATCTATCATTTGTTGTCTTTTGGGTATATGAAAATACCTCTAAGGCTCACATTCCCTCCCCCTAAAAAACAAAATTTGTAATATTGTTATTTCTAGTGTTTCGGAACATTCTGAGAAGTTTAGTAGATTCAGGTAAGTCTTCTTCTGGCCACCATTCATCTTCACAAGTTGAGTCACTGTACCTAACTAGATATTCCCTTACTTTGTTGGTTCCCAACTTTCTCTCTTGGAGGATGAGGTATAACTTGGGGAACTTTATTACTCAAGGGACTTTATCAACCACACTGGAAATGTAGCATGCTTATTGCTAAGTTCTTCAGATAACTCTACTTCAACAGCATTTTCTCCATGGAGGGCCTTAATATCATAAGGTCCTGCAAAGGAGTCTTTCAGCTTTGTACATCCTTTGATTGTATTGAAGTGAGTGGTGGATACAAGAACTAAATCCCCCACTTTGGAATCTGGAGTTGCATGTGATTTATCCCATTTTTCCTGAGCATATGCAAAAGAGTCTTCCATGCAATTTACGGCATGCTTTCTAGCTTTTTCTAGCATTCGCTTGAAGCTAGCAGCTGTGGGATGTATGTCAATCAAGTCTTCCCTCAAGGAATATTTAGGTAATTTGGGGTTCCATCCCCTTTCTAGGATAGCGGGAGTTTGATTGGTACTGGCATGGATTGAGGTTTTATATGCTAATTCCAGTGCTGGTAACAGAGTACACCAATCATCTGTAAATCCATCACAATCTTTGAATTCAATGCCATATGCACCAAATACTCTTACCATGTCCTCTAAGGTCTGGATCATTCTTCTAGCCAGACCATCAGTTTGTGGGTGGTAGGCTGTAGAGAAAGACAGCTTAGTGCCAAATAATTGGTGAAGATTTGTCCATAGTGCTGAAGTAAACCTGGGATCCCTGTCACTAATGATATTTGTAAATATGCCAGTCCATGACACTACTCTATTCCACATCAGAAGAGATTTATCCATGGCTGTATCATATTTGTGAAATGGTAAAAAGATTGGATGTTTACTGAATCTTTCTACAATCACTAGGCAAGCATTATAACTTCTGTCACCTCCTGGTGGTAGGCAAGTTACCCAATCCATATGGACAATTTCCTAAGGTCTTCTGGGCTCTTGGGTTTTCATCACATTTCCAAGTCTCTTGCCAGTGGATTTATTTGCCTTTTGGAATCTGTCACAGGTTTTGCAATACTCTGCAACATCTTTCTGCCACATTGGCCACCACATGCAGGTCTTTACTTTTTCTCTTGTTCTGTCTTAAGACAAATGTCCTCAAAAGGGGCTGTCATGGCATTCTTTTAGTACAAGATTGATTAATGACCTGTCCACAACTGTCATGACACATATGTTCTTGGTCCTGTGGTAAATTATACCATCCATTAGGTGAAATCTTCCTTCATCATAAGAATTTTTCCATACTTCATCTAAGGCATGTATCAGAAAGTTGTCTTTACAGTCTTTGTGAAATAATTGGCATAAGATGCTACAATTCCTATCTTGAGTGTAACTGTTTCTTAATTCTTCAAAGAAGGTGGTGTTCAAGTCTGTAACACTTATTCCTTCCATTGGGATCTGTGGTGAAGCTTCTTCTGGCACATAAGCAGGATTATCAATATCATTTGATAATGGCCATCTGCTTAGTCCATCTTCATTTTTATGAACATTCCCATCTTCATGAGCAATAGCCATATTGCCCCTGTATTCTTGTATGGCTATTTGCCATCTGAGCATATGTCTGTTAGGTGTTTTCATGTTTAAAAGTGATTTGACAGCTGTACAATCTTCTATCACTTCAAAAACACCTCCCTCTAAGAGGTATTTCAATTTTTCTAAGCCCCAGACAAGGCATAGACATTCCATTTGAATTTCTCCATATCTGGCTTCAGTTGGTTTGATTTGCCTAGATATGAAACATATGGGTCCTTCCACAGGTTTATCATTTATTATCTGAACTTGGTGAAGTGTAGCACCCAGCCCATCCCCTTATGCATCAATATACAATTTAAAAGGCAACTTGGATTCTGGCATCAGTAAGAGTGGAGTAGTGGTCAACGCTTCTCTTAGAGACTCAAAATTGTTGACTCTGTCAACAGTCATTTCAAATACTGTGTCTTTGTCACACAATTTATAAAGTGGTCTTGCTATTGATGCAAAATCTTTAATGTATTGCCTGTAATATCCTTCAAAACCTCAAAATTACTGAATTTCCTTTTTATTCTGAGGCATGGGTTTTAGCAATACGGCTGCAACTTTGGTTTTGTCAATTCCAAACGAAAAACCAGTTACAACATGTCCTAGTTCCTTAAGTTCCTTAAATACAAAATGACATTTATTCAAAGAGATTTTCATGTTCAGTGATTGAATTTTTTTTAAAACTCTGGAAAATCTGTACATGTGCTCTTCTAAAGTCTTGGCACAAACAATAATGTCATCAATGTAAATGATTAACCATCCCTCTGAACTTTCCTCAACGAAAATTTCATTCATCATTCTTTGGAAGTGTGAAGGTGCATTTTTGACCCCAAAGGGCATTCTTAAATAACAATACACTCCAAAATGAACAATAATTCTAAAATACGTTCTTGGTTTGGTGTCACCAAATTTTGATGGAATCCTTTAAGGGCATCCATAGTGGTTATATACACTTCTTGAGATATTTGAGTTAGGGAAATTTGGACTTTTGGTATTGGGTACCTATCTGGAACAGTGTAAGTGTTCAGAGCTCCAAAGCCTCCAACCATTCTGGATTTTCCATTATGCCATGCCACTATGACTGGTGTAGTTATTTCCACTTCTTCATTATGGACAATCTTTCTAATTACACCAAGCTCTAGAAGTTCTTTGATATGGGTTTCCAGAGCTTCTTTTGACTTGGGACGTGCTGGGTATGCAGTTCTTCTCAGTAGTGGTGGATAAGGTCTCTCAATATTAAGAATGATGTCAACTTCATGACCAACAATTTCTCCTAGAGGTTCTTTGTCTGAAGCACATGCTCCTTTGTGGTCATACAAAAGGGAAGAAAGTTAATTTTCCTGTTTATCTGTGAGCCTGTGAGGTATGTATAACATACCCATAAGGCCACAAATGATTTTATAAACAGTTAGCTTTGTCTTAAACAGACTTTTTAGTTGAATTTAAAATAAAAAATAACAAAAAATAAGTATAAATTTTTTTAGGATAAACAAAGTTATAAATATTATGTCATTTTTGGATTCTACACCAAAAATAACATAGGGTACATCGATAAGGTGTTATACCCAAAAACACTTATTTCTTGTGTTATTAGAATATTTAAGAATCTCACAGTACTAATGTAACTTTTTTAACATTTTTTGAAAATTTTAAATTTAAGCTTAAATAAGCTTAAATTTAAAGTTGCATAACGTTAATGCAAACTTACCAAAATTTTAGCTAAAATTGAGGTGTGGTGTATATTTACTGAATTGGCTAAGGTTTTGCCATACAGAATGTAAACCCTGCATGAGCTCAATTTAAAAGGGTTTAAGGCCATAGTATGCCTTTAAATAAATAAAAGGCAAAATCCACGCAAAAAGGTGGGACAAAGGAAAAAGACAAAACAGAGCTGGGGTACCCAACTTTTTGGATCTGCAATCATTCAATTAAGGTTGTCCACCTGTATCGGAGGATTTTCAACCTTATTTAAACTTTAAGATTAGCCTTTGATCCAACCTTAAGGTCCAAACTGGTTTTATCCCAATTTGGACAGGAATTTTAAGCTGCCAAAGGGTAAATCCCAATATGCAGGCTTGAAATCAAGGTTTTAAGAACTGTCAAAGCTTAATCAAGCTTAAAAACTTTAAATAAGCTTAAAACTTTAAAGTTAAAAGCATCAAAACCTTATCAAAAGCTAAGGTTTGGCGTGTATTGCTATTTTAAGTGGAAAAATAGCAATAACTTCAAAAATTCATTAAAAATTCAAATCTCAATGGATTTGCTTGAAAATTTCACACAACTGAGATTTTCATATTATCTATATATAAATCAAATTTCAAGTATCTTTTATAAATAAATTTCCTGGGTAATTAGCCTGGAAATTTACTCTTTTAATTAAGTTCAAAGAAAATTATGATTTCTTTAAAAATTAATTAAAAATTGAGTTTAAGAGATTTCTGCTTAAAACTCTGTTTTTAAGTTTTTCATGTGATGAACCTTAATATAAAGAAATTTATTTATATTGAAAACTTAAAATAATCAGTTTAAATGTGGATTAAAGTTACATGGAGTTAAGAATAACAATGGTAACTTTAAATTGGAATTAAAAATAAGTTTCCCTAAGTTAAGAACTTTGTTTTTAAGTATGCTTTTTCAGTTTTGACCTGAGCACGCCCTCTATATTCATTATGAATTATGAGAGCTGCTCTGAAGACATAAAATGAGTCTTTTCATCACTTTTTTTGTCCATCATTCATCATCAATCCAATCATATTAGAAATTTAAACAGGTAAAGTTTTATTATTTATAAAATCTTATTATTAAAGTAATTCTTACATTAATTTATTCTTTATTAATTGTAAATGAAAGAATTGAAGTCATAGAATTCGGATTATTGTTGTAATCATCAATAATATATTTTATATTATAAAATTATCATCTTAAATATCTTTTCAAATCCACAAATTCCTCTTAAAAACTCTTTAATCTTAAAATTTATCATAAAAAGTTGTTTTATCTTTAAAATTATTGATTTTAGGCGTGTTTTTAACTTATAATCATTATTTAATATAATAACTGTTGTTGTTTGACTTGTTGTATTAAATAAATATTATAAGTAAGTTTTCTCTAAAGTTCTATATTTTTTTTATCTAGTATTAGTTTTTTATATAGAATTTTTATTCTATAAGAATTATTTCTGCACAGTGTGTGTTATAATTCTTTTATAAATAATATTTATATTATTGATAAGTGGTTAATATTCATATTTCCACGTGTAATTGTCTCATTAAGAGCTTTACAATTCTTATTGTTATAACTGTCAGTGACTTTAACAATAATAGAATAATTATAATTTATTATAATTATTATTATATTTTTTATTATTATATTTTTTATAATAATAATGAAATTTATATTTGTTTTAAATAATTATTTTTAATAATTATATTTAAATTTGTGGTTATAATATTTGGTTATATTATATATTTCTACTGGGGACAGTCATAGTACTCTTCATTTAGCTACTATTATCAAGAGTTTCATAGACAAACCTTACATTATCAGTCAGATGAAGGCTTATTTCAGCCTCCCTCAACTGTTCAGATTTGGATTTTTCCAATTCTAAGTTGACTGGTGATAATTTATTCACTGTAATTTGTCTTTTAAGTGGTAAGAAGGCAAATTTGTAACACTTGTTGTCTCCAATATTAAAGTATCTGTCTTTGTTGTTATGCAAATCTATCCCATACATGATTAAATAGTCATTTCCCAATATAAAATGGGTACTAAAGAAATTTTCCATAACAACAAATTTGACTGTGATTCTTAAATTCCCATTAATGTGTGGGAATATGAAATTGGTCTCAAAAACTCCTAATGATTTCATTGGATTACTTGCACTATTGAATTTTAAACCCTCAATTGGTAACTATTGGTCTTCAACGTGTGGTACACAAGTTTTAAGGAAAGATTTACCAACACAACAGCAGAAGGCTCCTGGGTCAAGCAAAAGCTTAGTGGGCTTATTTTCAATCACCACTTCTGTTATACAGGAGTTACCAGCAGTATAACCTTTCCCCCTGTTGCATTTTGTTTTCATAAGTTGTGCCTCTTGAACTTTTGATAAATCAAGTTGACCATTGCTCAATTGTGGCAAGTGGGAATAAGATTCCAGGATGTCAAAAGTGGCATTGATATTTTCTATATCTTTTAAACATTCAGAAAATATTGAGGATTTATCATCTGAATTGTCTTCAATTATGTCATCTTTTTCAACATCAGGTTCCTTTTCAATATCAATTTCATTAATTTTCCCCCTTTTTGGACATGTATTGGCCAAATGGGGGGTGCTTTGGAAAATATGGCACTTTCTGACTATATCTGCAGATTGATATTTAATATTACTAGAATTTTCTTTGGGGTTTTTGTCCACAGAATCTTTCCAAGGTGTATTAAACCTTGTTTTGAGATTCACCCTACTAGAACCAATTTTGGTTCTGGTGGTTACTTCTTCTAATATTTTGATAATATCCTCTGTTGAAGATTTTTCAGTAGTCCTGCTTTTGACAGCATGCTCTAAGTCACCTCCACATTGTCTTAGAATCTTTCTGTGGATGATGAATTCTGATATTTCAGGGTATAATACTGTGAGTCTGTCTTTTTGTTGGCAAAACCATGGTAAAGCTTTGTCTTTATCAGCATTAAATTTGGCAGATACAAGGACTGTTTCCACTTCAAATATCCATTCATCATTGGCTCATTTGTTGATAATTTGGGTTTTCCACCAAGTCCAACTTTGGTGCCCATGTGCTTGTCTTAATTTGATGTACCATCTGTGAGCTGATCTGGTAAACAAGGTGTTAAATCTTGCTGTTATCAATCTGTCTGGTAATTCAAAATCTTCTTTAATCATGTCAATTCCTCTGATGAATTCTATATGGTCATATTCTCCTTCACCACTGAAGTGAGGTGATGTTTTAAGTTTTGGTACTTCTTTCAAAATTTCTTGTCCCATTGATGGTTCCAAGTTATGAAAAAGAGTGGACAATTAATTCTTTAACTGTGAATTATCAGGATCCAATACTTGTGGATTTGGAATTCTTGTGCCCTCATTTTGATTCAGAGGTGTAGAAATTGTGGGTAAGGTGTTCAGTATTTGTTCAATATCATTCTTCAATTACATCATCCTCTTCATTATCAGGTTCCTTTTGAATTTAAACTTGATTGATTGTCCCCTTCCCAGGACAAGAATTAGCTAAATGTGTGGCGCTTTGGCAAATATGGCACTTTCTGATTCCATCCTAAGATTTATACTTTGTATTATGAGGATTTTCTTGGGAATTTTTTCCGACATGATCTTTCCAAGGTGTATTAAATCTTGTTTTGATATTCACCCTACTAGAACCAATTGTGGTACTTGTGGTTACTTCTAATATATTAACAATATCTTCTGCTGCAGATTCTTCAGTAGTCCTGCTTTGGACAGAATGCTCTAAGTCATTCCCACATTGTCTTAGAATGTTTCTTTTGAATCATAAATTCTGACATTTCAGGATATAATGCTGTTCATCTGTGTTTTTTTAGTCCAAACCATGGTCGAACTCTATATTTGTCACCATTAAATTTGGAATATTCAAAGGATGTTTAGACCTTAAATCTCTAAGCATAATATGCACATCTGTTATTCATTTGGGATTTCTTACAAGCCCAAATTGGGTATCCATGTAGTTGTCTTAACTTGATATACCATCTGTGGGCGAATCTGGTAAACAAGGTGACCAATCTTGCTGTTACCAAAGTTTCTAGTAGTTAAAAATGTTCTTTGATAATGTC
The DNA here is from genome assembly GCA_023105745.1 of Austropuccinia psidii. NCBI lineage: Eukaryota > Fungi > Basidiomycota > Pucciniomycetes > Pucciniales > Sphaerophragmiaceae > Austropuccinia > Austropuccinia psidii. The sequence continues at coordinate 18,502,421 of JALGQZ010000014.1, read as the reverse complement.
AATACCCCCAATTAATTCCATATGGTCATATTCTTCTTCACCACTGAAGTCAGGACATTCCTTAAGGTTTGGTACTTCTTCCAACAGTGCTTGGCCCATGGATGGGTTCAAAGTATGGAAAGAGATGGAAAATCCATTCTTTACTTTTGATTTTTCTACACCCAGTAATTGTGGGTTGGAAATTCTTGAACCCTTATTTTCATTCAGAGGTTTAGAAATTCTTGGTAAGGTGTGCAATAATTTTCCAATATCATTCATTTTACTGTTTCTACACCTTTGAGGATTTCTAAACTCATTTTGGAATCTTTGCATTAAGCTTATTGCATTAATTTTATAGAAATAATTTTCATATGTTTATTTTTTTTATAAAAAGTTATAATGATTTTTATTCAACTTTTTTCACAAAAAAATATTTGAATTTTAGTATTTTTGTTGAAAATTTCTTTTTACTCAATTTTTTCAAGTAAAAATTTGTTTTCACAATTTTTAATTTTAAATTATAAACAAAATTTTCATTTCTTATATGAATTTTATATTTATATTTTGATTTCCCTATTAATCACATGAATAAATCTGTTTTATTTACAATCGTATAATTTTCTTTATTTTTGCTCTTTTGGGTATATTAAAATTCATCTAAGGCTTGCAGTTTTTTTGGCCTGAATGGAATTTTTTGGAAATTTAGGCCCCTACAGCCTCTATGGCTGAAATTCTGCAGTGTGTACTTCATGGTTTGTGGACCATGGAACCTTTAAGAATCCTTATGGCTTAAATTCAATGAGCTCAAAAGGGGAAAAGGGACAGACCTTTGGCGCCCAGAACCACATGGGTACCAAACCACACGTGGCCTATCTGGTCCATTAATCCAAAGGGACCAAAATTCTCAAAAAGCCCAATTGGCCACAAATTGCCATGGCCTCTGGAATTCACCTCTAGAAGGGCTTCCCCTAAGGACATGGGAACCCTTCCCCAGCAATGGAAACAGACCTGTAGGAACCAGGAATGGGGCATATATGGTATTCTATACCATAATGAGCTATTTTTCCTCAGAAAACCAATTGTGGCACTCTCATCACTATAGCTAATCATTTGAGTTGAAGTCACCAGTCCATCATCCCATTTTTAAGGAAGACTCCAGTCACTCAATACTGAGATACATGGTGGTATCCAGGAGACCATTCAATGATCTCCATAATTTGGCCCTTCAGGTGTTTGTTTTTCAATTCAACAGTATTCCCCCAAGGAAATACTGGGCGAGGAATCTTCCAGGACAGTTTCAATAGGTTTTTATTTCTCAAATAAGCTTTCAAGGCATCAAGAGCTCCGTCACTCCTTGGAAAGCTAAATTTGTATATACAGGCTGTATTCAGGAAACTTGTATGGCAGTGACCCTTTTGGGTCAATTCATTTACCACTGTGGGAATTCAAGGAACACAGTTCAATTTGATGGGAAGATCTCTATTGACCCAAGGATCAGTCTTTCAATGTTTCACATATAGTGGAAACCTTTCACCCCTGGGGAATTTTTCGGCAGTTAATTTATCTACTGAATTTATTTTCATTATTCTTTTCTTATCATTCTTGGAATGAAATACTGATATTCATATGTCAGTCATTCCCACCTTCTTTTTTTACTGTAAGTGGATATTGGTGTCCATATCCTTTACTAATTACATTGTTCTTTCTGGAAGGTTGAAACAGTGAATTGAGGATTGATTTGGTTGGTTCATTGGGTTTTAGATTATTCATTATTGTGGACTCTGTACTTCCTTCTTCCTTTTCTTTGGAATAATTGTACATGCTATCATGTTTTCTCAAAGAAATATATCTTTAATTCATTTTGGTATCCCTTTTCAGACCTCCAAGGGAGTTGTTGATTCTTTATTTCCAGGCCACCTTTTTTCCCCCAGAGCCCGTGTGCCAATAGATGAACTAATAAATAATTTCTTTTCCCTGTGTTCATTCATTATTTTTTCATTTAATTCACTCAGCTCATCAAAATTATTAGTCACTCATTCACATTAATTTAATGATATGTTTCCACTTCTCACTTTTGTATAATTCATTGATCATTCTTTAAAATTGAAAGCCAACCTACTTTTATTTCAATTTCCCTTTCAAAATATAAATTCAAATCATCCAGTTAATTCAATTCCTAAATGAGGCTTTATTGTTGCATTTGATTTTTCATATTGGGAATCAAACTTCATTCAGATACATTCTTCACATCAAGATTAGTTTTGACTTTTTATTCATGATTTTTTTATTTTTCAGGAAGAATTCAAGTGCTTTTATTTGATAAATACATTTGACATAAAATTAACATTTACTTCAAGACGATTTATTGACCTGAAGATTTATTTATACTGCTCATTTTTTACATCAAGATTTTGTATTGAATTGACTTTTCCTCCTTAACTTATTTGACGAATTATTTTTTTCAAAGATTTTGATTTTCCTCAATATTATTGATTTCAATTTTCCTAAAGATATTTGATCTGTTTTTTACTTCAAGCTCTCATTTGATATGCCTCAAGTTTTTCATATTCAAATTTTAAATTTTATGGTCATTTCACCTTTTCATTCTGAAAGGTATTCCTATTCAACATTCACCTCCTGCAAGAAAGACAAGATCTCAGGCCAAAACTGAAGGTGTTCTCAATCCAACACCAAGGGTTCCTCTTGATGGCACCCAGCAGTTCCTCAACTGAGGGCAGAACTAGACAGAGGACCAATCATGGAAGGAGCAACAATATCCAAGAATATCAAGCACATTCTCAGGAGTAGCTGGCACTTTTGCAGGAATTTCAACAACCACTCTACACATTCCTGGTTACGATGATGCAGAGGAGGAGGAGAACTGTGTGGGAGAAGAAGGGTCTGATAGTACCAAGGCTGCCCCTGCTCCTATGGGGGAACCTCAAGGTACTCGAGGGTCAACCCTAGCCCAGTCTAAGCAGCCTTTTTCTAATCAGTCTGAACCATATTTATTTGCCATAATGAAAAAAAAGAACAAAATTATGTCCAATATGCAAGCTGATTGATCTTCTGAACCTTCAAGACCACCAGTATTTAAGAAACCCTCTATGAAGGTACCAGACGTATTTGAAGGGACTCAACACTTCAAAGACAGAAGTTTTTTTCAGTCCACCCAGCCCATATTCCATAATGATCAGGCAAAGTTCTGTGAAGTCAGGAAGAAAATCATTGATGTACCCTACAGGAAGGCTAATATCAGACTCAACCCAGAGTTTTTAGTGCTTAATGATGCCCACATCCAAGGGTTCTTACTGGGAACAGACTACCGGAGGATGAATTGCATAAATATTTACAACAGTAAAAATAGCCACATTACCATTGGTACCAACAAAGAAAAGAAATTTTCACTTGATATATACCAGATATCTTCTCAAGATCCACTAGAAGAAATCCTGAATGAATTCAGGGAGGGACAGTTTAGCACTACCCTCACCAGTAAACAAAAACTAAGTTTACTGAAGATGCTGAGGAAGAGCAGACAAGAATTTGCCATTGGGGAAGAACTATTAGTCAAGATCAAGGCCATGATATAGAACTATATCCGGATGTGGAAAGACCTTATCCACCCATGCTCAGGAGACCTCCTTATCCAGAAAGCCTGGAAACGAGGAAAAAAATTAAAAAACACATCAATTAACTCCTGGACATGGATGTCCTAACCACCTGAAATGATGTCAGGTCTATACTGTGTGGAGACTTCAGAGCTCTGAATAACTACACAAAGGCAGACAGGTACCCTATACCCAGGATACCTCATGCCTTGGATAAACTGGCAAAAGCCAAATTCATAACCAAATTGGATTGTACGAAAGGATTCCACCAAAATGGAGTTAAACCAAACTCCATGAAATTACTCAGAATAATATGCCATATGGGCATATATATGTATACCAAGATGCCATTTGGCATGAAAAATGCACCGGCCTACTTTCAAAGGATGTTGGACACAATATTTCAAGAAGAAATATTGGAAGGCTGGATGGTGGTATATATTGATGATATCATTATATACTCAGAGACATGGGAAGACAATGTACAATACATAGACAGAGTGCTAAGTAAATGTACACCTGTTTTTTTTTCAATCTGAAGATTTCACTGACAAAGTGAAATTTTGGCCAACAAGAGCTACTAGCTCTAGGAAATAAAGTCTCAGGTCTAAGTATGGAAATTGACCAGAATGAAGTAGCAGCAGTACTGAAAAAGCCAGTACCAAAAACCATCAAAGAGATGCATTCCTTCCTTGGGTTTGCTAGCTACTATAGAAGCCACATAAAATATTTTGCCCACATCACTAGTAGTTTATACAAGTTAGGCTCAAAAGATGTAGTTTTTGAAATCACCTAGGAAAGGAGGGATGCATATGAGAGGATCAAATGTGAACTCACATATATCCCTGTGCTAATCTTGCCTGACTTTGAACTACCATTCAAGTTATACATAGATGCAGCATGTAGCCAAGGCTTGGGAGCAGCCATTCACCAAAGACAAAAAGTAGATGGTGAACCAAGAGATGGAGTAATATTTTACATCTCTAGGCAAACGAAAGATTCAGAAGCCAGGTACTGGGCCACCCAGACGGAATGTCTATGTCTAGTCTGGGCTCTAGAAAAACTCCATTCTTATCTGGAGGGTGCAGTTTTTGAAGTCTACACAGACTGCACAGCCTTGAAGTCTTTACTGAACATGAAGACTACAAATAGACACATGCTGAGATGGCAAATAGTCATCCAGGAGTATAGAGGGAATATGACCATCATATACAAAGAAGGTAAAAGTCATACCAATGCAGATGGCCTTAGCAGTTGGCCACCTGATAATGTCAAGAGCAATCCAGATTATGACCCTGAAGTTGCAGCCAAGATCCCTATCCATTTCATGGAAATAGATAGGAGGAAGAGCTTCATATTTCTTGAATGAACACCAGAAAGTGGTACCCTTGACAGTGGAAACACTGATTCAGAGGGAACAGAAACTCCCATATTGGGAATACGTTCCTCAGAAATGCAGAATGAATTTTTTAGTGAAGTACTCAAGTCTTATTCCAAACACAAACAGTGTGGCATATTACTACAATTCCTTCAACAAAAGTACAGGAGTCCATAACTGGAATCCCAGCTGGAAGAACCCTGGTTAAGGGCCTATAAGGATAACAAGTTTGTCCTTTTAGATGGCCTGCTCTACCACAGAGAAAAACACACAAGTGCACTAACAGTGGTAGACAGAGACCACATCCCTCTTATCCTTCAGGAATGCCATGACTGCCCCTATATGGGACACATGAGTGAAGGCAGGACCAAAGAGAGGGTAGCAAGCACAGCTTGGTGGCCCAAGTGGGAACAAGAGTTGAGTGAATACATCAAAACTTGTGAAATATGCCTAAAGGCAAATAGAAAACATGGGAAGAAGTACGGGTTACTTCAACATATAGGGGAACCCAAAAACCCATGGGAGACCATCAATATGGACTGGGTAACATTACTTCTCCCAGGAGGCAAATAAAACTACAATGCCTGCCTAATCATAGTTGATGGGTTCAGCAAGAGCATGAGGTGTCTACCATGCCATAAAGAAGACACAGCCATGGATGCTTCTCTGTTATTCTGGAATAACATCATATCCACCTGTGGAGTCCCTAAGATAATCATTAGTGATAGGGACCCAAAATTCACATCTGAATTTTGGACCAATTTATATGACATGCTTGGCACCAAGCTTGCATTCTCCACATCTTACCATCCACAAACAGATGGCCTAGCTGAGAGGATGATCAGGACAATGGAAGACATCCTTAGAAGGTTCTGTGCCTATGGAATGGAATACAAGGACAATGAGTGATACACCAATGACTGGGTGACCCTTCTCCCAGCTGTCCAACTGGCTTATAATACAAGTCAGCACTCTACCACAGGAAAAACACCTGAAGTGGTAGAGAAAGGGTGGAATCCCCTACTGCCTGTGGATCACTTGAAGAAGAATCTTCTAACCATCCACCCCACAGCCAAAGACTTGCATGATATGTGGAAAAGGGCTTGGGACACAGCTGCTCAATGCATATCTGAGGCAAAATAATATAATAAGCAGAGGTGGGACAAGACACACATGGAACCTGACTTTAAAGAAGGGGACCAGCTGCTAGTGTCCACACTGAGCTTTAATAATATTAAAGGACCTAAGAAAATGAGAGACTCATTTGTAGGGCCCTTCACTATCATTAAGTTGATAGGGAAGAGTACAGTGGAAGTTAAACTTACAGAGGAATTTTCCATGGAGCACCCAGTCTTTTCAGTAAGTTTGGTCAAGCCATACTTCCAAAAAGAGGAGGATGAATTCCCCTCCAGGAAGAAGAACCCCATACCACCTGATATAGTAGAAGTGGAGGACTCCCCTGGACCTGTGAGTAAAATCATCAGGCCAGGAAGATGAGACTTAATGGGAAGGATCAAAGACAATACTTAGTCAGATTCCAGAACCAAACAGCTGATAAAGACAAATGGTTGGCAGAAGATGCCATACCAGATGGGGACCTTCATTTAAGGAGATTCAGAGTCTCTAGGAGGACTCAACAGTCTCATAAATGATGAGCCTTTTTTAGAGGGAGGGTATGTTAGCCTGTGACTCAAAACCAGAGCACAAGCATGACAGCCAAAATACCATAAACCAATGGTATAGCCAAGATACCACCAAAACATGGAGCTGAGCCAAATTAGCTCAAAAGGTATCAAACAAAAGAGGAAACTCACCCCTTTCTGAATATATAAGTCCCATCACTATAGGACAAAGAATAACAAGGTTATCCCTGCTCAAAGTTATGGCTGAACATAAACCTTGATTCTCACCTCTTATCTAAAATCCAGAAGGAGAGGTTTTCCCCATCAAATGGATATTCAAAATGAAGCTCTAAGCAAGGGCTATCCAATGGTACTAGCCAAACTGAGCTAGCACCAGTATTACTTGAGTTATGGCCAAATTCAGGCCAAATAAGGGTGAACAAAACATTCACCTCTCATCAAGCGTTTGCAGTTTTAGCCTGAGATACCTAAATTGGGGTCTTTTTAGAAAGAGCACAATTAGGACTATCTCATGGTGTCATCTATTTCCCCATATCTCAACTAGAACAAAATCTATGGGGCAAATAAGCTCAATATGGCTTTTTGCCTAAACCACGCAAATGTACAGACATCTTGTACATGGGATCACTTTGCCATATTAAATTATACCCATATCAAATGAGGTATTATTGTGTAGAGCACATAGAGGGCTACACACAGAACCAGTTTTGAGGTTGATATCTCAATAATTGACAAAGGTATGGCTGTTTCAAGGTCAGATTCCCACCTGCTGTCATATACAGCCTTACCATGGGATAATGTCCCATAATCATGAATATGATGTTTCAAATAGACAAAGGAGCTTTTTTTTACTTCAATACCTCATATTTCAGCCAATAATGGGGTCCCATACAGTTTCTGTACAGCATTCTAGGCGTCATACACGTCAGAATCAGGCTGTGAGGTCCCCAGATGAAATTTTTCACCCTGTATTGATGAAAGCTGCCCAGATGTGGTTTCAAAACCACATCTGAGCCCAATACAGGAAATACAGGTCTCTGCAAACCACAAGCCTGTCTCAGAGAGTGAACAATCTTCACTTCCTCTACATGGAAAGGTCTCACACCCTTTCCACCCCATTTCAGGATAAAAAGGAGGCTTTTCACAGCCAGAATTGCTTTCCTCATCCTGCTCTTAAATTCCTACGTAGTAAAACTGTCAAAAACAGTTATACTCTTGATAACAAAATAATCAGGTATAATTCTAATCTTAATTATTGTAGTCTTTATTATTGTAATCCAACAGGTAAAGCTGCACCCAGGGCTTTCAACAGCGCTCACCACCACTATTCTATAATATTAAAGCCCTTTAATTTTATTATAAACCCTTATTTCTTCATAAACACTCTTATTTTAAATCTTTTATCACATGTCACGGTCATAGTTAAAGCTGTACATAGCCTAATTACTGCTTCATCATAGACTCAACCTGACAGAATACCATAATATTAAGTGCCACAAACATGCATAACACTATTATTAGTGTATATGTAACATGGGATTCCTCACATTCCCATTATTTTGGCATGAAATTGATAAAAATAAATTTTTTCACAGATTTTTTATGTGGTATTGATGATGTGGTATTGAAGTATTTTCCATATTACCACCAAAAAAGTTGATTTGAGGTTATTCAGTCCATGGAGCTACCCTAGTTGAAATTATGTTCAGAATCCAAATCTGGCCTTATGTGAGCCTTAGAGGTATTTTCATATACCCAAAACACCACAAATGATAAAGTAAGATACAAATATAATTAAAACAAATTTATTTATATTATAAAAAGAAAAAATGAAATATAAATACAAATTTATATTTAAGAATCAAAATTTAATATCAATTTAAAAATAAAATTACAATAAAATTTGAAATTTTGAAAGTACATTTTTACTTGTAAAAATTAAGTAAAAATGAATTTCTAATAAAAATTACAAAAGTAAAATATTTTTGGTAAAAAGTTATGTAAAAAATATTAAAACTTTTTATCCAATAAATAAAAATAAAGAAATTATCACAACATTTGATTCCTCATAAAAAATAAAGTGGTGTCACCTCTGGATTAAATTTTTGTAACTCAACTTTAAATAAGCTTAAATAAAGTTTTTAGTATTTTTTGTACAAAAGTATGAAAATATTCAAAACCTTAATTTATTTCCCACCACATGTGGTGTTAACCATCAATATTTGTGTTAAAATTGAGGTGTTGTGTTTAGTTTAGAAGTTATGAGGAATTGAAGTATTTTCAATTGAAATGTCAAAGTGTGCACGTGTATTACATAAGGGAGCTTTAATTTGCATGAGGTATCAGTTATTACAGATGTGTAATTAAAAACTCAATTGAATTATATGTGTAAATTATAATTGTATTACATGATGAGGAATTAAAGAAAAAAGAAATTGGAAAGATTAATTATTGGGGGGAAAAGACACTCTAGGTTCAAGGGGGAGCTAGACCCCCAAAATCCTTTCTTACTGGCGTGGGATGTCAAAATCCACGCAAAATTTAATTAATTCTGGCCAGCAATTTATCCACAGGGTCTGGGACTCAATTGATGATGAGTTTTGGATACCAACCAGGGTAGTTTTAACTGCTGCCAAGACAGTAAAACTACCCTTAAGTTCAAACAATGTTAGTAAAAACAGTTTCAACTGGTTGCTACGGCTCTTACACACATTCTGACGTGTTTTGAAGGCTCTAGAACAGGTATTGCTATAGTAATGGCTGATTTAAGAGTCTAAAATGGCTAAAAATAGAAAAAAATGGCTTAAACCAGCCCTTTTTTTGGTCTAAACCAAGGTTCAATCATGCCATAATTGGCTTTTCTGTTGCCAGACTCTTTTTCACGACTGACAAGGGTAAATTTCACTTTTGTAGTAAGAAAATTGATCACCATGAAAGACTGTCTTCATTGCCCCACTTTTCTCTTCACATTAGAATCGTTACCTTTTATAATTGGTTTAAACACTGTTAAAACCAATCAATAAGAAATTCCAACCACCCTTTTTAATTTTTTTTTTAACATTTTAACCACGTGAAAAAATCATTATAATCATTTTACCCCTTTAACCATGCCAATAGTGAATTAAAGAATCTTTCATCACTGTGAACTTTGTCACTTTGTTTCCAAATTCACTGTGGTCACTTTTGGGCATGTTTTCTCTTTAAAATATTGTTTTAAAGACTTTGTTCTCGATTAATTTCTTGCAGTTCTTTGCTCAACTAATTCCAATTGATATTGCCCTTGAAAAAATTTCTTTTGTAGCCTCAAATATCTCTTGTAGAGTATTTTTGGATAAATCTCTATTGTTGGTAAAACAGAAAATTTTTATTATGTTATTGCTCTATACTTATAAAGTTGAAAAAAATAACATTGGCTTGTTTTCTCTTAAAAATACTATTTCTTACTATTTTTAAATAATTTTACCTTATACAAATTTTGAGAACGGGAACAGTACTTGATATTTTACCAAAGTTTCATATCCACACCTTACACCTTAAATGCATGGATTTACTTCCTCAATAAAAGGTTATTTATCTTTCCTAAAATAAAAAATGATGAATTTTGAATGTATTGATTACTTATGGGTTATGCATAGTTCAGATTTTACTTTTAAGATAATGGAAGCCTATTTGGGTATGTAAAATATATCTCAAGGCTCACATGGATAGTGGCTTGTTTCTCCCTTATCCTGTTTGCCCTCACCTCTAGGAGTCTGAACTGCCTGGTTGGATTCCAACCTTTGGTGATTACCATAAGGTCTTTGAAGTCTATCTCTTTGAGACATATCTTCTGGCAACTTGCTCCAAGTTCTGCCCAATGGAATGCTAGGTTGAACCTCTCGTTGTTCATGCTCCATTGAAAAAGTTCTTTAAGGATTTGGCAGAGCTGAATGACTTGAGCCAGTTCCTTCCAGTCCTCTGGTTTGAGGTTTCTGTTGAGTTGGAATGTGAATGGCAGAGTGGGTATAATTTCCCTCAATGTCTTGCCATCCACCACTGTGTCCAAGGTGTCCTCCTCCAGGTGTTCTGGTTCTAGACAAGCCTTCTCTGTCCTCTGGCTGGTTCCTTTGGAATCCAAGGATTCTGAGGTCTACAGGTGACATATCAGTGTTTGCAAGCAGTCAACAACTTAATTTCCTTAGGGTATTTACCTTTGACTGTGCCTTGTACAAATTTGTTGTATACTGCTTTTGAAAATTTGCCTTTAGATGTTACAACTGGGTTAAGGATTGTAATCTTCCCTGTAAAAGTGGTTAAGGTGGGTTTACCTTGTATTGATGCAGAGTTTTGTGGTTTTCTATTCCTACGAGTGGCAATTGGTGTCCAATATTTAGCTGTACTAAGGTCATCACTGTTCCTCTTTCCTTCGCACTTGCTGCCCTCTGGTTGTGAGCATTGCACTTGTGTGTTGGCCTGTGAAAGGGTCTTGAGTGGGATGTAGTTTTCTTCCACAGAATCAAACAGGAAAAAGAGGGCTTAAGGTCAGTTAAGACTTCTTCAAAGCCTGTTCGCATCTCTAATAATGGCCTATGGGAAATATATTTCTATATTATGCCCTTGTATTATGACAGTGCAATTGAAATTAACAATGACCTATCAGAAATACCGCATATTGATATCTGGTACACTGTTTGTATACCAGTATTAAAAATATTAACTTTTAATTAGAAAGTATAATCCAAAAGTGGTTCTTGAAAGGGTAATTGAAATCATCAATATACCCAACAACACCTCTAATACTGTTAGTTTTACAGTAAGAGGTGTCCTTTTCAATTAAAAAATGGACAGTATTGATGGGTTAAAGTGTTTTCATATGTGAAAAAAGCCAAAGATAAAGGTTTTGTGGTGATTAAATTATAATCAACCATCCAACAAGGAAATTAAAAAACAATACCAACAGTGGTATATAACATATACCACTCAAAAACAAAATAGAAGATATGTATTATAATTTATTTTTTAATAAAATTACACCTCAAAAAGAAACAAAATGTCATAAAAAACCTCACTTTTATGCGTCAAAAAGGTCCAAAAATCTAAAAAAACATTGCCAGGACCCAAAATGTCTGGCTCAGTATATGATGAAGCTTATGAATGAATATGTGAAAGCTTTAAATATGACTGTGACACAGTGAAAATAGCATAAAACGGTTTTTTATGATAATAAAAGCTAAATGAAAGAATAATAAGGGCTTGACTATTGAGGAATGGTGGTGGTGGGCACTGCTGAAAGCCCTGAGTGCAGCTTGAACTATGGGGTTACAATAATTAAAATTATAATTATACCAGGTTATTTCCAGGAGTATAATTGTTGTTGAAAGTTGTACTACGTAGGAACTCAATAGAAGGATGAGGAAACCTTTTCTTGTGGAGAAAATACTCCATTTTATCCCAAAATGAGGTGAAAAGGTTGTTAGACCTCTCCATGTAGAGGAAGTGAAGATTACTCACTTCCAAGGACTGGCTTGTGGTTTTCACAATGCCTGTATAACCTGTATTGGGCTCAGATGTGGTTTTGAAACCACATGGGGGAGGTTTTCACCAATACAGGGTGAAATTTTCATCTGGGGCCCACACAGCCCCCTTCTGATGTGTATTACACATAAAATACTGTACAGAACCTGTATGGGACCCCATTATTGAATGAATTATGAGTTATTGAATTACAAACATGCTTCTTTGTCTGTTTTATACCTCATAATCATAGATATGGGATATTATCCCATGGTAAGGCTGTATTGGTCAGACTGTGAGATTTTGAGCTTAAAACTGCCATAACGTTGTCTGTTTTTGAGTTATCAAGCTCAAAGATTGTCCATTTTGTAGCCCTGAATGTGCTCTACACAATTAAACCTTATTTGATATGTTTACCATCAAATATGGCAATGTTATTCCATTTACAAGAGTTTTTGTACATATGTATGATTTACTTAAAACCATTATAGAGCTTGTTTTCCCCATAAGCTTTTTACTAGAGAAGATATGAGGAAGTGAATGGAACCATAAGCTGGCCCTTATTTTGCTCTTTTCAAAAATAACACACCTTTAGTTATCTCACACTAAAACTGTAAAAGATAGATGAGAGGTGAATGTTTTATTCCCCCTTATTTGACCTTTTTTTGGCCATACCTCCTTTAATTCTTATGATAGCTCAATTTGGCTAGTAGAATTGGAATGCCTTGTCTGAGGGCTGCATTTTCAATACAGATTTGATAGGTTTAATCCTCTTCCTCTGGATTTCAGATGAAAGGTGAAAATTAAGGTTAATGCTCATCAACAACTTTGAGCAGGAATAACTTTGTTATTATTTGTCCTATGATGGTGGAACTTGTGTATTTGGAAAGTGGTGGGTTCCCTCCTTCTTTTGATACATTTTGAGTTGATTTGGCTCAGCTCCATGGTTAAGTGGTATCTTGGCTATACCATTGATTTATGGTATTTGGATGTCATGCTTGTGCTCTGGTTTTGAGTCACAGGCTGACAGCATTTATGAGCACTTGGTTGTTCCATTTGGGCTTACCAATTGTCCTGCCTATTTTCAAACTCTTGAAAAAAAAATTTTCTCTTATCTCTTAGATGTTTCTGTTATCGTTTATCTGGATTATATTATGGTATTTGCCAAGTCTGAGGAGGAACATGTTACTGATGTGTCTACTGTTACTTCCAAACTCAGAGCTAATAAGTTGTTTGAAAAGGCATCCAAGTGCCTTCTTCATGATTCAAGTGTTGAATACCTGGGTTATGTTTTTTCTTCTGAAGGCCTCCCAATGAACAAATCAAAAATCCAGAAGATTCTCAATTGGACTTCTCCAAGAAACCTCAAGGCTCTGCAATAATTTATTGGATTTTCCAACTTCTCACACCGATTCATCAATAATTATTCCAAGACAATCATTTCACTCACCAAATTTCACAAGAAAGATTCATTTATCCCCCAATGAGGAAGCTGTTAGCCAGTTTCACCAACATTCCTATTTGGGTTTTTACCCAGACTTGGAACTCTTTGAATATTCCGAATTCTTCTTTTTGCTACTCAAAAATCTACTTGATATTAATCATGTGCATTGATCTATAATTAGAATGATGTATTTACCTATAGAAAGGGATTTTGTTTGAATTGAGCCACGGATATTTCTATGCACACACTAAATAGGGAGAAAAGTGGAGCAAAATCCTTGAGAAAGTGGCAGGCTGGTAAGATAAACTATTGCATATTTGTGATAGAGGTATACCTTCTTATTTTAGGCCAAAGCACAGATTTTCATTCTTTAATAATGCATTTGTCCCGAGTTCCTATTTCAGGGTAAGTCTGAGATTCATATCACTAGATATTTTGCAATTTTTAGTGCCAGTTTTGGCTCAAGTATGTGTGTGTTTGCTGGACAGATGAGCAATTGAGAACTTGATTTGTTGAGGAAGACCTCAAGGGTAATTTTTTTCTTTTTAATTTTTGTCTCTTGAGTAATCCTGGAAAGATATATGATATTATTAGTTAGACTAAGAACATAAATACAGTGAATTAGGACTAAGCAGTTGTTGTTGCTGTCCTCTATTTTTTAATCTCCTCTACCCACTGCTTTCACCCTTATGTGGTCACATGTGGTAGACATAGGGAGATTGGTACCTTTCTTTGGGTGATTGTAAAAACGCTTTTTGTTGAACTTGTCACTTGATCCTTGTGTATCTAGAGCAAATTTTAAAGGATTTCTTTGAATTTTTAAGGATGTAGTGATCATTCCTCTTTCTATCGTGCAGTTGCTCTCAGCTTTCCTGTTTAATTTCTCTGGCCTCAGTGCAGGGTGCAGTTTCCAGTATGTTTTGGGTAGGTGATTTTCCAAAGGGCTGTTCCCAACATTGCTTTTCTAGTGAATGGTTTTAGATTCAAACAATTGCCTTCTGAGAGCTACTTCTAATCCGGAGGTTTTTCCAGGGTTCATTTTATCTTTTTTTAGGGAAGTGGAATCCATATTTCCTTGGGTCTAATAGTTGAGAATTAATTTCTCAATCAGATTTTGGAAATAACTAGGTAGTTTCTTTCGAATAAAGAAACTGAGGATTTTGTGCCTATTTCTACCCCAACTTTTTTAATTTTTTGAGACTCCTTTGGTAATCTGTGAAACCATTCTGTAGGTTCCTTGGTAGGTAATCTTCAGTAATATACTCCATACTCTAGCGTGACTGTTGAAATTTTATTAATAAAACAGATTGGTGATCCTCTTTCATAAGGTATGAAACCTTTCCATTAATACATCTTTTTCCACAATTTCCAAAATATCTCTTTACTCTAAAGAGCTGTTGATAATATTGCAGGCTTCTATGTTAGTATCTATAAATTTTACTTCAAAAGCTACATTTCGGGCTCCTTGAGGCAGGGTAGCAGTTGTGCAGTGCAATAGTAGTTTTCTTTGACAGAGAAATCCAACAGTTCATCTTTCCCAATTGGAAAAGTTTTATTCACAGAGAATGGAAGAGGTCTTTTGGTGAGATGGAATTCAACTTTGGAAGCCTTGAGGTCCTATCTTTTAGTTATGTTGTATACCTCAAGACTGTACATCTGTGAATAGCTTAGGGAGAAAGTTAAAGAGATAATTTCGGTATTCGAGAAGAACTACATTGCACAAGGAAGACTAAAGGCACCTAAGGATAAGAAAACAGCTACTTATTATAAAAAAGGATAGACACATAGTAACAGAAACAGTAGTTACATTGTGGAACAAGAGGAGGTTTGCACTGAAGATTAACAACAAGTAGAGGGTAAATCTCAATATGCAATTAGTGAGGGAGTAATTCAAGACCAAATAGAAAGAGGAAGTTAGTAAGATAAGATTATAGATTGAGATACAAGTAAAGATAATAATAATAAGAACACTGATGGGAACAAATAAAGGGTATTGAGTGGCTTCTATAACAAAGGAGGATGGAGAAATGGAGGGTATTTTTATCTTGAAGATTTCGCCTTTTTAGTGACATTTTTGGTTGGTGGCTATTTCTACAATGAAATCACTTTGAAAGTTGACGCTTGGAGTTCTCATCTTCTAGCGGATAATACTGTTAATAAGCCGCATTAGGCTTTATACGGAAGACGTTTACTACCCAATGTTGAAAAGTGACACCCCTACCTAATTCATTCATCATAGGGTCAGTCTGCAAAAGAAGATTTCCTAAAAAAACATGTCATACTACCACTTTGTTAAAGGAAAGCTTGTTAAGTAGATAATATTTATAATTTTTTAAGGCTTATGTTAAAAACTGACGCATTGGGTCTTAGACTACACAGTTCTTATTTTTTTCATTTAGCTCAGAAGTAATTCAACTCTTGAAAGACAAAAGATATCAATAACAATTACCTGGAATTATGACACTTCAAAGCGGGCTCTTTGAAATACCAAACCAACATATAAGCAGGTAGGCGAGGAGTTTTCTGTATTTTAATGCGCTTAGAATCTCTCCTTTGGGTTATCTAATGATAAAAAAGTAAGGGAAATTTTATTTAGACATATAAATAACCAGTATTCCTATAATTCTACGAGTCTTTTTGAATGATTCAAAATGGATTTTGAGGATCAGAAAAGTAGAGAAACATTCACTTCATATATGCCCATATGTGAAAAACGTCTTACCGGATCTCCACGAAGCAAAAAATCATACAAATTCTGAGGATTTATTTCTATATTGATTGATTCTACGGCTCATTTCATGCTATATCTGGGGTTACCAAATATGGAAAGGTCTTCATAAATTGAGTATGAAAACTTTGGCTTGAACGGGATTTATAATCTGGCTGTGATAAAGAATTTTTCATACCTCAAAGGAGAAAGAAATTTAATCTTAATAAGGGACTCATTTTCCGTATCATCAAATTCCTCTCATGAGACTCATTGTGTCTTCATGAGAAAAAATTCACTTTTAGATATATTATTGATTGCTGAGGAATACGGAGGGCTGTACCTTCAACAGCATCGAATTAAAATAATAATCTTTAAGCTTCAAATGAATGACTTAAAATATTAATAGAGGTTAAAATTACTTTCTTTACGAGTGCAGTAGTGTAGCGGTTAAGGTGGTCTTAATGCCAGGGCCCGCTGTTCGAGTCCTCCTCTTGCTCACAGACTCCTTGTATGTAGATTTACACATGTACTCGCCTTCCTGAGTCTGTGAGCACTTGTAGCTAGTATAAAAGAGCCCAAAAACAGACCTTGGTAAGGAAATGGGTAGTAAATCCCACAGTTTCTTCCCTTCCAAGGTCTATTCAAATGATTCCTAATTTCCTGTTAATAGGGAGAATTCAAGACCTCCTTGTTAAGACTTAAGTGATAGTATAAATTACGAAGATATAATGGGCAGTATCAAAGAGTGGATTAAGCTTGTAAGATGCGGATTGAGATAGTGGGTTCTGGCAATGAGACATCCCTAGGGGTACCCGTGATGGTCACTACTGTAACTCAATTTTTCACCAATTGGAAAAAGGTCCTATCTTTTAAATACAGCTTTGTTAAAGATATAAGTCAAGTAATTTTTCATTGATTTCTTCGACCTCTGAGAGCAAAAGGCCAAATGTACCCATTCTGATAGAATTGAGACATCTCCACTTTCCAACAATAGTGTCCATTCCGCTTCTGATTTGAAAACTCAAGGAAAATGAAATTAAAAGGAAATGAAGGTCTAATTATCTGTATTAAATGGGTATTTGGTTTCATTATTAATTTAATATCAATCAGGAATTGTTTTCGTATGAAAGTTAAGAAAAGAAATATGGAATCAGGGTTATATTTACAATTGGTATATATCCGGCACAAAATCAAAAATCACATGATTTTAGGAAATCCTATATTCTTCATAATTTTATCTCCCAAATTGGACATGACTTGAAGATCATAAAATATATTGTAGAAACCTTTAAGAAAGAAAAACTCAGAATCTTAGATATCTTCTAGGGAATCAAAGAAGTTTTTTATTCGCACTTTATTAGGGGAGAAGCTTTCCCTAAAAATTATTTAGAATCAATATTTCAATCCTAGTTTTAAATTTTCTAAATTTTAATTGCTTATCTAATATTCATCAAATCTTTGTAGCTTCAAAAGTCATATTACTTCACCAACTTACATTCAATATCATCTTTACAGAGAAAGAACCACATTAAGGGGCAGGAAGCTATATAGAAAATATTGGCTACAATTTCAATACCATGTCTCACAAGTAATATTGCACTAATTCCATTTTGCTTCAAGTATATTTAGAAAAAACTTCCAGAAAACCTTAAGATAAAAATAGGAATGGTTTTATTCGATCAACTATATTCCTTTTTTACTACAAACCTTTTACATAACCCCTTTGGCCATATCGTGAATTTAGAACTATCTTGAAAGATTTCAAAATATTAATTAAAAAAATGAATATAGAGTTCAATAAACTGGGATGGTTTTTGAAAATCAATCAATAAATTTCCCCAGGCTTACTTTATGGAGTGGCTCATATTGTTGATTGATAAGACCGATTATGTTCATTTTTAATGGTAAATTAAGTTTCAAGAAATACCCAAAGACTATACAGTAGTATTATAGTGGTTATTAATGTTTTGAGAAACATTTTTCTGGTAGGATAAGTTTATTTTTAATTATATCAGATGAATTCTTGGAGTATAACTCCTTGATACTTATAAGCTTTTATGAATCTTGAATATGAATCCCTGGGGAGAAAGATGAGACACTTAAATAAGTTAGAAGCTAATTAATAGAAGGTAAATAATATATATGCTTCCTAAAGACTGAATGGATTTTGTGGCAATAGAAAAAGTGAGCCAATCACCCTTAATTTTAGAAAACAGGATAACATGCCCTATTTTAGATAATAATTTCCATAAGAAACCTCTTTTTAAATTCTCTACTATTAATGCCCCCATTTCCTCTTTCTCTTGTTTTAATATAAAATAAATACAATCAATCCAAGATATAAACCCGTTTCAATCAGTATGATTATACCAGGAATGGTAATGTAACAATACTTTCTGCCTGACCTCAACGAAGGAAACTCTTTCCAAAAGAGCTATTGACCTGGTCAAAAGATTGGTTAGTACTGGAAAGCTGTAGATCACATACCATCAGGTGACATGTAATCCAGACGTTCCTCTTCTTTCACCATGAAAAATAAATTGAAGAATTGATGACAGGGGGAGGAAATATCCTCCCCAAAGCTTCATTTCCATCTGTGTAAGGTGTGACTATGAAACAATAAGTGAATATTACCAATATTTCATCTATTGAGCTATGAATTTACTTATGAAACTTAATAATAAATTAAAAATTATAATAATAATAAAGGACTATTATGATTTTGGTGTAAAATATTACATTATTAAATAAATAAAAAAATATAAGAAGGATAAATATATTAATATTTATTGATGAATATATTTATGGCACTTTATTATTGATACAAACAAATTATAAAGGTGTAAAAAACTGTTATTTAATAACAAAAACAATTTTATAAAAATAATATTACCAATATTAAAGCTATATATTAATATGAAAAATATTTAGAATAATAAAAGAATTATTAAGATAATAATAAAGAGAAAATTATCATAAAAGATCAAAATAACCTACTCTTGACCCTTGATAGAATAATTTTGAGTTAATTTAAGGTTGAAAAAGTAAATGAAACCTATTCAAATTGTATTCCCAATTAAAAATAGAAGAAATTACAAATATTCTTGTTTTTACATGGAATTAGGGATTTTGAAGAGAAATTGAACAAAAACAATTAGAAATGGCTTTAAT
Source organism: Austropuccinia psidii (assembly GCA_023105745.1). Classification (NCBI taxonomy): domain Eukaryota; kingdom Fungi; phylum Basidiomycota; class Pucciniomycetes; order Pucciniales; family Sphaerophragmiaceae; genus Austropuccinia; species Austropuccinia psidii. The sequence goes on along the minus strand of JALGQZ010000014.1, from coordinate 18,482,992 downwards.
GATGTCAATATCAATGATTAAACTAAATATTAAATTTAGTCTTTAAATATATAATAGATTCATCCAAAAAGGATAAAGCTTTTACCTGTTATTTCAATGACTTAATGTTTTTGTTGCATCTGAGGGGGAAATAGAGGTAAAAATCGCTCTATATATAGTAAATTCCTCACTCCTAGAGTCCACAAGGCTTCTAGTAGACGCTAACCAATGTTATCTACTGTAATTGATCATTATGTCAATTTTTAGTGATGATTCCTCATAACTAAAAAATGTTATCTCATTATTATGTGGGTTATTTAGAGTTATTACTGTAGCTCTAAGGTTACTGACATCCTAGGCTTGGAAGAAGACTAAGCTTATGGATTTTATTATTTTGAATCATAAGAAGCTAGTATTTCCCACTTTTATAACTTTTATTTCTGTTAAACGTAAATAAACATTACAGTTAGTCAGCATAAATGATCAATTTGAAGCTTAAACTTTGAACATTAATACATTTTGGGTTATACATTCTACAGCTATTGAAGGAGTGAATCCTTATAGGTTGGAATGTCATGATTAAACTGCAAAGAGCATTAAATTACATAATCAAAACTCTATTTTTGTTGATTTTCCTTGTAACTCATCTTTTCTCTTGAAATTTACTATTTTAAACTTAAAACATGATTTCAAGGGGTTATACCTTGCATTGAATAATACAAATGAAATCATTATTCATGTATGACCTATTGGAATCTGAATATCTACTTTTTTAAGCTTGGACGACTTTCACAAAAAGGTGGTCAACAGCTATAACAATTTTGTTCAATAAGCCCTTAAAAGCTATAAACTTGCTTATAACTTGTCAAATAAAATTTAAATGGGTATTATTAAAGTATTTCCTTGGTGCCTTTAATTTTGTTCAACTCTCTATCATGTATATTTCAGGAGATATTCCCTAAAGACCATGAATATACAAACAAATCATAAAACTGCATATACTCAGGTTCTTTCATTAAGTATTGACTTTACAGATGTGAAATTAAAGTGTTATATGTGTTTTATTTGATGGGTAATCAAATAGGCTTATTTTTTCACATTTTGCTTCATTTGTGTCTGAGATAAACAGGAATTCATGCCTTTTGATGGCATTTTTACCAATCACACAGTAAGTATTGGCTTTAAAGATACAACATAAAAATGTTATTTATGTATTTTATCATGAGGAATCTAATGAAAACATTGCTTTTACATTTTTACTCATTATATTCTGAGTTAATGAAGAACCTTTGCTATATAGGGCATTTTTACTTATTTTGAAATAATATTTTTAATTCTTATTATTAGAATAATTTTTGTAAAGTTATTTTGTGAAATTTTGAGATTTTGGGTCATATTTCAATGGCTGAAAATCTGGATGTTTTCCCTAATTGCATGGCCCCTCCAGGGTGACTTTTTGAAAGCCAATTATATTCATAATATCTCTAATTATCTCCGAATATTTAATATATCATCCTTAGATAAAATCATAATGTTGCTTTCAAGTAGAATAAAGATTTGAAAATGAACCAGAGATATTTTATGTATCACATAATCCAAACATATCCTTCAATGAGATGTCAAAAATGTATGAAAGACAGCTGTAGGGATTTTATGATTATTCATTGCCAAATAGGAATGAATTTTGCATATTTACACATGATAAAAACTGTAAGCTTATAAGAAAAATATTAAAGTTTTGTACTCAAGTTATTCTTTTTTAAATAATGATTGACTGGTCAAGAAATAATGTTGTTTTGAAAAAATAAGATATGAAAATCTAATGGGAAAAGTTCCCATTTTGACATTTCCAGATATTATTCAAATGGATAATTGCTATGAATAATTGATGGAAGAAAATTAATTAATCATAATAAACAGATTTCATTGCTTTCAAAAGAATGAATTTTTTGACAAATAGAGCTGTTCACAGAATATATGCCCTTTATGTCATAAATAATTTATAATCAATTCCTCAGAATTATGGATATTGAGGGGTACAGAAATCAAAGTGGATTCTTGAATTCTGAGAAGACTAAGTGATAGTTAAACTTAATGTCTTGGATAATGCAGACTTCTTTCTATCAATATTTTTTTTTCAAAAAGGTTTTACTGACTATTTCCTAAAACAAAGCTTTACAAGAGGAGAGGAAAAATATTACCTGTAACTGATTGGAAATGCTGAGTCATTTATTCCTAGATATAATAGATCTTTTTCTTTGATTTAAGAAAAGAATACTTCCTATTAAAAAGGAGGAAAACAGTAAAAAATAAATGAAAAGACGTATCATGATCTAATTCATACTTTTTGAAGCACTACAACAATAAATCAGCGGGTACTCATTGAGTTGTCTATCCATTTCATGACGTGGGAGACTCCCCGTTGGTAGCTCTTCTTATGAACAGTGATGGTAATACTATATCTAAATTTATGAATAAGTAGAAATATATCTGTTTCTTACAGATTGTGAGCATTGAGGTATATTTCACATACCCAAATAGGTCACAATTATCTTAAAAATAAGCTCTTAATTATGGATAACTCATAATTCATTCATATATCCACAATTCATCATTTTGATTTCAGAAAAGATAAATAATGTTTTATTGAGTAAGTAACTCCATGAATTTGAGGCCAGATTTGGATTCTACACAAAAGTTGACCTAGGGCAGCTCCATAGCGTGAATAAGCTCAAATTAACTATTTGAGGTGGTAATATGGAAAAACACTTCAATACCAATCATCAATACCACATAAAAGATCCACAAAAAATTTTGTTTTTCTTAATTTCACGCCAAAATAATGCGAATGTGAGAAATCCCATGTTACATATACACTAAGAATAGTGTTATGCATGTTTTGGGCACTTAATATCATGGTATTATTACACGGACCTTTGGTACACCCATAGTGGATATCTCACTTGAAGCTTAAATTTCTATTTTGACGTGAAAAAATAAGCAAGGGGGACAAAAGACATCAAAGGGAGCCAGGGTACCCAACTTCTGAGGCCTCAGAGGCATGGACAGCCCCAAAGCTTGGATCCATGGCTGAGCTTGGCCTGATTGGTAAACTAAAACCGTTTGGGAACTTGGTTACCATGTTACAACTACAGTAAATCATAAGAAAATAGCAAATAACCTTCTATGTTGATGTGCCAAGGAGGTAAAGAGCTACTTATACTCCTGTAACCATGGCAATTCTTAATGACTTTGCAAGGATAGACCCTAAAAGAGGAGGTAAAACCCTTTTTGGACTTTTATCCATTTGTTTACCTCATAGCAACCAGTTAAACACTGATATTTGCAATTCTATGGAGAAATGAGGTAAAAACTTCAAAAATTGATTCAAAATACAATTCTTAATGAATATCTCTGAAACCTTCAGGACTATTGGAGAACTGTATTATCTGTGGTACAACCAAAAAGAATTTTATTGTTACTTGTAAAATTAAAAGTTTTACTTACAGTCCATTCTTGACTATTCTACATGAAACACTGAATCTTCAAAAATTTACAGTAATCACAAACTGTGATCAAATTTCCAATAAAATTGATAACTATGAGAAATCAATGATCATTTTTAAATGAAAGAAGATTTACAACTTTTACTCCTTTTATTCTTGACCTCATTGGGGTTGGTAGTCACATAAAAGCATCAATGAAGTAATTATGATAATCTTACCTGACAACAGATGATGCAATCAATAATCCAAAAGGGTTTATTATTTTCTCACTCACTGGTTTTTCAGTTTGTTCCATGGCATGCCTCTGTGAGATTTTGTTGGATTAAAAGAGGCCTCCTATTGCTGTTTTTTCCAATCATCATCTTATTACCCATTTATATCGTTGTTACCAACAAGTAAGTATTAGTTAAACTACTCTTAAATGTTTTAATTCTTACAGAATCAATAAGAAATACATGAGATGATAAAATCCAACTATATATTGTTGTAATCCTGCTATAAATCATTTTGATCCCTTAAATCCACAATTCTACATCAATTTCTGTACTTATATCTTTCAATAAGTTCTTTGGAGTATATGTGAGTCATTTATCTTTAATTCTTAATGTTTTTATCTAAAATTAGTTGTAACAACCATCCATCAGGGGTAAGGGTATTCATTCATACACCCACTCAAACACCTCAAATCAGCAAATCCAGTATCTGCATCAGCAGTCAGTTTCAGCAATCTTCATTCTGAAACATGCATACAGTTTGGTACATCAATACAGCCTGTCAATACTTGTACAGGATGGATTCACCCTAATACAGTTTCAATACACCAGTATGAAACTGTATGATCACTCCAATACACCACACCTCTTGTACAGGTCCTGTACAGCTGTACAGGACCTGTATTGGCCAGACTCAATTCAACAATCAATTATTCTCATGAAAATTCTTCTCTGGATCAGGGCTGGTGATTCTCACATATACCAGCCCCTCTTTCTCCCCCCTGGGGACTTTTCCCCAGTTAATTAATTTAGTTGATTTATTATTATCTGAATATTCTTATCCTTATATTTTGGGGTATTATATTTATTTAATCTTAAGTTAGTCTTTGCCTTTTTCTTTCTTCGCCTGTACAGTATGAGTTGGGTGGCCATATCCTTATTAACCCTTCTCTTTCCATTCTGACAGGTTGAAACAGTGGACTTGGACTTGTTTGTGGTTGGCTCTTCTTTCTCTTACTCTTATTCTTTGTTGCTGCTTTCTTATTTTTATTCTTTAGTAATTCATTATTCACACTCTTAAGTGTATCCATTCTTATCTTACCCTTGAGCCCTCCATAAGTGAGTCCCAGTTTACTGAGTGCCAGGCCCTCTTCACTTCGAAGAGCCCCTGTGACATTAAATTAATTAACTCATATTTGATTCTTTCTTTTCATTCATTATATTCATTTCTCTCATTCATCAATTATGATTCCTTTTATGATTTAATGATCTTAATGATTATGATTTTTTCTTTCTCATCAATTTTCATCTCATTCATTTCATTCTTATGAAAATTGATTCTTTTTCTTTTCTTAATCATTGCTGACCATTTCATCACTTCATTTTACTTTTATCAATCAAATTTTTTCTGTGTCTTATTCAGGTTTTATCTAGGGATTATTGATTGGTTTAATTGATTGGATTACTCATTGGGATTCATTTGGGTTATTGATTCAGGATTTATTGGATTTATTGACTTTGAACTCTCAAGATATTGATTGATCCTCAAGAATTGATTTTGATTATTGATTTGATTTGACTCATTAAGATATTGAATTGATTGCTGAAGATTTTGAACTGATTGATTGATTCCTCAAGACTTGATTTCATATTGAAGACACTTATTGATTGATTATTGATTTAATATTGATTGATTATTGATTCCCTCAAGATTATTGATATTTGATTTGATTTGATTGTTGATTGATTGAATTTATTTGACTGTTGATTGAATTTGATTCCTCAAGATTTGAATTGATTCCTCAAGATTCATCAAGATTTTATTGTGATTGATTTGGCCAAATTTGATTCTTCTTCTTAATACCATCAAGTTCTGTTTCATTATTTCAAAATGCCAGTTCAGCATAGTCCCCCAGCCAAAAATACTAGATCCCAAAGAATTCAAGCTGTTCTCACTCCTACAGCAAGGGCTCCTCTTGACCGCACACCATCAGTTCATCAACTGAGTGTAAATTTAGACAGAGGACCACCAATGGAAGGAGCAGCACCCTCAAGAAGAGGTGGAATGAAATCTAGAAGATCAAGATCCTTTTCTGGACTTTTGGGTGGCTACCCTGGCATGTCTGAAGGTGCAAGAGCAAGATTAGGGGAAGTTGAAGATGAAGAGGGGGAAGAGTCTGTGGAAGAGGAAGATTCTGGGGAAACTGAAGTGGCAGATGCCTTGGCAAATGCTCCAGAGGTGCCTCAGGGTTCTAATCTAGCCCTTTCTAGTCAACCTCTTGTCTCTCAGACTGATCCAAGTCTCCTCAAGATGATGGAGCAGATGACTCAATTCATGGGGCAACTCACTCAAGCAGTTGCCCCCAGGGACAATTCCAAAGCCCCTGCTTTCAAGACTCCATCCATGAAGGCACCTGATTCTTTTGATGGTACTCAAGCTCATAAGTTGAGAGGATTTATCCAATCCTGTCAACTAATTTTCCATAATGATCCAGCAAACTTCTTCTCTGACAGGAAGAAGGTTTTGTACTCAACTTCTTTTCTTACTGGTAGAGCTGGCAAATGGATTGAACCCTACCTCTCAAATATTTCCAATGAAGACCCTTCCTACCTCCTCAATAATTGGCCATTGTTTGAATCTCAATTATTCACTCTGTTTGGTGACCCCAATGAAGTCAGGAAAGCTGAACAAGAGTTGGACAATTTGAGGATGAAGGAAAGTGGTCATGTTTCCTTGTACATAGCGGATTTCAGAAGCTTAATGTCAAGAATTGGAGATTGGGGGGAAAGAGCTTATATCCATGTTTACAGAAGAGGATTGGCATCAAGATTATTGGACCAGTTGGCTTCTCATCCTGGAACTTTTGATACTCTTCAAGAACTTATGGATGTCTCTCTGGAATTAGACACAAGATATCATGAGAGGCAAAAGGAAAAGGGTGGCAATCAAGAGAAGAAGCCTCCAGTCATTGGATCCAATCAGTCTAGGCCTCCTCAAAACTCATCTTCAAAGAGGCCTCACCAGAAGAAGAACAAGAAGGGCAAGCAATTCCAATCTTCAAAGGACAAGCCCCATGCTGCTCTCCTCAATAAGGACAATAAACTAATCGGTTCTGAAAAGGAGAGGAGGATTAAAGAGGGGTTGTGTACTTATTGTGGTGGAAAGCACCCAATTGAAAAATGCTTCAAGAGACCTCAGAACAAGCCTGGGTCATCATCAAGAGGCTTCCCTAGCAAGCAGGGAAAAGCCTGAGTGGGAATCATGATGTGTTCAATGGTTCTCACTTATTTCCTTCAAGAGCACAATTGTGCACTCTGAATACTAGTGTCAAGAAATCTTTAAAATTTCTTATTTTTTCTTCTGTCTCTGATATTTTTTATAGTATTCTCATTGATTCTGGTGCTACAAACTCTTTTATTGCAAAGAATTTTGTTCTCAAGTACTCATTGACTCTGTCAGAGCTCCCTGAAAAGATTCCTCTTTTAATTTTGGATTCTAATGAATCCCCTGCCTTGTTCATCACCCATTATACCAAGTGGGTAGTTGACTTGCCTTCCTTCCCAAGCTTTGAATGGGATTTCTTTATCATAGATTCACCCAAAGGAGAAGACCTGATATTGGGCTATGATTTCCTTTACCATTTCAATCCCATTATTGATTGGAAAAATGGATTGATCACCTATGATTCTAATCATAAGGATTCTAGTGGTATTATTCCTTCTACTAGTAATGACTTAGCCACTTCTGTCAACAGTGTTGCTCTGGCTGGTGAACTTAAGACACCTTCCATCCCTTCTTCTGTCCATATCCCTTCCATAATTCCCTCTCAGTCATTACTTCCATCAAGAGATGAAGTCTTCAAAGAGATAAAGGATGTTGGAGAAGATGTTGCCATATCTTCACTTCATCTCTTCCAAGGGGATATGGACCTTCCTCCCTTATCCTTTGATGCATCCCTGGAGGAGCAGTGGGATGAGGAGGAAGAGCCAGAAGAAATTGAAACTGTGTTGAAGGTTGTTCCTCCTGCTTATCACCAATATTTGGATGTATTCTCCAAGGTGAAAGCAGAGAAACTTCCTCCACACCGCGCCTGTGATCACCATATCGAATTGGAGGGTCTTCTACCTCCAATTGGTGTTATCTACTCATTATCAAATCAAGAGTCAGAAACACTGCGGGCCTACATTTCAGAGAATGTAGAGAAAGGTTTCATTAGACCAAGCTCCTCTTCAACAGGAGCACCTGTCCTTTTTGTCAAGAAAAAGGATGGAGGTCTTCGTTTGTGTGTTGACTACCGCAAACTCAATGCTGTCACTAGGAAGAACAGATACCCTGTTCCTCCTATGAACCAGCTTCTTACCGTATTCAACGGCTCCACTATCTTCTCCAAGATAGATTTGCGTGGTGCATATAACCTTCTGAGAATCAAAGAGGGGGATGAGCACTTAACTGCCTTTAGAACCAAATATGGCAGTTATGAGTACTTGGTCATGCCATTTGGTTTGACCAATGCTCCTGCTTCTTTCCAAAATCTGGTAAATGATATCTTTGCAGATTTGTTGGATGTGTTTGTTGTGGTTTATTTAGATGATATTATGGTCTTTTCCAGTTCTGAGGAGGAACATGTCAAACATGTGGCCTCTGTCCTCCAAAGACTGAGGGACAATAATCTATTTGCCAAAGCCTCCAAGTGTGTATTCCATGCCTCAAGTGTGGAATACTTGGGCTATGTTGTTTCAAGTGATGGCCTCAAGATGGATTCTTCAAAAGTTCAGCAAGTCCTCAATTGGCCTCAGCCCAAAAACATCAAGGCTCTTCAATCTTTTCTTGGCTTTGCCAATTTTTATCGTCGTTTCATTAAAAATTATTCCAAAAAAATCACTTCTCTCACTTCCCTTCTCAAAAAAGATTCTCCTTTCATCTTCAATGAGGAAGCTCTTAGTCAGTTTCAAGCACTCAAAGAAGCTTTCACCTCTGCTCCTATCCTTTCTCACTTTAATCCTTCTCTTCCAACCATTGTAGAGACTGATGCCTCTGATTATGCCTTGGGTGCTGTACTGAGTCAGGTGAATGACTCAGGAAAGCATCCCATTGCATTTGATAGTCGCAAGCTCTTACCAGCTGAACTCAACTATGAAATTCATGACAAGGAACTCCTTGGCATAGTTTGGGCTCTCAAGCGCTGGAGAGCATTTCTTCTTTCTCTTTCCAATTCTTTTGAGGTCTTGACAGACCACTCTTCCTTGCAGTATTTCATGTCTTCCAAAGTTCTTACTCGTCGTCAGGCCCGTTGGGCTGAGTTTCTCTCTGAGTTTCATTTCACTATCACTTACCGCCCAGGCAGGCTGGCCACTTTACCAGATTCCTTGTCACGTCGGGACGACGTGTACCCAGAGAGGGGGGTGGATTTCATCATCAAGAATCCTCCAAATCTTCATCAAGTTCTTAAGCAAGATGGAATTCAAGAGTCAAGATTCATCTCAATCAAAGTGGAAATTTTCTCAGATTTAGTTGACAAGATTCAAAAAGAAGTATGGCAAGACAAAGACTATAAAGAAATACTCAAGCAACTAGCAAGAGGTGAATCAGTTCCAGATTATTCTCTTGAACCTCAAGCCAAGTTATTATTATTCAAAGATAGAGTGGTAATCCCAAGCAATGAAGAACTTCAACTCAATATTCTTCAAAAGCGTCATGACTCACCATTGGCTGGCCATCCTGGCCAGGAGAAGACCCTCAAGCTCATCAAGAGGGTTTTTTATTGGGCTGGCATGAATCAATTTATCAAGGACTATGTGTCCTCATGTCAGCAATGTTCAAGAAACAAGAACATTCACCACAAGAAGTTTGGATTACTCAAGCCTCTTTCAATTCCGTCTGGTCCTTGGAATTCATTATCAATGGACTGTATCACTCAATTGCCACTGTCCAACAACTTTGATTCAATTTTAGTAGTTGTGGACAGATTCTCAAAAATGGCAATCTTCATTCCAGCTTATGGCACAATCACTGCTCTGGATTTAGCTCAAATATTCATTAGCCATGTATTTTCCAAGCATGGACTCCCAGTCAGTATTGTCAGTGATAGAGGATCCTTATTTGTTTCATCATTCTGGACTCAATTGTGTCAGCAGCTCAAGATATCAAGAGATCTTTCAACTGCCTTTCACCCTGAAACAGATGGAAAGACAGAGAGGGTAAATCAGATACTAGAATAGTACCTTCGGATGTATGTCAGCTATCATCAAGATGACTGGTACACCTGGCTCCCTCTGGCTGAATTTGCCTATAATAATGCAGAACATTCATCAACCAAGCAATCACCTTTTTTCACTATTTATGGAAGAAATCCCAGCTTTGACTCAATCCATATTTCTCAAGACTCACCTGCTGGAAAGTTATCAACAAAACTCCAATCAGTACAGCAAGTTGTCAAAGAAGAATTAGAGTCAGCAATAAGGAGATTCAAGAAGTATGCAGATAGAAATAGGGCAATTCCACCTGATTTCCAACCTGGGGACAAAGTATGGCTAGCTTCCAAGAACATCAAGACACCAAGACCCACCAAGAAATTATCAGAAAGATGGTTGGGACCCTTTGAAGTTCTTAAGAAGATTGGCAGCCATGCATATCACCTCAAGTTGCCTCAGCAATGGAAGACAGTTCACCCCGTATTCCATGTGTCCTTATTAGAACCAGTCAAGCATTCAACTATCCCAAATCGTCATCAATTGCCGCCACCACCAGTTCTAGTGGAGGAGCAAGAAGAATGGGAAGTGGCTCAGGTTCTGGACTCAAAACTCAAAAGAGGTGATTTATCGTATCTTGTAGAGTGGAAAGGATTCAGTGAAGACCCAGAAAGAACCACTTGGGAACCAGCTTCCAACCTTACCAACTCACCAGACCTTGTCAAGGATTTCCACTCATTGTATCCAGACAAGCCTGGTCCAAATACCTCAATAGTTTGATTTTATGGTGCTTGGTGGGGAGAAGAAGTTATGAAAGTAAGTTCCTCTCCTGGCATGCACCTTTAAGGGGGTATTCTACCCATATGTTGTTGTAAGCATCACCTTGGCCATTTTGTGAGCACTTGTCAATTCTTTGGACAGGTTCAGGAAGCATACAACATCAATACCCTCCGATTTGGACCTTATCAAGATATGGCCCAATGTTTTCTTTCTTTATTATCTTTCATTTTATTCCAATCATCATAATTCAAGACATTCATTACTTCAAGTCATTTACGGCAATTCATTTCAGTAGTCATTTATGGCAATTCATTTCAGAAGGCATTTATGGCAATTTATTTCAGTCTTATGGTGCTTGGTGGGGAGTGGAAGTTATGAAAGTAAGTTCCATCTCCTGGTATGCATCCCTGAGGGTTCTACTTCTTGTAAAACATCATCTTGGCCACTCTGTGAGCATCAAATGCTTGGTTTTCATTTTTCAGACACTTCTTGGCCAGAATCAAGCAACTCACCACAAGAAGGACCAGCCATCAGGAATTTTTCTTTATTTCTTTCTTTACTCTCATTTTCTCTTATTCTTTTATTTTTCTTTCTTTCTTTACTTGTATAATCTTCTTTCTTTTATTTCTTTAAAGCAGCAGCATCCCCTCCCCAAATCATGTATTGGGAGGTTCCATTATTTTTCATTTTTTAGTATTTATAAGAGTGGGGATAGAAGGCAAGCCAAACACAAACAAGGAAAAGGAAACTAGTTATCTCTACCCAAGTCATCAAAAGTTCTCTGGAAATCATTTATCGACTCATCTTCATACCAGGCAAATTTTGCAGCCATTTCTTCAGAAGCAGTACCTGGAATCGTCCTGTCATTGGCATACATAATCACCTCTCTGCTATTTCTGTCAACTCTCCTGAACAATCTGGCCACAGAATCTTGATTTTCACTAGCCGCGTTGGGATCTTCTCTGGTAACCCGGATAGGCCAACATTCTCTTCTTTGGAATACTTGAGCGGCAGGAAACGGCAAAGGGGACATCCCATCTCTTCTTCTGCTGGAGCTGGCCACAGGTTGGAGTTGACGGGAGGTGTTTATGGGTGAGTTTCTGGGCTGTTGAACTGGAGATGGTCTTACTGCTGGATTCAAGGCAGGCCTGGTGGTGTGGGAAGTAGTTGGTGATGGAGGAGGAAGGGTTGTAGGAATTGAAGCAAGCATTGGTTGGAAGGTTCTTGGAGTGCTGGGAATCACTTGGCTTTGGAATCTGGGGTTGGCAAGAGGTTGAGCAGAGGAATTTCTGGATGGATGGCCACTTGAATGAGGAATAACTTGAACTTCTTCACCATCCAACTCATCACTTCCTTCAGCATCTGGATCTGATGGGGAATCAACAATTCTTCTTAGCTTCTTCACTACTTTCACCACTACATCAGCATTGGTCCTTGAAATGGGAATTTCTGAGCTGTAGTGGATGGGCCTACCACCAATCGGAATGGGCCCTCCAACATTAGTCCACCTGGCCACATCCCTCTGCCTGGAACCAGTCACTACATCAAAATATCAGCATCAATTCAACCAAGAAATGCAAATCACTCACATTGAGAAAATCCAGAAGTGGCATCAGGGGTAGGTTCCTCAAGAATGGGGAATTCCTGCCCATAAGGCCCATCCTTCCTACTCCATAAGTGCCTCTTGACCCGGGACAAGGTTGATCCGGTACGGCGGCATGGCTTCTTCCCAATAAAGCAGAAATGGCATTTTGACGATCGAGGATTGTAATGTTGAGAACAATCCTTCCCCCTGGCCAAACACTCAGTACAGGCAGGATCAAGAACTTCAACTGCTCTTAACCCATCATATGTTTGGGAGGGGTCAAAATGGCCAGAAGACGCCATGGAGGGAGAAGACAATCGACTGAAGACGCCAGAACCATGAAGAACAGACGGTGGCGGTGCAGAAGGGGAAGATTCAGTGAGTTCAGTCAGTTTGGAACTCATAACTGAAGAAAGTGCAAGCAGAAGATTCAAGACGTCAGAATCAATCCACTCCACATCAAGAAAAAGAAATTTGACTCAAGGAACTGGGGCCATAACTCAATTATGCCCCACCTCAAAGCCTCTAAGGTGAAGGTTCACACCCCTTTGGGGCTGAACTCATTACCCAGGGCCTCCTCTGCAACTTTGGGGGAGGCCAAGATCTTGATGGTCCTGGACCCCTTCAATGGATCCAGGACATATATGGTGAAATTTGGAATTGGGCCATTTTTAGGCCCCTTGGTCGCCCTGGGTCCCCAGCAAATTTGGGCCCAGGGGCTCCATTTTGGTCCTGGGGGCCTCCAATAGCCCCCACGGACCGCGGACCGCGGCGTACGGTCCACAGACCGCGAACCACGGCCCACGGCCCACGGACCGCGGCGTACGGCCCGCGGACCGTAGGACCCCAAAACATCAAAAAGGCCTATTATGGCCAAAAAACCCAGAAAATCAAAAAATTGCCCTAATCACCAAAACACCCAGCAAGGCCAAAAAGGCCATAAAAAGCAAGATACATCAAGATCACTCAAGATGGAGGCCACAGTCCAAAACCCACTGGGAGGGCTGCCTGAGGCCAATTCCTTGGATCATGGGGACAAGACCCCTTGGAGGTTCATTGAATGGATTAAGTCTGGGCCAATGAGTACAAGTCATATACTCATTGGGCACCAATTTTTGAGCACAAGTGCTCAATGGCCTTTATTCTGGGATATATCCCAAGGCCACATCCCAAGACATGGCTGATTGAATCAAATGAAAGAATTGCATACTCTGGAAGGAATACTCACTCAAATTTGAAAAGAAAGGGGGGAATCAATTGAATTTGGCAGGGAAGAAGTAATGAAGGATTTTCAGGATAATGGTCAAGAGGAAAGAAAATTAAAAAGAAAAAATTTTGAAAAAAATGTGGGGATATTGAGATGCCACTCAACAGTGGCAGGGTATTATGGTGTTCAGGAGCCCACCAGTTTCAAGAGGGGGATACTGTAACAACCATCCATCAGGGGTAAGGGTATTCATTCATACACCCACTCAAACACCTCAAATCAGCAAATCCAGTATCTGCATCAGCAGTCAGTTTCAGCAATCTTCATTCTGAAACATGCATACAGTTTGGTACATCAATACAGCCTGTCAATACTTGTACAGGATGGATTCACCCTAATACAGTTTCAATACACCAGTATGAAACTGTATGATCACTCCAATACACCACACCTCTTGTACAGGTCCTGTACAGCTGTACAGGACCTGTATTGGCCAGACTCAATTCAACAATCAATTATTCTCATGAAAATTCTTCTCTGGATCAGGGCTGGTGATTCTCACATATACCAGCCCCTCTTTCTCCCCCCTGGGGACTTTTCCCCAGTTAATTAATTTAGTTGATTTATTATTATCTGAATATTCTTATCCTTATATTTTGGGGTATTATATTTATTTAATCTTAAGTTAGTCTTTGCCTTTTTCTTTCTTCGCCTGTACAGTATGAGTTGGGTGGCCATATCCTTATTAACCCTTCTCTTTCCATTCTGACAGGTTGAAACAGTGGACTTGGACTTGTTTGTGGTTGGCTCTTCTTTCTCTTACTCTTATTCTTTGTTGCTGCTTTCTTATTTTTATTCTTTAGTAATTCATTATTCACACTCTTAAGTGTATCCATTCTTATCTTACCCTTGAGCCCTCCATAAGTGAGTCCCAGTTTACTGAGTGCCAGGCCCTCTTCACTTCGAAGAGCCCCTGTGACATTAGTTTTCTTCAATAATTATCTCTATAATTATTCTTGCAAAAGATGATTATATATTCAAATAATTTTATTATTTTAATAAAAGAAGTTTTTATTATTAAATTCTTCTTGTAATTGATTCTTGTAGACAATTGCTGCTCACTCTTAAAATCACTAGTAGTGTTTCACACATGAAAGGAATAACTCTTTAATTATTTTATTGTGGTTATAGTAATATTTTAATATTATACTTCATAAGAACAGACATGGTACTGTTGATTAATAGTAATATTATCATCAGTTTCATAGTCAAATCTTACACAGATAAAATCACTGTCTCTATAATAAGACATACAATGTCTCATTGAAGTCAAGATATTATGAAAGAATTACGTAGGAAATCAAGAAAAATGGACGTGGGGAAATATTCACATAATTCAGGCTCAAACATGAAAAAATGCTGACCAGATCTGCACAGAATGGGATATCTAACACCTCATGTGAATATTTTTTTGAGCTTTTGTATCTTTCTAAACCTTTTTTAGTTATTTGACTAAGCCTATCTAGTGTTAGCCCAAAATTCTTATATAAATTGTCGAATTTTTTTATTGAAGGGGATATCTAAGCTGGCCCTGATGAAAAAATCTGGATACTTCAAAGGAGAAATTACTTCAATCTTCATCAGGGACTGATTTTACATATTATAATATACATCTCATGAGACTAATTTTGTATTCATGAGATGAAATTCACTTTTCAAAGGATTCTTAATTATTGAGAAGTATGGAGGGTTCTAATTTCAACATAATCTAATTCAAAAAACATGGAGATTCACATAAATCCCTTGAAATATTGATAGAGCTTCCAGTAAGGTTCATCATTAGTACATTAGTGTAGCACACGGTCAAGGTGGTCTTAACAATGGGGTCCACTGTTCAAGTCCTGCTCTTGCTCACAAACTCATAGTACATAGATTTACACATGAATTTGCCTGCCTGAGTCTGTGAGCACTTGTAATTAGTATAAAGAGCCAAAGAACAGACCTTTGCAGGAAAATGGGTAGTAAATCCCAGGGTTTCTTTCCTTCCGAGGTCTCATTAGATGATTCCTACTTTCCTATGCAAAGAGAAAATTCAAGGCCTGTTTCTTTACACTGAAGGGAAAGTTTAAAGTACGAGGACATAAAAAACAGTATCCATGATTAACTCAATCTTGTAGAAAGCAGATTGAGATAGTGGGTTCTGGCAATGAGACATCTCTAGTGATCACTACTGTAGCTCAATTTCTTACCATTTTAAAAAAGGTTCTAATTGAGGTGTTGTGTGTAGTTTGCCAGTTATGAAGAATTGAATTATTTTCAATTGACCTGTCAAATTGTGCGCGTGTATTACATAAGTTAATTTCAATCTCAATATGAGGTGTCAAGTATGACAGTAAATGTATTGTAAAACTCAGTTGAATTACATATGTAAATTACAACTATAATATGTGATGAGGAATTAAAGGAAAAATAAAATGGAAAGATTAATTTGGGGGGGAAGGAACTCTAGCTCTAAGGGGGAGCCAAACCCCCAAATTCCTTTCTGAAAGGTGTGGGATGTTAAAATCCATGCAAATCTTCATCACTTTTGGCCTGACATTGAGTCACAGGGTCTGTGGCTCAATTGATGATAAGGTTTTGATACCAACCAGGGCAGTTTTAACCGTTTCCAAGAGGGTAAAACTACCCCTAAGTTAAAACAATATTAGTAAAGACAGTTTTAAATGGTTTCTACTTCTCTTACGCACATTCTGACATGTTTTGAAGGATCTAGACCAGGTATCACTATATTAATGGCTGATTTAAGGGTCTAAAATGGCTGAAAATAGCAAAAATAGATAAAACAAGCCCTTTTTTGGTCTAAACCAGGGCTCAATAACTCCAGAATTCAATTTTCTGTGGTCAGAGTGTTTTTCACAACTGAAAAGAGTAAATTTTACTTTTGGAGTAAGAGAATTGATGCCTATAAAAGAATGTTTTCTTTGCCCCACTTTTCTCTTCATCTTAGAATCTTTTCCTGTTATAATTAGTTTAAACACTGTTAAACCAACCAATAGAAGATTCCAACCACCCTTTCTAAATCATTTTAAAACTTTTAACCGCATGAAGAAATCATTATAATAATTTTTTGTAACTCTTATAATCATTTTTACCCCTTGAACCACTCCATAAGTGAATTTAAGCATCTTTCATCACTGTTAACCTTGTCACTTTGTTTCCAAATTCACTCTGGTCACTCTTGGCTGTGTTTTCTCTTTAAATATGTTTTTAAATCATTTTTTCTTTAATTAATTGCTTGCAGTTCATTGCTCAATTAATTCCAATTGAAATTGCTCTTGAAGAAATTTGTTTTGTGGCCTTGAATATCTCTTGTAGAGTATTTTTGGATAAACGTTTATTGTTGGTAAAACAATAAATATTTATAATGATATTGTTTTATACTAATACAGTTTAAAACAATAAAATTGGCCTGTTTTCTCTTAAAACTACTATTTCATACTATTTCCAATCATTTCTTACCTTATACAAATTTTGAGGACAGGAAAAGTACTTGATTTTTAATCAAAGTTTCATATCCACACCTTACATACTGACATTTTCTGGGTGACACTGGTGGAGCCCACCACACAATACCACGGGTGAATGGGTGTGACGCATGCACACAAAGGCAAAGAATGTGAGGGCCTAATGTCAAGTGGCATTGACGATTTGCAGGCGGTTCAGGTGTGGTTCCATGTGTTTCTGTGAGTGCTTGTGCAGTGGTGGGGGCGGGTGCATTTGTGGTTGCTAGTGCAGTGGCGGGGGCGGGTGTGGGTGCTTGTGCAGTGGCAGGGGCAGGTGCATAAGTGTGAGACATGTGCAAGATGGCAGGAGCATGTGAAGATGTAAATTTATGAAACCTACCTTCACAAAGCACTCATTAGAACATGAGACCAGCTCCATGCAAGTTACAAACATCCAAACTCTCATGGACACAATGTAATTCTGAGGCCCACATTCATAATGGGACTATTCCCCTTCCAACATGATGAGGGTGCAGTTGTGTCATTTTAGATCCTGTTATATGTGAGTATGAGCTTGTGAGGTATGTATAACATACCCATAAGGCCACAAAAGACTTTATATACAGTTGATTTAGTGTTCAACAGACTCTTCAATTGAATTTAAAAACCAAAATAATAAAAAATAGGTATAGATTTTTTTGGATAGAGAAAGTTCTAAATATTATGTCATTTTTGGATTCTACACCAAAAATGACCTAGGGTACACCCATGGGGTGGTATACCCAAAAAGGCTTATTTCTTATGTTATTGGACGATTTAAGAATCTCACAGTACTAATGTAACTTTTTTAACCTTTTTATTAAAATTGTTAAACTTAAGCTTAAATAACCTTAAACTTAAAGTTGCATAAGGTTTATGCAAACTTTCAAAAATTTTAGTTGAAATTGAGGTGTTGTGTATATTTACTGAATTGGCTGAGGATTTGCCATAAAGAAAGGAAATCCTGCATAAGCTCAATTTAAATGGGTTTAAGGCCATAGTATGGGTTTAAATAGAGAAAAGGCCAAAATCCACGCAAAAAGGTGGGACAAAGTAAAAAGGCCAAATACAGCTAGGGTACCCAAGCTTTAAGATTAGACTTTGATCCAAACTTAAAGTTTGAACTCGTTTTATCCCAATTTGGACAGGAATTTCAAGCAGCAAAAGGGTAAATCCCAATATGCAGGCTTAAAATTAAGGTTTTAAGAACTGTCAAAACTCAATTAAGCTTAAAAAGCTTAAATAAGCATAAAACCTTAAGGTCACAAGCATTAAAACCTTATCAAAAGTTAAGGTTTGGTGTGTATTGCTATTTTACATGGAAAAATAGTAATAAATTAAAAATTCATTCAAAATCCAATTCTAAATGGATATCCTTGAACATTTTACACATCTTACAATTCAATATTATTTATATATAAATTGAATTTTAAGTGTATTTTATAAACAGATTTCCTGGGTAATTAGCCTGGAGATTTACTCTTTTAATTATCCTTAAAGAAAATTGAGATTTCCTTAAAAATTGATTAAAAATTGAGTTTAAGAGATTTCTGCTTGAAACTCTATTTTTAAATCTTTCATGTGATGAACTCTAATATAAATTAACTTCTTTTATATGAAAACTTAAGATAATTAACTTAAATGAGGATGAAAGTTACTTGGAGTTAAGAATAACACCGGTAACTTTAAATTGGAATCAAAATTAAGTTACCTTAATTTTAAGCATGCTTTTTCAGTTTTGACGTGAGAATGCCCTCTATATCCATTATGAATCATGAGAGCTGCGCTGTAGAAATAAAAAGAGTCTTTTCATCACTGTTTTTGTCAATCATCAATTATCAATCCAATCATATTAGACATTTAAACAGGTAAAGTTTTAATTATAAATCATAAATTAAAGAATTGAAATCATAGAAATTAGATTATTGTTGTAATCGCCTAAGATATATTTTATTTTATGAAATTATTGTTTTTAAAATATCTTTTAAAATCCACAAATTCCTCTCAAATACTTTTTAATCATAATTCTTATCATAAAAAGTTGTTTTATCATTGAAATATTGACTTTTGGTGTGTTTCTAACTTATAATAATTATTTAATATAATAACTGCGGTATTTGACTTGTTGTATTAAATTTATATTATAATTAAGTTTTTCTCTAAAATTCTATATCTTTTTTATCTATTATTAGTTTTTTTATATAGAATTTTTCTATAAGAATTATTTCTGCACAGTGTGTGTTATAATTCTTTTATAAAGAATATCTATATATTATTTATAAGCAGTGAAATATTTATATCTTCCACATGTAATTGTCCCATTAAGAGCTTACACTTCTTATTTTTATAATTGTCAGTGACTCTGACAATAATAGAATAATTATAATTTATTGTAATTATTATATTTTTTTATTATCATTTCATATAAAATAGCTAAATTTATATTTTTTATATAATTATTTTTAATAATGATATTTCAATTTGTGGTTATATTATTTTAATGTATTATATTTTTCTACTGAGGACAGTCATAGTACTCTTCATATTGTTACTATTTTCAAGGGTTTAATAGACAAAATTTACTTTTGGGGGCCTGGCTGTGATTTTGACCAATTTTTGGGACATAAATAATACTCTAGACCTTATTTTAATGTTTTTTGAGGTAAAATTGCCATAAGTACCTTAATATTGGCTTTTTTGGGACTTATCCCTTATAAATAATCTTTATAATAGTAATAAAGTTATTTTTTTCTTAAGAATATTGTTTGAAACAATATATGATTTAGTGACTTGGAACAAATTGCTTTTGCGTAACTAGTGGCTTTTTCACACACAGAATTGAAATTTATTCTTTCAGTTATTCTAGTATAAAGTGAAGGATAATACCATTTTGATTAATAACTAACTAATTGCATAATTATTATCTCTTTAAAGAAAATATAAAATCAAATAGAAAATTTAAAATTTAAAAATCTTTACCAAAAACATTTTTTCTTTAATCTTATTTATTTTTTTTCTCTCGACTTCATTTGGCACAAATTAAATTAAAACAGCTTTATCCAATAGGTTTAGCTTATAAGTTATTTCTATTTCTTGATAAAATAACTTATATTTTTTCTCTAGTGTCATCCATCATAGAAAGTCCTACAGAATCTGAAGCCTCAGAGTCTAGTATTGAAATTCAAACTAGCCCAGCAGCAAGGGATTTAATTACAAAAGAACTCTTTAAAGGTCCAGCAGGTGAATTAAATCCATTTCTTTGTCTTAATTGCTTTATATTTATGTGAAATGACTCCTACTAGAAGTGGAAGTAACTACTCCATCCAATCAAATGGATCTGGACCAGGACATTCAAGTCATAGATCCAAAAGACAAGAATGTCAGCCCAGAGGAGAGGCAAAAATGTTGGATGGCAGGCCTTTCACCAGTTCCCAAAGGTTAGCCAGCACCTTTGACACTCTTATTGAGAGTCCAGAAGCTGAAAAAACTTCTATTTCTGTTGTTAGACCTGAATCACTTTCAACAGGCAACAATAGAGATATACCAGCTTCAGTACCAGAACTGGTTTATGGCAGCAAAAACGCAAGGGTTGGAACTTCTCCAAAGTCTTTGGATAGGCACCATAAACTCATATCTTCAAGTGAAGAAGGTCATGGGGCCAGAAAAAACAGAGGAGCTTCTGAAAGGTTGGACACCCATGTCTTACAAACGAAAAGTCCAACAGATAAAAACTTGGTTGAAAAACCAGAGCATTTTATCAGAGGACAAGAAGACAAAATTGGCCCAAGCAAAGGAAAACAGTCCAGTTGAAGCTCCCCAAGCCTCCAAAAGCAAGAATATGCCTCAAAAAGTGCCAAACCAGCCCAAGAAAACCCCAAATACCAACAAGAAGGGCAAGAAAAAAGAAAAGGGAAAGCCAAATCCCAAGTGGAACAAGCCTTAACCTCAGAATGACAGTATGTTTAACAAAGAGAAGTGTAAGGTTTGACTATGAAACAATAAGTAAAAAATACTAATTTATTACTTATTGTACTCTGAATGTCCTTATAAAATGAATAAATAAGATTAAAATAATAATAATAATAAAGAAATATTATTATTATGGCGTAAAATTATTATATTATTAAATAAATATAATAATATAATTAATATTATATAAAAATATAATATTATAAATAATATATTAATATAAAATAATTAATATATTATAAAGCTCTTTATTATTGTTACCAACAAATAATAAAGGCGTAAAAAATTGTTTTTTATAAATAAAAAACAATTAATAACAATAATATTACTAATATTAAAGTTATAAATTAATATAAATACTATTTATATTAAATAAGAATTATTATGAGTAATAATAAGAGAGAAATTATTATAATAAGATGAAATAACCTACTTTTAACACTTAAGATAATAATTTTGAAGTATTTTACGCCAAAAAATATAAATACAACCTTTTCAAATTGTATTTACAATAAAAATAAAGAAAATTACAAATTATTCTGGATTTTTACGTGGAAATGAGTTATTAGAGAGATTTTTAACAAAAACAATTAAATAAATGATTTAATCACGTCAAAATAGATGATTATAGCAAGGTGGTCTTTGGTCTTTAATAATATAACAGTTTTATATATAAAGAATAAAGAAATTACCTTTGATTTAATTGATTTAATGTTTTTGATGCGTCTGAGGGGTAAATAGAGTAAAAAGAGCTCTATTTATAGTAAATACTTCCCTCCTAGAGTCCAACAGGCTTCTAGTAGACGTGTACTGATCATATCCACTGGAATTGATCAATATTTTAAGGTTTGAGGGTGATTACATCATGATCAAACCATATTACATCATTATTACACCATTATTTAGAGTTATCACTATAACTCTAAATGTGATGACATCAGAGGCTTGGAAGAACCCCAAATTTCGTGGATTTTATTAGTTTTAATCATAAACTAATAGTATTCACCAATTTTATCACTCTTAACACTGTTAAACTTAATTTAAGGTTACAGTATGTGATCATAACAGCTCAATTTAAGCTCAAACTTTGATCCTCAATAACGTTTAAGGTTTTCACGCTACAGCAATTCAGAGAGTGAATTCTGATAGCCTGACATAACCTTATTATGCTGCCAAGAGCTTTTCATTACATCATCAAAACTCTAATTTTGATGATTTTTCTTGTAACTCATCTTTTCTGTCGAAATTCAATATTTTAAACTTCAAACCTTGATTTCAGGGGGTTATACCCTGAATTTAATAATAAAAATTACATCATTCTTCACGAATGAACTAGTAGAATCCATCTGTATATTTTTTTTTAAGTTTGGACTACATTCACAACAAAGTGGTCAACAGCTCTGTTGATTTTTATCAATATTTCCTCATAAGTCTTAACCTTGTTTATAATTTGCAAAATAAAGTTCATATCTGTGTTCTTACAGTAATTACGTGGTAACTTACTTTTTGGTTCATCATTCTAGCATGTATAGTTTAGAAGATATTAGCTATGATCACTGAATATATGCGTTGACCAAAAAAGTGCATATATTCAGGATAATTCCTTAAGTATTGATTTTGGGAATTAGCTTATTAATTGTTTTATATGTGGATTTTTGTGGGGATTCCACTGGTACAATTTATTTCACATGTTGTTTCATTAGTTTCTCAGATAAATAAGTTTTTATGGCTTTTATAAGGTATTATGCCTTATAATTCCTTAAATATTGACTTTACAGATATGCCATAAAAATGGTATATGTGTATTTTTCCATGGGGAATCCAATGGTATAATTTGTTTTACATGTTGATTCATTGGTTTTTAAGTTAAACCAATTTTAGTACCAATTTATGGTATTTTCTGTATATTTGAGTAATTATTTTTAGTGTATAATTATTCTAATTAATTTTAATATAATTATATCAAAGGTATAATTATTCTGAGTCTTTTTTGTGACCTTATTGGGTATGTGGTCATATCTCAAAGGCTCACAAGAAGACAGCCATGGACAATGTGTTCAATATGACAAGAACTCTGATGGAATTAAAAAACAAGAAAGAGGAGAGATTGAAGCAATCTTTTCCAAAGAAGTAGACCTTGTAAAGACTGCAAACCAAATTGAAACTTGTAATAAAGAAATTATAACAAAGCTTAAAACATTTTAGTATATCCAACAAAAGCTGAGTAAGGAGATACTACAAGTAAGAGAATCACAAAAGACCATTATTGGTCTTGAAAATCTTAATAAAGACAGAATTGTGTCTTTGTCTCAAATTTGTGCAAGAATTGAGTCTAAAGTTACCTTACTCAATCAACCAGATGACAATTCTATTTATTTTGTAACTAGACAGTTGAAAGAATTAAGAATACAAGTTCAGAACTTGGAAAACTCAACTGGCCACAATGAAGCTCTTTTCCAAGAACAATTGAAAAAAGTGATAAATAAATACTTGAATTGAAAGAATATATTCAATAAAGTATGGAAAACATATCACTGAAAAATGAACTTCCAAGACACTCCACACCAATTCTTGATATAAATGTGCTAAACTTGAATAATGACTTACATAATGAAATTTCAAGTAATGCAGAGGTGGGAGCTGCTTTCAATTTTAAAAACATTCCAAAACTAGAGGAATGGCCAACCTTTTGGGGTGAAGGGGAATATAATCATATGGAATTTATGAAAACAATTTATATGTTTAAAGAAGACTTTATCATACCACATGAATACATAAGTGCCAGATTACACTCATTTTTACAAAATAAGCAAAGAAATGGTATTACAAAATGAGACAAGACCATGGTAGACGTTCTTGGACTTGGTGGAAAGAACAAATTATTTCCAAATGGGCAAATGATTCCTGGAGATTTAAAATGGAAAATTCTTTTGAAGAAGCCATTTTTAATATAGAGAGGGACAGGCCCATGTCTTGGTTTCTTAAAGAAAAGCACAGATTAACTGCCCTTCATCCTGATATTTCTGAAAAAATTCTATAAGAAGCAGATGTATTGAGCCTTTCTCTGAAGAAGATTATATTAATTCCACGGAGGACATCACTACTAGAACAAAAATTGGTAGAAATGGGTATAAACCCCAAGTGGGAACCCAATTTCGCAACCCAATAACCCACATGACAAAGCTCCTTTAAAATGTCATAAGTGTGGAAGTACATCTCATTTGGATAATACTTGTCCCAAAAAGACAATAATGAATCATTAATGCCAATGGAAGGTATAAAATTCAGCAGTGACAGCCGAAATATGCACCCCTTGGGGTATGTTTGAAGAAGAAATGATATTCCCTAATCCTACAAGAAGTATCAAATTAAAAGTTGAATTTGTTTCTATGAATAGTTCTACTTCACAAAACTTTATACTTGGAAATGCTTATCTTAATCTTTATAATATTGATTATGATAATCATGAAGACAGGTATGTCACCATAGAGGAGAATAAAAGGCAAAAATTTTCTTTTCCACTGACAAACAGAGAAATAACTGTCATTATACAAGTAAAAGATTTTCATAAAGAAAAATTTGTGTCAGATCAATTAATTGAAGCACAAATTAATCCTGAATTAACACCAGAAATGAAGGAAGAAATTATTTGAATTTTATTTCATTACAGAGAAGCCTTTGCTTCTGATAATGAACCACTTGGGGCTATCAAAGGCCATGAAGTGGACATTATGCTTAATGTGGAAAGACATTAACCCCCACTTTTAAGAAGACCAGCTTACCCAGCTAGCCCTAGGGCCCAAGAAGCATAAGAAAGTCATATTAATGAACTAATGAAACTGGGAGTTCTTAGAAAGGTTGGACACAATGAAGTAGTAGAAGTAACAACTCCTGTAATCATCACTTGGCATAATGATAAATCAAGGATGGTTGGTGATTTTAGAGCATTGAATACCTGCACTATTCCGGATAGGTATCCAATTCCTAGAGTCCATGGGACTTTGACTCAATTATCCCAAGCAAGATTTATTACCCCTATGGATGGTCTTAAAGGCTTTCATGAGAATGTTTGAACACCTCATGCTAGGATATTATTGAGGATTCTAGCTAATTGTGGTATTTATGAATACTTGAGCATGCCTTTTGGTATTAAAAATTCAGCCTCTCATTACCAAAGAATGATTAATACCATTTTCCCAGATGAATTATCATAGGTATGGTTCATAATTTATATTGATGACATTATCATTTGTTCAGACACCTGGCAATTGCATTTAGAGAGACTTTCATTGTTACTTAAGGGAATTCTTCAAGTGAACATGAAGATATCTCTTAAAAATTGTAATTTTGGGTTTCATGAGTCGAAAGCTCTAGGACATGTAGTCTCAGGACTGAGCCTTGGTGTTGATAAAAACAAATTAGCTGCAGTATTACTGAAACAAATTACCCAGAACAAGAAAGAAATGATGTCTTTCTTAGGGGTTGCCAGCTATTACAGGCAAAACCTTATAGATTTTGCAATCCATGCCAGATCATTGTACAGAATTTGTGATCAACAAACTGTCTTTGAAATGACACAGGAGAGGATTCAAAAATATGAAAATATCAAGTATTGTTTATCATTGTTTTCTTATCATTCTTGGAATGAATTACTTATATTCATATGTCAGTCATTCCCACCTTCTTTTTTACTGTCAGTGGATATTGGTGTCCATATCCTTTACTAATTCCATTGTTCTTTCTGGCAGGTTGAAACAGTGAATTGGAATTGATTTGGTTGGTTCATTGGGTTTTACATTCTTCATTATCTTGGAATATGTACATCCTTCCTTCTTTTCATTGGCATAATTGTACTTACTATCATTTTTTCTCAAAGAAATATATCTTTCATTCACTTCTGTATCCCATTTCAGACCTCCAAGGGAGTTGTTGATTCTCTAGTTCCAGGCCACTTTTTTCCCCAAGAGCCCCTGTGCCAATGGATTAACTAATAAATAATTTCTTTTCCCTGTTTTCATTCATTATTTTTTCATTTAATTCACTCAACTCATTATAATTATTAGTCGCTCATTCACATTAACTTAATGATATGTTTCCACTTCTCACTTTTATATAATTCATTGATCATTCTTCAAAATTGAAAGCCAACCTATTTTTTTTTCAATTTCCCTTCTAGAATATATATTCAAATCATAACATTAATTCAATTCCTAAATAAGGTTTTATTGTTGCATTTGATTTTTCAAACTGGGAATCAAACTTCATTCAGATACATTCTTCACATCAAGATTAGTTTTGACTTTTTCGTCATGATTTTTTTATTTTTCAGGAAGAATCAACGCGCTTTTATCTGATAAATTCATTTGACATAAAATGGATATTTACTTCAATAAAATTTATTGACCTGAAGATTCATTTATACTGCTCATTTTGACATCAAGAGTTTGTATTTAGTTGACTTTTCCTCATTAACATATTTGACCAATTAATTTTTTTCAAAGATTTTGATTTTCCTCAATATTATTGATTTCAATTTTCCTAAAGATATTGGATCTGTTTTTTACTTCAAGCTCTCATTTGATATGCCTCAAGTTTTTCATATTCAAATTTCAAATTTTATTGTCACTTCACCTTTTTATTCTGAAAGGTATTCCTATTCAACATTCACCTCCTGCAAGAAAGACAAGATCTCAGGCCAGAACTGAAGGTGTTCTCAATCCAACACCAAGAGTTCCTCTTGATGGCACCCAGCAGTTCCTCAACTGAGGGCCCAATTAGACAGAGGACCAATCATGCAAGGAGCAGCAATATCCAAGAAGATCAAGCACATTCTCAGGAGTAGTTGACACTTTTCCAAGAATTTCAACAACCACTCTATGAATTCCTGGTTAGGATGATGCAGAGGAGGAGGAGAACTGGGTGGGAGAAGAAGAGTCTGATAGTACCAAGGCTGCCCCTTCTACTATGGGGGAATCTCAAGGTACTTGAGGGTCAAGCCTAGCCCAGTCTAAGCAGCCTGTTTCTAATCAGTCTGAACCATATTTATTGGCCATAATGAAAAAAAGAACAAAATTATGTCCAATATTCAAGCTGATTGATCTTCTGAACCTTCAAGACCACCCGTATTTAAGAAACCCTCTATGAAGGCACCAGACGTCTTTGAAGGGACTCAACACTTCAAAGACAGAAGTTTTTTTCATTCCACTAAGCCCATATTCCATAATTATCAGGCAAAGTTCTGTGAAGTCAGGAAGAAAATCATTGATGCTACTTGTTTAGCCTCAACTTTCCAATATCAACAATTAATATTCAACTTACCTCCTCAATAACTGAAATTTGTTTTAATCCAAATCTTTACCTTCTTTGGGCACCCAGAAAATGGAAAATTACCACTCTTTCCTCTTGAATGGGGACCAAAAGCTGAGGAATTCTGCAAAAGAAAGAAGAATCATGGAGGGCTTGTGTGCCTATCTTGGTGGGAAGCATATTCTTGAGGGTTGTATCAAAGGGCCTCAAAACTAGCTTACCCAACCAGCAGGAAGATTTCCCAGTCGGGGAAAAGCCTGAGTGAAGATCATTTTCTGCTCAATGGTCTTCACTATTTTACATCCAGAGAACAATTGTGCATTGTAAATACTTTTGTCACAAATTCTCTCAAATTTTGAATTTTGTTTCTCTCCCTGATGATTGTTACAGTATTTTCATTGATTTTGGGGCTACCAACTATCTTATTGCAAAGCAGTTTGTTCACAAGTACTTTTTTACCATTTCAGAGGTCCCAGGAAAGATTTCTCTGATCATTTTGGAAACTGCAAAGTCTTCTTCTTTATTTGCGACTCACCATAATAAATATATGTTTCAGCTCCTTTCCTTCCCAAGATTTGAATGGGAATTCTAGTCATTTTTACCCCCAAAGGAGAGAATCTCTCATTGCACTTTGAGTTTCTCAATACGTTTAATCCATCTATTGATTGGAGGCAAGATCTGATCACTCTTAATCCTGATCATAAGGACTATCAGGATCCTTTTAACATTTCCAGTAATGACCTTTCTTCTGCCAATTGATGTGCATCTCTGGTTTCTGATTTTAAAACACCATAATTTCCAACTAGGTTCCATATTCCTTCCCCCAAATACCATAATTCATTACTATTGTCTAGGGATTAAGTCTTAAAGGAGACAAAAGATGGGGAAGAAGATAAATCTATATTTTCACTTCATGTCTTTGATGGTAAAGTGGACCTTCCTCCTTTGTCCTATCATGACTCCCTTGAGAATTTGTGGGATGAAGAAGAAGAGCCAGAAGAAATTGAAACTATGAAGAAGGTTGTTCATTCTGCTCACCACCCATCTTTGGATGGATTCTCCACGGTGAAAAAACAAATAATTCCTCCTCACTGTGCCTGTGATTGCAACATCAAACTAGAGAGGTTTCTACCTCCAGTTGGAGTCATCTACTCTTTGGCAAATCAAGAGTCAGAGACAGTAAGTGCCTACATTTCAGAGCATATAGAAAAGGTTTTATCAGGAAAAGCTCCTCTTCAACAAAAGCACGTGTCCTCTTTGAAAAAAAGAAAGATGGTGGCCTTTTTTTATGTGTTAATTACCACAAACTCAATATTGCTACTAGGAAGGAAAAATATCCTGTTCCTAAAATGAACTAGCTTCTCCCTATTTTCAGTGGTTCTTCTATCTTCTTCAAGATTTATTTGCATTGGATACATACACTTCTTTTACAGTTGTAAATTGGTCCTGAAAGCTTCAGAAAGATTCATTAAAAATTTTATTCTTAATGAATTTTTAAAGTTTTTACCTCATTTCTACGTAGAATTGCAAATAGCACTATATGGCTGGTTTCTGTTAGGTAAATCAATGGATACTAGTCCAAATAGGGTTTTAATTACTCTTTCACGGTTTATCCATGGAAAGTCATGAATAATTGATATGTTTACGGGAGTATAAGTTGTCTTTACCTCCTTGGCATGTCAAAACAGTGGCTCATTCGCTATTTTCTTATGACATAATGAAGTTTCAAGATGGTAACCAAGCTCCCAAAAGTTGTTAGTTTACTAATTCAGCCAAGATAAGCCGTGTTCCTAATCCTTGGAGCTGTCCACACCTCAGAGGACTCAGAAGTTTGGTACTCTGGCTCTCTTTGATGTCTTTTGTCCCCCTTGACTATCGTTGTCACAGGGGCTCTTTGAAGTGAAGAGGGCCTGGCACCAAGTAAACTGGGACTCACTTATGGAGGGCTCAAAGATATGGTAAGAAGGAACACACTTAAGAGTGCAAGAGATGAATTACTAGAATAAAGAATATAAGAAAGCTGCAACAAAAGAAATAAAAGTAAAGAATAGAAGAGCCAACCACACACAAGTCCAAGTCCACTGTTTCAACCTGTCAAAATGAAAAGAGAAGGGTTAATAAGGATATGGCCACCCAACTCATACTGTACAGGCAAAGAGAGAAATGCAAAGACTAAATTAATATTAAATAAGTATAATACCCAAGATAAGGATAAGAATATTCATAAAATAATAAAAAACTAAATTAATTAACTGGGGAAAAGTCCCCAGCGGGGAGAAAGAGGGGCTGGTATATGTGAGAATTACCAGCCCTGATCAAGAGGAAGAATTTTCATTAGAGGATTGAATGATTGAATTGAGTCTGGCCAATACAGGTCCTGTACAGCTGTACAGAAGCTGTACAAGAGGTGTGGTGTATTTGAGTGATCATACAGTCTAATGATGGTGTATTGAAGCTGTACTGGGTGAATCCAACCTGTACAGATGTTGACAGGCTGTATTGAAGTACCAAGCTGTATGCATGTTTCAGCAAGGAAGATTGCTGAAACTGAATGCTGATGCAGATATTGGATCTGCTGATTTGAGGTGTTTAAGTGGATGTATTGATGAATAACCTTACCCCTGGTGAGTGGTTTTTACAGTATCCCCCTCTTGAAACTGGTGGGCTCCTGAACACCTTAATACCCTGCCACTGTTGAGTGGCATCTCAATATCCCCACATTTTTTCAAAAAAATTTCTTTTTAATTTTCTTTTCCTCTTGACCATTATCCTGAAAATCCTTCTTCAATTCTTCTCTGTCAAACTAAATTGATTCCCCCTTCTTTCAAGTTTTGAGTAAGTATTCCACTTTGAAATATGCCTTTTTTTTCTTCTTATTCAATCTATCTTTGTCCTTGGGGTGTGGCCTTGGAATGTATCCCAAAATGATGGCCAATAAGCTCTTGTGCTCAAAAAATGATGCCCAATGAGTATATGAACTTTACTCATTTGGCAAGGTTCAGTCAAACAAAGTCTTGATAAAGCGTTCAAGGGGTCTTGTCCCCATTGTCCTTGGAAATTGCCTCAAAGATCCCTCTATGATGATCTTGGGCTGTGGCCTCTTCTATGAAGAATGTTGATAAAATTTTATTCCATGGCCTTTTGGGCCTTTTTGGGGTTCTTGGTGATTTTTGGTGATTTTTGGCAATTTCTGTCTTTTGGGGTCCTACAGTCCATGGGCCGTGGACCATACACCGCCATCCGTGGGGGCTATTGGATGCCCCCTGGGCCCAATTTCGCTGGGGACCCAGGGGTACCATGGGGCCAAGAATTGCCCCATAACCAAAAACTCACCATATATGGACTGGACCCATTGATGGGGTCCAGGACCATCAAGATCTTGGCCTCCCAAAAGTTGCAGGGGAGGCCCTGGGTGATGAATTCAGCCCCAAACGGGTATGAATCCTCACCTTAGAGGCTTTGAGGGGGGAATAATTGAGTTTTGGCCCCTATTTCCTTGAGGTCAATTTTTTTTTGATATGGAGTGGACTGATTCTGACATCTTGAATCCTCTGCTTGCATATTCTTCAGTCATGAGTTCCAAACTGACTGAACTCACTGAATCTTCTCCATATTCACAGCCACCATCTGTTCTTTGTGGTTCTGTCGTCTTCAGTCAATTATCTTCACCCTCCATGGCTTCTTCTGGTCAATTTTATCCATCCCAAACCTATGATGGATACAGAGAAGTTGAAGTTCTTTATCCTGCCTGTTCTGAATGTTTGGCCAAGGGTAAGGATTGTTTTCAACACTACAATCCCTGATCTTCAAAATGTCAGTTTTCCTTCATTGAAAAGAAACCATGCTGTTGTACTGGGGTGCCATCTTCTAACGTCAGGAGGCATTTATGGAGTAGAAAGGATGGGCCTTTTGGGAAAGAATTCCCAGTCTCTGAGGAACCTACTCCTGATGTAACTTCAGGATTTTCTCAATGTGAGTTATTTGCATATCTTGATTGAATTGGTACTGATATTTTGGTGTAGTGACTGGTTCCAGGCAGAGGGATGTGGCAAGGTGGACTAGTGTTGGAGGGCCGATTCCAGTTGGTGGTAGGGCCATATATTCCAGCTCAGAGGTCCCAATCTCAAGGACCAACACTGAAGCGGTAGTGAAGGTAGTGAAGAGAATAAGAAGGATTGACAATTCCCCCACTGATCAAGATGCTGCAGGAAGTGATGAGGTGAATGGTGAAGAAGTTCAAGTTGTTCCTCATTCAGTTGGCCATCCATCCAGAAATTCCTCTACTCAACCCCTTGCCAACAGCTTTCAAAGTCAAGTAATTCCCAGTACTCCCAGAACCTTCCAACCAATTCTTGTTTCCATTCCTACTACCATTCCTCCTCCTTCACCCAGTACTTCCCATGCCAGGCCTGCCTTGAATCCAGAAGTAAGATCATCACCAGTTCAGAAATACAGAAACTCACCCATAACCGGCTCCCACAAACTCCAACCTGTGGCCAGCTGCAGCAGAAGAAGAGACAGATTGTCCCCTTTGCCCTTTCCTGCTGCTCAAGTTTTTCAAATAAGAGAACGTTGGCCTATCCGGGTTACCAGAGAAGATCCCAATGCGGGTAGTGAAAACCAAGAAGCTGTGGCCAGATTATTCAGGAGGGTTAATAGAAATATCAGAGAGGTTATTATGTATTCCAATGACAGGACTATTCCAGGTGCTGCTTCTGAAGAGATGGCTGCAAAATTTTCCTGGTATGAAGATGAATTGAAAAATGATTTTCAGAAAACCTTTGATGAATTAGGTAGAGATAACTAGTTTCCTTATCCTGGTTTGTGTTTGGTTTCACTTTTATCCCCACTCTTATAAATAATAAAAAATAAAAAAAAATAATGGAACCTCCC
This sequence comes from Austropuccinia psidii, assembly GCA_023105745.1. Classification (NCBI taxonomy): domain Eukaryota; kingdom Fungi; phylum Basidiomycota; class Pucciniomycetes; order Pucciniales; family Sphaerophragmiaceae; genus Austropuccinia; species Austropuccinia psidii. Next base: position 18,450,824 of record JALGQZ010000014.1, on the reverse strand, counting down.
AATACATGATTTGGGAGGGGATGCTGCTGCTTTAAAGAAATAAAAAGAACACAAACTTATACAAGTAAATAAAGGAAAGAAAATGAGAGAAAAAGAGAGTAAAGAAACAGAAATAAAGAAACTCCTGATGGTTTGTCCTTCTTCTGGTGAGCTGCTTGATTTTGGCCAAGAAATTTCTGAAAAGATGAAAACCAATCATTTGATGCTCACAGAGTGGCCAAGGTAATGTTTTACAAGAAGTAGAACCCTCAGGGATGTATACCAGGAGATGGAACTTACTTTCATAACTCCCACTACCCACCAAGCACCATAAAACTGAAATAAATTTCCATAAATGACTTCTGAAATGAATTGCCATAATTGACTTGAATTAATGAATGTCTTGAATTATGATGATTGGCATAAATTAAGTGATAACTAAAAAGAAAAGAAAAAGAAAGAAAGAAACATTTGGCCATATCCTGATAAGGTCCAAATGGAGGGTATTGATGTTGCATGCTTCCTGAACCTGTCCAAAGAATTCACAAGTGCTCACAAAGTGGCCAAGGTGATTCTTACAACAACATATGGGTAGAATACCCCCTTAAAGGTGCATACCAGGAGAGGAACTTACTTTCATAACTTCTTCTCCCCACCAAGCACCATAAAATCAAACTCTTGAGGTATTTGGGCCAGGCTTGTCTGGATACAATGAATGAAAATCCTTCACAAGGTCTGGTGAGTTCGTAAGGTTAGAAGCTGGTTCCCAAGTGGCTCTTTCTGGGTCTTCACTGAATCCTTTCCACTCTACAAGATACCATAAATTACCACTATTGAGTTTTGAGTCCACAACCTGACCCACTTCCCATTCTTCTTGCTCCTCCACTAAGACTGGTGGTGGTACCAATTAATGTCAATTTGGGATAGTTGAATGCTTCACTGGTTCTAATAAGGACACATGGGATACAGGGTGAACTGACTTCCATTGATGAGGCAACTTGAGGTGATATACATGGCTGCCAATCTTCTTCAGAACTTCAAAGGGTCCCAAGCATCTTTCTCATAATTTCTTGGTGGGTCTTGTTGTCTTGATGTTCTTGGAAGCTAGCCATACTTTGTCCCCAGGTTGGAAATCAGGTGGAATTGCTCTATTTCTATCTGCATACTTCTTGAATCTCCTTATTGCTGACTCTAATTCTTCTTTGACAACTTTCTGTACTGATTGGAGTTTTGTTGATAACTTTCCAGAAGGTTAATTTTGAGAAATATGGATTGAGTCAAAGCTGGGATTTCTTCCATAAATGGTGAAAAAGGTGATTTCTTTGGTGATGAATGTTCTGCATTATTATAGGCAATTTCAGCCAGAGGGAGCCAGGTGTGCCAGTCATCTTGATGGTAACTGACATACATCCAAAGATACTGTTCTAGAATCTGATTTACCCTCTCTGTCTGTCCATCTGTTTCAGGATGAAAAGAAGTTGAAAGATCACTTGATATCTTGAGCTTTTGACATAATTGAGTCCAGAATGATGAAACAAATAAGGATCCTCTATCACTAAAAATACTGACTGGAAGGCCATGCTTGGAAAATACATGACTAATGAAGATTTGAGCTAAGTCCAGAGCAGTGATTGTTCCATAAGTTGGAATGAAGATTGCCATTTTTGAAAACCTGTCCACAACTACTAGAATCGAGTCAAAGTTGTTGGACAAGGGCAATTGAGTGATAAAGTCCATTGATAAGGAATTCCAAGGACCAGATGGAATTTGAAGAGGCTGAAGTAGTCCAAACTTCTTGTGATGAATGTTCTTGTTTCTTGAAAATTGCTGACATGAGGAGACATAGTCCTTCATGAATTTATTCATGCCAGCCCAATGAAAATTGCTCTTGATGAGCTTGAGGGTCTTCTCCTGGCCAGGATGGCCAGCCAAAGGTGAGTTATGACACTTTTGAAGAATATTGGGTTAAAGTTTTTCATTGCTTGGGATTACCACTCTATCTTTCAATAATAACAACTTGGCTTGAGGTTCAAGAGAATAATCTGGAATTGATTCACCTCTTCCTAGTTGCTTGAGTATTTCTTTATACTCTTTGTCTTTCCATACTTCTTTCTG